>CAWUFW010008209.1:0-600000 GCA_963921515.1 Calotriton arnoldi | reverse complement strand
CAGTTGTTTTGAAACATCACAACTGCAACATCCTTAAGTGAAGGTGTCTTTGCCTATTTTTATTTAGAACTGAGGCCGTTTAACTGTTAAGTTTAGTGATGCTTGTGTACTTAAGAGTATGGAACATAAAATAGAGATTAATTGTGAACGGCATTTTGAATCTTGTTATTTTTCTACTGTCTCACTCTAGGATGGGGACCTGGTAGTTGGTGGACCAGGCAGTTTCTATTGGCAAGGTAGGTGGAGCGCTGTGCTGTGTTCAGTTTCTAAAGTTTATCAGTGCTTTTCATTTCTCATTTTTCTTTCCTGTAAGTGGTGAAAAAATTATGTCTCGATAGCTGTAGCGCATGATTTGTGAAAATAATCTTGTCTCACTAACTTTCACAAAGGAGACACTAGAGCCCCCAGCCCCATGTACCTCTACCCACAATCCCAAACAGAAACTAACCACCAGAAACACACCCACTCTGCACAGGTAATCAATAATATGTACCACTCCACCTGTAATATACTCCCTTGCTATTCCTCATGAATATCTCAAAGCACATGTCATACATGTCTTGAAGGGCTCTTGCGCTGCTGTTATTCACCAACCTCTGGAATGGAGCAGCTTCCTCCCAAACTTTCATTATTATTCGGGCAATCGTAATACATGTTATTGGGAAGGTAGCAGTAATATAGATTGGTTTTCTATTTCCTGGGAATAATGTTACAAAGAGATATAGCGAGAGTATGGGGGAGTGATACATGCTCAGATATTCACACTTGGAATAAAGGACTAGTGCATGGCGGTATAAGAAGGCAGGGGCTGCCTGAAGAAACGGGGAACAACACAGGAAAGTTGAATCATGATTGGAAAAAGGTAACAACTCTTGGTATTTCCTTCAGAAAATACTTTCACACATGGAAAGATGGGCAGTGGGAGGGGGTTCATTTTCGCACTGAAATGGAACTCCATTTTTGTTCATATGTCTTGCTATATATATTATACAATATATCATATGGTACAGATGAATAAGAGCTGTGTGCAAAACCCTGATATTAACATCAAAGACTCTCCAATGGATTGTTAGCACCTCATGTTTTGTTGAAATGTTGGTTTTGTTAGCCTGATGAAAACACCACTAGAATAGATGTAAAAAATAATATTGTACATGTAACATCCATATCCCAGAGAACACCAGAGTGTGGACTTATCAACTAGTCACAAGTGTTTCTATGAGACCTCCCATAATTCAGCACGGGCCCAATTAAAAAAAAAGCAATTCAAAAAGCTATTTGAAACACCTAAATGTAACACAAATAACAACATTTAATACAACAGAATTCTTTCAGGACTTTGTTTTTTTTTTCCACCTATAAATGCGTTAGTATCCTCTGTACAGGATGGCTTTTGGGCATTCCAGTGTAGGAACAGCTGCAATGGGTTTGGAACACCCACTAGCCTGTACATTTGTGGGTATTCACAAAACCTTTGCAGATAGTTTCCCAACGCGAAAGTGCTAGGCCAGGTAATTTACATCTCTGCCCAGCACAGGAATAAATGCATCTTCCCAGGGCTAAAGAGAAGCAAAACATCTAAATTGTTTTGGTTAGGGGAAGAGGTTCCTCCGCAGAGAAAATTAAAAAAAGTTTAACAGTGCAAATGCACTTAATATTACACATACACATTTGGAAATGTTTACACGTGTGTAATTTTTTGGAAGCTGTTACATTCACAAATTCCCGGGTCTAGGTGGATTCCTAGAATTGTTTGTGAAGGCCAGCAAGATTGTAAAAATGCTCCAACTGCAGAAGTCACCCTCTGGGGCCAAATCCCAAACTTCTTCAGTAGGCGGCTTCAGAAGTGGGTCCCTGATCTTTTCAAGTAGTTGACATATATGCACAAGTCATATACGAAATGTATGCAATGTCCTCATCATTGTTTGCTTAAAGCATGCTTTTGTGGCAGGCTTTCAATGCATGTATGTAGGAAATGATTGAATGGACAAAAATCCTATTAAGTCCTTTCGAAAGAGGCTACAACTTGATAGTGACTCCATAAATGAGAGTTACATGCTGCAGATGGCTTCAGTCAGTTGTGACATTATGGCCGTGTGTGCCATCATCAGCATCCTTCCAATGCTGGGAGCTGTTGCCAAGTGACCTGCATCTGCACTGAGATGTTTGCAGTAAAACGCTTTGGCGGAAATGCTAATTGGGGCTCATTTCCTGCACAGTTTTGGTGTCATTGACCAAAATAGAGATTGTTTTGCTATCCAGTTATGAAGGGGTCAGACATAAAGTTGGAGAGATTGATGAGAAATGGAAAGAGATAGTGAAATTCCAGAGGCAAAAAAAAGCATACTTTTTGCATAACATAGTGTTCTCAGCTCGAGAGCTCAAAAATGCAAAACAAGACGCTTCAAAGTTTTTTTTCACAAATGTGGATTAATGTCCCCATTCTATAGAGTTTTTTTTATATTAGCACGTAGTGTACATAGAGCAAATAGAATTTATATAGCACATAGAGAGCCGAATCGTAAAACATTTTTGATGGTGCTATTTTATGTCCTTGGTGGTAAATTAGGGTAGTGCTTGCTCCAAACATCTTTAGCCACGGTGTTGTCAAACCAGGATTCTCGAGGTAGTAATTTGTTGGAAGTACATTTGTGCATGTTTGTTGTGTGGCATTTTGTTGGGATGGTGACGTGTTCTGTTGTTTTTAGTGCTAATGCGTTTTTTGTGCTGCATTATAATATATGCAATGTGATTTTGTTGGGTTGTAGTGCAGTTCTTGTGCTACATTCGTTTCTACTGTTTTGTTATGATGTGCCCTGCAATGTTTTAATTGTGTTGTTATGTTGCTTTGTATATGTTAATACGTTCTGTTCTGTTGTTTATTTTATATATGTTAACAAATGCAGATTCATTTTCAGCGGAAATCAGCACATGCTTTGAATGTTCCTGTGACAATCAACTATTTACCACTTTCTGAGGCAGGAAGATAGCACTGCTCTAGCATTTCAACAACTTCAAACGCCAGTCAGCCCAAAACTGTGGCAAAGGCTGAGTCTTGACTTAATGCACTTCCCCCTTAAAGTATATTACTTTGGGACAAGTTATTAACAAAAAGTATTACTATTACACCATTAACATCCAATTTTGAGTTTAATAAATAATAAGCAATTACACTAATTTTGTAAATCAAATCAAGATAAAAATCAGAGTAGATGCCTCATTGGATTGAACCTATCAATGAGCAGCAGTGGTATTTACAACACAAACTAGTATCAGCCGCGGCCCGTGCAGGTAAGAGCGGTGGAGTGGTGTGGCCAGGTGGGGGGCGGGGGGATTTCACAAACGACGACAAGGGAAAATTAAATAAATAAATAATTTATCCTCGTCGTTGTCTGTCAAAATCCCCCTCCCCTCCCCCCCACTCGGCCCCACTGCTCTGACCTGCATGGGCTGTGGCTGACTAGCATGTCAGAAAATGGTACCCACAGATGAGTCCAATTAGGCTCACCTCAATTCTGATTTGCAGCACTGACATTCTAAACCTGGCACCCATTCATAGCTCTCCAGATGTCCAAATGTACCTAGATTTGGATCAAATGTAGAATAATCAAACCTCTACATTATGCAAGTGCATTATAACACTTTGTAAGGTGTACTAATAAGACACACACTGCCTTCAATCTAACCTTGTCCATGTTGCCTACTCCTATTCCTTCTACCCAGCCTTGGGGCCACTCAGAAAAAAAGTGACTTTGCTGTCCTCTCAAACTGCTGCTTCAGTAGCGTGGGCAGGTATGGCCTGGGATGTTCATGTTTTTTATTAAAAGAGGTCCCGGCTTATTAAAATATAACTAACAAACAGGCTCACAGACCTCCCCACCTAACTCTAAAATAACAAGGTCATGGGTAGGCCTGCTGATTTCTTTAATAAACACCCCATTTATCAACTGCTGCCACTGGCGGCTGGAAAGGAATGGGGGTTGCAGGGCGGGGGGGGGAGGACAAAAAATAAAAACTAAATAAAACCAATTACCTTTTTCCGGCCGCCGTCTCTCCTCCGCTTCGCTCCCTTCCCACGCCGCCTCCTCCTCAGCTTTGGCAGAAGCAGTAAGCACAGAGGCTCCCTCCGCTAAGCCAATCACAATGCTGCAATGCAGCGTTGTGATTGGTCTGAGCACCACGGTTCGGCGCTCAGACGGGCAATGGGAACCTGGGCATGTTCCTCAGCAGGCTGTGTAATGCAGCCTGGTGGGTAACATGCAAAGTGCGCATGACTGTTTGGCCAGCCCTAGAGGGCCGGCCAAACAGTTATGCACACTTAGGGAGTGCAAACCACTCCTCCCCCTGTGACCACAGCCCTGCCCGCCCTAACCTAGCCCCATAGTGAAAAATAAAATGATAATAACAGGGTTATTATCATTTTATTTTTCCTTTCTCCTGCTCGGAAAGCAGTTGGGCGACGCTCATCTGCCGTAGCCGAGGAGCCGCCCCTGTTTGCAGCTCAGTCTTTCATAAATGTAAGAGCGGGGCCCTGCAAAGCTACCTGCCCCCTCCTTGTGATGACCCTGAATTTCTGTGTAAGCAAATCCCATTTGTGAGGGTATAATGCAACCATTCTTGATTCAGAAAATCAAAACTTTGTATGTTGCCTTCTTAAATGCATTAGTTGCCATCCTTTTCAAAAGTGCCCTCCTGGTGTATATTACTTCAAATACCCTTAGTTCTAACTTTAAACATAGCCTCATCCTGGATTGCCTTCTGCACTTCCACTTTGGGTATCCACTCCCACATCTTTAATAATAATAATAATAATAATAATACAGACACTTGTAAAGCGCGACAGCTACCTCAAACAGAGGTGTCCCGGCGCTAAGCGGAAAGTAATACAGCATTGGACCGCTCAGGGCCAAGTCATGGGTCCTCAGTCTTCCTTAAAAAGCCAGGTCTTCACCATTTTCCTGAAAAGGGGCTCAATATCGATAGTGCGGAGATTGTTCGGCAGGGAATTCCACAGTTTTGCAGCCCCGAGCGTAAAAGATTTGCCACCCATACGTGCCTTTTTAAAGCGGGGGATACACAGTAGATTTTGGGAATTGGACCTCAAGGTTCTGGATTGTTGGTAACCACGTAGTCTGTGTTTCAAGTAGATGGGGCAGTTACCATGTATAGCACGGAACGCCAGAGTCAAGGCCTTGAATTTGATTCTTTTCCTCACTGGAAGCCAGTGTAATTCTTTTAAATGAGGAGAGACATGCTCGCGAAACGGCACTCGCCTAATTAGTCTTGCAGCCGCATTTTGCACTATCTGCAGGCGTTTAATCAGGTACTCTGGCTGACCCAGATAGAGGCCATTTGCATAGTCTAGCCTGGAAGTTACTACAGCATGTACTATGTTTTTCTGACACTCCTCTGGAAGCAGATACAAAAATTTCTTCAAATTCCTCAGTTGACAGAAACAGGTGGCCGTCACCTGACGTATCTGAGCCGAGAAGGAAAGGTCAGACTCCCACTTAACACCTAGATTTTTTATACAATCTGCCGGTAAGACTATTTTGCATTCTTTTATGATTTGTAGATGGTTGTCCAGCTGGGCTGTCTCAGTGAGGGACACTCAGGTTAGTAAAATATTTGACTTAGTGTCATCTGTCAGCAGGTAAAGTACAATGATTTCTAAGCTAGCAAATTGTGGTACCATTAAATAGCCAAGTGAAAGTATGGTGGAGAACAACAACATGATCCTGGCCCACAAAGAAGATGACTTCATACCAGTAGACCAGTAACGTTCCATTAACCAGACCAACCTGTGGCAGACAGCAAGCACTCTGCCAGGTGGCGTATGGAGAAGCAAGATGTTTTTCCATTGCTTACGTGAGGGTTCTGCTGCCTTTGCGACTGTGCTTAGACTGAATAAAGGCTGCAAATTATTTAATATAAGGATGCTTCCAAGGAGGGGCCAAAGTTGCATTACGGCTCCTTTTTCCAGAATTGTAAGAGGAAAACTGTTTCCCAATGATGACTTTGGGAAATGTGTTGTGCATGTTTCACTAGGGTGGATATTATTGTAACTCTGAAACTAATTTGCACCAAACCCTAAGAGTCGCATTGACATGGAAAAATAGAGCAACTTACTGTAACCATTTCTTTCTTATGAACTCTAGAAATTAGATTACAAAACTTTAAACATAACAGATGTGCATACATAGAAAATTATTTATATGTTAATTGGTAAGTCATTATAAAAAAACAAAACGCCACTTATCGCAAATATAAGAACGATAATAAAACAAGTTGGATTCAAAAAATATATATCCCTGATCGTGTACATATAGAGGTTTAGTCTTGTTTTTAATCTATTTTAATTTGTATATTGTATATTGTGTTTTTAACTTGTTTGTGCAAAAGGCAGCTATGTTTTGTACTTTGGGCTGAAAGCACTTTAATAAATATCAAATATCAAATCTAAGACTATTTTACACACACTCAAAGACACTCGTAACACTTTACATGTTCCAAACACACGGACAGACACACACATAACCCACAAGACAACTCTAGCTATTGCCTGGCTCCACAAAGGTTCACACCAGAGAGGTAACTTGCATAGCCCAGGAAGTTAGCTTAATTTATACACTTCCAGTAGTAATGCATGTCAGGTGTGTATTTTCTCCCTCAGGTGAATCCTTTTTATCTCTTCTCTTCAGTTTGTAAGTCTGCATAGCGTAGGCGGACACTTCTATCAATGTTAAGTAGAGCTGTATGTGGTGGATTTATCCTTAAAATGTTCCCTCTAAAGTTACAAGTAATAACTTCATGGTTTCATTTTCAGTTTTACATGCCCCCACACCATCATAGGTGTAAGTGTAAATCTATGTGTATGTAAATTTCTGCTCATAGATTTCATTTTGTGTATTGGGCTCAAACCATTTTTTGAAAATCATATCCAGTATTTGTTATTTCATGGCCTTTATACGACAACATCCTTCAGCACTGAGATTATCAACAAAACAATTCCCACTAACCATTTTGCAGTGAGATATAATAGATGTTTGGAATTTATTTTCTCTATGGTAACTTAAAATGCAAATAACATTAAGAGCAGTCTGAGGCACCAATATGGGCATTCCCTTGGTATGTGGCCTATTCAGTTAAAATATAGTGGCCATTACACACTGCCTGTTATAAATGTGGCTCAATCAACATTTTGTTTAGAAAAACAATAAAACCCTCAAGAGCACATTCACCTGAGTATTAAATAATCTTCAAAAGCCCCAGAGAAGTTTGAAATCCAGTAATAACATTACGGGTCTCAAGGCGCTGGGGGCCGTCGTGGAAATTAAGTGAGCTATTGCCCAGAGTCACATGGTGCTGAGCTGAGCTGCCGCCGGAGCCGGGAATCGAACCGTGAACCCTGTGCTCCGAAGTCAGCTGCCCTGGCCGCTGCACCACACCTCTCCACTTGCCCAACACCATCAAATGTATTGTCATGAGTACAGAGCAATCCTTGACTTTATGTCGTATTTCTGTTCTTTAGTGCATATTATATGCCATCGTTAATCAAAGATGAGATAGAATTCCTTGAGCCTACATTTTATGTGACTGCTGCTATCTGCTGTCACACTTATTCTTTATAAGAAGCCAGAATTGGCTGCTCAACAGACACTAAAATACTGAAGCATCTAATTATAAATTATAATTTATGCAGAGTTGGAAAGCTGAAAAGGACTTTGCACAGGATCACTCTGGTCATAGTATGATTGGAGGAGAATTATTTATAAAGCTTTAATTTATATCCGAGTACAAGGTTATTGACTCACACTTAATGTGATTATAATCACTAGCCTGGAATGTGCCAGTACTACGTGGGATGAGTCTCCTTCTGTACGGTGCCAATCATGCAATGTTGATTAGCTTTTGTCAGAACACTAATGCAAGTTTCTCTTGCCATGTGGTCACAGCATAGGCCTGAGTAGAAACACCACCATTTTACATGCTCATGTTTTTAAGTTGCCTTCTTTTCTTAAACACAGTGACATTTGACACACATTTGCTTGCGTGCCTGTGCAGGATAATAATCTCTGAACAGCTCTACTTATATTTCCACTTCGAAGGCATATTATCAAATACCCTGAACATTCTGTGCAAGGGTTAAGTTCACTGAGCAAAATGTTGTTGTTAGTTATTGTCTGTTTGGCGACTGAGCTATCACAATAGAATCAACAATAGCGGCCTAACTGGGGCTTTGGCATGGCAACATGAGTGACATTTATTATATAAACAACATCACTCCCTTGTTTAGTTAGAGGCGCATTTTTTCCGGCACTGAGAGGTCGCCACATGCAGGAATTCCAGTCCAGCTGATTCCTGTTTACCTCTTGCGAGGGATGATGCCCAGCTCTCCACCCTGATGACACTTACCCACAGGTCACGGTGGAGTTAGATCACCCAACAGGGATTTGGCAGATTCACCCACACTAGGCACACTAGTATAGGTAGCACTAGGTAGAAGCAAAATATAACAGTATTTATATGCTTCCATATATTTTCTATAAACAGCATGATGGTTGAATTATTCATCTTCTTCACCATTCTTGTATTGCAGATCACACTATTCTGTTTCCCTTCTATTGATTATTGAAGCACACTTATTTTACTCAAGAATCACAATTCTTCAATGAATATTGAAACGTCATGTTGTGTGTTTCTTTGGGTAATAATGAGTAACCAAACAAAAAGATTCTAGATCTGTTACCATGATTTCCTTTGGAAGTCTGGGTTGTCATATTCTGAGGTTGCATATTCCACCTGTTACCTTTCCTGGTAGGGGGTACAGATGGTGCAGTGTGAGCCTGCAGGACTAAGGCCAACATATCCTGTACGTAGAATCAGTCTTGCACAGTTGTGACGTTTATGTTGCCAACAAACGCACAGTTTTTACCGAGAAAGAATAAGCCATATGACACTCTATGGCCTGCTATTTCACTTCCTTAATCTGATATACTAGTTTTTCCCTCAGACTTGAAGTTCAAATATTTTTTATGAAGGGTTTTTTTATACCAGAGAAACAGTGAGAATTTTGGGTTCAGGGCAAGTGTTGAAGCAAACTCAAATACTATTTCTCTATGGACAGAGCAGGGAAAGTGTATGAATTGTAATAAGTTATGGGAGACAGAGGCCTTAGTATTGAGATGAGTTTGTAATGAACGCCCAAAATCTGACCCACAAAATAAATCTTGTTTCTATGCAAAATTCTTCACTCACTTCTCCAGCAGTGAAGACTTCTTCAGAGAAACTTTATATAGTTAGTCAGCGATCCAAACACCAATTAAGTTAAGTATTAAGAACATAAATGGTCCAACCTGGCCAGAAGGAGAAAACTCTCATCAGAAAAGTGATACAACTGGAAAAAAAGGCTTTCTTTGTTATCTGGAAATTAAAAAAAGGGAAAAACATGACAAAGAATACTCCATGCTGTTTACTGGGAAATAAGCAATCTTTGTGGCCAGTGCTTAATTTGTAATAGAATGAATGCTGGTGTCCAAAGCTCTGCTGGGAAACCCACGGCTGGTGCACTAAAATGTTGGCGCACTGAATACCAAAGCTGCATATTCTTGAATTGAGCTCATGGCTCTTCCTTCTACTATCAGACACTCCCTCCCCCTTTATCTCTCACGTGCAGGTTTCTTCTTTCTCCTTCTCCGATGGTGCTTCTGTCTTTCTCTTCCTACTTCTTTCCCCTTTGTATGTTATTCCCTCTCTTGCTCGCGGTCAATGTCTGATGAGGAAAAATAAGTGCCAGTCTCCAAAAATGAGTGCCAGTCGGCCTCTGACAATAATCGGTTCAAATTAAGGCTTAAGCCCTGGGCTGGCCTATGGATAAACGTGACAGGATAGAAGTTAAAGGATGGTCCTAATGAACGTTTTACTTTTCGGCCTAAACACATTTCAGTTCTTTAGCCAACACCTTGTGTTCTTATGGAGGCAAACTAATGGATGGAACAAGGCATGCACAAGTACTATTTATATTGGCCTACAGTACACCTCCAATTCTGATTCTGTGTGAGAATTGATTGCTAATGTGCTATTCCTAGAGCAAAACATTTAGCAGCTTAAGTTGTTTATTTACTGATGCTATCACAGCCGAGGCTTTTAGGGCTCCTTACATGATGCTCTTAGCAAGTAAAGGAGGAAAGGGAATACCAATGCTGTGCATGAAAATTGGAGGAGAGGTGGCATAAGGTGGCTGAAAAAGTAGCAGTAATGTTAGCATGTGCTGCAAAGAAAAAAACATGTTTAAGGCTTGACTATGAAGCTTTGCATCTTAAATGATTAAGGGCCAGATGCAGAGACACGAGTCAGATTGAAAGTATATCAGGAGGAAGACATGTGCCAGAATGAGGTGAGTTCCGGTTCCTGGGGCCTGCTGTAGAGAACGCTTGCAGGGAGATTTTCCTTTTCTTGTACAGGGGAGTTGTGGGCCTCTGTAATTTTACTGTATCTGGAGGAACACATTTGAGATCAGATGCCATGACACGACTTTTATAATGTAATTGTTTTGAAAATAAATGTTTGGATAATGCATGCCAATGGGGCGGGCTTGTCTAGATCTTTTAACATTTGTGCGTTAAAGTCAAATATCTTTACATCAGAAGCAGCCAGCAACTAAGAGGAGTGAAAGGCAGCTTTGAAGTGAACAGGAAGCAACTGGATGTTAGTAATCAAGGAAATCTGCAAATAGTGATTGCTTGGACGGCAGGGCAGAATAGAAAATAAAAACAGGAATATGCAGTTTGTCCCTGCCAAGGAATCAGAGTTGAGAAACACTGAACATGCATGTTGTGTCACTGTGTGTTTTGACATGAAGTGATGAGTCAAGAGAAATTTCCAAGAATTTTGATGTCTATGAATTTAGCACTCGAGGTCTGGAGAGGAGAAAGAGGAGTAGTGTTGATGCAGTGAAGAGGGAAGAGGGCAGCTTAGATCAGCTGGTTAAAGGATAACTTAAATGAAGAGAAGGAATTTCATCTTGGATAAGAGGGGGCATATTTATTAAAGGTTCACATGTCAACAAGAGAGAGCTGAAGGGTGCTATATCTACTAAGAAATGGTGCTTTTCTCCCTGCGCAGCCAGACTTATGGCTGCCTAGCGTCAAAGCAGGCACCCTTGCACTCTGGTGCTAGGATGCCTGTGTTACAGGAGGATTCCTTTTGTGCAGGAAGGGATACTTTTCTGCACAAAAACAATCCTTACAGACTATTTCCTCTTTGTATGTGTGCTGCATAATGCAGCACACATGGAAAGAGGAAGAAACGAGGAGAAAAAAAGATATTTCTCCTCGTTAAACCTCTGTCAGGAAAGGCGCACCATTTTGGTGCAAACCCAGATTTACAAGTCTTTGTAAATTTAGGTTTGTATCAAAATACATGGGTGGATGCTTGGGAACACCCATGCTCCACCCATGTAACGCCTACCTGCCGCAAAGTAATGCAAGACAGCACTATGCGCTGCATTGCTTTACTTTGTATTTACTTAACCACGCAAATCAACTTTGCATGGCTTACTAAGGGCAAAAATGAGTTTGCGTATCAGATGCGCCACAAAAGTGATTTGGGTCGAGGAGTTTAAAGATGTGTGACATCCGAGCCTGAACTTCATGCAGTGAAACAATGAAACATATGCGGTACAAGAGGCTAGTGCGTGCTGTGTGAAAGTGTAGGCAGATAAGGTACACCCATTTTTTCAGATGTTCTGCCCAGGTATGCTACAAAATCTAATTGCTTGTTCTGAAAAAGTGCTCAATCTTGTTAAACCGTTGCTCAATGGAAGTCTCTTTAAATAGCAGATTTCCTCAGCACTTCAGTCAGAGCCTCATAAAGAAGAGGAACACAGAAGCCGAGTCTCTTTAGAAGATGACTATATAATGTTTAGAACCCTAAACATAAGTGGGTTTATTTGGTTATTCAGATAATACTAAAGGAAATGGGAGAGAAGCATTTATGTTGTTAATTAAAGGATGGTCCAAAGATAACAGTATATCCTTGCCTACCTAGCAGTCTTGAGGGAACAAAGTTAAACTAGACGAAGGTCATAAAGAAGACAGCCATGATTTCTTTATCACTGTACTAACAAAACAAAAAGGGTAATCACGCTCCCTTTTTTATATGAAAAACAAGATGCACAACCAGATAATAATATTAAGTCTGTCTTGGTAGGCGCTTTTGGTTGGTTCCTATGAACGTGTAAAACAGACGTACATTGTGACTAACAGACATAATATGCACATTTAAAACAGTGCTGAAAAATGACAGCATCAGTACTTACCGTTTAATAGATTCGATACAAAAACTAGCGATATGGTACTGCAAATTAAACACACAAACGATGAACCGGTCGTTTAGCACAAATGAAACAAAAATAAAACCCAATTAGATTATTAACTTTTTCCTGTATTCAAGGACAAGCTCAACTAAGTTGAAAACAACCTAACAGCAAACAATGTTATCTTCAGAAATAACAGTGCCAATGCTATTGTGTTGACCGTACTCCTTCCAGAGGGGTGTAGTCTAGTCACTAGCAAATGGGTTCACAGAGACTGCGTTACGCCGCACAGGAAACCTGTCCCTCGAGATAACCTTAGGTCTTCATTATTAATAATTGTGGCTTTTCCCTAAAGCTTCTTTTTACGAGACCTTTCGCTCTTACCTTTTACAGGAGAAGCAAACGACAGTGTTATGAGTATTGTTTGTGATTTCACAGTATTACCAGCGAATATATTAAATCAAAATGCGAATATAAACATTGTGGGGACATGCACCCGTGCCCACTATATTCGTATGTGTCTGCCATCTACAAAAGGTGCAGTTGTGCCTCCCCCAGCCTTGCTTCACCCCTCAGGAAAACTAAAGTCAATAAACATAGAAAGTGCAAGTCCACATAGATTTTACAACTATTTGAAGCAGTGAGAGCTGCCCCTCAAAACATTTTTGTTTAGTGGATAAGAGTCAAGAGCTGTGGTGCAAAACTGTACCTCTTGTACCCGTGCAAGGCGTCAGTGGGGGATTCTGGTAGCAGGGAAGGGATAACTTGCAAATGTCAGGCCACTGGGTGGTGTTGACTTCAGCCTGCTCAAGTTAACTGAAGGAAGTGAAACATAAACTCTTGTGTAACATCCCTGAGCAATGAAAGCTTCAAGCGAAGACATCTGCTCTCCAGAGACTGGCTCAGACAGGTAGCACAGTGTGTCCGAAGCTGCTTCCTGCACTGCATGTTTATGCAACACAGCACTTCCCTGCGCTAAGTAATACCTGCATATATTGTGCACTTCATATCATTTAAAGAAATCGTTTATTTTTTTTGTCAAATACATTTTTTAGGTCTGACCTATAGACTATTATCTGTTCTCTGGGCTACAGCCATTCCATTGGTGTCTGAGTCGCCAAACGAAGAGGCATCCTACTTTTTTTCACTTGGTGCTTTGCAGTTGAGGTCACTACCTGTTCTGAATTTCTCTGTCAAGACCATCATTTTGGACTGAAACTAAAGTCCATTAGTAATCTAATAAGGGAGGGTTCACAGACGTTTAAATATGGAGAGAAGACTCCTGGCTGAGGCAGCCTTAATCTGATGGGTCTCTGACTCTGCCCTGCAGGACTTCAAAGAGTGCCCACATTTGGCATGTGCCATCTGGCATGTACATGCATTCCACATGCATGTGCCTCCAATCTCACCCAGCTGAGTGTCAATGATTCTGACCTCACTTTGCAGCAACTTTAATTGTGCCATCTAGCATGACTGTCACCCTGGCCTGTTCTTGAGGCACAAGCTTATGCAGCTCCTTTGTATTGCTATCAACCTCCATGTTATGCAGGAGCCAGGGACAAGCAGCAGATGAAAGAACTCCACCGGCTGCCATATTTCCATATAGGTCACAAGAGAAATTACATATAAGTAAAAATGTGATTGCTGAAGGGTGGTGGCATGTCTTTGTTTCTGTATGCGAGCATATGTTTGCATGTGTGGTTGCTGCAGGGTGGTGGTATGTCTTTCTCTCTGCATGCGTTTATGTGTTTGCGCATGTGTGTGTGAAAGGGACAGTGTGTGACTGTGTCTGTGGCTGTGAGCCAGGAATCATCCAAGACAAGAGTCACTAAACCAATCCCTGTTTAAGGCTATCTTGACAGCTAATGACCCAGAGTCCTTCCTCCCAAAGCACCAGGCTTATTTTTGACATGATGGTGTGCCCCTCTGGCATCATGGTGATGATTCTCAGCATAATGGTGGTAGTGCTTGGCATAATATAGGCATCCATGTTATGATGTTGTACACCCCTGTTCTAATGCTCACCTTGGAATCCCACAATGATGCTGCCAACCTCTAGAATAGTGCTGGCCTTGATATCGTGGTGGGGATTCATGGCTTATTATGGGCAAACACTCATATGCAGTAGCAGTTAAATACAAGTAAAGTTGTGGATAGTGGGTCAAAACAAGATTTGAAGAGTTTAAGAACAGAAGGCTCTTGCATTTTACTCTTTTATTGCAAGTTATGCTCCCACTCCGTTCAAATATGTCTAGCAAGTCCCATTAATCCATTCACCCACCCATGGAACTCACTTATAAACGTACCCATTTCTTCAACCCGTGCACTCTCTCTTTCATCACAACATCTAAATATGCAATTGCTCTCCCATTCATACATATACACATCAATCCATGCACTCAATCACTCACTATGCACTCACTTATCTGTCCTTTTTCCCAGTCACTCATTCTTTCCCGCATTCACCCACTCACCCATCCAATCACACGCACAAACTCGCTAATGGTGAAAGAAGCTCTTTTAGTTATATAAAACAGAACTATTTGCGTTTTCAATATTTATTATAAAAAGGCACATTTTTACATACAATTTGTCATTTATATGTTATTTATGCCTGCTTTTGTGAAATAAATAATCACAACCTCATCGTTTGGAAGAATGTGTTTTTCTTATTTGTAGCCAGAGCTACAAGTAAGGGATCTGTGCCAAAGTGTGACTTCTTAAAGAACTGTGTTCCTCAATAGTTAAACCTGGCAAACAGAAACTCTGAAGCGAAAAATTGCACTGCTACTTACTAGCACAAGCAGGATTTGCACTACACCTAATCAATTGTGAAAGATGGAGGAAAGCAACAGTAGTTTAGGGAAGGTAATGAAATTAGTTGTGTTAGAAATGGGGGTCTCTAGTTGGCAATGGTTTGCACCATTGTCCAAGTAGGGACCCTTCTTCCTAGTCAGGGGAAGGGGGTTACACTTCTAAAATAACCCCTGCTCACTCCCTTGGTAGCTTGGCACGAGCAGACAGACTTATCTCAGAGGCAGTGTGTAAAGCATTTGTGCACACATACTGTAATACAGTGAAAACACTACAAATGGACACCACACCAGTTTAGAAAAATAAGTAATCTTTATCTAAATTAAACAAGACCAAAGCAAAAAATCTAACATACAATAATAAAAATATGACTTTTACAAGGGAGAAACAGTTCTGTCCATAGCAAACTATAGATGCGACACTTTCAACACCAAGTACCTTAGATGCGTCACAATCATAAACTAAAACAGCCGCAGGGAAGGTGATTCGTTGGTTCCTTACGCTCAGGGAAGGTGATGCGTTGGTTCCTTACTCCAGGGGAGGTGATGCATCGGTTCCTTACTGCCACGCAGGGGAGGTGATGCATCGGTTCCTTACTGACGAGGAGGTGATGCGTTGATTTCTTGCTTTGCGGGGAGGAGTTGCGTTAGTTTCTTACTGCAGCCCCAGCGTTGTAGACTTGGCACCCCGGTACGATGTGTGGGGATTCGGGGATGCATCGGTTTTCGATGCGGCAGTGGCGGCAAGGGTGCTGTGTTGATCTCTCCAGCCACGGTCCCACGATGCCACAATTCTTGCAGTCGCACAGCAGGGCCTGCATCGGAATCGGTGCAGTGATTTCGGAGATCGGTGCACGAGTTCAGTGTGCGGCGATTTCTCAGGCTGCGGGCAGGCGCTGTGTCGGTTTCTTCAGCGGCACGGCGGCGATGAGTCGGAAACCGGTGCAGATGCATCACGGTTCTTTGGTTGCGTCTCTTTTCCAGCTCCCAGCGGCAGGAACAACCTCCAGAGGCCCAACACAGGAACAGGCATCTCTTGGCAGGTCAGAACTTCCAGCAAGGAAGTTCAAGGGAGCTGGTGGTGAAGTCTTTGTGTCTCTGAGACTTCAGAACAGGAGGCAAGCTCTACTTCAAGCTCTTGGAGATTTTCTTCAAGCAGGATACGCAGCACACAGCAAAGTCTTTGTCCTCTCCTTGGCAGAAACAGCCACTGCAGGCCAACCCCAGACAGCACACAGCAAAGGGGCAGTACTTCTCCTTCAGCTTTCCCAGCTCTTCTCTTTGGCAGAGGTTCCTCTTGAGTCCAGAAATATTCTGAAGTTCTGGGATCTGGGCCCACTATTTATATTCAATTTCTCTTTGTTCTCTTGTGGCAGAGAGGCTCCGTGCTCAGTCAAAACCAGTTCTGTCCTCTCTGGTCCAGCTTCCTTGCAGGAGATGGAGACAGCATTGTGTAAGGCAGACCAGGCCCATTCAGGTGCAAGATAATCTCCTCCCCCTACTCTAAATGCAGCCCAGGTCTATTCAGGCCAGCCCGGACTCACCCAGGAAAGGCAGAACATACCTCAACCCCCACCCCCCCCCCAGTGGCTCTCTACAGTGAATGCACATCCCCAGCCCCTGTCACTCCAAAGCCAGACAATCAATCCACAAACCAGCCGAGGCACACAGGATGGCTAAGCAAGAAAACACCTACTTTCTAAAAGTGGTATTTTCAAACACACAATATAAAAACCATCTTTACTAAAAGATGCATTTTTATATTCTGATTTCAGGCATACTAAACTCCATCTTTCTATCTTGTCCCAATGGGAAGTTATACTTATAAGATGTTATAAATAAACTCCTATTCTGTCCTATGGGACAGATAGCCTTTCAATAGTGAAAAACGAAATACACTGTATTTCACTATCATGACAAATCCCAGTATCTCTATCCCCTAACTTCTGGCCTCTACCCACGGAATTGCCATTGGGCAACCCAGCGGCGGTACGAAACTTAGGTGTGATTATAGATAAAGGTCTGTCCATGGAAAAACAAGTGAACGGACTTACCGAGGCCCGCTTCGCACTGATCCGGCCCTTAGGAAGCTATATCCTCTGCTCGACCTGCCTGCCAGATCATTGATCTCTAGAGGTGTAATACTAAGTAGGCTGGACCACTGCAATGCCCTTTTATTAGGAGCCCCTAGCTATTTATTAAAGAAACTAGAGCGCATCCAGATAATTACAGCAAAGTTAACATTGAACAGACCTCGACACTCTTCTGCCACAAAGGCTCTGAAAGATCTCCACTGACTGCCCATCAAACAGAGAATTATTTTAAAATCTCTCTGTATTGTTCATAAGGCACTACACAACAAAGGACCAAAACCCCTACAAGCCAAACTAATAAAATATACTCCCGGCAGACACCTCTGATCATCCACAGGCATCTATGTCCAAGAGCTCAGATTTCAAAAAGTCCGACAAGGAGAACGTGCTTTTACCGCGAATGCAGCTCGGATATGGAACAAATTACCAGCTCCATTAAAATCCCACTCTGACTTATTAAAATTGAGAAGATCACTGAAAACTTGGCTGTTTCCTCATTAATAACCTGTTTTAGCTGCAGATTTCCATCAGTTGTTCTCTCTTACATAGTGGTAATAACTAGCACGAGGATACGTTGGTCACAGTGCACTTTATAAGTACTACATACAATACAATACAATGTCACACACATCAGTACATGTCCTACCTTTCACATACACTGCACCCTGCCCACGGGGGTACCTTGGGCCTACCTTAGGAGTGATTCACATGTAATAAAAGGGAAGGTTAGGGCCTGGACAGTGGGTGCACTTGCCAGGAAGACATGTCAGTAGAGACTGCGCGCAGGCACTGCAGTGGCAGGTCTGAGACCCCTTTGAAAGGCTGCTTGTGTGGGTGGCACAATCAGTGCTGCAGGCCCACTAGCAGCATTTAACTTACAGGCCCTGGGCACACACAGTGCACTATACTAGGGACTTATTGGTAGTAAGTCAAACAAGCCAATCATGGAAACACCAATCCTTATTCACAATTTATAGAGGGAACACTTGCACTTTGGCACTGATCAGCAGTGGCAAAGTGCCCAAAGCATCCAGAGCAGCAAAAACGAAATTCAGCACACAGCAAAAATACAGGAGGCAGAGGCAAAAAGACAGGGCAAAACCACACCAAGGATGACAGGTCTAACAAGTTGGTTTTAGGTTAAGTGATAGAGCCACAAATTGAAATTTTGGAAAGCCTCTTTGGCGAATTGTCTAGATTCTAAAAATAGAATCTCTGTCACAATATAGCAAAAGAACTTCAAGTGTCAATTCGTTGCAATTTAAAGGATGCAGGAAGATGCCAATTAGGGCTTTTATGGGGCCAAATGGATGAGAGGACCACAACTGGAAAATGGTGGGCAAGAGGCCAAGAATGAGAGAGAAACATTAAGGAAGGAGGTGTCACTGTTGAGAAAAGCAATGTGGTATGGATATATATATCACCTACTACTTCCTGGTGGGGTACTGAAACACTTTCAGATGGGTAGTATGCTAGTCTGAGGGAACTCATGTATTAGTGATTAGTCAAATATCACAGTTGTCGTTGACCATGCTGTTTCAACTCATTTCATGCAATTTGTGATATTGGGATGAATCTGCAATGGTTCTGCATATATTAATGAGTCCCAGAATTTTATTTTAATTCCATTTCAATATGACTAATATGATGGATGTGAGGTGGTGCCAATTAAAGGAAACAGAAGCGATATTAGACATTGGATCTCTAGCTGGCAGAGGTATGCACCCTGTCCAAGTAGGGACCACAGTCCTAGTCAGGGAAAGTCAGTTACACACCATAAAGTAGCCTGTGCTCACCCTCTGGTAGCTTGGCACAGAGCATGCAGGCTTGACATAGGAGGCAATGTGTAAAGTATTTGTGCAACATGTAAAGCAGTAAAACAGTGAAAACACCATATCAAAATATACCACACCTAGATAGAAGAATAGAGCCTGATTTATTGCACAAAACAAGACCAAAACGACACAAATCCAATACGAAGAACCGGAGTTATGAATTTTGAAAGAATATCTTGAAATATAGGGTTTGGAAGCATAAGCGCCAACCGAGGCTATCTGGTCGTGCTTGACCAGGTCAAATCTCAAAGTTTAGGCCAACCGCGATGGAGCATCGGTCGCATACAGGGACCAACCTTGTCCCACTGGAAAAGTACCTTGGATGGTGGAAAATGTGTCGGCCTCAAAGACCTGATGCGTGGAACAGAGGAGGCGATGCTTCGGGCGTTGATCCCTTCAGATGCAGGCGATGCGTCGGTTCGGATCTGCGCAGTTGGAGATGTGTCATCATCGAACCCCTCTCGAGGAAGGCAATGCATTGTCGTCGAGTCACGCAGCCGGCAATGCAATGTATTCATCCTTGGTGGCAGCCGCCATGCTTCGAGGTGAGATACCTCTGTTCCGACCGGTGCAGCGATGATGATGTGTGGATTTTGAACGAAAACAGCCAGAAAACCCACTTCCAGGGGCCTAGGACTGGATTGGCATCACTTGGGAAAGCAGGACTCACAGTGCCACTGTATTCAAACTAGCCAGGCTGATGAGGGGTGACGCCCCGAAACCGGTCCCAGGATGCTTGTTTCCGGGCCAGGGAGGACCTGGCTTGGCAGTTCGGTCTGGACTGTTCCCACGAGGCACAGGCTTAAGACTGATTTGAATATGCCTGGGTCTAAACTGGGGTGGCATGGTGAGCAAAAGAAGGATGGATTTAACCCAGATCTATTGACTGGGGGAGAATGTTTGATTTGCTCTGCATTCCGTCCATCATCTGTGTGTCTTCTGCTTTCTCGCCCTAAATGTGTTGGGTATGCCCAGACGTGGGTCCCGGGCTCCCTTTCCACTGTATTCAAGCTAGCCTGGCTGATGAGTGGTGATGCCCCAAAACCGGTCCCAGCATGCTTGCTTCCGGTCCAGGGAGGACCTGGCTTGGCAGTTCGGTCTGGACTGTTCCCATGAGGCACAGGGTCAAGACTGATTTGCATATGGCTGGGTCTAAACTGGGGTGGCATGGGGAGCAAAATAACGATGGATTTAACCCAGATCTATTGACTGGGGGAGAATGTTTGATTTGCTCTGCATTCCATCCATTATCTGTGTGTCTTCTGCTTTCTCGCCCACTAGTAGCATTTAATTTATAGGCCCTGGTCACATGTAGTAAGAAAGGAACAGATCTAAAGTTACTAAGCAAAAAATTAACTAAAAAAATGAAACTTATGGCCTTTAGATCTCATAAGAAATTAAGATATTAGTTTGCCTTAGTAACTGCTCCCCTGCAGTTGGTTCAAACATTTGTTTATCTCAGGGTAAGGATTACCAACTCTCTTTCATGGTCTCCCCAGATTCTCAAAAGCAGCTTGATTATCCCTCATTCTTTGGCTGGTATCCTAAAAATACAAAAAGCCTCCGAATTGAAGGCTATCTCTCCAGCTTTAGAGGTCTATAAGGCCAAAACTCATACAGCAGCACTTTACGGTGCAGAGCTATGGGGAAATACCAGTCTTATCCCATTAAAGACAAAGGAGTTGAAGTTCCTTAAATCACTGCTCAAATTGCCCCCAGTCCGCTCCCTCTAAACCCATATTCATTGATACCGCTCTTACAGGCATTGAACATCTTGCCGCTTTACAACCCCTCTAATACTGGGTTAGACTTTGGTTCAATTGTGGTCTAGAACCGTTCTGAAGGGACCTCTTAGAGATCAAGAACTTAGACTCAGGCAATAAAATCAAGTGAATGAATGGTTAACAAAACTTGGCCTCCAGTCCTTTTACACCTCTAACAAGTGTATTCATTCAAATTTCAAGATCATTTTAAAATAAACCTACTGGGACTTTCTAGTGGGCTAGTTGCAACACCACCCAAATAATGTCCTTTAAACCGTTTCCTAAATCCGAGATGTTTCTCAACAAGATTACCCTTTCCCTGGCAAAAAGCCTATATATTAAGTTCCGCTTTGGCATATTACTTTTAAGGGCCTTCACCAGTAAATTGTCCTTGGTGTCACTTCTAATGATAGAGTGCAAAATGTGTGGGTACAATGTAGAGGACATTGACCACTTCTTGTTTTTCTGTCCTTCTTACACTGGGCCTAGGCCTATGTACACTGAGCCTAGGCCTTGTGCCTTAATCTGGGTCTAGACAGATATTTGACCGCTCATAGGAATTTTTTCTCTGATTCCTCTAGGATCGTAGTGTTCAGAATTAGCAGATATTTGTTTGTGTCATGGCCTATACGTTCTAGACTTCTTGCTCCTGAGTTGTAGAACCCTCCACAATACTATTTAACCAGACCAACAAGAATCTGTTTGTGTGAAGCATGGGGTAACAAGAAACATAAAAGATTTATGTTTTCTTTTATGCACTTTTTAAATTTGTTAATATCCCACATTCCCCTTTCTGTGCCTTGCTGGTATATCATGATGCACTTTACTCAAATGATAATTATTTTATGCCATGAATACACGTTGTAAGCGCAACCAGCGGCATTTGGATATTATGATCTCTGTTTGTCTTCTTACTGCTTTCATGACTGCCTATAGGATTTACACTTCTGACCCCTCTAGGACTATAGCGCTTACAACAAATAGATACTTGTTTTGGTCTGGTCTATGTGCTCTAGACCCCACGTACCTGAGACATAGAACATGTATTAATAACCTCAATTGATTATTTCAACAAGAATTCTTTCTTATGCTAAGCTCGATGTACATGAACTATACCAGTTATATGCTTTCCTATACACTTTACTAGTTTGTCAATATCATATGAATACTCTATGATACCTCATTGTGCCATCATGGTATAATATTATGCACGTTACTTGAATGTAAACTGATCTACGTCACTAATGCATTTTAAAAGTCCAACTTGTGGTATCTGGATATTGAGATTTCTTCTAGTTTTTTATTGTTGCTCAGAATGTGTACTTGTTCTTATTTTGTACTTTTGTAGCCTTTTGGCCGAAATAAAAAAATATGATTTGTTTTACTAAGCAAGATGAATTGTTGGTTAGTTTTAACTGGAGAAGAACAGATTCAAGAAGCTGAACCTGGAAGATGTTATGAACTCTAAAGTATTTTCCACTTTGTGTATTGTACATAATAACTTAAACATGAAGCTTGTCATTATTTAAACTTTGGTAGTCATGTAAAACATTTAGTCCATGAGATAACAGCTGGCTCTTCAGGAGAGCAGTGGTTTAAATACTGTAGTCCCTTTAGGGATCACAGTGACCCCTGATGAAGGTGAAATCTGGACAGTTGGACACTCTGTTGGTCTTTGTGTGACCATTTGTAATGGGCAGTACTGTGCCGCCACTGGGAACCTCACATTACCATCAGCTTCATAGTGCCACCCAATATGTAATATGGGTCAGTAAGCGCAGGTCACATGCAATTTCCATCACAAAACGTATGAGTGAAAATAACAAGCATTAGCAAAGCCAGTAGGCCTGGCCACATCATGGTGCTCTTTATTTCTTACGGGGAATAACACCAACAACGTGAAGGGGGGGTGGAAATAAGCAGCACGGACAACCGGAAGGTGGAAGGCAGGGGTGGGAGAGAATAAGCACAGACAATAGGGGGTAGGAGGAAATAACACGGGAGAGTGGGAGTGACCCGGGAGTAAGCCACATGGGCAACGGGAGGGTGATGGGTGGGATGGAATAAGCAACAGGGGCGATGAGTGGGGTAGTAGGGAGCAAGCAGTATTGGAAGGACCCAAATCAATATAAACCAATCAGTATTTGGCCCATGCGCTGCATGAAAAAAGAGGAGGAGATGCCTGCACGTGCTGCCCATTTAGAAGGCAGCAAATAAGAGTGACAAAGAAGCCAACAAATAGTAAGCAATGGGCAGGCTGCAAGCCCCTAGTTGTACACAAGTAGCACATGCACTGTCGCAGATGAGACCTAAAAAGACATGAAATATTGTTTTAGTTCAGTGTTGTAAAGCAGTTGGTAAGATCAGGCAAATGTGTCTTAAAGAAAATAATTGATTTGTCTGTTCAGATTGTAACTCATGCAATATGAATTGCTGTGCTGTGCGCGATTTGGTGATCAATGTTATGCTATTTAATTTATTTTTTATTTTTGCATGATGCAGTGCAGAGCGTACTGGATGGCATAATAGCTGAATACTGAACAATGTCACCAATGATTAATAACTTGGCACTTAAAGCAAATGGAGACATCATTTTCTCTAACTAAAATCATATAGATAGCAATAATTTGGCTTATTGGGAATTCCATGCATTGCACTTTTCTTATTTTGACTGCTTGTATCAAAGTGTAAGAAAATCCACCTTTTTGCCCTTTTCATTGCTCTGGAAATTTTGAATTTTGGCCTCTACAGTGGAAGTTGACAAATGAAAAGGCTCAGGCAATATGCTTTGTTTACAAAGATAGGTGTTTTGTTTCCAAATCGCCCCAATTGGTACTCTGGTGAGGTATTTACACGTGTACAGATCCCCTGCATGGTTGCACAGAGTACACATGTGGGAAGTAGGGAGTGAATGGACAATATTCCTGTCTACTTATAAAACATGTTCTGTGATATATATGGCATGCCTTTCCTAACAGCCCGAGTTGCAGAAGATGTTCCAGCTACAGGACATGTTATAAATTCATAAATGTGTAATTTTGACAGGAAAGTGTTATCAACCCCACATTCACTGTGTACAGGTAACCAGGGCTGAAAACAGCACAATGATGAAGTTAAATATCTGTTACCTATTACCTTTACAGCATTTTTGGAATATGAGATATATTGTACCTCAGCACAGCTGAAGTACATTACAAAAGGCAACCATATGTTTTGTCCTGTTCACACCTCTTTGAGCCTTTGCCAGCCTGTTGTCACTTCAAAGGACTAATCATACAAAGCAAATGAGGCCACAGATGGGATAGGGGAAGTTCCTGGGACTGCCAAGAGGGACATGTGTATTTACATAGACCTTCTTCAGACTATGGTGCTGGAGGTCAGAAGACCTACCCACCGGAAGGGTAGGGAGATCTTCTTGTACACCAAGGGATGCGGGGGATATGTTCTCCCTGGGAATATACAATAAACAAAAGAGTATCCCTCTGCCTAGTGAGGAAAAGTGCAGCGGTGTGTGTGTGCACCACCACTAAATGCCACTTCAGTGAGAAGTGGGAAGAAGGAAAAATAATCTTTTTTTGTATACAACCCTCGCCCACTCGAATAGTGACATGCTTCATCATCGGGTTAATCCTTGCATCATGGTGCAAGGGTGCCTGCGTTTGCGCTAGGCAGCTAAAACAGCGCCAGCACAGGGACAAGGACAGGAATGCATTGTATTCTTTGAAATAACGCGCATTCCTGCCCTTTCCCTGTGGCGCAGCGCAGCAAGGTGACTTGCTGTGCTGCGCCACATTCTCATAAATATGGCCCTAATTTCTAATCATTTGTTAACAGTGTTCTTTGTGTAAGTAGAAACATTCTGTGAAAATATATGCAAACATTTATGCAACTATTATTCATTATGAAAACTATGTTCATGGAAAGGACAAGAAATAAACATTTAAAGTTATGTCAGCATTCTTTAGTCATGTCAGCTTTGAATCAAGCAATCCAACTTCAACTTTTCAGGCCTTGTGAGTAAATATGGTTTTTACTATGAATTTTGCATTTAAATGCATTTATTTTTATCAAAGCCTATACGTTAATTTTGCACATTTATTATAAACTATATCATTTTTGGTTTTTTACCAAAACGCTTCCCCACATGTGTTAATGGAGGCATCTTCCATGACTTGCCATAGTCTAGGGTTGCAAGGCTGTACCTTCCGCACTGTAAGACTATTGATAACTTTTTTCTTTAGCCTTTAAAATCCTGTTTTTCCCACCAACAACCGACCAGTGCTGCCAAGTCCCATGCATCACGCGTTAGACTAACGCATTTTAATGTGGTGGTCCGCATCACCACATTAAAGTGCATAGTCACGCATTTTTAGCGCCTGATCACTTGTGCACGCTGAGCCTTGTTGAACTACTGACCACAATCTCAGCAGCGCCCTGACTCAAGTGCCGTTGCCAGCAAGAACTCTGACTGAATGCAGTGACTGAGACTGACTCGTACCCTTCTCTCTCTGGCACTCGCCGCGGTGGGGCTGGGCTCAACTGACTGCATTAGCAGCATCTGAGGCCTCACCTGCCTGGCTGCCTGAACTGTCCAAGCCTGACTCTGCCATGTAGCCAGCCTGCTTATCTGGGGGTTGCCACGTGACATGAGTGTTGCTGTTTTCTGGCAACTTGAACTGGTGCCACCCCCAGTCAGTGACCTCTCTCCTTTGGCACTTGGAATTTGGCCTGCTGGCGACACCTCTCTCTCTGAGGCTCTCACAGGTTGGTCCTCGGGTCGCATCAGGTCCCCCGTGGAGTGGACACCCTGTTGGGGAGGAGCTGTTGCTGATTGTCACATGCCGTGGCAGGATGTTAAATTTCCTCCCTGCCGGCCAGGCACCCAGGAATTAATTTCTGTGGTGCCGCGCGCTCTGCATGTCCCCGAGATAAACATGAGGAAGCCGGTGTTCGATAATTGATTACCTGCTCATCTCCTAGTCCTGACCTCGACTTGTGCTACTGTGGTGCCCTGCCCAGGCAGTCGGAGACGGACTTGTATCCAGCAGTTGTCTCGCCGATGTGAGCCAGTGCTCTCTGACCCTTAACTTAAGAAGAGACAGCAAGGCTAGCGATCTCCGCTGTGCCACGCCAACAGCTCCTCTCTCTCACAGTGTGTATGGGATCATTCTGGAGGGTCTCAAGGCGCTGAGGGGTGGTCCCGCAGATCTGTTTAGCCAAAGAGCCAGGTCTTGAGGGTCTTCCTGAAGGTGTTCAGGGAGTGGTCGCGTCTGATGTCTGCCGGTAGCTCGTTCCATGCCTTGGCTGCAATGTGAGAGAAGGATCTTCCGCCTGCTCTGGCTCTGTGGATGCGCGGGGTTTTGGCCAGTGCGAGGTTGGAAGATCGGAGGTTTCTTTTGGGTACGTGGAAGTTGATTCTGTCGTTGAGGTATTTGGGTCCGTTGTTGTGTAGGCATTTGTAGGCGTGAGTGAGGATTTTGAAAGTGACTCTTTTCTCCACGGGGAGCCAGTGGAGACTTCGTAGGTGTTGGCTGATGTGTTCGTGTCGGGGGATGCCGAGGACGAGTCTGGCAGCGGTGTTTTGTACTGTCTGGAGTTTGCGGAGTAGGGACTTGTTGATGTCGGCGTAGAGTGCGTTTCCATAGTCCAGTCTGCTGGTGATGAGTGCGTGGGTACTGTCTTCCTTGACTCAGGGGGGATCCACTTGAAGGTCTTGCGGAGGATGCGGAGGGTGTTGAAGCAGCTGGAGGTGACGGCGTTGACCTGTCGGTTCATGGAGAGTGATGAGTCGAGTACGATGCCGAGGTTCTTGGCGTGGTCTGAGGGGGTAGGTGGGCTTCCGAGGGTGGTCGGCCACCAGGTGCTGTCCCATGCAGGAGGGGTGGTACCGAGGACTTCTGTCTTCTCGGCGTTGAGCTCCAGGCAGCTGTTGGTCATCCAGACTGCGACGTCTTGCATTCCTTTCTGGAAGTTGAGTTTGGCAGTGGTGGGGTCTTTGGTGAGGGAGAGGATGAGCTGGGTGTCGTCGGCATAGGATACGATGTTGAGGCTGTGTTGTCGGACGATGGCTGCAAGGGGGGCCATGTAAATGTTGAAGAGGGTGGGGCTCAGTGATGAACCCTGTGGGACTCCGCAGGTGATTTTCGTGGGGTCGGAGAGGAAGGGTGGGAGTCTGATCCTTTGGCTTCTTCCGGTGAGGAATGATCGGATCCAGTCCAGGGCTGTTCCTTGTATGCCTGCGTCGTGTAGTCTGATGACTAGTGTGCGATGGGAGACGGTGTCGAAGGCCGCTGATAGGTCGAGTAGGATGAGGGCTGCGGAGTGGCCTTGGTCCAGGAGGGTGCGGATGTCATCTGTGGCGGCGAGTAGGGCGGTCTCTGTGCTGTGGTTGCTTCGGAATCCGGATTGGGACAGGTCGAGAACGGCGTTCTCTTCAATGAATCGTGTCAGTTTCCTGTTGACTGTTTTCTCTGCAACTTTGGCTGCGAAGGGGAGGAGCGAGATGGGCCGATAGTTCTTGAGGTCGGTGGGGTCAGCTGTGGGCTTCTTGAGTAGGGGTCTGACTTCTGCGCGCTTCCAGTCGTCTGGGAAGGTGCCTGTTTTGAAGGTGGTGTTGATGGTGCGTTGTAGTTTGGGTGCGATGGCGGTCACGGCTCTGTGGTAGATGTGAGGGGGGCAGGGGTCGGTGGAGGCCCCCGAGTGGATGCTTTTCATGGTCGAGGCGGTGTCTTCGGCCGTGATCGGTGTCCAGTTGGAATGGGCAGGGCTCCTGCAGGGCATAGCGCCATGCAAATGGGTACACTTTTCCTTTGTGCACTGGCAAATTAGGACATCCTTTGTTAAAGTTCCACATTATAGAGTGCCAAAACTTATTTGCTCGAAACCATATTTTGCAAAATATTCTTTTTTCTCTGTGCTGAATTAGCGTTTCCCAGGAGACAGGCATCTCTCTGAAACCACGCTCTCCCATAAGTCAGGGATCGATCTGTTCACATTTGGTGTGAGTCTGTCTCTTCTACCAGATCAGACACCCTTTCCATATGTGTCTACAGATAATGTAAACATTTTGAGTAAACATCACCACGCAAGAGGGAGAGGTGTGGGCAGCGGCCAGAGCGCTGACTCCGAAGCGCTGGGCTCGTGGTTCGATCCCTGGCACCGACGGCAGCTTGGGTCAGCACCATGTGACTCTGGAAAATAGCTGACTTAATCTCCCTGACGGCCCCCAGCACCTTGAAACCCTTAAGGGGGTGATATGTTCGCGCTTTACGAATAGGAATTATTATTGTTATTATTATTAAGTGGGCTGAAAGACAAAAATACAAGACAAGACAATTGATCAGGAATATATTTGTAGCAACTACCAATTTATACAAATATAATGTTCCAAGTATTTTACAGAGCGGATTATTTAAATGAAAACATATTCTCCATATTGTTTTATGAGTTATAGGTAACAAATTGGCACTTGTGGTGAAATTAATGGGAAATGCCTTTCACTGTTCAACTATTAGTGAAGCTCAGACTTTTATCACACTAATAAAGGAATGCGCGAGGCTCATTGCACACTTCCTTCCTAATCAAATCACAAGTCCTTAATGCTTCATTATGCACCTAATTCCGGAGTGAGATTGATTGACTTGAGTAGAAAATTCAGTGCCATCTGTATGTATTTCTTAGGATGTTGTTAATCGGAGCCCATATGTCATCACGGGGAAACTACAGCAGGCTTAACTATTGAGCATTTCTGTTATGCCGGCCATGTAATCAGGACATGTTGTACCATTATGAGAAAATTGGTTTCGAGTTTCCAAAGTCAAACACCGTTAATTCAACTGCTAACACTGCAATTGTTTTTCTGCTCTTTGATTCCTCCAAAAACCTATGCCCGTCAAGATTATTATTGTTGTGCTCTGGCGAAGAAATCTCCTGGATTGTATTTAATTATTTATCTATTTATTTATTTGTTTTATATAGTGTAGGTTTTACCCAGAAGCCAGATTAATGTTCCGGCTGGAAAGAGGTTGGAGTTATATCTACTGGCAGTTTTGACTCTCACCAAAAAGTAGCACATAGGGTTAATATGCCTGCTGCAAAGAAAGTCTACCAGCATTTACAGAACTGTATTTTATGTGCATAGCTCAGTGGGTTGCTGCCTTTGTTACTTGTGGGTCTGCTGCACCTGGCGCTGAGGTTAGGGTAAGGGTGCTGAATATTTAGAAATAATAAGTTTAGAAGCAGCTGCTGCAGAGTTCGAGTTTCTCAAATGAGTGTGATTTCTTATATTTGTCTGTTTGGATGTCACTCATAAGTACATTGAAACTATGAAAATATCACACATTAGCAATCTGAAACTTTGGGAGCTATGAACAATGCTCTATGCTCATTCAGAGAGACTTTACATATCTTACTAACTCGAGGGGCTCTTACTGAAATTGTTGTGGTCAGAGCCAATTCCCCATTATATTGGTTTATTTATGAAATGAAACACACAAAAAACTTGCCCTTTTCAAGATATATTAATGAAATGCTTTCTTTAGTTTTGGCATGTAACCAGATAAGCTTGAATTCACTCTCACCAGACCGGCATTATACCTTACAGTGATTAATATAAGCAACCTATCCTATTTGATACAGACATTGCTATCACCATCGCCCGCTAGATGTAGCAAATAAATTCCAATGATAGCGTATGCTTTGGGTACAGGATTGGTATTAGTCTGCCATTGTATAGGTATGTATGTAGGTTTATTAGCAATATTGTTCACAATAACGCTTTATTGGGCCTCAAATATCAGTCATGGGTAATTCCTTATTCAAGTTAATGAAGTGTTCATAAGTGTCAATAACATGAGAGGAGGTGTAGAGTTCTCCATCGTCCCTAAAGCTAACTTTCAATTCATCTCTCTCATCTCTTTCATTGTAGGTCAAGTAATCACTGCCGGCATAGCAGAGATAATTTCCGGGTACTCCTTCAAAGACATCCTCAGAGATGTAAGAGGAGAAAAACAAACCAGATCCGCGCCAGACAACTATGATGACAATTACCTTGGTAAGAGCCACGGGTCTATGTGTTTTACCAGCACAATAATAGCATTCAAAGGCATATCAAGAAAAATGTTCTGCTGAATTTCCTCATCAATTTAGATACACATAGGGCTTGATTATGTACTGGGTGGAGCAGTATTCCTCACTGGGATACCACTCCATCCAATCACAAGTGGCACAGTATTCCCTCATCAGGACTTTCCACATGTGGGTACATCGTTCTAGATTTTATCAATTGGTAAATCTGGGCACTGAAATGTTGTGTGGATTGGACAGCAAGCACAGCCTAACCCAGCCCATGCCCAACCTCCTTTTATGGCACATGGGAGCATAGAACAATCCCATGCGAGTCCACACCATCGCCATAAAGGAGTGTGGTCTTTATAATGTCAGGGAACACTGAGGTGGGTTGCAATATCCTTTTAAGATATGGCAGAGGGCATTTTATTCCTGATATTTATTTCTTATTTCCCTATGCCTGGAAACACGCCGAAGTCAGACCACAACACAAAAAAACCTCCACCAACCCCAGCAAACTCAAAAACTACCGGCCAATCTCCCTGCTCCCATTCCCAGCAAAGGTACTGGAAAAGATCATCAACAATCAACTCATGACACACTGGAGCAGAACCAGCTACTCGTCGCCTCCCAATACGGCTTCCACAGCAATCACAGCATTGAAACCACCCTGATCGCAGCCACGGACGACATCCGGACCTTCTTCAACCAAGGAGAAACAGCAGCTTTGATCCTCCTCGACCTCTCGGCAGCCTTCGACACCTTATCCCACCACATGCTGATCGAAAGACTCACCACATCGGCATCCAAGAGGACGCACTCAGATGGATCACCTCCTTGCTCACTAGAAGAACCCAGAGGATCCACCCACCTTTCACCTCTGAGCCCAAGGAGATCACCTGCAGTGTCACCCGGGGCTCATCCCTCAGCCCCATGCTCTTCAACGCATATATGACCCCGCTGGCCAACATCACCAGATCCCACGGTCTCAAACATAATTTCATACGCAGATGACACCCAACTCGTACTCTCACTCTCCAATGACACCACCACCACCTGAACCAACTTCCACAGATGCATGACAAATGTCGCCGACTGGATGATGAACAACTGCCTGCAGCTTAACACAGACTAGACAGAAGTACTGATCTTTGGTATCAGCAGCAACACATGGAACAACCCCTGGTGGCCATCAGACCTAGGACCCACACCCACTCCCACCAACCACGTCAGAAACCTCAGAACCATCATTGTCAACAAGCTCACCATGAAATCACAGATCAACGCCGTCTCCTCCGCCTGCTTCCTCACTCTGCCCCTGCTATGTAAGATCTTCAAGTGGCTACTCCTACACACGAGACACACTGTGACACAAGCCCTCATCACCAGCCGACTGGACTATGGCAACGCCTTCTACATAGGAATCGCCGCACACCTCCTACAGAGACTTCAGACCATACAGAACACCACAGCCATACTCATCCTCAGCCTTCCCCGACTAATCCACATCACACCCCACCTCAGGCAACTCCACTGGCTCCCCATACAGAAGAGATGCCAATTCAAGCTGCTGACCAATGCACACCAGGCTCTTCAAAACTAAGGGGCCGCATACATTAACTACCGCCTGAATTTCCACCAACCACTGAGAGGACTATGCTTTGACTCCCTTTCACTTGTCCATACTCCCTGCATCTACCGAAGCAGAAGTGGAGGAGGTTCCTTCTCCCACATTGCAGCAAAGACCTGGAACAGCCTCCCCACGCACCTCCGGACCTTCACCTCACTTCTGAAATTCCGAATGGCCCTCAAGACCTGGCTGTTCGAATAAGCCTCTGGGACCTGCAAGTGCCTGGATACACAATCAGGTGATTAGCCACGCTTTATAAATACTGATGATTGATTGATTGATTGATGATATATGGTCATACCATTACCCTTATCTCAAAAAATATAAAATGTTTGGTTTCTTGCATATGAAAGAACTGGTGTGGTTGTTGCTGAGAGGTAGAATAAATGCAGAATCTGCAGTCAAACACAGCCACATACAGATAACAATTTGTTGCAAATAAAATAAGCAATTTAATGCCATTCGCTTTCAAAATTGCTCGCAGTCCTAAATGTGTGGTAATACGAAGAGAGATTTCTGCTTTGGTGCAATGAACTCTACCCAATAAGAAAAATAAAACATGCTGCCTTAAATGTCCCCTTCATCAGTGCTTAATTTGAGCCAGTGGTTTCCGGTGCTCAGGACCGGCACTTAATTGTAAGCACCGTCACTTATGACAGTCCGCACATGGTGGCACTGTGAGTCGAATTTAGAGATAAGGACAAAAGCTGTTTATTAATTCAATACACAATTAAAAAAATGACTAATACCTACCACCCATGCCGTTTCAATAGCTTTGGGGGCCTGGAACGGTCACATTTTAAGAGAGTGATGATTAGTAGTGTGTTGGTGCTGTCATTGTCATCTCTGGCAGAGGCAATGGGTGGTGCAAGCTGCAGTGGTCTCCTGACGAGGGTACCCGCCACTTAATTTTTTACAAATTAAGCACTGCCCTTCATGTTCATTCATTGCATAGTACAATTGTGGAGGATACTTGATGAATAAAGAGCAAGTGTAATACTGCCCATCGACCAACCTTTCGTTGTGTCTGCTGACTGGCAGTCCGCATTTTGTGTCACAACTCGACTGAAATACTTTCTCACAGTGGAGCACTTAAATCATTTTCTTATTTCAGTTAATTGTTACTAGATTGTAATAGGAAAACAAGAGAAAGTTTGGCATACATATATTTCAGGCTTCCATGTTTTAAGCAAAGTATAACATTGAAACTGGCTATTTGGCTTGCGATGCATTGGAGGAGTTTGTGGGAGTTGAGTAGACAGGAGAATCTTCCGGTGAGTAATCTATGTTTAATCAAATCAACTCAGTAAAATAGCTTCTTTTAGCAGGGTGAGTGCCAAAAATAATATATTGAGTGTTTGCCTGCTCAGGTCTCCTCTCTGTCACACACTCACTATCACTCCCACTTCCTCTGTCCTAATCACACGCTTCCGCATTCCTACCCGTGCAGTACTTCACCTACACATCCCACCAGCATTATAAATTAGACAGAGGTGGACGTTGGGAAGCAGCACATGGAATGTTAATGGGTCTGGCCTTCCTGATCTGCTGTCAAATTGTGTGTTTGTATATTTCGATTTCACTGGATATATAATGATTCTACTTTTCTGTTAAAAGTAACTACAAACATATGAGCTTTGACATGTGGTATGCAAACAAGAAAACATTCAAAAAATACAAAAGGCCTAATTAATCTTTGACAGTTCCCAGTCCCCTTTTTACCACCTCTTTTTTTTTTTATAAATATAGAAACCTCATAGACTTCACAGAGGCATGTTTAGAACTAATTAAACAGTTCAGTAATTAGTTCAAGTTTTTTGCAAATGTGCCACAGATCCCATAACAATCAACTTTGTAAGACTGCAGCTCTGGATGTAATTCAGTGAGTTCAACCTAAATACATTCACAGTGAGGTGCTGCTGCTTGCTGCTAAACAGTGTGCAAGGCTCAACTCCATCTAAATGGTATCTTCCACTTGGTTCTTAGTGGAGTTGGCTGCCACCTGACCTTTACAAGAGCACTCATTATACCTGCCTCATCACAAAGCCATTTTAAGGTATGTAAAATAGTTACTCCCGTAGTATTCTTTTACGTACTTTCACAAGCCTTTGCGAATTGGCCCCAAAACAACTACAATTGGAATATTCAGGAAATACACATATGCATATAGTTCAAATGGAACGGACTGCACCTTCTTTGCACTTTTACCAGTGGCAGCTCCTTGAGGGAGTGCTGCAGGGTGGTGGGGCGGGGCGGGGCGGGGAGGGGCAGTGTGGGGGTAGTAAACTCTGGCATACGGCCGAACGGAGTTAAGTAGATAAATAAATAAATAAAACAAATTACATTGCGCGCGCTGCATCGCCAAATGGCGATGCAGCGCGCAATGTAATTCGTTTTATTTATTTATTTATCTACTTAACTCCGTTCGGCCGTATGCCAGAGTTTACTACCCCCACCCTGCCCCTCCCCCGCCCCCCCCACCGCCCCGCAGCACTCCCTCGAGGAGCCGCCACTGGCTTTTACTAATAGTGAGTTGGACATTTCAGGGGTGATCACAAAGGCATATGAGAGTGTGTAGAAGAGTACGTAACACAGGACTCCTGTAGTAGCAAGTCTTGAGCAATCAAGAATGCTGTTACAATTTTGTCTTGCTACACAAACTACTCTCGAACTACATCTATACCATAATCCAGAAATATTTCTGCTTTGGGGAAAGCCAAGCATTACACGATTGTTGAAAATCTGGTTGGGCATTAATCTCTTGAATGCGCAAGGGATGTGCATTTAATGGTTTTGCTATCACAAGCAAGAGTCCTGGACTGCCTTTCAGATTTTTTGGAAACTTGGTAAATTAGGTGTGGAAAACAAGCAATGATTCATTCTCCACTGCAAAGGTATGTGCTGACTTTCCCATCCATTTCTATTCATTTGCTTGTAAAAACATGTAGGAAAATGTTAGTCCATAACTCCTGAGGATATGCACAGGCATGTTATTTGTGCCCCACCTATCCCTGTACCTCTTGTGGACTTGGCTTAGTATAGTGGGCTTCTTCCAAGCAGTCTGATGGAAATGATGTCTTGTAAATCAACTTTTTCCAGAGTTCATTTCTATGGCAGATTGCCTGCTGTGTCCCTTTACTTGCCTGTCTTCAAACCTACACAGAGCAATGAGTAGAGCTTCCTGTTGATGGCTCCACCTATCTCTGGTTCTTTTAGGTCTGTCATTAGCCAAGACCTTTTGCTATTACAAAATATGTACACTTGTATAATATGGTTGTATGGACTTTCTACCAGCCCTCTTCATACATTATTCTGCTGTATCGTCATTCCCATTTTGCTTCCTCCTACCACAGTATACAGAATAGAGCAGGGGAAAGCCCCACTTCATCCATTGGTTCTTTTCTGTTTGAATGATGGCATTCTGCCGAAGCACAATGTCCTTACCCACAAAAAAAGTAGCCCACCTTTTGTGCATTGTGGGCCATTGTGTGCTTTTTCCTAAAAATCTTTTTTTTTTAACTTTAACTTTACATTTGTAAAAAGATTTTTTAATCTTAGTGAGAATCCAGCAGCTTGCTGCTTGCACTTCTTTTGAGTGCCAACTTTATGCAAACCACTCCAAAAAGCCCACCATTGTGTGTGCATGTGCATGCATGCACACGCATTGGGTAGCTATCTTTGAAAGGGCTTCCATCCCATTTACCAAAAAAATCAAAGATGTCTGCCTGTCCGTGCGCACAGATGCACATGCAGTGCAGCCATCTTTGAATGTTTTAGTAAAACGTTAACAGAAAACAAATCAAAATGGCTGCCTGCACATGCACAATTGTGTGCATGCCCATGTTTTTAAAATTTTTGTTTAATAAAGAGCTACGAAAACGTTAAAAATCATTGGCAAGGCCAAGATGCTGGCAGCCAATACCAGATTCATTGACTTTGCAAATCCATGTTATGATTCCCTGTGGTGCATGCTACAATAGATGTGCCTGCAATAGAGTGTCAACAGGGAATAAACTGTTTGGATTTTACTCTGGTTTAGCCTTAGACAGTTTTGCTGCATGGTAACTGTTGCATACTGACCTCTGCAGCAGGCAAGTTAACCCGCAGAGCAATCCCATCAAAGAACGAATGGCTGGGTGTTGCAAAGTCATCCTGTGCCCTGGGCACCCCCAACTCTTTGCTGACTGGTACTGGTGGTAACTGACTCTGACTGACCCTGGGCTCTGCCTAACCAGGCCCAGGCCCGTGCTATGCTGAAAACACTTAGAATACAGTAAAAACACCTACATACACTAGGGTACACCAAGGATTGGGGTACCCCTGTGATTGGCATGACCTACCCGATAGGGCCCTAGTACATATTAGGGCAGGGGGATTGAACCTACCTATCAGTCCCTAGTATTTAATAGGGAATGGCAGTTTAGAGACCAGCAGACCTTTCTGCACTTGCATGTGTGCCCTGCTGAAGCCTGAGGTCATTTTTAAAAGTGGCTCTGTGTGGCAGGACTGCTTTTAAAAAGTAAATTGTGCCCAAACTCGACTTTTGTGCTTGGGGCACTTAAAAATGGTTAACCTACAATGTTTGGGCATATTAGGTACCCCCAGGGTCTCCCCTAGGTGTCCCAGGGGTGGGGGGTCAGGTATCTATAAGGTGGACCCTTATAAAATGAGTTTTATATGCCCTGGCTAAAGTGAAATTGCACATTTCACTCCCCACATTGTGATAAAGTGCTGCCCAAAATCGACTTTGGTGGTAGGAGCACTCTGGAGGGAGGATCTGCAATATTTTTACATATTCAGAACCCCTAAAGTCTCACCTAGGTGTTCCTGGGGTGGGGGTCCTGTCGATATATGTAGCGTACTTATAAAATATGTTTTTATAAGCCCTGGTGCTGGAAAAATGGCCCAAGTCACTTTTCCCATTGCAAATCCCATGCCATAGGTTAACATTGGAAAAGGTTATTAGTTAATAACTGGAGAAAGAAAAGCCATAAAACTAGGATTAAAGGACTCAGTAGAATGGCAATATAAATCCAACAATATGGTTTTGTTGATTTTATTGTAAAATGTACAGACAAGAAGTTCTAAGATTTTTTTTGTCTGTAAGCCAAAATTCAACCCTGTACTGCTCTGCCCTGATTGGTCACAGATAAGTGGGTGAGCCTAGCTGCTTTGAAGAGGTGATAAATGACCCCTGGGGTTAGGAAGCCTCTCGGGGAGGAGAGGTTGACGGCATGGGAATGCCAGAGCAGGGGGGGGAGTTGTAAACAATGCACTTCAAAGGAAACAGAAGGCCTCAGTGTCATTTACAACTTTAAACTGTTCACCTAGAGCCAGATGCTAGGATTAAGGAAGGAATGAGCAGATGCCAGGGGGAGAGACTATGGAGAATAGCCACCCTAGGGGTGTGTTTATCCAGGTCTTCTCTGCCTGCTGAAAATTCTGACATATTGAATTTTGGAAGAATAGTGGTTTCTGGGTTAGCATTTTGCCACACTCTGCAGGAAGTGGTCAGACCTTTGGGTCGAACCCTGCAGCTCATTGGACAGGAGTGCCCTCCTGCTTGACCCCAGAGAACACTGAATAAGTATCTGAGAAGGGCAGAGCCCCTCAGATCTGCTGCTTGAAACTTAAGAAAGCAAGACGGAAGTTTGATGTGCATTTCAAAAGGTCTGCACGCTGAAGGCTGCACCATCTGCAACTACAGTCTGTGGATTACTTTGCTGTAAAAGGACTAAAGAGTGGACTCCCTGCAAGCTACAGGTTAACAGAGCTCACCTGGAACATCACTACAAGAATCACCAGCCTGGAGTACTACCAGTGGATTTGTAAGGGTTTTGTTTAAGTGGATTGTGGGAATTGAAGTCTCACACTTTCAAGGACCCTCTTTGAAATTCCAGAACATTGGATTGTGTGTTGGATACTTTGGGACCCGCAAGAAGAACTCCAGGAAGGAGTTCTAACTGGACTCAGCCTGCTGGAGGGGGCTGCACAGGAGTGGTGAGAGATCCTCCAGAACAATTGCTAAAGGTGAATGTGTCCCTGTCAGAGCAAACAAAATGACTAAAAGGGGCACTGTTGGTTTCTAAGCACTAGAAAGTGACTAATCTTTAAAAATTCATATCTCTGGTTCCCTACAGTGGATTTTTTAAATTGTGGTGTCATTTAAAAGACACAAATATTTCCTATTTATATAAATTGGTGTTGGATTTTTATTTTGTGTTGTGTCTTAATTATTTACTGAATTGGTGTTTTTAAATGCTTTACATACCTGTCTTTGAAGTTAAGCCTGCCTGCTCGCAGCCACGTTACCAAGGGTTGAGCATAGGAATAATTTTCTAAGACCTATTCTGAGCCCTATACTGTGTTAGTGGCCTTATTGTCAGTGGCAGACCTACATTTGCCCCTACCAATAATCCACTTTCCAACACTGGGCATTTCGACGATTTATATAGCACATGTGACAAACAGAGTTAACTTTTTGTTATTTTGAGGATAGGCCTTCTATTACCTCACCCAATGCCTCTCTTGCCTTAATCTCAGGAGAAAGAAAGAGTGGGTATTTTTTCAAAGACTTGAGAATGCGATAAACAGGTTCCAGGCAGGCAGCAAAAGTTTAAACGACCAAGCTATTTTCCTGGAGAGTTGAAGATGCAGGCTAATCTGGATAACATTCACAACTATAGCAGTAATCTCCTTTCTTTTTGCCAGGCCCACTCTTTACCCCCAGTGCCACCCCTCCCGTACTCCTCTTATCTCAGTTCTTGAAGCATTTCCTCCTGTACACTTTTTTTTTTTTTTCTGCCAAGTTCTATCCTAAAACAGAAATTTGTATTGGAAATCCAGGGCATGGGAAGATTCGGTCAAATCTGGTAAATGCAAAGAGACCCTAGAAGTTAAACTGCCGAGCACCGATGCCTAGAGATCTGTGCTGTTACTCCAGCTATTGCAGATTTGATCCAAACTTTTGTGATTCCAGGCAACTTACTGCATCTCTCTGTGCTTAAATATCCGGAATATGATGTAACAAAAAACAGCCGTAGTATATTCTTTCTCAATTATATACCTCCAACCCACCATCCCTTCCTGGCTTCTGTACCAGGTCCCAGGCAAGCCTCAAACACCATAATGTTTCATGCACAGTAACTCATAAAGCTGCTCATTGCAGGATTCTCCGCTGCTTCTTGAACCCAGGCCCGCACTATATTAAATATCTAGGTTGTCAAACGTGGCCCGTTTTCCTGAGGAGGTTTCTTTACAAACCCGTGTGATTCACCGAATTTCAGGGAGGGATTTGTGAATCTTTGTGATCCCTTCCACGAGAGATTCACATCAGATTATTAATGTTTGCTTCGGTTGCAAAATGTAAATATGCTATAAATAAATGTGCTTAATAAGAAGAGTGTAAGCGCTGACAATGTGCCCCCCCTACATGTGCATTTCATCAACTATCATAAACATATCAATATAGTGAGACTCTGTTTAGAATTCAGCAGCCTTTTGGCTAGGTTCACACTATTGAAATACCATATGCTTACATACACGTTATGCAGCTTTGCAGCACAAAAGCCTGAGCAGTGTTTGCCTTTGGTCTTTTTTATTGTCATTCTTTATTCTTATTAAAATGTGTTACATTTTTTACACCATTCAGTAGTGTTAGAGCAATATGTTCAGGAGGCACCAAGAGAACCATAAGAAAAGACAAAAAAACAATTGTATTCTATTAAAATACAGAATGTGCCTTTTAAAATGATGCACGGGTTTATGGTGTAATGTCAATAACAGATGCTTTTTTCAGTAATTTTTTAAAAATTGTATGATAAAATGTTATTACCAAACCTAACTCTGTCATTTTAACCTTATGTTTATGGCTAATGTGTGAAAATACTCTGTGTACACATGTGGGTGCATAGAATGGGCATAGGGTACTCCCTTGTGTCAACCCACATAATGCTGCAATGTTCAACTATGACTCTTATGAATCCCCTCATGTACCTCTTGTAAACGTTATCACATAACATGTTAAGGTCTCTGATGCCTTCGGGTCTAGCTAGTGCTATACAAATCTCAAAATAATAATAATAAAATAATAATAATAACTTGGAGCAGGCCTGTGTATACAGGGTTGGTTGCTGATGGCTGGTCGGACGTGGTGGTAATTACAGAGTACAGATGTTGCACGGTTGATCTCAGGATGCACCATAGACAGCGTTGTTTCCTGTGCTGACCAAGTGATTGTTTGTAAGATATTTTGATGAAAGAATGTGAAATGCCACATCCTCCTGTTTCCCCCTTTCCCGTCTACTGCAAAGAGCTCTCTCCAGATGACTTTAATGTTTTGCTTTGCATTGTTTCCTCTTAGGCTACTCCGTGACTGTCGGAGAGTTTACCGGGGACTCTACGCAAGGTAAGGATTGAAGAATGATGTACCGTCCGATTTCCCAATCAAGTCCTTGTCCACTCATACACTGTTTATTAGCGTCGTTGTGCTATTCCATGTGCTTAAAGGGGCCATGCAGTGTAGTGAAAAAATCATTCTCTTCTCCCAGTCGCCAATCCTAACAATTACCAATAATAGGCATTCTAGAATGCTGCTTTGTTTGATGACTTCTGCTCGGGTTTTGAGATGTATTATGACGCCATTCACCCAATCGCGCTTTTAGTGGTATAATATTGCCCCAGATATTAATATATATTATATATCCATCAGCAGTCCATTAAATATTCTGAAATATATTTTACAGAAGGGTGTGAGGGGAACACACGTAGAGGTAAATGAGTGCTGGCAAGATAGACCCAGAGGCAATTCACAAGGATAGAGAAGAAGCAATGGGACAAATGGAGAGTGGCGAAAGCATTGATTTGTAGGCAGACAGGATGAATGGGAGGACCTCAGAAGGATATGTGGAGAAGAGAGGAGGAGAAGATAGATATGTGGATGGAGAGATAATGATCGGCCATTTGGATGAGAGAAAGCCAAATATTGCAAAAGCTGGAAATGAGGGAAGGATGTTTAAAAATACGTGTAAGAAAAAAATGGTCATATGTGGGCATACCCACCAGTATGAAAAAGAGAAACCAAGTGATGTTATGAGCTGAACCCGCAGAAAGAGCTGGGCGTTAGAGACATGTAACACCCACTTCATCATTAAATGCTGAACCATCAAAAGGACCTGGGCGATTGAGAAATGTATGACACCCCTTCATCATTAAAAGCTGAACCATCACAAAGGAACACCCAGAGGGAACTGGGCGATTGAGGGTTGCAGACTGGAATATCGAGCACGGAATATTGAGATACAAGAATAAATATATAAATGTACAAAATACTCCACATCTACATAACAAATCTGCCATATAGGCTGGAGACACAGCTGTTTAAAGCTTTGCCTTTTTAAGAATACCAGACGAGAAGTCGAGGGGCGCTCCACCCGATCTTTGGGCCCCACGGGAGTCAGCGCATCTTTATTAAACAAATTACAATAGGAGGCTGTGCGCGTTGGCCCCTCCCCGAGCTCAAGATCACATCTGGACTCCCCCATTTCCCCAAGGGCTGATGACAAGAAATCCCAAGAAGTCACCACAGAGCAGTGTGTGAACGATTGGTGCATGAAGCTCATCGCCGGAGCACAGCAGATAATGAGCACCAAATGTGTATGCATATAACATTCAACACAAACGCCTTCTGAAATGTCCAGCAAACAGCATGTTACTACATGGGTAAACCCTTCTCTGGTGAAAGCCATTGGCCCCAGGAACCATTTAATACAAAACAAACTCCTTGTGCTCGCACTCAAAACAAGGCTGCCACTCCCCAATAGCTCTGAATTTCAAGTGAAACCAGACTCGATATCTCTGCCAGTGCATTACAGTAAATGTGGTTCATCTTTGCAAAGTTGCAGTTCTTTCACAGAGCAAACCTTAGTAACTGTTAAGTTCCGTCAAATATTTCAATTTTCTAATTGCCAGACACAGGTGTTTTGATCTTAAAATGCTCTTCGGTGGAGCACAGCAGATACTGAGCGCCAAACTTGTTTGAAGCATAACATTCAAAGACCAGTGCCTTCTTAATTGTCCAACAAACAACAAGATACTACAAGGGTCATCCTCCTCTGGTGCTAGGCATTGGTCCTGGAAACGGGCTAAGGAGCTAAGAAAATGAAACATTGGAAGAAATGAATAGCTATCAATCTTTGTTTCACTGGATAAACTGCAGCTTTGCAATACTATTGATAATGCAATTCTGCTCTTCTGCCCACATGTTGTGTCAGAGATCAGGGAAGCTGGTCTTATTCTTCATGAGGTGGTTGATCTTCTAGGTGGCCATCAATTGCTAATTTGTGTCGTAAGATGAGGCAGAGCCTGTTGCTCTTGCTTTTTAATGAATATATTAGGCTGTAGTTGGATGTTATCAGTAGATGTGTGCAGATGACACGTAGACTCTGTATGTTTGCCTACCACCCCTGAAAATGAATTAACATCTATATTAATTATTCTGGCAAGAATTCCTTCGAGAAGGTGCAGAACTGATTTAAGCTAGACTTTGAATGACTGAAACTCATTATCATAGCGTGTAAAAGGTACTAGGAGATGGGTTGAAGTGAGCTTCACAACATATTAGTAAATGGTATGAGTGTGCTATGTGTGCAAAAAGTGGACACCTTTGTGGCACAGTTAACATAGCAACTAAGTTAACATAACCTTTGCAACTAAGAGTAGTGCACTCTAGCATAGGATCTTTTATCACCAATCCACGTTTTTTACTCAAAGTAGTTAATTGACCATATTACTCTAAATAGAGAGCTAGATCTTGCAGTTAGATTGAACCTCCAGTTTGTGAAGATCATGGTTGCTTGAATGACTGCATTCCTCTCACATCTGGCATCTACATTAATTGAAGCCTGCATTGGTTTCAAATAAGGCTTCTTGGCCAGTTAAGCACTAATGGCTTGAATTCCTTAAAGTGCAACAGACCTCAATAATTGTAGACCAATGGGCAATATGCAATGGAATTCTTCACGTCTTTCTCACCACTCTCAGGTGGGGCAAGAGATGATATCCTTCCTGAGTTCGGACTCGGAATATGCAAATCCCTCCTCCAGGGCCACCAGTTCTAAGCAGTTTGCTAGAATTCTTCTTCCTGGCAAAACCATTAAGGTTTCCATTCTGACACTGTTGTTTGTTAATTCTTCGTAAAGAATATAATCCACTTGTCCTCTTTGAAATGAGACCCTTTCCCATGGGATGATGCTAGGTTGATGATGCTGATGACCTTGACCTCCAAGAAGTAGTTATCACAAAGAGGAAGCACAGCTGTGGTCTTTCATCTGTTCAAGAGAAAGACATCTTGCGCTAGTGCTGGGGAAGGGGGGAAGCACTGAGGGTCATCATATATTATGGTGCATACCATTCTTCTATTGTCGATCTATTTTTAACAAACATTTTAGGTTTGAAAACTGAGTTGCTGATTTATATGTTGGCAGTATGTATACTCCGTAGCAATGGCGGCGGAGAATACATACCACCAACATGAATGTCCGCCTGCCCGATTTAAATGTGCGCTGTCCTTTACTTTAGCCATGGCGGAAACTATTCTATCTCTGCCGTGGCTAAACTTCTCTGATGACCCTGGTGAGTAAGGGCGGCGGGAGGAATGGCTACATGTCTGCCTCCCCATTTAAGATGGGTGGACATGTAGTAATTTTTTACTGTTTCTTACTGCCAGGTACCTGGCGGTAAGGAACAGTAAAAACATTAAAATGCTTCCCCCGCCATGGGAGAAGAGTCCCATTGCAGGGGAAGCATTTTATTTTTTCTTTACAAAAAAAAATCCTGTTTCTGTGTAGCCCTGTGCCACAGAGTAACACTCATTGCCAGGAACTGCTTGTTTTGCTCTTGGTGGCCAGTCCTAGCCACCAGGAGCATTTTCAACAGTATCGTTGCCTCTAGAAAGGAATACATTCTGCAGGGATCTGAATTTGCTGTCTACCTGAACCAGCCTTCTAATCTGCCTGGCACCTGGTGCTTTTCTCCTGCTGGTGGGGCCATCTTGCACAGCCCCTCTGCAACCAGCCAGCTGAGTACCCTCCTGCATGCCCACGCCCTAGGACCCAGATTCTCCAGGCTATCTTGCAGAGCACCTGGTGTGGAAAGTGAAATCCTGGGCTTTTCCAAAACTGGTCCTCACAGGGCATAAGGGATCCAGTTTCACTGGCCTTGGAGAGATCCATCCTAGTCCTGTGGTCAGCCGGAATCAAAGTCCTTAGTGCATCTTTGCTGGGCATCAAGTGGCTTCTACTTTCAGGTGGGCATCCTGCCTGCCACCGCCACCTCCCAGGTCTAGGGTTTTCCCAGCTGTCTCTCCCTTGTTCTGGACTTATTTAGCTGGGTGGAGAGCACTAGATGCCAGACACCCATGGCCAATGCTAGGATGTCACATCATCCCCCCATCCCATTCCTACCCTCCTGCACAGCATTCTGGAAAGATCCATAATGGCAACTTCAGGTTTTCTCTGGAAAGAGCTCTTCTGATGGCCTCAGCTCTGCCCCTAATTGACATCACTGCCAGATCCCTTCCCACTAAAACTTTAAAGTTGAGTCCCTACTTGTTGGCTCCAGAGGACTGTGTCTCCTCCTTTTTTTAGGGGCCTGGGGCTGTCCCAACCCAGGTGCAGTGTGACAGGCTAATTATCAGATGCAGATTTCCAGCACGCCCAATTCCTCTCCCAGGAACTGGGCCATTAATTGATCATTGCTCCTTTTGGACAGGGAGGACTTTGTTCCCTCTGCTGAAGAGCAGAGTAATTAACTTGGCCAAGTAGCATGGGGTGGGGTCAAAGCCCTTGAATCTGAATAAAAGCTGAACCAGAAAAATAGGACAGAAATACTTTGGAGATATAGTGTATCAGCTCCCATCCAGTTCATCACTTTACTTGTGTCTAAGGACATCTTTGTGATATCATTGATGACCAGAGGATGTTCTACTTTAAACTGCTCTCACGTCAATGCAGTAAATAACAGGGATCCAAAATCCCAGTTTAAAGAAAACAGAAATCTAGATTAGTAGCTATTAATAAAGAGGCTGTTTTCCACTGAGGGATTCCAAGTGACAACATTAACAAGGAGTGTGAAGCTTGACTTATTTGTAATTCCATTTTATTTCTAAAAGTTCCTGTTATTGACAACCATTGCATTTACAATTGCATGACTTTCCACAGTCACCCTTCCTTTAAGCTTATCCTATGTGTCTGCTATGCTGGGGGAGAGGAGTCATGGAGGTGTTGCACACAAAATGCTCCTTCTCCCCATTTCCCAACTTCCTCTGGCTCCCTCCTCCTTCTCCCTCCCTTAAAACACTGCAATGCTTCCATGCTTCCCATCTTCCTCTGGCTTTCCTTCTCTCCTTCTTTTATTATATTTATAAATGTTCAGGTCTGGACGCTTACTCGTAATCCGGGTCCCGGTCTTCCACTGTCCAATGTGCGGATGACTGTTTCCGAAAGCCACTATGACACCACACATTGGAATATGTGGTAGGCAAGTGCCCGGAAAAACCTGTAGCATGAAAATCCTCTTTGCTTGATGAAGCCTCTAAGTATTCAATAAAACCTGAATCCGATAGTGGATTTCTTCAGGAATGAGAAGTCAAGATTAGCAAGTGTAGATGAATGTGGAAACAAGCGAAAGAAAACGACTGTGTTGAGATGCACCTTCCAACCAGACTGAAGCCTTTATTTAGTAAAAGAACAGGAAAAGTAAATGATATCAAACAGCACATCAAAGGAAACAATAAGGATTGGTAAAACCAGAAAGTAATCAAGGAAGAAGCAGCCATGATGGAAAAGGGAAAAGAACAGGTAAGGATAACCTGAATCAGACTAGCTGTGGAGCAGATTTACAAGGTACCTGCAAACTCTCAGGTAGGTGACTACCATTTTAGAGCTAAAGGAACAACAGGTCTGAGCCCAGGAGCATTAGGGAATGCACCCACAGGTGAGTGAAACATATAGCCCACAGCTGCAGGTTTCTTGCAACATTTTCCTAAGACCCAGGAACCGTACAACCATGCAAGGTACTGTTGTTCTCGGATGTTCAGATGGCCAAGACACCTTGGTTGCAACAATAGAAAAGTGATCTGCCATTATACCACTCTGTTTATCTCTTTGTAACCACTCCCCAATTAGCCTTCCCTCCCTAACCCACCAGAGGACTGTTCTATCCCAGCATGGAAAGGATGGTTGGTGAAAGGCAGGTGAAATTGTGGTTCATCATCTGCCATTTGAACACCTCCTTTGGACTCTTTGATAGCAGAGGGAGTCAGAGGGAAGCAGGGGAAGCAATTGCTCCCCTCATGACCTCACTACAGTGAAAAGAAAATATGTTTCTCTGTTGTAAGATTCAAGCACAGAATAACAGATGTCAAATCTTGTAATTTCAATAACAGCTTCTTATGGAAACCATTCACAGCAAAAGCTTCATGGACTTTTGCTCATTTTCATTGTACTTCTAATACAACATTAACCTTTGTTTCCTCTGCAGAGTTGATTGCTGGAGTTCCAAGAGGAGCACAGAATTTTGGATATGTAAGTTAATGTGTCAGGCCTTTTTAAGAAGGGTGAAAATAGAAAGAATGATTTATACCACACAGATGCTTTCTATTAGAAATTCTATTGGATCTGTAGCCAAACTCAAAGCTATATGAAACACTATTGCCAATATGCAGCATACAATTTAATGTGGAAGGGTTTCTTTAATTTTGTTCTCTGTAAAAGGTTAAAACACTGGAGAGAATGTTCAGTACAAGCTGCTCTCTTGTTATTGAATGTGTGCTATTTAAGTGTCTCTTGTGGCTAATAGCTAGTGAGATATATAATTAAATGTATTCCTGTTCACCATGAAATGACTACCAGCACTAAGAAGAATGTCAGTGTGGCACTTTATAATAGGTCTTTATTTTCATTTCTTCCGATGATTCATTGTATCCTACAATCATTATTTGGGCCCTATTCTAGTGAAACATGCATGCATGAGATTCAATGGTACTAGAAACACTCTACACACATGCCAAATTAATACAATACAATGTCATCACGATTGGAACCTGTAAGGTGAACTTTGCTCACAAGCTGAACCCTTTCAGAATAGGAGAAGAAAGATGAGCAGCATAGGTCTATAGCGAGTCTGCAAAAAATTGTCAGGATATGCTGTCGGATGCAAAGAAAACCTTATAGAGACAGAGACTCCTATGACACCACATAGATGTAGCTTCATCCGTATGGCAAACCAGAACAGTGGCATTCCGAAATGTGCCCCTGTGAATGCCACTGTATCCAAATCACCTGGTGCTCTTAAAGAAGACTTTTGGTCCACTTGGATGCATGTATGACATTAAGAAAGAGGTGCTGCAACGTAGTTGAGTTAATTTGCAACTCAGGTTCAGCTGTACATTTGTCTTAGATAATTCTAGTAAAGCCTTGTTATTGTTTTGTAGTGTCTCTTCTGAGACCTCTGGCTTAGAGACAATCACTTGCAGTGGTGTAGCCCCCGTTCAGCAGGGGACCAGCCCTGTAGGCTTCCATGCAGCTGCCGCACAGGGCAATTGCCTGATGAGGTTGACTGCCACTGTGCCCTTGTAAAGAGAAAAGGGCTCCTCACTTGAAGGTCCTAATTCACCCAAGAGGAACCCCTTACTCTACACCCCAACCAATTTTACGATGGTATGTCACGCCAAAGGTTTATGAATAACCACAAACTCTGAGCATTTACTACTAAGGGTGAGGTTTTTCTTTCAATCCCACTTTAGGAGTTTGTTTCTGAAAAGCAAAAATAAAAGCAGGATGTGCTGGAAGCAGAGAGCCCCATACTACATTTCTCCCACAGGAGGCACGTGTTGCACAGTTCCCGCCAGGCAGGCATTTGATTTAAAGCCAGCTGGGAGCACTGTGGCGTGGGACATGCTCGAAACAGAGATCCAGGGGCAGCCAACAAGCCCCAAACTACCTTTCTCCTGCAGGAGGCAGGTGTTGCACAATTTACGTCAGGTAGACACTTCACTTAAAGCCAGCTGAGAGCACCACGGCACAGGATGTGCATGGGACGCATCCGGGTGCATGCATGGGCCAAGACCAGGCCAAGAGCGGGCGCTTCTGCGCTCGTCCGCAGCTGGATGAGGCTGAGCTGGGCCCCAGCTCTTTGTTCTTCACAGTGCAAGTTCATTCAACTCAGTTTAAGGTAACAGTTTACTCCCTGATTTGTCTGTTGGGGGCACCTTAATGGGCAAACGCAAGGGGAATATGCCCGCTGCGGGCACTAAGAGTAGACAACCATCTTCAAAATCTATTACCAGCTACTTGTCCTCAGTGATGGGTGTTATTGACTCAGAGATAGGCATGGTAGAGACCAGACTGGATGCCACCCTGAAAGATCCCGATGTCCTAGTTGTGAATCCCCAAGGGGAATTACCTGAAGGGAGGGCAAGTGTGGAGCTTCCTTTACCTTCTCAGCCGCCTGATCCCTCAATGAGGCAATGCAACTTTGCACTGAGGGTTTCGCAGCCCCCCAGGGCACCAATCTGTGCATCTCTGATGACCCAGCAGTTCTAACTATTTTAGAGATTTCAAACTGTTCGAACAGCCCTCCTCCCAAAAGGACTAGAAAGGAACCATTGAGAGCTAAGCGTTCCACTTCCTCTCAGACTAACTCTTTGTCGTCCCGCCCAAGTACTCGAGGGAAAAGGTCTGCCAGTCCTACTGACAGGAAGATGTTACCGGGCCTGTCTGAACTTGAAAACAATTTAAAAGAGTACTGTGAGAGGTGAATTGGAAAATTGGACAAATTGGAAACTTTGTTTAACAACGATTCTGACTAAGTTGAAAGATCTTAATTCCGAATTTGAGACTGTTTGTAAAACTCCAGGGGTTGTCCAACCCTTACCTACGCGATCTTCTCTTGGTAGAGAGCAATTAACAGTCCCATGTAGCCAGATACAATTTAATTCCCAGTCACAGTTGCAACCCCCCCTGTCTAGAATGTAACCCTTCTTATGAAGCTGTAGGCCCAAAGGGGGGTGGGAGGGAGGGGGTTCAGTGATTCATCAGGAGGTCAGCTGATTTGTAGGCCATACAAATGTGTTGGTGCTCAGAGGGCTATCTTTGGTTGGCCTGTGCCCCACAGTGAGGTTGCGCATTCAAAATATAATTGTGTCTCATGCCAGAATAATGTTTCTGAAACGTACCCTCAAATTCCACCTCAATGCACCACTTATATTGTTGTGCTTGAAAATGTCCCTGAACTCTTGACCCCTCACACAGAAACTCATGCTTCCCTTTTGAAGAAAGTCGACCACTGGCTTAGAAAACACTCTGGGTGGACTTGTAATCTTCATGCTGAGATACTGACAATCAGAAAAGTTCCTTGGATGGGGACAAGTATGAAAACCTGAAAAGGGGATTGTATTATTATCAATTTCAAAAAACCCTCATTTACTAGAGTGATGCCACAGTGTCTCAATCCCCTAACAAATCGACAAGTTAACATTAGAGCACACCCACTTTTTTGTCGTCCACCTTTCAGTGCACTCAAACTTTCTAAAGCTCAGGTCCCTAGTAGCGAAGACCTTGGTCCTAGACCGATCTTAGCCAGTCAGCCTTTGACTTCTAATAGGTTTGAACCCCTTTCATCACTGGACCAGATGGACTGACTCATTAGTCCTACCTTAATTGTTCCTAGTAATGAAGGGCACCACCCCATGCAGAGGGTATCCCCTCCCGTGTGCACTATAGCTCCGGTAGATGCAGGGAGCTTTAAATTTATATCTTGGAAGGTGGCCTATTTATGGACCAAATTGGACAACGCAGACTGGTTGAAATTTGTCAACTAGTATGATATTATCTGTTGCCAGGAAACATGTGACCACAAACCAAGGTACCTTAATGGGTCTTCTACAATTTGTTGCCCTGCGACTTCGTCTTTGGCGGGCAGGTCTACGGGTGGTCTTGCTACATTTGTCTCTATTAAACTCGTGGGGTGCGACAGGGCCATCGTTGATCTATTATGCTGGCTACATTGGCAAACATCTGCTAAGATTCGATAAATGTAAAGAGGGCAATTTATACCCTAAAATAAACGCTTTTGTTGGTGTACAACAAGGGTGTGTTTTAGCACCTTTTTGTTTTTACTGTATTTTAATATTTTGGAAGATTTTTTGTGTAAAAGGAGTAAAGACACGGCTAAGATAGGTTCTCCTATATGCAGACAACATGGTTCTGCTAACCAGAACTGCCAGTGGGCTACAGACACTGTTGGATGATTTTAACACTTTTATGTCTGAACTGGGTCTGAAGACAAACCTCTCTAAATCATTCATCATGAAATGTGGTTCCAAATTTGCAAAATCCCCATTTAATTGGAAATGTTTGCTAAACATTAGATCACCTCAACTCCAGAAATCTGTTGGAGCAGTATTCCGGTTCGCCCAGAGGCTTGGTCATAAACCAGTTAAGAAAATTGTCCAGAATTACCAAAGTAAATGTCTGCCGGTTGGCACGTTTGGCGCTGGACTTTGGGGATACATTGACGTTAGCTCCATACAAATGATTGACAATAGCTTTATTCAAAGGCTCCTTGCTCTCCCACAATCCTTACCTACTATTTGTTGCCATGCCGAGGTGGGACTGGGTTTTGTCAAATATTACATTAATTTGAAACCTTTACTAATATGGCTAAGGCCTGGAGGAAACCTGAAGCCCAGTTTACAAAAGCAATTCTAATGGACTGCTTAGTACTTGATAATGTCAGGAGAATCCCATGGTTGATTTATATTAGGCAAACCTTCAAAGAGTTAGGGTTCCCAGACTTTTACTTAAACCCTGAGAACCCTTAGTCCCTCATATGGCTAAAGATCTGTATTTAAAAAGCATTTTAAGGGTTACAGGGACAAATTGCAGATATGGGACCCAGGTTTATTCCAGTGGAAAATTAGTAGAGCTTTGCACCGGAGGTGTGATTCAATTTATCACAAAGGAATGGTCCAGGTTTCTTCTCACAAGACTGCGTTTTAATATTGCCCACTTTTTAGTGGCCTTTTCAACACACGGTTCATGTTTTTTGTCTCTTCCCGCATTTCCCTGCGATAGCAGATCTAAACAGAGCACTTTGCACCTTATACTTTTTGTAAACTTTATGCAACTCGCAGGAAACGTTTCCTTATCCCCTTATTGCCCAGTTTTAAAGCTAGATCACAAAAGATGGCTTTCTCTCTTTTACAGCTACTATGTACCTTGCAGCTGTGTTACGTAGTGCTAAATTACATTTAATGATGCTTGGGAACCAGAAAGAGATATTGACTCTGGAGATATATACTGTCATGTTTTACTAGTTTTTAATACATGATATTGCTGCTATCTTCTATCAATTTTTAACTGTTTTTAATAACAGTCTGTCTTTTTGTATTGCAATGCACACTTTTATGGTTGTTTGTGCTGCCGAATAAAGTGCGATTTGACATTTGACAAACAAAGTTAAACGTTTGGTGAATGACCATCAAAATCAATGGTGACCTACTAAATGTTTTATACCTTGAAGGGAACTGCTGTGATGCTGGTTCCTTTCAGGGTACGGAAAAGATCACTGGGCCAGCAGCGATCTTTATCAATAACAAAATTTAATGGTGAAGAAGGGGTGCAGTGTAACTCATCTATTAGTATAAATGATTAACCTTTACTTATTTTATTATCAGATACAATATTGGCACCAATGTTTAAACTTTCCAACTACGTTCCAAAAGACTTGAAGTCAGGACTTAATGGAGAGTGTCCGGGGACCTAGGGGTGGCAGAAAGCTTCAGCCTACTTCTCCAGCTTTAAAGTTTTTGGGAGATGGCAGTGAAGGAGATAGCCTATCGCGCTGTAAGCCTTGTGCATGATTAGAGTGCTGCCTGATTCAAAGTACCACAGCCCTTTTTTGACTTCTGTTTACTTAATGGATTGTTTTCCAGTCCAAGATGGCCGTCATTGACTTCTGGGTTGATGATTCTTCACTTCCAGGTCAAAATGTGTTCCTTCGGTATAGAAGCCATCACTGCCTTCTAGTCTATTCCTGATAACATCCATAGTTGGTGGGTTCATCTGCTGACTAGTTCGCTCATCCAGTCCCCCCTTCCTTTTATGTGTACCTTTTTTTATGTTTTCAAGCCCCCCTTCGGGTTCTTGTGTAGCTTGTTTTCTCTGCCTTTGGTACATTCCCAGTGTCTGCTGTACAAACAGGGTAAAGGAAATGAGGAAATTAGGAGGTTTGATGCTAATCTGTGCAGTCCTCTACTCTAGTCATGTCACTTTATTGTCCTCTCTTTTACCAATTTAAAAATTATTTGTGTGTCCTACTCACGTGAATTTAGGAGTAAGTCACAGTTATTCACAGAAAAGCTTTTATGAATCTGGCTTCGGGCTATTTGATTGTAATGCAATGATAGAATGTACATTTTCGACTCAGATGGCTATTTCAACCCATGTATTACTAAAAGGAAATGTCAGAACTGAGGAAATTTAACAATGTCAATACATGTTGACCAATCAACTAACCTTGCAACCAAATATAGCTCATTGGATGGGGCACAGTCGGATGTAGAGGTCGCCTTCTCAGTTTATTAGCCTACCTAGCAAACAATTGTGTGGATGATGACCAATTGCTTAGGGCTAAAATTGGGCAAGGTTAATACAAACATTTTTGGATTAGAGCAGATGTTATGGAGTGACACAAGCTGGTAATGGAGCCATCAAGCAATGGAGACTTCCTAGTCAAGAGCTAGCAAGCCTGTGGCATTTGAATGCAGTGACTGTCCATTGTTAGCCAGATTCATGTAAGAGCCAGAGATGAGTCAACAACTTATTTAGCTCTGACCTAATTTTTTTTACCCCAAATATTGAAGACACCTTGTATTTGTTCATAGCTAGACTGCCGGAGCGATCTGGATTTTAAGCTTTCATGTTTGGTCAAGAAGCAGCAAGTAGTGCACAATGCAGAGTTATGATTGATTAAGCAGGGCGATCATGGTAAGTGCACGGCACTGACTCTAAGGGCCTGATTAAGAGTGGCTTGTTATATTCCCAACCCATGTGTAAAACCCTGTTTACCCATGGGCCAGAATTATGAGTTAAAATGAATTTAATGCATCCAGTAATTATTGGATGTTTTAAATACCTCAAGCTTCGTTAAATTTCATATTTATCGTACCATGAGGATTTTGGTGTGTTAAACACCAAATACCGCATGTTATTCCCCAATAACGTGTAATAGGTGCTATTTATCAGACCTGATAAATAACGAACCCCAGGGTACCTTTATTTACAATGTGCAAAAAATAGCACCTTTACTTGTATTCAGGCCCTCAGTGTAACACCTAGACTAAATCCACTTTCAAAATGGTGCTATAGTCCTCGCCTTGTCTTATGGCCTGATTTAGATCTTGGCAAATCAGGTCCCACCATTGCTTTTTCGATGGTCTTCGTGCCCGCCCGCCATATTTAGATGTTGGCTGGTCCATAGACGAAAGACCGCCAGAGTGCAGCCGACTACACTGGGAAATCTCAACCACGTCACTGGTGGTATAAGCAGAAGCAGCTGTCAACGGGACTCAAGCACAGATTTACCCGCCGTCTCAATTACGATGTTCCTTTCGTTGTGGTAACTGTGGCGGGAATCCCTCCTTCGAGTTGCCAGAATCAAAGGAAATGAGGTAAAAACATACCTCTTTTCCTGCTTCCCACTTCCATTTTCGTCTTGTACACCATCGTCCAGGTCCCTCCTTTTTTGCATCGAGTCCATCATGACGCCGAATGACTTCGTTGTTGCAGAGATCTACGGTAAGCTACTTGTTCAGTTGTTCTATGTATCGTGTATTGACTATTGCTGTAGCCTTGTGTACCTCTGCATTATTTTTCATAGGTGTAATGCAGTAGTGTTCATTTTCCTACTTATCAACGTAAAATTAACACACCTGTATTGACACTTAAAAAAATATTGTTGTTGTGGCACTTGTAGGTATTGTGCTTGTAGTGTCTGTGGGTATGCAATCAATAGTGTGTGTATGTTGTTTGAGTGGCATGCAATACGTACCAAAAAGGGGCAAAACACACACCTACATATACATTATGGCACATTCACAAAATATATGTTTAGTAAGATAATGATGAATAGCACTTACCTGTCTCCATACATGGCTTCACTCTGTCAGAACATTGCTGTCAGGACACCGCCAGCACAACGGGAACATCTAAATCTGCTCGGCGCAAATCTTTTGTCATGACGGTGATGGAGTACTGTTAGCGACCAGAGAAGATGCTGCCAGGGTGGTCTCCTGTCTACTGCCACAACATCTAAATACGGCGGATGCACCACCGCTGTGGTGGGATGGCGGTAGAGACACCAACATCAAAATCAGGCCCTTAGCTTTTAAAACTCTTTACTCCCTTGGATAACTCTGAGCCACTTAGTTTCCAAAACTATTAAAAAAGTTGTTTCCCTCGTTCAAGTTTCTTTGCTTTTTCTGATTTATTAAGTGAAGGAATCTAAAGACCATTCATATTACAAAGCAGAAATTCTCAATGCTCATTGTACAATACAATATTAAAGTAGTCAGTATCAGATTCTGATTTGGCATACTAGGCAGCTTAAGGTTTTAGTAACAGTGAAAGGGTCTGAATATTCACTTCTATTGGACATCTTGCAAGAGTTTGAAGGGCATTTGCAGGAGGGAGGTAAGAAAATCCACATGAGACCTTTCATTGGTAATGGAAAATAAATCACAGGTGATCCTGGGATTAAACAAATATTCCAGTACATGTGTATTTTTACACAGATGTCCTGATTCTACTGTTTCATTGCTTACCTCACTGGTTAGCTAATGATATAAAAAGAAGTTAGATGAAAGTGCAAAAAATCAGCTGAAATAAATTACAAAGTTAACTGTATATTTTTCTTTCTCTTAGGTTACCATAATTAATTCCACAGACTTGACGTTTATTCAGAATTTCACTGGAGAACAGGTAAAGCATATTGTATTGTGATGTTAAAGCAACGTGCTTTATAATATCATAACATATTGAATAAGTATGTGTTTAAAAATATAGATTCCTGTGTTCGCATTTATTTTTTCAGATGGCATCCTACTTTGGTTACACTGTTGCAGTCTCTGATGTTAACAATGATGGGTAGGTCATAAAATGAGATTTTCCATCACTATTCTGTATTTGTGATCTTATTGTATTTAAATAACATATGTGCGACCTAGAGCCAGAAGAGGCATTTGAATGTTTTCAAAAAGTTGAAGTTTATATATTAGTTCACAGTCTGCTCTCCTTCGTGGACGTGAAACCTGATACCCTTGGTCTTCGTCAGCAAGTCAGGTCCAAGTTAAGTTCACACTTTCAGTCAACTTTACAGTTTTCTGTGAACTCAATAATATATTACAAATTTTCAGGATTTTTAGGGACTGATGAGCGGGTGTATTACTGTGTACCAGATTACTCGTCATCAAAGAGTTCTACAACACTGGGATATGAAAATAAAATGTAATACGTTTACAGACTGTGTTAATTTACATAACTAATGGGGTCGTGTGTGGTTGTAAACTGGCAGAGGTTCCACATGCATCACACCAGCAGTCCCTCTATCCCATTTAGAGGCAGGGTTGTTTGTGGTAGCAAAGCCTCTCTATTGGCTCCAACCTAGAAAATGACCATCCAGCAGCCCTCCCATCTCAGGGTCGTCTACCTATGAGCAGCAGAGGGCATTGTGGTCGGTGGCAGTAAGAAAACTGAAATTGCTCCATACCGTGGGAGAAAACTCCCAGCATTTCAGCGCCATCACTATTTGGTTTCACTAAAATAGTCCCCCACTCAGGGGTGTAACACAGGCCCCCGCAGCCCCCGCGGTGCAGGGGGGCCCCCATGCTCCAGGGGGCCCCCTCAGCACAGTGCTCGGGCGGGCCGGAGAGCTCCTGATTGAGTCGGTTTCTGGGGGTGGGCGGAGGGGCTACGCCCTTCCAATTAATTAATGCGCTATATGGATGTGGATGGTAATTATAAAAGTAATTACCATCCTATTTTAAATTATATCAAGCGCGTCGCTGGACATCAGGCTAAGTTGTCACAGCATGACGTCTTGGAAAGGGAGAGGTTGCAGCATTTGGAAAATGGCCTGACGTCAGAGCGGTCATGTGCTCTAAACAGTTACACGGCGCATGCTTCTGTGCCTCGTGAATTCTGTTTAGAGCTGTAATTGAGAGGCGATTTCAGGAGTTGCAGCTGGGCCTCATTGAAAGGAAGCACCGTGGACTGTTCTGATTAGACACCGACACCTGGCAACATGACTACTAGTGACGGGTGAGTGCTTTTAGTCCTCCTTGGGTGTCGGAGTGTCTGCTTCACTTTCCCTCCCTAAACCCCTTCCTCTCTTCCTTTCCCCACTGCCCTTGGCCTGTCGCTCTCTCCTTTAACCTCTATTTCCTCTCGAGTAGCAGCAGTGGGGACCATTCATTCAACTAGTTAATTAAGTGCTTTAACTGAAGTGTCATTGAGCACGTCTCCTGTGCTGTAACCCCAAAGCCTGGCAGACAGTGTGCCTAAGTTCTGCCTGAAAGAAATGCAAATGGGGCCTACTAGTTAATCTGCAAATGTAAAGGATGCTTGGGAGTTAGTATGTGTACTGGCTTTAATTTATCAAAGGTTTGTGATGGCAAAGACATTCTTTTTGAGTGGTAGTGCAAAGAGTTAACAAGTGAGCTGTGCAGTGAGTGTTTTTAATTGGCATGGTGTTAAAGGGATAGTAATGTAAAAAAAAAGAATTACGTACAGTCTCAGTGTTATTAAAATATATTTTTTGGAAACACCATTTTATCTTAACCTTTTAAGCATTTTGTAGCAGTATATCTTCTACTGTGTGTACTGCAAGTTTAAAAAAGTGAATTACATAATCTCAGTACTTTCTGTCACAGACTGACCTTGTGGCACTAGAAATACACAAGTAACTATTCTCCACTGCACTAAGATGTAATTATGTGGCTCTCTGGTTACACACAGACCTCTGCACTGTATTAACTAATAGACTTTCATAATGTTCTACAGTGCATTTGCCACTATCATTTAAAAAATCATTTAAGTTGCAAGTTATTTTATGTGTAGCTACCTGACGGTAAAGCTTTCATAATATTTTTGCTTTTTTAGCCACACCTTTTGTACAAATGATATTCTGAACTCACATATTTAAAAGTGCATGCATACGTGATAATTAAGAAAATTGAGTTTTAGTAAAATAAAATATTTGCCTAAGATCACACCATTCAAGTGGGGTAGCTGTGATTTATCAATATTTTCTGGTTTCTCTTTGTACAAATCGGCCACTAAATGAGTATCTATTTGTCATTCATTATGTTCAGGCTTTGTTTTCAACCTCTTTTTGCAGTTTTTATATACCGCAAACTCGACCCGAAGTAATAGAGCACTTTATGCGCACCAGTTACATTCCACAAGGTCACATTTACTTTTTATAGACACGTGAAATTAACTGATATGCCCAGAAATGCAGACAATTCAAGTAAGAATTAAAACTGGTTCCCCAGTTCCTAAATAGGCAGCTCTAGCAGTAACATCACATCCTGGGTGCAAAAAGGGTGGCAGGCTGAAGCCAGTATTAGAACTCTGGGCCGGATTCAGAAAGGGCCTCCGCACTGTATGGGACTTTGGAGCTCGAATATGGAACTGTAAGGCACATCGAAGGTTCACAATTAAAAGTCTCATAGTTTTGTGGAGATTGTAAATTAAAAAAATCGGTGAAGGCCCAGAGTTTTTTAAATACATGTTGCTGCTACACTCGGGCATTTCCTAAACTCTCACCCAGGCACATATGCTCAGTGTGCAACGCCTGTGCATTTCAGAAAGAAATTGCCTGGACTTCAGACATGAAAATTCAGGAGTCACAGCCTCACAGGTATTCCTCCTGTCCTATTTCCCATTGCCTTTCACCCTCAATCTCTGCCATGGCAAGCCTCCTCCTCCCATCTGCCAAACCACTCGCTGTGTTAAAAATCGCTCCTGGACTGACGTGATTTGGGAGGCAGTGCTCCGTAAAACATTTCACACTAAAGCTGAAAATCCCTGCAATGGCACATTTTTTCTAGTTCTGATACCTGTGCTTGTGTTTTATGTGGTGTCATGTAATACTTAATGATTTCCTTCCAGGGGCATGCTTGTGTAACACTACAGACACATTGGCTCCATATTGAATTAGGTGTCACCAGAACTCCAGGTGTCCCTTGTTTTTCTTGTAGGGTAACTTAGTGGGTTAAAGTATCAGTAGAACACAGCATTAAACCTACAGGCTATGGTCTGAATACCTTCAGGACAGACTTAGACCTTCATCCTCCCAAGAGTGATAAAATGAGTGTACTGTGTGTGTAAAGGTAACAAATGTTGCAGTCCAATAGCATTTGGCATAAAGAGCTACATGTCACACAATGGTTTATGAGAGTGGACTCCTCCTCCATGGTGCTCCATGTGCAGCAAATGTGAGGTTTGCATCCAAAGCTTCATGCTGTCTGCTTTCTTTACAGCTATGAAACCAACCACTACATGTGGCAAAGTCAGGACCAGGACACTAGACAAGACCTGCGTACATGGCAGGCAACAGCAATACACTGTTTCACATAGCTTAGTTAAATAAATGGATGAGGTGAAGCTGACGCAAACCTCTACTGTGCAGTCTCATCCAAACATGACCAAAACTGGAAAGGCACATTTTAAAGGCAAGGCACATTGTGGGCATTTTTATTATGCTACCTTTGTTAAGAATAAATTAACAACCATGTCAGTTCTTGACCATTGTTCATGCTTCTCCACGCCAACCACCCTACACTCTTTCATCTTTGAATTCTATCTACTTTCTTCTCCAGCCACCCTCAACTTTTGACTACATGCATGCCTTTTGTTCAATCTAAAAACCTTGAATATTCTCAAAAAGTTTTGTCTTTGATCCTGCATCCACACATCTGCTTTTTTGCCCACTCTGAATCCCAGTCCTCCTTCCCATCCAGCATCCAATTTATTTGTTAAATCTCCCCTCCATTCTCTATTCAACTATTTTCCTTCCATGTTTTTGTCTTCATATCTCTCATGACCTCCTCGACTCGCCACTAGCACCCATGAACTGTCAACCCTCATTGCTTTTTGTCCTCCACCTTTTTTAAACTCAATTTTTTCATATGTTTCATATTTGCATTTATTGGGAAATACAGTACTTGTTGATTGGATTTACCAATAATGAAATTGCTGTCAGGTAATCCCAGTGCGCATACGTGAATTTGTGTAATTTCTGTTGCTCTCAACATTGGTTTTTCACTAAGTATATTAACACAAATAAGGCTCTTACGCTGCAGTCGCAGGTATGATTATCTCCCCCAACCAAGCCTATCATCTATCAGTCTACCATTAACATCTAACACATGGTTAACTATTCTTGCAGACACAGTGACGTATGGCCTTTAACACTGGCTGCTTCACCCTAACTGGTTGTTTATAAGTAAACTATTTTATAGGTAACTGACTTAGTCACAACCTTACATGCACCCATCACGCTCCATGCCAAAACACATTGGTAAAAGACATTGTAATGTACAACGCCAATAGCTCTAACTCTCGCAAATGCGAGACCTATTGCATTGCAAATGCTTGTTGATTTTAACTGCAGCTTTCACAAATCCACATGTGAAGCAAGCTAAGCGGAAGTTATGGAATCCAATTGTAACATTAGGTCAATGGAAAATTTTAGATACACATTTTTCTACCTGTAAAGTTACTGTAAAATTTCAAGCCAGCTTGGTGCTTTATAAAGGGATTTTAGATTTTTCTGGTATGAATCAACTGGGCATTGGGCACGAGTGACGAGACAAGATCAGAGAGAGTGCCTGCTTTAGCACTGATGGCGCCTGGGGCAATATTGTTTGTTGGTACCCTCCCCTCCCATGGTCCACCCCCAAAAAACCCTTCTCCACAGATTCCCCCCCACTACCACACTGACACTCCAACATTTCCCCTTATCTCTCCATAGCCCTTCTCTCATCCAATTTTGTTTTATACTGCTGTGTGTTGTGTGTACACTGTAGTTGTAGTGTAGGCTAAGGCGACTGCTAAGGCGTTATATATTTCAAAGTGAAGTAAAGGTGAAGACCGATGGTACGTTAACGTATGCATATCCTGCAGTCACAATCATTACAATACCCAGACTCTAAAAGCCCACAACAATGGTTTCAATGCTTAGATGTTCAAGTCGTTGCATCAGTTTTGTACACTTTTATATTTCTGGTCTGGATGTGTGACTCCTGCTGTGGTCTTTCCAATGGTGAACTTAATGAGTCCACAATATGCATATCTTCTCTTATTCCACCCCCCCCTCCCCCCATGGCATGGGATTTGCCAGGTAGAATATCATATCACCATCATCACCAGGCAGGCAATACGTTAATCCTAAAATTTCTTCTTGAATGCTGCTAGTTTGTGACCTGTTTAGTTGGTTGTTAAATAAAAAAAATCTGTGAGGTACTCAGCATTGTATCTCGAAGTCTGTTATGAAGCACTGTGGTTATACTGAATAAGCAGCTACCTATGTTATTATATGATATCTCTTTATTAATGTAATAACTGCACTTTCACAATTGCTTTATTAACCTTCTTGCTTTCTCAAATTTGCTTGAAAATGCACCATTTGCCCACTCTTTTTTCAAAATTTTCTCGGGGGGAGAACACCCCCGGACCCCCCTTAGGTTGTTCGGGCTCGCTCGCTTCGCTCGCTCGCCGTGGTGCATTACAAAACAAATTTGACGCCCACCACTTTCAAATGTCACCAGCCGCCATTGCATGGGGGCCCCCTCAACATTCGTTACGCCACTGCCCCCACTTCAGATGTTAGTTCTGTGCAACAAAGAATTCTGCCCTATTAACATCTGAGTTCCCTATTGATACCTGTTTGGGGACAGAAGAAAGTATGATTCGTTTTGTTGTCTTACTCTCCCTTCACTGTCTTTGGAAAGCAGGGATTTGTTTAAACTTGGCTGTATTATATGGAAAGTCTCCTCCTTGTGAAGGCCATTTCAACTGATACTGAAATATTACTTCCTGAGGACTCTTGATCTACGAAAATCCACTAAATTACATCGCTTTAAAATGTGAGCAAACCAGTGGCTGCTCCTCCACTAAGGCGGAGGAGCATTCAGTAGCGGCTGCTACCGGACAGGAGTGGTGTAAAATATATTTTTTTTAAATTGACTTACCTGGAACGGGTGGCCAGCCACCACCTCTCCTCCATCCTCTTCCATCTTCCTGTCTCCAGTCCTGGCCAGCAGCAGGAAGCACTCGGGCACACAGGCTCCCCTGAGCCAATCACAACACTGCGATGCAGTGCTGTCATTGGTCTGAGTGCCGTGGTTCAGGGCTCAGACGGGGACAGGGAGCCTGTGCATGTTCCTCACCAGGCTGTGTAATACAGGCTGGTGGGGACCATGCAAAGTGCGCATGAATGTTTGGCCAGCCCAAGAGGGCCGGCCAAGCAATCATGCCCACTTAGGGAGTGCAAAACACTACTCCCCCTGTTCTGGCCAGCCCCATCCCACTACTGACTGCAATAGGAAAAATAAAATGATCATAACGATGCGTTATTATCATTCTATTTTTCCATTTGAGCAGTGGGGCGACGGTTCACCTCCTTAGCGGAGGAGCCGCCACTGGGAGCGTTGCCCCACTGCTTTGTGAGCAGTTCAAAAAGGAAAAATAAAATGATAATAACACAATTTTATTATCATTTTATTTTTCAGTCCTGGCTCAGCTGGTTTGCATTTTAGGTGCGGTTGGGGCTGGGCCGTCGCAGGAGCAGGGGGAGGAGTGGTGGGACACTCTATTAAGTGCGCATGACAGTTTGGCTGGCCGTCTTGGGCCGGCCAAACAGTCATGCACGCTTAGCATGTTCTCCACCCGGCTGTATTGTACAACCTGGGTGGAGAACATGCACAGGTTCCCAGTCCCTGTCCCTGTCCAAGTGCGAACCATGGCACTAAGACCAATCACAACCCTGCTGTCATGTTGGTGACAGCAGCGTATTGATTGGCTTGGGGAGTCCACGGCACTCAGACTAATCACGACCCTGCTGTCATGCTGGTGACAGCAGCATATTGATTGGCTTGGGGAGTCTGGGAGCCTGTGTGCTTCCTGCTTCTGGAGTCGACCGAAGGGGACTGAGAGGCGGCGGCCGGGCTGCAAGTAAGTGATTCTTTTTTTATTCATCCGCCCCCGCCACCCTCGTTAAGTACCAGCTGCCATTGGAGCAAACAATGCAAAGAACTGGACAAGGTGTTCTTAGGCTCCTCACATTTGGCTTTTTTTCAGTTTCTGAAAATGTGCCTGAACACTATTACAATTTCGAAGGCAGCTAAAATTAATCTATTTTTTTCAAATAGGTTTGCACATTTGTTGCGTTATACAATGCTACAATATGATACATTCTGTGATTCACATTACTAGCTTACTTTCTGTTTCCTGTTATCAGAGATCAAATTATGCAATGTTATGTTTCAAATTTACCTGAATTTCACAGTTAATTATTTGTATTATTTTCAACAAAAAAGAAATGACAACACTCTGAGCAATGCCACCACATTGCAGCCAATGATATTAATACACATAAGTCCCTGTATAATTACACAGAACCAGTATCAGTGCTCCTGTCACCAAAGCCTTCCCATATTTCCATTTACAGTGTTTTCTTGTGTTTTTTAAAGCAATGTTTAGAACCAATAAGTAATAAATAAGTGTATTTAACAAACGTATGTACGTGCGTATGCTTTTAGAATGACATTATATTGTTTGAAATAGCTAACATTACATTTCATTTGGGTTGTATCCTTACAAATACAAGTGAATATAGTCATAAACCACAATGTAAATATTTCACCTTCAGTTAGCCTAGTAGTATCCACAATCCTTCCTGGCATTGACGGGGGCAGAATGTTTGGGAACATGGGAAGTCCTCATCATTAATAACCCATGTCAATTGTGACTCGTATCTGGTGATGCCACTACCTTATTAAAATGTATTTGCGCTGCCTTAAACCTCCAACATAGTTCAACTTCAACTAGCAACACAAGAAGTTTCAACTTCTGTCTGCCTCCCACATGCATAATGTGGTTGATAGTCATTTCAGGGATCCCTACTTGAACAATAATGTCTTGCAAAGTTAGTATACCAGTCTTTTACAGTATTTTGTCACCTACTTCTCCCTTGTACAATTGTTCAATCTTCCATCTCAGCATTTCCCTAACTCTGGCTGTGGCTGGACCTAGATCCCAAAATACATCAGAGGCTCATTTTAAGTCGCCAAAATATTTGGGTGCCTATTTATGTAGGAGTTGCATCGCCCCTGCACCACGCAACGGGTCACAAGAGTGACACAGCTCTTAAGTTTGATTTATCAAACCACACAAGGCCACCTGACGTGGCCTTGCGTGACTTCATCCAGAGTAACGCAATGGAGTGCAAATCGCTGCGCTACGTTACTCTGCCCCAGGGAGGTATTCCATGGGTGGTGGGTTTTCCCACACACCACCTATAGATTTTGGTGCATTCCCAGATTTACCATCAGTGGTAAACCTAGGAATGCATCAAAATGAAATGCCTCCCCTGGTGAGGCATAATGAGGAAAAGATTCTTTCTTTCTCCTCGTCATTTCCTCTTTGTATGTGTGCTGCATTCTGCAGCACATATAGATAGAGGTAAATGTCTCAAGGGATTGTTTTTGTACAGGCAGGAAGGTGCCCCTTCCTGCACAATAACAATCCTGCTTACAATGCAGGCACCCTTGCACCATAGTGCAAGGGTGCCTGAGTTAGCACTAGGCAGCACATTGTGCACCAGTTCTGGGAAAAAAACAGGAATGTGCCATATTATGTTAAATACGGTACATTGCTTTCCCTTCCCTATCACGCAGTGCAGCAAGGTGACTTGCTGCACTGTGTGATAATTTCATAATATGCCCCTGGGAGTGGTAAGTGCATCCAGTAATAAGCAATGCCATGGAATGCAACATTTGTCTTAACAAATCTTTCCAATTTCTACACTTTGTAGTGGGGGATAACATATTAATACAGTGTGTTTCCACATTTTAATGTACACGACCTCAGAATGTGCAGATTTTGCCCATGTTGTTATGCTAGGTTAAACTGCCGAAAATGGTGCAGGCACCCCCACAGATGCATTAATTATTGCAAAACTCTGAACCTCAGTTTGGGATTAAACTCCTCCTTAGACTTAAAATGAGATATGTGGGACATTTAGAATAAGGACCATATGTCTTTTCGCTGAAGGTAATTCCTTGTTCTGGAATGTTTTTCTCTTGCAGCTCATTCTTTACTGCATCGAAGTTTGTCAAAGCTGAGAAGCAACAGAGAGTCAACATGTAGAAGTTTTTCCTACGCCTCTTACGATGTGGTCACATTGTTCTTCAATTTCTAAATGCCAACTAGTATCTTCCATCTTTTAAGTGGAAACTGGAAGCAGTGAATTAGCCGCACTGGAGGATTTTAATCAAGTATACCAGATTGTAATTGCAGCCACAAGCTTAGCCATTCTTTACAAGTTGGTATTTTTCAAGATTTGCTCAGTTTTGCATCCATCATTTTTCTTGCCTTTTTCTATTTTCTGGTACATCTGTTCTGTTGTCTACACAGATGGAGCAACTGGGGATAACAGAATGTGATCTTGCATCTTCCCTTCCAATCGTGTTACCACTCAGGAAAATAATTGGTCTGAATTTCCTTTAGATCTCTTAATACTAAAGGGCATTCTGATCACCTTAACACTACAAAGAATTCTATTAGAATTAAAAAATATATTCCAGCATTTTTCTACTTCTGTTGGCAGATGTCCACCTGATTGTAACATATCATTGCATACACAACCTATATATACTTGTAGCTTCCCATTTGTCCATCAACTCCAATTTACCAGCCTTTCTCCACTTCTAGAACCTCTTTTTTGCCTTGTCCCTTCCTTTCTTCAGAGTGGTATCCTGCTCAGTTTTGTATGTACTGTCTCTATTTTCTGACTTTTTGCAAACAGTTCTTCATGGTGCTCTGTTCACCTCCAGTGTCCTCTAATGCAGTATTGATTACTGGTGTTCTGGTATACATCATGTTATTTTCCCCATTCTGTCTCAAACCAATAAATGGCATGTGATACGCACACTTGAAATCAGTCCCAACTCCAGCCTTTCACACCCTCCATTTTAAGGCATCACCAAATTATCCCTTGCCATCAGCCAAAAGCTCATACGGGGGAGTGAGGAAAAGCCTGCTACTCCAGTGACCTTTTAGAGTCCCTGAGCAGTAATGTCATGATCTCATAGGATTCTGACTGCTAACATCCCAGTTGTAAGAAATTGGATTATTTGTTGAGGCGAGTAATTACCCACCTAAAGGAATGATCAGATCCCTTGTCAGGGTAAACCCTCCAACTCACTAAATTAATCTTAGCTAAGTCCCATGGCAGCTGTGGAACAGAGCAGACAGGCTACATTTAAGTCAATATTTATATCCCAAATCCCAAATTTAAATCCCAAACCAAATTTGAGTACAGTTTAATGAACAAAAATTACATCAAACTGACAAAAATCCAATAATGGGACCCAGAGATATATATTTTTGAAGCTGTAAGAAGTAATAACGCCAAGACGCATAAAGTGCCAATGGTCTCAGTAGACCGGGATCTAGATGCAATTTGACACTGACCGTGATGGAGCGTGGGTGGGATGCACCAGCCAGGTTCATCCTGGTCAAAGATTTCAACTTCTGACTCTAGCTGTTAAAGTCCCAACCCACCACAGGAGTACACTTCTAAAGCCTACAGGACGTCCGGGAAAGCACTTAGAGACTCACAGGGTGTCAGGCAGAGGCAAAACAGCAGGGTCCTCTCATGGTCCAATTGCCACTGGTCAGTTGGGTAGTTGCAGAAAAAGACTTCTTGTAGCTTGTTGTGCCCCTGTAGTTTTAACAGGAGGAAAGCCTAATGGTCCTTGGAGTCCACTTATTTGTCCTGGGTACAAGAGAGTAGTTCCAATCCTTTCAGTGCTATTTTCAGGTCACAGAAAATAGCTATTGGGGCTTTGTTATTGTAAGGACATGTTTAACATTACATTTCTACCTGTCCTACTTTTAAATATCATGCACCCTGCCTTATGATCTTTAGGGCCTGCAGAGGGTAATTTATAAATTTTAAAAGGAAGTTGTTGGTCTGTCATAAGGGGTTATTTTAACAGGTGGAATTTGCAGTTTAAAACTACAAAGCCAGGCTGCAAATGTCAGCCTTCAGTCATATTTGCACATAGTGGGTGGCACAATGAGTGCTGCAGTCTACTAGTGACATTCAACTTGCAGGCCCTGGGTACCTATTGTACCCTATACTATGGACTTACAGAAAAGTTAGATATGCCATTCAGAGGTATGGCAATTTCACCATGTTGAAAGAGGAATCACAGGCGCTTTATCCCTGGTTAACAGGGGTAAAGTGCACAGAGTTGTACAGCCAGCCATCCAGCAGAAATATAGGGTCCAGGAAAAGATGAAAAATCCGGGTGACCCTGCAGAAAGTGCAAATTTCCTACACCAGTCAAATTTGTGCTTGGTAGTGCGAAGAGAAAAAAGATTTTGCTCCTGTCTGGCTGCAAAGTGGCCTTTCTTGGAAGTCTCTTTCACCTAATTTCCATCTTCATAGTTTCTCCTTCATTTACGGCTTAACTTTTGTTGACTGGTCCCAGTACAACCACTCATTTTAATCTGAAAATTCACAAAATAAAAGAGAACAGGCTCCATGCAACTGCCACACATGCACATTTTTAATTCCGGAATATGTTTACAATAACTAATTGAGATAGACTATTTATTTTGAAATGTAAACTTAACACACACACACCACTTTGGAGTTGGGTACATCCACCCGCTTCCTTTGCACCACAGGATTCTTCATTTTCTCATTATCTAAATAGATATTTGAACAGTCATTTTAGTCAAGAATTTCTAAACCAATCATACTCTGGGACATCAGGATGTGACAGAGAAACCCACCAGAAATCCAAAACAAAATCATTCTGTGCACCAGCACATCAAACCATCCAGCATATAGAAAATATTCTGATAATATGTGTTAAATCAAAAGCATATTAAGAAAGGATTACTAAAGGTGAAAGGTAATATCAAAATTATGATATGTCACACACTAAATTATTTAGCAAAATATATTTATTTTCTTCCATCATGTCTTCTAACAGATATTCCACCATTCCCTCATCTCGAACCTTTCCCAATTATTTTCACATCTCCTTTTCTCTGACTCTTCATGAAGCTTGACCCACCCATATTTGCACATCTACTGACCGTGGTTCCATGCATCGTCGACTCACCTTCTACATATATCATTTACCTCACACATTATCTTCCGTCATATCTCCCCCAAGATTCTCCTCTCTCTCACTCCTTCTGAAAAATGTTCCACCCATCAATTCCCCTTGTGCCTTCCAATATATGTACGATGCTCTCCTTCTCCCAGAACTTATTGCTGAATCTAAATCACGATTTAAAATTTGTCCTAGCTATTTCTTTCTCTTGTGTTCCTAAAACTCATTTACCACTTCTCTCTCCAATCTGGCAGCAATTGCCTGACCTATCTGTTGACTGTACCGGGTATTACATGCCTTCACATATTCAAGACTTTTTAGTACCAGTTCTATCAAACTTATTTGAATGATATCGCAGGACTAGTACTTGTGATGCGCAGGTTACAGAGAATTGATTTCCAAAAGTAATTCAGACCACCAAAGTTGTGATGCTCTAATCTTCCTCTGTTTCCTTCTTCCAAAACGTGTTGCACTATTCCTCATTATAAGATGTGTTCCAATTAAAGATCAGTGCCAACACTCCTTTCCTGTCCTTAGCGATTGTAGCTGCTATAAGCAGACATGCACCTGAACTCCCTTCTGCTGTATTTGCTTATGGGTGCTTTGTCATACTTTTCTGAAGAAAACAAAAGGTTCATTAAAAACTCAGTGAGGTGGTGGCTGAGCGATGCAAGGCTCTGAGTTACATGTTCTTTTTTTGTCGAATCAACCCCCTCAGAATTAAATGAGTAGTGTTGCCTTTCTTGTTGAGTATTCTGCTGTGTCGCTTGAACGACATAAGCATGGCTAAACCCAATAAGGGGAGATGTACTAACAAAGAGAATAGCTATTTCCAAATCAATATTTTCGCTAAACCACAATTAAGAAATCGCTATTCCTAATGAAAGAAACTTTTTTCTTTTCTTTCATTCTTAGTGGTTCACAAATTGACTTACCTTATGAATAACAATGAGGTTGGTCACAGTTTGCGAGCAATTTATGAATGATAACCATCACAGGGGTGGTGGCCTGTTGGAGTCAGCAGACCAACATGCCTGTGATTGCTTTTAAAGAAAGCTATTTTGTTCTTTTAAACACATCCTGTTTTCCTTTAAAAAAAAACAAGATGCATTTAAAAAAAAAAAAACGAGTATGCAGCGGTCCATTAAAAAAATAAAAAAAAATATGTTTCTTTAACATTTGCGAATGGGTTACCACTAATTTTGTTTATCAAAAAGGGGGGGACAGAGGGCTTAATCAAGAGGTCCAGCGTACTTGCCCTATCAGAATGAACGCAAAAAAGAGGTACGCCGTTCCTCAGTATGCAGGTAGTGTCCCAGGCACCCAAAAAGGAGGGGAATTCCTCCTTTTGGAACTGAGGCCCTCACACACCCAGCAAGCTAGGTGTCATGCTTCATCATATGGGTCTGCTCCTCGTCGGGTCGGCGCTGCAGTACCCGACGGGCACCCATAGAGGGCTCTTTGCCGGAGATCTTTTGTTCCTGCCGTAAGGGTGCCGTGGGTGTAAGGGACCTAGTGTGAGTGTAGATGTGCTGGAAGTGAATATAAAACAAGAGGGGATTCCTATGAGAGCAAATTTTATTCTAAATGGATCCCTACTTGTTTAAAAATAGTGAGGAGAGGCGACTAACAAGCTACCAGGGTTCAAGAGGCGCTCTACTCCTTGATGGTCGACATGTTTCACGCCTGTGGCGTTTCTTCAGGACCGTGAGAAATGACTATCTACAGTGAAATGGGGTGTGCAACATGCCCCATAGCTAAAAATAAAACTTGTAATAGTGTGAGGATATTGCCTACTACTATAAGGATAAACAGGGTACTACCTGTTAGTACTGGGACAAACCTGCATTTAAGGATAATGGAAAACAACACTTGGTTATAAATCTAAAGGTAGATTGCCCAACAAGGTGCAAACCGCATTGTGAAACAAGGAAAACAAGGGGGAGGGAGGTGCCCCCTGTAATTGTTCAGTAAAAGGCACAATGTGAGCGGTAACAAGAATGATAATTCATAAACCGCGAGTTAAAATTACAAATTACTTGAGTAGCAACATACAGATGAAAATAAATTAAGACAGCAATGAACAAGTATCCAGGTAATGAAGTGATATCTGGTGTATATCGTAATTGGTGCTTAAGTGGGGAGTGGTGAAGTAAACAATCTCCAACTCACCTAATAAGTATCAGAATGACGCCCCATCTGTTACAGCACTAAATACAGACATCTGTAGTAAGATGTCTAATCATGGTGTAAAAAACACAACAAAAACAGAAACAGAAGGAGGGGGTTAAACCTCAAGGAAGGATTATATATATCTAAAAATGTATTGACCAAACACACTTAGTCAGCCCATCTCGTTGCAACAGTAGCGGGTAAGGCAAGCGAGCTGGCAGTACGTAGGGATGGTCACAGAACATGCCACTGGCCAGTTTCCCAAGATCCGACACAAGGTGCGGGGAATGATGCGGGCAAAAGTCCCACCGAGAAAACCGAAGTAAGTGCTGCGGTCTTTTAAACACATCCTGTTTTCCTTTAAAAAAAAACAAGATGCATTTAAAAAAAAAAAAAACGAGTATGCAGCGGCCCATTAAAAAAAAAATATATATGTTTCTTTAACATTTGCGAATGGGTTACCACTAATTTTGAATTGGTGGTAAATTAATAATGTTTTGCAAATTGCATTCGGTTGCAAAACATTAATACATAGCGCTGTGATTTAGAAATGTATTTGAAAGGGACGCCCTAAACACGTCCATCCATATACCGAACTGCGAACATAAATTGTGATTCTGTTGAATTTGAGTTTGGAGCATTTTTTCATTCGCAAATGGCCTGATTCTGCGAATCCGGCCACTTGTGACCTTAACAATGCTTGATACATCTGGCCTAAATCAGAAGTATGTTTGCACAAGTGATGATAGCTTACAAACATACCTGCTAAGCATTTTAAACTGTGTTCTTGGCAGGTCTCATCTGATTCCCAGTCTTACGCATGACTTACTGGAAAACATCAGGCAATACAATTAAAGGCCTTTGGAAAGCGCGCTATGCTGCTTTGCTTTTGAGCTGGCCAGAATGCTGCGTTCTCAGTGATTTATAAACACTAAAAAGAAGACATATCTCCCTTGGCACATTGCTGTGCATGTAAACCAAGTTGCTGCGGTGATTGTGCTTAGCATAGTCTTCAGTCTTCAGGTGGAGATCGTGCTGGCACACCACTCCTTAGTTTTGGACATGTTATATCCCCTACTACATATTAAAAGTGCTCACTCAGATCACACTACATCAAGGCACTGACTGCTGTCACGTGACAGATGAAGACATTTAGACAAATGACTAAGTGCACTTGAGCTCACTGCTCTTCTGGCTCGTGGAAGTGAACTTGGAGGAATATATGACTCTGGTTGTCAGTGTCATAGTTCGGATGTTGACCTGGATGAGAGCATTTCCTTTTCTCTGTGTCTACTGGGAGACCACACGGAGGCCAGGAAAATAACTAAATCATGATCCTGACATGTGGCAAGAAAGGACTTAAGGCACCAGAACAGATTTTTATTTGAGCATAGGTTTTACTTAATCCAGATTCAAAGGCAAAGAAACAAACTTTAGTTTTGATTTATATTAAGAAGCATGTGGCTGTTATTCGATGTATCAGTGAAGACATACATAGTTTGGGACGCAAACTTAAAATAAGCAGAGATCTTCCTGAAACTCCTAATAGAGGTGCAGTTCCTGGTCATACAGAGACAAACCTTCCCTTTTAAGGAATTTTGTATTTGCCCTTCAAAATAATAGGTGTTTCCAAAATATAGTTTTAGGACATCAAAGAATAGACAATACCTACCCTGTTCAAAAGCCGAGCAGGTTACTGTGTGAGGAATATTGTGACCTCTGCATCACTTAGGGTTTGAGAGACGGAGTAGTGAAAAAAATGGATGACACCGTCCACCCTAAATAGGGTAGTGTAATGTCCTTCCTCCAAAGCCCCTACTATGTCAGATCATTGTTGGTAGTATTCTGTCGATTGAGTCAATGCGGCTCCTTCGACAGAATACCTAAGGTCGAACCATCTCTAAATGAGGTGGGTGGTCCGAGGGTGTGGTGGGCAGAGTACTCCATTGTGTTTTCAATGGAGTACCCTGTCTGCCAAACTCTATATCGGGTCATTAGTCATAAAGGAGGAATTATTTGTTGCAGAAACACAAATTGACTACATCTGCCTTGGTCCATAAAGGTCAACACAAACTGCTATCACAAGTGTAACCTTGCACTTTAAAACTCAAATATTTAATGAGTTTGAATGGCCTTTTACTGAATGTAAATGTGCAGATTTCAGTTTTTATTTATTGCTTGCGTACTCTGTTCACCGGTTAAAAATGTATCCTGTTTTTGAAAGTTTAGGGAACTAAGCTATAGGAGTGTTAAGGAATTTGGTTGAAAACAGAACTGTTGATCAAGTGAGGAAACAGGGTTTAGAACACAAGCCCGGGAGTATGGGCCCTCTCCCACAATTCTTTCCTACACTGATGTCTTATGACATTGTCTCCTTAAGCGATGGATTCTAAAGTGCTGTCTAAGGAGCTGGAACATGTTATATAATTAGTCATCTCCTCCCAACGTTGGGATGCGGGCCAAAAAAGAACATTCTGAACCACCCTTCAAATGGTTATTTTTCGACAGTAGCCATAGCTGTCCTTTACCTGGTCAATTATCCTTACTACCCTTTCTGCTTGGCAGGCAAAATCTTGGTGAAGTGATCTGCTTCATTTTGAAGGTCGTAAGGTTTTACCTAGTATCTAATTACAATTAATTTTTCTTAACCCCACTGGGATATCCAATCATTATAACTAAACATGTTATCACCTTCATATAGTTGGAGGGTTAAGTTGTCCTAGGCATGATTTATTCCTAGGAACTATTCGGTACCCTGAATACTTTACTTAATTTGTAAAAAAAAATGTATGTAAAGGGCACCAAAGGTTTTTTTTAGGATGCCAAGGGTGCCAATCCAGGATGTTAGACTTCCTAGTCTTAAATTTACAACATGCTTCTTTCTTCTACCACCCTACAATTTCAGTCTGTTTATCTCACCCTCCCAGTTTTTTCCATCGGTTTTCTCCCTTTGACACAGTTTTGCTGTTCTTCCTTTTCTGCTTTTTAGGTTTCGCCTGAGCCAGCGCGCATGCGTTGCTCTGCGAGGCTTCTAGTAAGGACTTTCAACTCGGACCACGCTCGTGCGTGTGCTTTTTTTTTCATCACACACTATTGGCATTTGCGTGCGTCTTTCTAAGAAAGACAGCACGCAATTGGCCAAAGGCGGGTGCATGTCCCGCCTTCTCTCTCCCCTGGCCTAGGGAGCTCGGGAGCGAGCAGCAGCGCGTCCGGGTGCCATCTGTTTTTAATTAGCAGCATTTCTGCCCAGGGGGAGGCGCCGGGCACTCTCCTGGGTTCTTGTTTATTCTGCATTCGTTTTCACCATTTAAGAGCCCGGTTTGCACCGCGAGCTCCAAAGCCGGGGGCCTGTGCATTTCATTTCCGTGTAAAGGTGCCCGGGGCTGGCTGTGTTGAGTTTTTATATGTAGCGCTTGCATGCCTTCTTCAGCGCTTCACGCCACTTTGATATTATCCGATGCCACAGAATGGCCCCATTTCAAGTGACATCAATCCACGGAGGACACATTTATCTGTGTCCCACACTTGCATTTCTAAAAGCGGCACCGTTAAAGCAAAATAAACATTTTTTGGGGAACATTTGTGGGTGGAAGAGGGACAAATGGTATCCCTGGAAGAGCCGAATACCCCCCCTCACTGCCAGAGCCAGGGGGTGTGAGGGTCTTGTGGTCTGACCCAGTCCCTGCTTAGAAGAGACCGACCCCCTCCTTAGTGAGGGTGCACTCACACTCCGGGTGTCCAGGTCCTCCCAGGTGTACCCAGGCCGCCCCGGAGGATGGCATCGCGCCCTCTGCCAACGGCGGTGGGTGGCACAAGGCTCAATGTCAGGGCAGGAGCCCCAAGGAGTAGGACAGCCCTCTCAAGGTCACGGAAAGTTGAAGCAGTAGAGAGTAAGTGCTGACGTCAGAGTGTCCAAGTACAACACAACAATACTACGTGTAACGTAACTATAATTATCAGGCACGCCTGGTACTCCTTTTATCTAACCACCATTGTCAGGCACACCTGGCACTCCTTTTATCTTCTCCTCCTCGGCGGCTGCTTGAAGGAACCGGAGGCCTCCGTCCCTTCAGGGATGAGGAAAGGTCCGGAGGAGGGAGTCCTTCTCAGGAGCTAAATTCTGAGAAGGTAATAATTCTTCTGAGAACTTCGTCCATAGGATGATTACTGGCTAAGTGTTGTTAACAATGTGGAAAAATATTAGTTCATTACTAAAACATAAAAACCTCATAAGTGTAGGGTGAGCATAAATAAAACAAGCATTTGCAACACAATAGGTCTCGCATTTGCGAGAGTTTGAGCTATTGGCATTGTAAATGACAATGCCTTTTATCAATGTGTTTTGAAACCCCCTGCAAGCGGTGCGTAAACACACACTTTCTACTTATTTTTACTGCAGTCTTGCTTCTCGCAAGCAAGGATGATAAGTAGAAAGTGCGTGTTTACGCACCGCTTGCAGGGTTTCAAAACACACAAATAAAAGACATTGTCATTTACAATGCCAATAGCTCAAACAAATGCGAGACCCATTGCATTGCAAATGCTTGTTTTCTCTTGCTCTGGATTAATGTTCTGGTGCATCCCACCGGCAACCACCAGCACAAATTAAGCACTGTGTGAAGAAAAGCCTTAGGGTAATTCACTGGTCATGCCTCACCATGGCACATAACACTGTACTAGCACATGGAATGACACATTAAACCAGAATGTAAATAATTGAATGTTCTCCATTTATTTTATGATTGTACAGATTTTAAAACAAAGAACAAAGAAAAAAGATGCGATGGATCCATTCCATCTACACTCCAGTTGTTCTTTTTCCAGGAGTCTTTATTTAACAAGGATTGCTCTTTAAGCCTTCATTGTTCTCATTACCCCACGGAAGACAAGGGTACGTCAGTGCCCTTGTATCCATGTGGATTTCATATGCTTAGTTCATTGACAAATGTGAAAGGTCATAAACAGAGATCAAGATGTTCTTGGAATTAAATGGCCTTAATACTGTGTCGTACAGGGGGTTCCTTTGTCTTTTTTGGGTACATTTATGTTAATAGTGCATTCCTGGAAAATGTCTTCATTACGAGCGCCTACAAACCTTTTTATGGAAAAACAGGCTGGGGTCATGCTTCTTTTTTTTAACTTTTAATACAGTGCTCGCTGTCCCAGCAGGGAGCATGCACTTTGAAATAATGCACGTTTAGCACATCCTGTTTTCTGTATTTAGACTTATTTCTTCCACCCCCAGTAATTCCAAATCTCATAATTGTTTCTATTATTTGCCACATGGGCGTAGCTACATCTTTCTAACACTACATTTTGCATTACTACGACACTTTGAATGTTGTGCTTACTCATTGACAGATCACCAGTCATATGAGCACAAACTGACCTGCATTGTAATTGACTCTTGCGGTGGGCAAAAAAGAAGTATACTCAATTCTTGCATGTTTACTATTTACACAATAAATAATTTCCTAAGTAGAAGAGATTTATTGCCATTTAAAAAAAAGATTTTAATGGTGATTCAAACCTAATGGTCTTATTGTTAAATTGACAAAAATATCAAAATACATAAAAATAGGTCTATGAAGTACTCCGAACATATCCTCAGCTGCAAACATGAGATACCTGACTCATTCTGTACATGAGGTCATAGAGTGGAAGTGTGGATCTAACAGGTGAGCCTGTGCACATGATGCCTGGTAGGTATTTCTCAAGGACGTCTGTAGGGCAGTCCTGGTCATTGTTTCCTGAACTCGGCAGTCTGTTGTCGAGTACACTGTTTAATCCCATTTCAGCAAAACGTGTTTCCAGTTTTTGTATAAACTTAATTCTAAGAACAATTGGTGGTGAAAGCTCGTGGTAGGCTCATATTGCAGATGTTAATTATTCTTCGAAAAGCTTGATTACAAGTGCCCAAGAGGGATAGTCAGAATTTATTGCACCCGGGGGTTTGGAATTTATTGGGTGTGATAGATTGCGGTCATTCCCACTCTTTGGAGAATAATATGTGGAGTTTGGTTCTTTCACAACAAAATGTACATGTCCCAGTAAATACCTAGGGGCATATTAGCAAGACCGGCGATAAAATTATCGCCGTTTAGCGGCAGGAAACTGCCGCTAAAGCGGCGATAATGGGCTTGCTAATATGCGTTATAAAATTCAATAGAAGCCCAGGTTAAATGTGCAGGAATCTAACCTGGGCTTCTATTGGAATTCTATAACGCATATTAGCAAGCCCATTATCGCCGTTTTAGCGGCAGTTTCCTGCCGCTAAAGCGGCGATAATTTTATCGCCGGTCTTGCTAATATGCCCCCAAGTCTTTTTCCCGCTTACATTCCGGCAAGTTAGACCTGCCAAAAATTAATGAATGTTGCAAACTTTATTGCAATTATCTGGTGCACTAAACAACACACTATTTATTATGATCTCACTTCGAACAGGTATTTGCACAGTGATTGTAATTTTACACTGCGGTTGTAATGACACCAGTAATCAGGTCTTAACAAAATAACCATACACATAAACAGCATAACAGCACAGTACAAAGACACAAAAAGCAACAACACAAAATAGCACACAAGAACATAATATTATATAACATCACAACAGTACAGCAGCAATACAACATAATGAAGAACAAACAGCACAAGACAGCATGAGTATACAATAACACAACATTAGAACAACCAAAATAACTTGATCACACAACACAAAAGTATAAAAACACAACACAGCACACTGCTAAAACACACTGTGCTACTACAACAGCAAAATATGCACAACAGAACAATACAACCCAAAACACTAAAGGGCACAACACAACCAAACAGCACAGCATTACAATATAAAAACACAACAAACCAACTAATCAAGCACATAGCACAACAAAAATAAACTCCAGGCATCACCCATTTACATTCCTCACTTTTTGACTTGCAAAAAGTGTTTTTTTTACTATTCTATAATCCACAAACTCGATTGTAAGCATTGTGATTTAGAAACTGCACATTGCAGGCTTTCATTTATGAAAGATGGACTGCACAATTCAGATGCATAGCGTATGACTATGGATCCCTGAAGAGGTTACATTGCTCAGATAGTCCACAACCTATGGTCTTGTGCTACATAAACACTGAGATCTCACTCGGGGTCCATAAACATATACAGTGTACCTCAACTACTGTAGTCCACAGGCTATCCTTATATTTATGGTTGATTGTATTTTTAATAAATTCTTAAATTAATTTAAAAGTACAGTTAAAGTAATGCTATAGTTCCAAATTAAAACAAAGAAATTACTGAAATTCATACGTTATGGTTAGTTCCTCAAACCATAACTTGTACAACAGCACTGCAAATCATAACTCACAAATGCACTTTGGTGAAAGAGGTGCAATTACAAATGCCATTATTGATCTTTAAGGTCAAATTACTTATCACATTGCTAGTCATACTTTCAACGAGGTAACTATGCATATAGTAACATTTATTGAATTGAGTATGTACTATTTAATGATGTGCTTTTAGCTGTTTTTAATTATTGTTACATATGTAATAAGGTCATAAACATTGGACTTGGTGTGCACGTTACGGTTTTCTTTCAGCCGAGCACAGCCTGAGTTGCTCCCATGGCCTGAGGAAAAATCTCTGCAGCCAACCCGCTGGGAGCAGATCACTCCATTTGCAAAAATGCTGTGCTCCACTAGGGTTACCTACCGGAGAGGATGGCCAAAATCCTGCTCAATGTGGCTCACATTTTTTTTTTAAGTGTCATTTTTTACATTGTTTTACTTTTTTATTGTTTTAACTTTTTTTTTTTTCAGTTTAAAAAATCGTTAGGACGTTTGAAAACCTCATTGTGGGTTTGCAAAAATGTAGAAATTTGTGGGTTCTATTTGGATCTCCAGTTGGGCTCATAAAGCTGGTCCCAGATCTGCAAACCTGACAAGTGGCTTAACAATGGTAAAAAATGATCCATGGGCCCTTATTGAAGTGTTAGTGAACCCTGAGGCACTGTTTGCCAGCGTAAGAAACTAGATGCAGTCCAGCGAACCCTGCCTCAAGGTCTGTGAACTCAACAACAAACTCTATTTTTTTTATAAATTGACCAGCAGGGTGTTTTTACCCCCCAACCCCCACCTGAGCCAGGTGGTTAGATGATGTTCCCTCTGCCCCCTTATACCTCCTTCACTATTTTTAGGTCGAGCCTAGCGCAGCGCGCATGCGCTGCTCTATGGGGAGGCCTCTTGGAATCACTCCAGACTTCCCCGAAACTTTTCCGTGTGGTTTTTCAACTTCCACACATTCTATTGGCCTTTGCGTGTGGCTTTCAAAAATGAAAGCACGCAATTGGCCAAAGGCGGGTACACGTCCCACCTTTTCTCTAAATGTTCACTCCCACGGCCTCCAGCTGTCGGGAGCGAGCAGCGGTGTGCAGGCTGCCAGCTGCATTCCTCCCTTGTCGTGGATCATGTTACAAATTAAACATTCACTTTCGCGGCCGCGCATGCTTGTTTTCCACACTTGTCTGTGGTTCTTTTTCATGTTCACTCCTTTATTTGTTTCTCGCACTTTTTAATTTAATTTAATCTCCCATTGGTTTATTTGATTGCAAGCACGTTATTTAATTAAAAGTCGTCGTCTAAAAAGGCAGCGCATGCCTGCAAGGCAGGCATAGTCAAGTCAGCTTAGCAGACCGCCGCACTTCCGGAGCATTACCGGTGTGTATACCATGGACACTATGCTTCCAATTCCGGAGCATTACCGGTGTGTATACCATGGCACACTACGCTTGCACTTCCGGAGCATTACCGGTACGAATACCATGGCACACTAGGCTTTTACTGCCAGAGCTTTACCCATGTGTATACCATGGACACGACGCTTCCACTTCCGGAGCATTACCGGTGTGTATACCATGGCACACTACACTTCCACTTCCGGAGCATTACCAGTGTGTATACCATGGACACTACGCTTCCACTTCCGGAGCATTACAAGTGTGTATACCATGGCACACTAGGCATTTTACTTCTGGAGCATTACCCATGTGTATACCATGGCACACTACGCTTCCACTTCCGGAGCATTACCCGTGTGTATACCATGGCACACTAGGCTTCCACTTCCGGAGCATTACCGGTGTGTATATCATGGCATCCTACGCTTCTACTTTTGGAGCTGGAAAGTGGATTATTGGTAGGGGCAAATGTAGGTCTGCCACTGGCAATAAGGCCACTAACACAGTCTAGGGTTCAGAATAGGTCTTAGAAAATTATTCCTATGCTCAGCCCTTGGTAACGTGGCTGCGAGCAGACAGGCTTAACTTCAAAGACAGGTATGTAAAGCATTTAAAAACACCAATTCAGTAAATAATTAAGACACAACACATAATAAAAGTACAACACCAATTTACAAAAATAGGACATATTTTTATCTTTAAAATGTCAACAAAACGACAAAAATCCAATGTAGGGAACCGGAGATATGATTTTTCAAAGATTGAGCATTATATAGCACTTAGAAACATAGCGCCTTATTGGGATATCTGGTCGCGATAGACCGGCTCAAAGTCAAAGTTTCAGGCCGACCGCGATGGAGCCCTGAGCGGCTACCACTCGCGGTAGGTCCCGGTCACAGTTTTTACCTTCGGACTTAGAAACGTTTCTGGAGCTTTTCTTCCCGGGGTCCCTCGAAGCTCTCAGCCAGTCCGGATTCGGTGAGGGTTCGCCGGATTGCCTTGCGATGAGCTCCCGGTCAAATTTATGGAAGTCCGACCTCTGGAGCGTTCCAGCGGAGCAAACCCAGGATCCAGGCCGACACGCGGTTGAAGGCAGGCGGCTTGGCTTTCACGGTTGCTCCCGGTCACCTTTTCTTCGTTCGGATTTAGAAACTTTTACGGACCTTTTTCTCGCGGGGTCCCTCGATGCTCGAAGGTTCGCCGGCCTCGGATTTCTTCTACTCCTGGTCAAACTCTGGAAGTCAGACCTACGGAGCTTTTAGCGGGATGAACCTGGATGGTTTGGCCGGCTCGCGGTTGAAGGCAGGCGGCTTGGCTGGCCAGGTTGAGTCGGTCCCTCTATGGAGCTTTTTTTCAAAGTTGCTCCGAAGTTTTCCAAACTTCTTGAACTTCTTCCTGAAGTTCCTCAAGGGGTCCCAAAGTGTCTCAAACTCACTCCAAGGGTCTGGAAGCTCCAAGATGGACCTTGAAAGTTGAGGACTTAAGTTCCCACAATCCACTTGGACAAAACCCTTACAAATCCACTGGTAGTTCTTCCAGTTGAGGATCCTTGGTGGTGATGGTCCAGGTGAGCTCTGTTAACCTGTAGCTTGCAGGGAGTCCACGCTTTAGTTCTTTTGCAGCAAGGTAATCCACAGGGCTGCAGTTTCAGCTGGTGCAGCCTTCAGAGGGCAGGCCTTAGAACTTTGCACCCCCAACTTCTCAGCATGGCAACGTCTTGCTTCCTTAAGTTTCAAGCAGCAGATCTGAGAGACTCTGCCCCTCTCAGATACTTATTCCAAGTTCTCTGGGTCAAGCAGGAAGTCACTGCTGACCAATGGGAGCAGGGCAACTCCCCAAGAATATGACCACATCCTGTAGAGTGTGGCATTATTTTGTCCCATAGTGCACCAAATCCTCCAAATTCATAATGGCTGATTTTCCAGCAGGGAGGTAAGAGCTGGCTAAACACACCCCTAGGATGGCTAATTTTCATAAACTCTCCCCCTTGCATCTGTGCATTCCTTCCATAAGCCTAGCTCTGGCTGAGGTGACAAGTTTAGAGTTGTAAATGACACTAAGGCCTCCTCTTCTCTTTGAAGACCATGGTTTACGACTCCTCCCCCTGCTCTGGCATTCCTGTGTAGCAGCACACTGCCCTCCCAGCAGAGCTGGTTAAGCCCAGGGGCTCTTTATTACCTCTTCAAGGCAGCCTGGCTAATCCACTTAACTCTGACCAATCAGGACAGACCACTGGAAGGCTGAATCTGGACTTACAAACAAGAAAGTCTTATAACTTATTGCATGTACACCTTAAGAGAAATTCAACCATATCATATTCTTGAATTTATTAATACCATTCGGGGAAGTCTTTGAATGGTACTTCTAGCCCTCTCCTATCAAGAGTTATTAGTTAATAACTTCCTACCATGTTAACCTATGTAGCAGGGGATGTGCAATGGGAAAAATGACTTGGGCCATTTTTCCAGCACCAGGACTTACAAAAACTTATTTTATAAGTACAAAGTAAAGTCCCGTTCCCGAGCAAAAAAGGCTTTTCACATCAGTTAGTCAGTTCATTCAATATCAGTCCAGGTCTTGTGTGATATGATTCCTCTTTATTTATTTGATATAGCCGAAATGTAGCCAAATGTAGCCAACACGTGTTTCGTCCTGGGAGTATCACCCATCGACTTCCTCAGGGCTACAATAATAACAATAAGAAACACACACTAAGATGGCATTCAATGTATTTTGTCCACATATCGTCATTAATTAGATGGCAATCAACTAACCATTAGAATTGTCTAACATAGACAAATATCCATAGTGGGATTTAAGAGAGCTAGAAGATAGGAACACTAAGAAATCCATCCAGTGAACAGAAAGAACCTTAAAATTGTCAAGAAGTGAAGACCACAGAAGAACATAAAGATATAGGTTTTTCCTTTAAATACGTAAAGCTGCTTAACTCGGGATATACTCTTAATTATTTACTCATGATACTGGGAGTGCTTTAAATTACTGTAGCTCCTAGATTGGCAAGGGTTGAACATAAGACAATTCTCTGTAATAAAACAAATATATTAATCTCACACAAATAGTGTGATTAATTCATGTTATTTTTGTTTCAGATACATAACCAAATGTTCGTAATTGGAACATAAACGTTCTAGAGGTAAAATTTTACGTCTTTAAAAATAATTCAATACTTAATGAGTTAGCGAGTTTATATCTGACGCCATTAGTCCAGTGAGTTCCACCTATTTAAGTGGAGGGCATCGGCATTTTATTTATTGGACTGTGGCTATTTTACACACTTAGAAGTAGATTATTCCCCTTGTTCTATGAACTTAATTTATTGAGAGTGCCAGTTATCCGTCTTAGAAGATGTTTGGGGTTCATCTTGTTATCTTGCGCACTTCATACACCAGTGTGTATATCGAGTGATGTCTTTAGGACACAGATCCAATTCAGGCAATTTCTGTTCTTCTCTAATATATGCTGTATAGATATATTTATAGACGGGGCAGTTTCTCCACCCCAGCTGGTATATTTATAAATACAAGGGCATTGATAATGTTAGCTTTAGCCTGAATGGGACTTCTAGTGTTCTCGGCCTGATTTATTTATTTTCTCGCCTTTTTCTCTATAGCTACACGCTATATGTGATTGATTATATGCTCTGCCTGGAACTTGGCGGATTTGTTTTAGATTTTATATGTGGTGAGTTATCTGAAATACTTCAAATATAGGGTGTCTGCTTTATCGCTTATGATCATTTTCACGATTTGAGCACGTGCACAATGATTTGGTTGAATACACTCTGGTAGATATAATCACTGGTCTTTTAGTGGTACTATTCTTTCACAATCAAACCTATATCTTTATGTTCTTCTGTGGTCTTCACTTCTTGACAATTTTAAGGTTCTTTCTGTTCACTGGATGGATTTCTTAGTGTTCCTATCTTCTAGCTCTCTTAAATCCCACTATGGATATTTGTCTATGTTAGACAATTCTAATGGTTAGTTGATTGCCATCTAATTAATGACGATATGTGGACAAAATACATTGAATGCCATCTTAGTGTGTGTTTCTTATTGTTATTATTGTAGCCCTGAGGAAGTCGATGGGTGATACTCCCAGGACGAAACACGTGTTGGCTACATTTGGCTACATTTCGGCTATATCAAATAAATAAAGAGGAATCATATCACACAAGACCTGGACTGATATTGAATGAACTGACTAACTGATGTGAAAAGCCTTTTTTTGCTCGGGAACGGGACTTTACTTTGTGATTTGCCCTTTGTGTACCAGCGGTATCAAAGGATTTTGGATTCGTGGGTGGCCGTCTCTCAACTGTTCCCTTGAGCATTTTCTTAGATATTACTTGTATATATGTTATCTGACTACTATAATGGTGTTGCGCGAGCTTTAACCTAGCCACACCTCAGAGTTAAATTATTTTATAAGTACTTTGCTTATATCTACAGGACCCCCACCCCATGGGACAACTAGGGGAGACTTTAGGGGTTATGAATTTGTAGAAATATTGCAGATCCTCCCTCCACAGGGCTCCTAGCATCAAAGTCGAATTTGGGCAGCACTTTATCACAATGTGGGAGTGAAATGTGAAATTTCACTTAACCCAGAGCATATAAAACTCATTTTATAAGGGTCTACCTTATAAATACCTGACCCCCACCCCTGGGACACCTAGGGAGACCCTGGGGGTTCCTAATATGCCAAAACATTGTAGGTTATCCATTTTTAAGTGCCCCAAACCCCAAAGTCGAGTTTGAGCACAATTTACTTTTAAAAGCAGTCCTGCCACCCAGGGCTACTTTTAAACTGACCCCAAGCCTCAGCAGTGCACACATGCAATTGCAGAAAAGCTGCTGGCCTCCAAACTGCCATGCCCTATTGTGGGCTAGGGACTTCTAGGTAGTATTAATCCCCTGCCCTAATATTTAATAGGGTCTGATAGGGTAGGTCATGCCAACCACAGGGGTACCCCAACCCTTAGTGTACCCTAGTGTATGTAGGTGTTTTCACTGTATTCTAAATGTGTCTCTTTCAGCATAGCACTGGCCCTGGGCCTGGTTAGGCAGAGCCCAGGGTCAGTCAGAGTCAGTTACCACCAGTACCATTCAGCAAAAAGTTGGGGGGTGTCCAGGGCACAGGATGACTTTGCAACATAGTCCCCCCCAAACGAAATCTGATGGGTTACTAACCTACACCCTGGTTGTCCTCATCAGCTAAGTGGAAAAACCTGGAAAGTCCATCCGCATTTGCATGGGCAACCCCAGGTCTGTGTTCTAGTGTAAAGTCCATCCCCTGTAGGTAAATGGACCACCTTAACAGCTTGGGATTCTCCCCTCTCATCTGCATGAGCCATCTGAGAGGCCTGTGGTCAGTTTGAACATGAAAGTGAGTCCCAAACAAATATGGTCTCAACTTTTTCAGAGACCAAACCACAGCAAAAGCCTCTCTCAATGGCACTCCACCTCTGCTCTCTGGGAAGAAGCCTCCTACTAATAAAGGCAACTGGCTGATCAAGGCCCTCCTCATTTAGCTGTGACAACACTGCCCCAATCCCTTGCTCTGAAGCATCTGTCTGAACCACAAATTATTTTGTGTAGTCAGGGGCCAGTAGCACTGGTGCCGAACATATAGCAGCTCTCAGAGTGTCAAAATCCTTCTGACACTCTGGGGTCCAATCTACCTTCTTGGGCCTCTTTTTAGAAGTGAGTTCTGTTAGGGGCCCCACAATGGTCCCATAATTTTGAACAAATCTTCTATAGTACCCTGTCAGTCCAAGGAATGCCCTGACCTGAGTCTGGGTAACAGGAGCTGTCCAATCCAAAATAGTTTGGATTTTAGCTTGGAGAGGCTGTACATGGCCCCCACCTACCAGGTGGCCCAGGTACACCACAGAACTTTGCCCTATTTGGCACTTGCTTGCCTTAATAGTCAGGCCTGCCTGCTGCATGGACTGAAGGACTTCCCTTAGGTGGCTTAAGTGATCCCCCCAGGTAGAACTGTATACAGCTATATCATCCAGGTAAGCTGCACTGAACTGTTCCAACCCAGACAAGACCCTGTTCACCAACCTTTGGAAGGTGGCAGGTGCATTCTTTAAGCCAAAGGGCAGTACCTTGAACTGATAATGTCCCTCTGGTGTGGAGAATGCTGGCCTCTCCTTTGCTCCATCAGTAAGGGCAATCTGCCAGTAATCTGAAGTCAAATCAAAAGTACTCAGGTACTTAGCAGTCCTTAACCTATCAATGAGCTCATCAGCTCTAGGAATAGGGTGAGCGTCAGTCTTTGTGACTGCATTCAATCCTCTGTAGTCCACACAGAACCTTAGCTCCTTGGGTCCCCCCTGAGGATTAGGTTTAGGTACCAGCACCACTGGACTGGCCCATGGACTCTCAGACGGTTCAATTACCCCCAGTTCCAGCATCTTAGTAACCTCAGCTTTAATGCTGGCTCTGACATGGTCAGACAACTTGTACAGTTTATTTTTGACAGGTAGGCTGTCACCAGTGTCAATGTTGTGCACACACCTCTCAGTGATGCCTTGGGTCAAAGAGAACAGGCCAGCAAACTGCTCCAGCACTTGCTTACAGTCTCTGTGCTGCTGGTCTGTCAACTTGGGAGAGAGCACAACTCCCTCCACTGACCCATCTTGCACATTAGTGGAAAGGAGGTCGGGCATAGGCTCAGTTTCCTCCTCCACACACTCATCAGTGACCAGTAACATGGTTATGTCTGCCCTGTCATGGTGGGGTTTCAATCTACTCACATGCAGGACCCTATGAGTGTTCCTGGGGGTGCCAAGGTCAACCAAATAGGTAACCTCACCCTTCTTTTCTAAGATTGGATAGGGCCCACTCCACCTGTCATGGAGGGCCCTGGGAGCCACAGGCTCCAACACCCACACCAATTGTCCTGGAGTATACTCAGGCATAGTAGCCTTTTGATCATACCAGTGCTTCATGAGCTCCTGGCTGGCCTCCAGTTTCCTGTTTGCCTTGTACATGTACTCTGCCATTCTAGATCTCAGGTCTAGCACATAGTCAAGCACATTCTCCTTTGCTTCTTTAAGAGGCTTCTCTAAAAACTCTCAGCAGGCTCTATGGCCCCCTCACAGGGTGTCCAAACAACAACTCAAAGGGACTGAAACCAACCCCTTTCTGTGGCACCTCCCTGTAGGCAAACAGTAAGCATGGGAGGAGAACATCCCATCTCCTCCTGAGTTTCTCTGACAACCCATTTATCATGCCCTTCAGGGTTTTGTTGAATCTCTCAACGAGACCATTTGCTTGTGGGTGATAGGGGGTGGTGAACCTGTAGTTGACACCACACTCATCCCACATAGCAGTCAGATAGCTGGACAGGAAGTTAATGCCCCTATCTGACACCACCTCTTTTGGAAAACCGACTCTGGTGAACACACCAAGCAGTGCTCTAGCCACTGCAGGAGCATCAATGGTTCTAAGAGGGATTGCTTCAGGGTACCTAGTGGCATGATCCACTACCACTAAGATATACCTATTCCCTGATGCAGTAGGTGGGTCCAGGGGACCAACAATGTCCATCCCCACCCTTTCAAAAGGGACCCCAACCACTGGCAGTGGTATTAGGGGAGCCTTTGTCTTGCCCCCTGCCTTGTCACTGGCCTGACAGGTGACACAGGATCTGCAAAACTCCTTTACCTTTTCAGACATATGGGGCCAGTAGAAATGGTTCACCAACCGGTTCAATGTCTTTGTCTGTCCCAAATGTCCTGCCAAGGGGATATCATGACCCAAAGTCAGGATGAACTCTCTGTACTTCTGGGGCACCACCAACATCCTGGTGGCCCCCTCCTTGAGGTTTCTGGCCTCAGTATAAAGCAGTCCATCTTCCCAGTAGAGTTTGTGAAACCCACTGTCATCCCCCTCCTCTTGCTTAGAAGCAATCTGCCTCAAGCTCTCAAGGGTGGGACAGTCATGCTGTCCCTTACTGAACTCCTCTCTGGAGGGTCCACCTGCTCCTGTCAGTTCTGCCAAATCTGACAACTCTGGCAGGGATGGAGTCCCTCCCTCAGAGGCCAGATCTTCCCCATCAGGGTTAGATTCTTCCTGCACCTCTGGAGTTCCCTGGGCTGACTCACCAGGCCCAGTGCCCTTATCCTTGGATGCTTGGCCCTTTGTTCCAGGGTCCAAGTGTCCAGCCCCTCCCTTCTGGCTAGTCTGTGACCTAGACACAGCACATACCCACTCAGGGAGCTCCAATATTTTCATATGGAGTCCTCCCTCCACCTCTGACCACACAGAGGCTTCAAGATCATTGCCCAGTAAACACTGGACTGGGAGCACCTTTGACACAGCTACCTTCATAGGGCCTGTCACACCTCCCCATTCCAAATCCACCACAGCCATAGGATGGAGTTTGGTAGTGCTGTCTGTATAAGTCACCTGGTGAACCTCACCAGGTAACAACCTCTCGGGAGGCACCAGCTTATCCAGGACCATAGTTACACTAGCCCCAGTGTCTCTGATAGCCTCAACCTCAGTCCCATTCACTTTAGGCCTCTGCCTGTACTTGTCCATGTTTGGAGGTAAGGCAGCAAGGGTTGCAATATTCACCCCACCCAGGGACACTAAGGTTGCTTCCACCACCTGACTACTCCTCTCTGGGGCACCACTCTCCACCCCTACACTGACACTGGCAATCCCTGTGGATGGCCCCTTAGGGGGGAGCTTCTTGGCACAGACAGCATCTCCCTGTTTGTGCCCTGGCTGGTTACAGTCAAAGCACTTACCCACTTTTGAGGGGTCAAATAACCTACCATTCTTTCCCTGATTCCCCTTCTCTTTGAATTTGGGTTGGCTCAGGGCCCCCCCTCCTTGTGCAGGTTTTTGTGGGTCTTTGGAGGACTCCTTCTGGTTTTGACCTTCCTTCCCTTGGGCTTTCCCTTGGGGAGGGACCTGTCCCCCTTTCTTCTGGTCACTCCTCTGGTGCTGAATGGAAACCCGGGTTCTCACCCACTCATCAGCTGCTTCCCCCAGCTCTCTGGGGTCTGTCAGCTTAGAGTCCACTAGATACTGGCGTAACTTCTCTTCTGCACAATGAGTCAAAATATGTTCTTTCAAAAACAAACTATACAATCCCTCATATGTGTCAACTTTGTTACCAACAATCCAGCCTTCCAGTGCCTTCACTGAAATGTCCACAAAGTCTACCCAAGACTTTGAACAACTCAATTTCTGGGTGCCTCAAAACTTCACCCTCTACTGCTCTGGAGTCAGACCAAATCTCTTGACTAAGCATGCCTTCATCTGCTGGTATGATTCTGCATCCTCTCTCATCAGGGTCAGGAGCCTATCCCTCCCAGCTACTGGAATCAACTCCCACAGGAGTGCACCCCAATACCTAGAGTGGACCCTACTCATTCTAAGGGCCCTCTCAAAAGCGGCTAGCCACCTGTCAATGTCATCCACTTCTGATTACTGGAAATGCTCCACTTCCAGAGCATTACCGGTGTGTTTACCATGGCACACTACGCTTCCAGTTCCGGAGCATTTCTGGTGTGTATACCATGGCACACTACGCTTCCACTTTTGGAGCATTACCGGTGTGTTTACCATGGCACACTACGCTTCTACTTCCGGAGCATTACCGGTTTATACCATGGCACACTAGGCTTTTCGTTCCAGAGTATTACCGGTGTGTTTACCATGGCACACTATGCTTCCTATTCCGGAGCATTACCGGTGTATACCATGGTACACTAGGCTTTTACTTCCAGAGTATTACCGGTGTGTTTACCATGGCACACTACGCTTCCACTTCTGGAGCATTACCGGTGTGTATACCATGGCACACTACGCTTCTACTTTTGGAGCATTACCGGTGTGTTTACCATAGCACCCTATGCTTCCTTTTCCGAATACTAAAAATGCCTCACTTCCGGAGCATTACCGATGTGTTTACCATGGCACACTACGCTTCCAGTTCCGGAGCATTACCGGTGTGTATACCATGGACACTATGCTTCCAATTCCGGAGCATTACCGGTATATACCATGGTACAATAGGCTTTTACTCCCTGAGTATTACCGGTGTGTATACCATGGCACACTACGCTTCCACTTCCGGAGCATTACCGGTGTGCATACCATGGCACACTACGCTTCTACTTTTGGAGCATTACCGGTGTGTAAACCATGGACACTATGCTTCCAATTCCAGAGCATTACCGGTGTGTATACCATGGCACACTACGCTTCCAGTTCCGGAGCATTACCTGTGAGTATACCATGGATACTATGCTTCCAATTCCGGAGCTTTACCGGTGTATACCATGATACAACTGACTTTTACTTCCTGAGTAGTACCGGTGTGTATACCATTGGACACTACACTTCCACTTCCGGAGCATTACTGGTGTGTATACCATGGACACTACGCTTCCACTTCTGGAGCATTACCGGTGTGAATACCATGGCACACTAGGCATTTACTTCCGGAGCATTACCAGTGTGTATACCATGGCACACTATGCTTCCACTTCCGGACCATTACCGTTGTGTATACCATGGACACTATGCTTCCAATTCCGGAGGATTACCGGTGTCTACCATGGTACACTAGGCTTTTACTTCCGGAGTATTACCGGTGTGTATAGCATGGCACACTAGGCTTTTACTGCCGGAGCATTACCCATGTGTATACCATGGACACGACGCTTCCACTTCCGGAGCATTACCGGTGTGTATACCATGGCACACTACGCTTCCAGTTCCGGAGCATTACCGGTGTGTATACCATGGACACTATGCTTCCAATTCCGGAGCATTACCGGCGTATACCATGGTACAATAGGCTTTTACTCCCTGAGTATTACCGGTGTGTATACCAGGGCACACTATGCTTCCACTTCTGGAGCATTACCGGTGTGAATACCATGGACACTGTGCTTCCAATTCCGGAGCATTACCGGTGTGTATACCATGGCCATTACGCTTCCACTTCCGGAACATTACAGGTGTGTTTACCATGGCTCACTACATTTCCATTTCTGGAGCGTTACCGTTGTGTTTATCATGGCACATTACGGTTTCACTTCCGGAGCATTACCGGTGTGTTTACCATGGCACGCTATGCTTCTGAAGCATTACCGGTGTGCATACCATAGCACCCTACGCTTCCATTTCCGATTACTGGAAATGCTCCACTTCTAGAGCATTACAGGTGTGTTTACCATGGCACACTAAGCTTCCAGTTCCGGAGCATTGCCGGTGTGTATACCATGGCATACTACGCTTCCACTTCTGGAGCATTACCGGTGTGTATACCATGGCACACTACGCTTCCACTTCTGCAGCATTACCCGTGTGTATACCATGGCACGCTAGGCTTCCACTTCCGGAGCATTACCATTGTGTACATCATGGCACCCTACACTTCTACTTTTGGAGCATTACCGGTGTGTATACCATGGCCATTACGCTTCCACTTCCGGAACATTACCGGTGTGTTTACCATGGCACACTACATTTCCATTTCTGGAGCATTACCGTTGTATTTATCATGGCACATTACGGTTCCACTTCCGGAGCATTACCGGTGTGTTTACCATGGCTCACTATGCTTCTGAAGCATTACCGGTGTGTTTACCATGGCACACTATGCTTCTACTTCCGGAGCATTACCGGTTTATACCATGGCACACTAGGCTTTTAGTTCCAGAGTATTACCGGTGTGTTTACCATGGCACACTATGCTTCCTATTCCGGAGCATTACCGGTGTATACCATGGTACACTAGGCTTTTACTTCCAGAGTATTACCGGTGTGTTTACCATGGCACACTACGCTTCCACTTCTGGAGCATTACCGGTGTGTATACCATGGCACACTACGCTTCTACTTTTGGAGCATTACCGGTGTGTTTACCATAGCACCCTATGCTTCCTTTTCCGAATACTAAAAATGCCTCACTTCCGGAGCATTACCGTTGTGTTTACGATGGCACACTACGCTTCCAGTTCCGGAGCATTACCGGTGTGTATACCATGGACACTATGCTTCCAATTCCGGAGCATTACCGGTGTATACCATGGTACAATAGGCTTTTACTCCCTGAGTATTACCGGTGTGTATACCATGGCACACTACGCTTCCACTTCCGGAGCATTACCGGTGTGCATACCATGGCACACTACGCTTCTACTTTTGGAGCATTACCGGTGTGTAAACCATGGACACTATGCTTCCAATTCCAGAGCATTACCGGTGTGTATACCATGGCACACTACGCTTCCACTTCCGGAGCATTACCTGTGAGTATACCATGGACACTATGCTTCCAATTCCGGAGCTTTACCGGTGTATACCATGATACAACTGACTTTTACTTCCTGAGTAGTACCGGTGTGTATACCATGGCACACTAGGCTTCCACTTCCGGAGCATTACCATTGTGTACATCATGGCACCCTACACTTCTACTTTTGGAGCATTACCGGTGTGTATACCATGGCCATTACGCTTCCACTTCCGGAACATTACCGGTGTGTTTACCATGGCACACTACATTTCCATTTCTGGAGCATTACCGTTGTATTTATCATGGCACATTACGGTTCCACTTCCGGAGCATTACCGGTGTGTTTACCATGGCTCACTATGCTTCTGAAGCATTACCGGTGTGCATACCATAGCACACTACGCTTCCACTTCCGATTACTGGAAATGCTCCACTTCTAGAGCATTACAGGTGTGTTTACCATGGCACACTAAGCTTCCAGTTCCGGAGCATTACCAGTGTGTATACCATGGCATACTACGCTTCCACTTCCGGAGCATTACCGGTGTGTATACCATGGACACTATGCTTCCAATTCCGGAGCATTACCAATGTATACCATGGTACACTAGACTTTGAATTCCGGAGTACTACCGGTGTGTATACCATGGCACACTACACTTCCACTTCTGGAGCATTACCGGTGTGTATACCATAGCACACTACGCTTCAACTTTTGGAGCATTACCGGTCTGTTTACCATGGCACACTATGCTTCCACTTCCGGAGCATTACCCGTATGTATACCATGGCACACTAGGCTTCCACTTCCGGAGCATTACCGGTGTGTATACCATGGCACCCTATGCTTCTACTTTTGGAGCATTACCAGTGTGTATACCATGGCCATTACGTTTCCACTTCCGGAACTTTACCTGTGTGTTTACCATGGCACACTACGCTTCCAGTTCCGGAGCATTACTGGTGTGTATACCATGGAATACTACGCTTCCACTTCCGGAGCATTACCGGTGTGTATACCATGGGCACTGTGCTTCCAATTCCGTAGCATTACCAGTGTATACCATGGTACACTAGACTTTTAATGCCGGAGTACTAACGGTGTGTATACGATGGCACACTACACTTCCACTTCTGGAGCATTACCGGTGTGTATACCATGGCACACTACGCTTCCACTTCCGGAGCATTACCGGTTTATACCATGGAACACTAGGCGTTTACTTCCGGAGTATTACCGGTGTGTTTACCATGGCACACTACGCTTCCACTTCTGGAGCATTACCGGTGTGTATACCATGGCACACTACGCTTCTACTTTTGGAGCATTACCAGTGTGTTTACCATAGCACACTACGCTTCCACTTCCGATTACTAAAAATGCCTCACTTCCGGAGCATTACCTGTGTGTTTATAATGGCACACTATGCTTCCAGTTCCGGAGCATTACCGGTGTGTATACCATGGACACTATGCTTCCAATTCCGGAGCATTACCGGTGTATACCATGGTACACTAGTCTTTTACTTCCGGAGTATTACCGGTGTGTATACCATGGCACACTATGCTTCCACTTCTGGAGCATTACCGGTGTGTATACCATGGCACACTACGCTTCTACTTCCAGAGCATTACCGGTGAGTATACCATGGACATTATGCTTCCAATTCTGGAGCATTACCGGTGTATTCCATGGTACAATAGACTTTTACTTCCTGAGTATTACCGGTGTGTATACCATGGCACACTACACTTCCACTTCCGGAGCATTACCGGTGTGTATACCATGGACACTACGCTTCCAATTCCGGAGCATTACTGGTGTGTATGCCATGGCACACTAGGCATTTACTTCCGGAGCATTACCCGTGTGTATACCATGGCACATTATGCTTCCACTTCCGGAGCCTTACCGGTGTGTATACCATAGTACACTACGCTTCCACTTCCGGAGCATTACCGGTGTGTATACCATGGACACTATGCTTCTAATTCCGGAGCATTACCGGTGTATACCATGGTACACTAGGCTTTTACTTCCGGAGTATTACTGGTGTGTATACCATGGCACACTATGCTTCCACTTCTGGAGCATTACCGGTGTGTATACCATGGCACACTACGCTTCTACTTTTGGAGCATTACCGGTGTGTATACCATGGACACTATGCTTCCACTCTCGGAGCATTACCGGTGTGTATACCATGGACACTATGCTTCCAATTCTGGAGCATTACCAGTGTGTATACCATGGTACAATAGACTTTTACTTCCTGAGTATTACCGGTGTGTATGCCATGGCACACTACGCTTCCAGTTCCGGAGCATTACCGGTGTGTATACCATGGACACTACGCTTCCACTTCCAGAGCATTACCGGTGTATACCATGGCACATTATGCTTCCACTTCCGGAGTCTTACCGGTGTGTATACCATTGACACTATGCTTCCAATTCCGGAGCATTACCGGTGTATACCATGGTACACTAGGCTTTTACTTTTGGAGCATTACCGGTGTGTATACCATGGACACTATGCTTCCACTCCCGGAGCATTACCGGTGTGTATACCATGGCACACTATGCTTCCACTTCTGGAGTATTACCGGTGTGTATACCATGGCACACTACGCTTCTACTTTTGGAGCATTACCGGTGTGTATACCATGGACACTATGCTTCCACTCACGGAGCATTACCGGTGTGTATACCATGGACACTATGCTTCCAATTCCTGAGCATTACCGGTGTGTATACCATGGTACAATAGACTTTTACTTCCTGAGTATTACCGGTGTGTATACCATGGCACACTACGCTTCCACTTCCGGAGCATTACCGGTGTGTATACCATGGACACTACGCTTCCACTTCCGGAGCATTACCGGTGTGTATACCATGGCACACTAGGCATTTACTTCCGGAGCATTACCCGTGTATATACCATGGCACACTATGCTTCCACTTCCGGAGCATTACTTGTGTGTATACCATGGCACACTACTCTTCCACTTCTGGAGCATTACTGGTGTGTATACCATGGACACTGTGCTTCCAATTCCGGAGCATTACCGGTGTATACCATGGTACACTAGGCTTTTACTTCCGGAGTATTACCAGTGTGTATACCATGGACACTGTGCTTCCAAATCTGGAGCATAACCGGTGTGTATACCATGGCACAATACGCTTCCACTTCTGCAGTATTACCCGTGTGTATACCATGGCACACTAGGCTTCCACTTCCAAAGCATTACCGGTGTGTATATCATGGCACCCTACGCTTCTACTTTTGGAGCATTACCGGTGTGTATACCATGGCCATTACACTTCCACTTCCGGAACATTACCAGTGTGTTTACCATGGCACACTACATTTCCATTTCTGGAGCATTACCGTTGTGTTTATCATGGCACACTATGCTTCTGAAGCATTACCGGTGTGCATACCATAGCACACTACGCTTCAACTTCCGATTCCTGGAAATGCTCCACTTCCAGAGCATTACCGGTGTGTATACCATGGCACACTACGCTTCCAGTTCCGGAGCATTACCGGTGTGTATACCATGGCATACTACGCTTCCACTTCCGGAGCATTACCGGTGTGTATACCATGGACACTATGCTTCCAATTCCGGACCATTGCCAGTGTATACCATGGTACACTAGACTTTTAAATCCGGAGTACTACCGGTGTGTATACCATGGCACACTACACTTCCACTTCTGGAGCATTACCGGTATGTATACCATGGCACACTACGCTTCAACTTTTGGAGCATTACCAGTGTGTTTACCATGGCACACTACGCTTCCACTTTCGGAGCATTACTGGTTTATACCAAGGCACACTAGGCTTTTACTTCCGGAGTATTACCGGTGTGTTTACCATGGCACAGTATGCTTCCTATTCCGGAGCATTACCGGTGTATACCATGGTACACTAGGCTTTTACTTCCAGAGTATTACCGGTGTGTTTACCATGGCACACTACGCTTCCACTTCTGGAGCATTACCGGTGTGTATACCATGGCACACTACGCTTCTACTTTTGGAGCATTACCGGTGTGTTCACCCTAGCACACTACGCTTCCACTTCCGATTACTAAAAATGCCTCACTTCCTAAGCATTACCGGTGTGTTTACCATGGCACACTACGCTTCCAGTTCCGGAGCATTACCGGTGTGTATACCATGGACAGTATGCTTCCAATTCAGGAGCATTACCGGTGTATACCATGGTAGAATAGGCTTTTACTTCCTGAGTATTACTAGTGTGTATACCATGGCACACTACGCTTCCACTTCCGTAGCATTACCGGTGTGTATACCATGGACACTACGCTTCCACTTCCGGAGCATTACCGGTGTGTATACCATGGCACACTAGGCATTTACTTCCGGAGCATTACCCGTGTAATAATCGGGGCCACGGAATTATGTGGCAGGGGAGGGCAAAATATGCAGCAGGGTTGAGTAAATTATGTGGCAAGAAAAGGCAAATTACGAGGCACAATGCCGCACATTTTGTGACGGTATTACTTCATTATTTTGCCATTTTGTAAACATGCTAACACTGTCTGAGCTTTGCATTCACCTCATTAGTACCAGTGTAACACCCAAATATAGCAATAAGCAGCAGATAGGTGATCAGTCAGGCTTTGTAAAGGGCTTTCAGCAGCGCTGCAAGGAAATGCATGGGTTCTCGGATTTCCACTTCCGGCAGTGCCACATACTTCAGTCCGTGTTAAACTAGGATAGGCCCACATGATGTGACATTACATTAAACAAATCTGTGCCTGGGCCACGGGGTGAACAACGAGGAGGAAAGATTGCGAGCTTTCTTCCCTGGTCTGTTTCCTGTTGTGAATAGATTCCATTTTGTGTGGGGCATCTGCTTTTGGTGAATACCATTCCTGTGGACGAGTGCCTTCTCTGGGTTCTTAGGTCTTCACGATCTGGCTAGGGAGCAGGCTTATGCGTGGCCCTGTGGGACATTTTATGTCATAACTATGGCCACTGCAAAATATTCTAAAGGAAAACATCACAAAGTTATTGAAACATATCTGTTAAGGAGCTTCAATAATCGTAGCACAATAAAAATAACTCAGCTCTTCAATAAAAATGCATTGAATGGAATCATGTAATGTGTTCTGGAGTATTAATGTTCTTTCCAAATTAGTTATGAGATTTAATTAAAAAACGTAATTTATGAATTTCAATTTTTGTTATATAATGTTCTAGCCTGCTTGCAGAGCTAACACATTCATATGAGTTACCATGCTACAAAATCACTACGAATAACAGAAATATTTGCAGTGCGCAACACAAATGCTCAAATAATAATACAACATTTGGGGGGAAAGATGGGGCCCTGAGATGTACAGTACCTTATAGGGTGCCCTACTGCCTTTTAATGTTTATTCCTTGCTATCTCGTGTCCAGCCTGACAAATCACAATAATTTTTATTTTCTCAGTAGATTTCATTTCTAAAGGTATATCATTAAATAAAGAAATGTGAGGTACTCAGCATTGTAATCTCAAGGTCTGTTATGATATATACACACATACATCCCACCAACACACATCATATCATAACTCACCACTACATTCCACACCATGCCAGTGCCCTTACGTCACTACACTAAGCACAACTTGCACACAAACTTTACAGTACTAAACACAGCAGCTACATTGCTCTACAACATACCTTAAAAACATTGCCAATATCTCTGGCTAAACACTTATAAGGTCCCAAAGGCGAGACCTATTGGCTATGCCAATGCTTGTTTATTAATGCAAGGACTGAGCCTAATGTTCTATACTGTCTGCAATTATTAAACATACTTTCTGATTTGCTTCCAGTCAATCAAAGTCTTCAGGCCCCCGGGCCCAGCTTTCGGTCCTCTCATCTGAAATGGATGACTGGAGAAAAAAGCTCCCTCATCCAATAAAGTTTTTTAATTTAGGTCTGTGGATGCTCTTTGTACCGAGGTGCTGATGGACGTTCATTTTAGTAACGGTAATTCCTCAAAATACTGAACGAATTTACACCAAACCAAGTCAAGGAAAGTAAAGTAAAGTTCTACCTTCATGACAAATTTGGTGTCATTCTGTTCAGCCATTTCTTCTATAGTGTTGGGAAAAGACTCCTATGGGAGTTAAAATGGGAAACACCATCTGCCCCCTCCATCACCCGACACATTTCCTTGAGACTAAGCATACAGTAACCCTAATTGGATAAACCTTTATTTTTGGAAAGTTTCATGCAGCTTCGTTGAACGCCACCAAAGTTATTGAGAGAACTAAAATCAGCCTTTTAAGCTTTTCAACTAAAACACACAGTTACTCTTCAATGCAAAGATTTATAATGTGTCCAATACCACTACACACCTATGATGCATTAAGAGCACATGGGTTTTGTATACACTTACACCCACTAACTGGACACAGGCTGTACAAAATAAGGTTGTTTCACACTTTATCACTGCTAATCAGTGCTAAAGTGCTTGTGCTCTCACCTTTAAACATGGTAGACTTAGCTTACACCCAACTGCCACTTTTAATTTCCTTATAAGTCCCTAGTAAAGTGGTGACACATGTACCCAGGGCCTGTAAACTAAATGTTGCCAGTGGTCCTCCAGCACTGATTGTGCCACCCACTTAAGTAGCCCTTTTAAACATGTCTCAAGCCTGCCATGGCAAGCCTGCATTAAACTGCCATTTCAGCCTGGCAAAATAAACCCTTTGACAGCCTTAACCTTTCTTTTTAATACATATATGTCACCCCTAGGGTAGGCCCTAAACAACCCATAGGGCAAGGTGCGTTGTTTTTAAAAAGTTGGACATGTAGTGAAAAGCTCTCAAATTAGTTTTACAATATTTCACTATTGCAAGGCCTACCTCTCCCGTAGGATAACATTTGGTTACCTTATTATATTTAATAAATGGCCATTTTTGTTTTGGAGTAGGTAGGAATGCTGTGTTTGGCGTCTCAGGAATTGTATTTTAAAGCCCTCTTTAATGATAAAGTGGGATTTTAAGTCACAATTCTGAAAATGCCACTTTTAGAAAGTTTACATTTTCTTATCCTACTCATTTAGTGCCTGCAGCCTCTTCCTGGGTCACATTACTAGGTGTAGTTGACAGTTGGCCTTTGTGTATTCCTCCCAGATAGTATCACAATAGAGGGTCTGGGTGTTGGCAGGATGGGCCATCCTGGTTTGATGGGGGAGGTGGAGCTGTCACCTAACAAACTTGCACCTCAAAGGCACTAGCCCAGCTCACACACAAAGGATTTTACACTAGCCTATTGTGCCACTAGACAAACTGGGACCAGGGCAGGGAGGTAGGAAATCCCAGGCGCATCTGTGGGGGCAAAACTCAAGAAGTTTCTCCTATTTGAAAGGGGCACCAGTTATGAAAATGGAATCCTCAGACCCACTCTTTGGTACACTCCTGGACCTGTGGATATTACAGAACAAGGACTGCCCTGCTGACAGAGAACTGCCCTGCTGCTGAGACCGGCCCTGCTGCCTGAGAAGGAAAACTGGACCTTCACCCTGCATTCCAGTTTGAAGTGACTCCAAGGGTCGGCTGACTGACTGCCTCTTCTGAGCTTCAGTGACACAACAAACTCCAGAGACCTTTCTGCAACTGCCAGTTGACCTGCTGCACTGGACCTGCCAGGACCTGCAATTGGACCTGCCTGAGCCCTGCTGGCCTCTGCTGGAGTGAGTTCCAAATCCCCAAGAGAGGCCTCCCAGGTACTGGACCCTTGGTGTGGCATCAGTTGAGCTCCTCCTAAAAGAAAAGGAGAAGTCCAGAAGTTTTGGGCTGCTCCTGTTGACCGCGCACGCAAAACTCCAGTTAGCCCGACTCTAGCGAACGCCAGCGACAACCGACAGCGCGAGCGCCACTGCGCTACAGCATCAACAGCCTGCGGTGACTGCCAATGTGAAGCTCCAGAAACAACCATCCGTGACACCCGACAGGATTCTCATGCTACAACGACAACCGTCCACGGTGCCTGGCCTGCTCTTCATGATAAAGCGACATCCATCCACGACGCTCTCCCTATTCCTCGCGAACTCCTGCTCCACGCAAATGGAACTCTTCCCGCCAGCCTTGAGAAGTTAACTTTTTCAGTGGAACTATCCTGGTCCCTGTATCCAGCCCACGTTCCCACGTTACACCAGCTTAATGAAGATTTTGCCTTGGCTTAGTTTAGATAAATAAATGACAAACAGTTAGGAACCCTAGTCAGAGTTACACAGAAAATGCAAAGCTTAACTAAGCGAAAGGTAGTGGAATGGCAAAACGTGATAAAATAAAGAACTCAAAAGGGTAAATAAAGAATGGAGGTATAATGATGTTACACCCATCATGAAATTGATTAAAAAGCATTGATTTTGGGCTTCATTCAGATGGTTTAAGGAGGGTAACGGTGGCTGGCGATGGTTGACATATCTTCATTTGTTGAGGTTCCTAAGAAAACGAATATGCTAGCAGTGTAAATCGGTGTCCATTCCACCACAGACTAAGGACCTCACTCTAACTTTGTTGGGAGTATTGTGCAGTAAAATCCTCCCAAAGTAAATCCATTTCGAGTGGTTTCTCCAGGTAATTTCACCACCCCATTCTGAGTTGAGTATAGTTGAGTTTTTAAGGTGAGATTGGAGACCGATATGTTTATGTGGACATCTTTCCCTCGCGCAAATGTCTCAAAGTTATATTTAGAGGAATTTGTGCTGGAAGATCTGGAAATGCACATTTATTAACAGTCTGCTAATCGGGATTTGGGTGCAAACACACCTGTTCGAACTCTAACCTAGTTTTAGTTATACTTTTGTATTTTTGGTCCCCTGTAGATTAACTGAATTCTATTTTGAATAGACTTGATAAGTTGATTAAGTATTTGGCATCATCACGTCTTGATAATTTTGTAGAATTTGAGGAAGACAGTCTGTTAAAGTATCTATGCTATAACAAAAATCAAAAGTACAAACAAAATAAATTGAAAATGAAAGCTGGTTCCAGTTTCTTGGAGTGTTAGATGAACTTCTGTTAAAGTTAGCATTATTTATAAGCACAGGGGATGCTTTCTGGCATCCATGATTACTTTCCACTCATATTGACCACAGTGGACAGCACTGCAATCAATATCACTTAACTACATATCCAGTGTCAGATGATTTCTGTTGCAGCGGTTACCTGATGAGACTTTGTTCTGTGGTCTTTTTTCTAATTCAGAAATGGGTACATGTTAATTAACAAAAATGGTGAACGCTATGTGTTGGCCAACATCAAAAAAATCTATATACGCTCCTGCTTTCAGCGGGAATGTTTTCATTTGCCTCTGCTTTCCTTTGTATTGGGCAGTGGTCCTGCCAAGAATGTCCATCGCCTTCTGCTAATGTGAATTGCAGATGTCCGAGCGAGCGTTTGCCTAAACATTGAAGAAAGACTGGAGAGAAGTGATCACTTTCAAAGTCTATGAATTAGAAACAAATGTTCCCACTGAGAGCGTTCCATCATCTGTGTGTCTTATTTTACGGCAGTGTATAACTTTGTTGTACAAAACGTTACCTTACGTTGGGGAAAACGCAGTGGCTTGTTATTTGGGTTACCACTGACGCAACCACAGATACTGTGCTGCAGACTGGCCACGCGGCCCGTGGAGAAGCAGCAGGAGGAGAACTTAGAAAAGAGTTTCTCAAACCAGTAAATAAGCGCAGGCCTCCGTAGATAAGATGTTCTCTTTAAGAAGTGGACATGTACTGTCGAGGCCTGCTCCACTCGTCATACATCAAAAGGACAGGCTTTAACAAGGCGGGATAGAGCAGTCTGTGGTTACTGCAAGGGTTCCATCCTCAGGGAGACATGATTACATTACCAAAGGACCACGAAAATCTCTTTGACAGATGGCAGCGTGCACAGGCTCCATTCTTCAGCACCAGTTAACGGTAGAGCTGGTCAGAGTTTACTTTAATGCTGGCAAAAATGTGTGTAACTATATACTTTAGGTCATGTTATACTTCTGAATATTGTGCTAACGTTCACTATTTATGGTAAAACATGCACTAAAAATAGAGCATGCTTGAAATATCCACTCTGAGGATTAATTCGCCGTGTAAGAAAAACAAACAAAAAATATATATTGCCAGAGCCAACTATAAATGCTGTCATTTGCGCCTGTGCCAGGAAGTCACAAAAGAGATCCTGGCAAGCATAAAGGGGTTTATTACTGCACATTTCTCTACCACATATGCGATCAAATGCACAGTAGTAATTTCTGCGTACAAGGTGGGAGGTGAACAGGGGAAAGAATTGTCAGCCTTGCATTTTTTATTCTTCCACAAGCTTCAATGTTTGTGGGTGTTCACAAAACTCGGTCCAACCCTCACTCATACTAGAAATGATCAAATATTTACAGTAGGAAAAGGCAGAATGAATTCCCCTTGCAGGATAGTAATAGGGTTGGATTGCCTTCAAACATGTAGAAAGGGAAATTGTTTTTCTTGTGGAGAAAACTAAAGGAAAGGCTCAATTTCCTGCATGTAACTGCAACCCATTGCTAATGCATTTATGTAGTGCTTGCCACCCCTGACGATGTACATGACGCTCTCAGTAGTACGTCTGGAAACCTATGCCTCGTTTAGCTTTCCAAACATGCTAAAGGAAATCCTTGTGAATTCCAAAAGTATTAAATCTGCACTCATTTGTTTGAGTTATTTTATGGGTGCAAATTTACGTCCTATTTGTGAATTGCCCTCAAAGTCTCTCAACTTCAACTGAAGTGCTAAGTGTGTTTATGATAATGGGAAATACTATTTGCCCAGCGCTTCGCATCACAGCGCAAGAACCACTCTATTGCATTGTAATGCCTAATTGCTGGTTGTGCTGAGCAGAGGTGATGCTTCAGGGGTAGAATTGTGCAGGGCACAGCATAACATAAAATGCACTTGTATTGTTTCTGGCTGGCACAGTCGTTCAGTGTGCTCAACAACACTGCATTGGTGCACAGTCTTAGAGAAAACACCTCACCACTTCCATAAGGCTGAGAATTATGACCCGTGAACTTTGCAGGAGGGTGTATGACACTGAGAAAGAGGGGAATTAGTCGATCAATGCACCACCTTTCTGAGTATAAAGGATCTTTGTGTCTTTTCGAACCATCTGCTATACACCTTAAAGTCCCAAAGAAAGAATAATAAAGGTCTGATGTTTGCTTCACCCCTTTGCTTAGTCTGGCATTTAGTTTTGTGAAATTACATAGACAACACCTTTACTTTGTCTGTATTAACTGAGTTACATTAATACTGCATCAAAAGCACCAGGAACATATAGGACCTTATATTGTTTATAATATTACGGACAACAAACGTATTAGTAAGTAATGTATACTATTGTACTGTACTTTTATTCAATTTACAGTTAGGGTTAGAGTTCAAAATGTAATTTCAGAGTCAGTGTTAGAATAATGTTACTTATTAGTTCATATATATTTAATTTTATAAACATCATTAATCTACAAATAGGATTAGGATTAGGTATCGAATTAAATTATTGGAATAAAATGTAATTAAATCTATTTATTAAAATTTAAGGTTGGAGGTAGCACAACTTAATTTAAACTGAATATAGATTACTTTAATTTGATTTCATTATTTCAAATGTATTATTTAATTGGTGTGGCTTGGTTTGATTTGGTTTGGTTTGGCGCACAGATTTAAAAAAGTTTATTGCATGTTTAATTTAATTTTAATTAAATTTGTTGAACATAGAGCTGTGGTTAATATTAAATCGTTATAATAAAAGTGTTTACATTAATTAAATTAATTTAATTTAATGTAATTTAAGTTAGGACTGAGGTTAGAGTTTGTTTTAAAATATAGTAACTATTATTTTACTAATTTAAAAATGCAAGGTAATTAAATTTAGGTAAATAATATTGACGTGTAATGTAAGTCAACTCACTTTAAAATAGGTTCAAGGAAAATATTTGCATTATATTCAAGTTTTGGATTAGCCGTAAGGGGAACAGTGAAGGTAGGACAAAGTAAAGATGACAAAGCAATGGTAATTTTAATTTGTGAATACCCAGATAATGTAAAGTTAGAACAAAGTATAGATGGAGAAGTAAAGATATTTAGAACATGATGATGAATGGGCGTTCGCACAAAATATCAGAGAAAAAATATTGTGTGGACAAAATACTGTGTCAAGAATATCGAATACAAAAATATTGTAAAGGTAAGTTTCTATGGGTAAGCAAACCTTAACTATACTTAACTCACATATATGTACATTGATGATATATATCTTCAAGTTACATAGATGTGGAGCTAGGAATAGTAAATCCATACTTACCTCTTTGCACTTACCTTCTCGATATTATGGTCTTCGATATTTTTGACACAATATTCTGTTTCCTTGATATTCTGTCAGACAACCGATGATTGTGGTCAGCCACTGTGTGTAAACAGTGCAACAGAAAATTGATCATGCCCACATTATATGGTTGTAGGTCTAGCTGTCCCATATTTGTTGACTTACCTGAATCCACAAATGTGTGATATTATGCTACTCTGAAGGCATTTGGCAAAACAGCATAGTATGCCATTTACTTTTAATAGTTTACGTCAGTGAATTTTCAATCATAAACTGGGAAAAAAAAAACTTCCACTTAATAGATTAAGCTCTTTTCCAGGTATCTCTTATGATAGGACAAACTTGACCAATCATTGCAAGTGACCTTCTCTAGATTTCTAGTGATCTTTACATTCCTAAATCATATGATATTGTTAGTGTTCTGGGTGTGTACAATTATTCTAGCCAAAGATTGCAGATTGTGTACATAGAAATTTTGACATGCTTAACCTTTTTTGTGCATGGTGAGCAAGCTGAAGAGTGGGCAAAAGTGGAGGCAGATGCATTCTGTTAGGCAATGGGCATTTAACAAGTAAAGTGAAATACTAATTTCATAATTATGTATGGGAATGTCAGTTATCTAATGCTGTTTGTGTATATATAAAATGATTGATGTAAAATTAGGTCATCAAAGGCTTCTTAGCTCTTTTTACTCATACGAGTATGTCTTATGTTCTAGGTCTTTTTTACAGTTCTACTATTCTTTGTGGTAACTAATAACTTAATAGAATAAATGGTGGTAGGCTGCATTGTTTGGTCAGAGAAATTTGCACACAGTCGCCATATGACTGCTTACAGTTTTCCAAAGACAGGTAGATAAGTAATCTGCTTCAGAACAACGGAGAGGGTGGTTTACAATGACCTGAAACCCCTTGCTTTGTTGATATTAAGATTTAATAAATCCATCACATTGGCTAGATCAGTGCATAATGGAACACACATGAATAGAACTCCATTGATAATCCTTGGTAGACCAAGGAGAGTCACATGATGACTGGAGCTAATTGCCATTGAAGTGTATGTGATATGAAATTAGAATTTGTGAATTGTAGCAAACAAATTCTACAATCTGTAAAAATAATTATAGCGAACAATCTGCTACATTTTGCTTTTAACCTAAAATGTTCAGTGGCCATAATAAATGTAAGATACCCATAAAATACACTTAAAGTAGCGTCTTACATCTGATTTCAGGCTAGATGATGTGCTTGTTGGTGCCCCACTCTTCATGGATCGAGAATTTGAGAGCACGCCAAAGGAAGTAGGGAGGCTCTACCTGTACTTGCAGGAAAAGGCATTCTATTTTCAAGACGCCCGAGTGTTCAAAGGCACCGATATCTTTGGAAGGTTTGGCAGTTCTGTTGCCCACCTCGGTGATCTTGATCAAGATGGATACAATGGTAAGTTTTCAGATGAGTATAAAATATATTGGATGCTGTTCCTCATTAGGAGACTAGGCATGGAAATATGTGTAAGGCTTCATTCAAGATATAGGTGAGTTAAGTGAAGTTGTTGGATGTAGAGTAAGCAGGGGATAAAAAGGTATACTAACTGAATGGGTGTAAGTTTAAATAATGTGTCAATAGTGTGCTTGGGCTGAAACTCCTGAGTGCAGCCTGGCGGAGTTTTACAGGCCTACTCACATGAGATGAACTGGAGAAAGAAACTCACGTCTAACCTGCATTATGTTTACATCAGCATCATTGAGATATTCAACTGCTTCACATATGACATTGGTAGAAAAAGGCTACCATTGGGAGACTAAAATGCATATTTTATTCTAATTTTGCCATCTGTGATCATCCAAATCCATATTTTTAATTGAAAATATTGAAATATCTTAAACAGAAAATGTGATGTGGACCCACCAATTGAGCATCAGTTAAAGAGGAGTATTGCCACAATATTTTGACAGTCAATATTTTTATGCTCGATATTCTGAAATATAGTTGTCTGCATAACTATTTGATAATGTCATGAAATGTTAAATTCTATTTTATTCTTCTACCAGAAGCTACACAGATTCCTTTTAATAAATATTGCACCAAAGTTATTGGCAATTGAATTTGTTAAAAATTAAAATCAACTGATTTTCAGGCCTTGAGCTATGATACATATGTGTCATAGCCCGAACATACCAGGCCTGCCATCCTTGAGAAACGGCGTGTGTAGAGTGGAACAAGATGCACATCAGGTTGCTTAAGAATTGTTGGAGAGAGACTTGGGATAGGGACAACGAATAAGATGTTATGGAATTATCCGCTGATTCCAATGCCTAGCAGTAATGAATCATTTGACCAAATTAATCATTTCCTCATTGCCTCCTTCACAAATATTTTAAACAAGCTCCTATCTGGTAAATCAAAAATGCAATTAGAAATCACTATCTTTGAAAATGTAAAACTCTAACATCTCTTTGGTCCTACATTTGGAGCAGAGATGTAAACTCTGACATTGCACCTTAGAGAAATTAAGTAATGTCTTCCTATCCTTAAGGCTATTGTATGGTCTTGCTCAAGGCCACATTATACTTTAATAAGGAGTTTCTCCTCGGGTTAACTAAGCAATTTCTTAAGACAATCAATCACCTTGGAATGTTGCTTATCACCTTGCTATGAAAAATAAACATATTTCATCATTCAACCAAAGCTGCATTCATCTCCAGTAAATTGCTATGAAAAACTTAATTTTACCTATTCAATAGAGCATGGACTTTGCTTTTAAGAGTAGTGGATCACTTTACAGAGCACATTACTAATACATCAGAAGAATCATTGCTCAGATAACCTGAGGGAAAGCCTAACAAAAGAAAGCAAGTAGTTTCCTGGTGTGGAACTGCAGAAGGAATAATAACACCAGTGAACAACTTTTCTCTTTTGATTTTTGCTCTCACTGGGAGTCCATGTGTTTTCTTGCTTCCTCCTCCATGTGCAACTTCCCCTTCCACTACCTTCTCATGCTCTCCATGTTGCTCCCCCACCAGGCTCGACCTTTGCTTCCCCCACCTCCTTCGTCATCCCGATCAGCTTGTTCCCCCTAGCTTCCCCGCCGCTCATCAGTGGTTTGATGCCAGGCCACTCCTTTCTTTAAAAAACACCCTCTAGAACATGTTATATATTTGTTTTCCATTACTGCTCCAAGATAGGTGGTTGCCATTTTGGAATGGTATATGAAAACAAAAACAAAATGCTTGCCATATCATGATGCATGCACGTGCATGTATGCATCATCATGCAGTGGCTGCTGTAGCACGATGGCACATACAGCATCATGCACATGTGTGTATATATATATATATCATTGCACTTTTTTTTGCTGGTGCTGATTAAACATGTTTTTCATTTTGTCATGCTGAACAGCATCAGCAAAAAGCATTAGCAAACCCAATAGCTCTTTAAGACCTATTGGAATTAAAACTAATGCTTCTGGGCTGTAAGGTCTTAAACATCATCGCTAAAACAAATCTCGTCCCCAACACATACATTTATGCAGCAGAAATGTAACTTTGAGTGCAATATGCTTTAATCCATCATCCTACCTATGTTCCTAACCTCAACAAGAGCACTTTTTGCCAGTGGGAAAGATCACCTCTCCTCAGATGAGGTCTCAAGCCGCTGAAATCCCCATTGTATCCTTTAAAATTCATATATTGGAGAAATACACCAGCTGCAGAAAAATCTTAAAAACGCAGTGCTTTCATTTTTGCACTTATTCCTAACCCAATGTATTTTTTAAATATCCATAGTTTTTTTGATTGCAATTGGCTCCATAACAGTAAGCACCTTGCTTTTGGGACCAAGCTTTAAAAATACCTACCTCAAACAACCATTTGTTCATGGATTACTTTATTTTGTGTCATGAGCACTGTAAACTGTCTTGCAAGCACTTGTGAGTTAAACATTTGCCAATGGGGTTGGCTACAAAAAGCTGAAACAGCAGTGCTGCGCGGTTTTGACATCCTGACGCTGACCCCATTGGTGTGTGTACGACATGCTGTGAGATGAAGGATTCTCAGATTAGACACCTGTGGACACCTGCACACTAGGAAGTGGACAGGGATCACTAACACATCTGAAATTGGCTAAAGCCAGGGTCGCCGGCTTTGGAAACTCATCGTATGCTGGCACATTTCGGTTTAAATTTATGCAATCAAAGTATGACAAAAATGTTTTGTCGCTTGAACGAATAATTGATGCATAAATCACTTTTTGTGTTCGCTTTGGAACTAAAATTAGAAACTGCACCTGTGAGAATCTTAGGTATGTGTTCAAACCATTCAATGTTTTCTTGTTGACCTGTGGAACCATTTGGCTCCTCTGGACAATATTTTAATTCACTTAAAAATGGATCATAAATCTCTGATTAAAATGGTTTACAAAACCCTTCACATATAAACACGTTCTTCTGTTGTGCGTACTCTATGCTGTCCTATTCTCCTGTGATACCCATCTGCTTTCTTCTTTACCTACATCATTATTATGTATTTTAATGCAAGTATTTATTCAATCATTTTTGCGAGGATGGTGGAATTTTAAAGAACTCTCACAGATTCAGAGCTGCCACTGAGACAGTACCAGCAAGGGGAGGCCATGAAAAGGGGAGAAAATGGCATTATTTAAAGTGATTACCACAACACAATTCACAAAAAGGCGACTAAGGCACACTCAGGTTACCATAGGCATATGTCCCCAATTCTGGGATATCCTACGGACTTACCAATAGTTTGCATTAAATAGTATAGGACCTTTGATCGATCTAGGTGGTCATTTCCAAGGAGACAGTCAAGAAGGAGGTCTGTACTGACTACCACCCTTTTCTAACTAAGGAACACAGCTATTTCTAGGGGTACAAAAGCCACAGGCCTAACAGTACCCCTGGGGTAGCCCTTACTCTCCTAGTCTCCCCTGGGATATACTGGTTGGAGAGTACCAACCTGTCATGCACAAGAGTGTGACTGGCACAGGTATCTCTCAGGGCAGTGGCTGGGATTCCATTCACCAGTAGGTGGTGAAAGTGTTTGCTTCCCAATCTCCAACTCACCTTTTGGTTCCACTTTCCAGTTGAAGGCTAGGAGGACCTCTTCATCTGAGGAATCATCCTGAAAAGCTACACTAGCAACCCCTGGAGGTACACCAGTGGGTTTGTTTTTAGGGCAGGAAGGATCCTTAGCTAGGTGAGCTGTCTGTTTACAGTTAAGGCACCAAGCCTTTGTGGGGTTCCAGTTCTAACCCACCTTTGGGTTGTGAGGTGTCTCAGGTCCCACCCTCCTGGACAAAGTATTCCTTTTCTTTTTCTTTAGAGTGGTTTACCCTTTTCTCTTTCAGGGGCTTGACAACCCCTTTCTTTTGGTCACCCCATCCATGCATAGTTTTGGACACTCTTGTTTTTACCCAATGATCAGCCTTCTTCCCCAACTCTTGGGCAGAGACTGGCCCCAGGTCCACCAGATATTGATGAAACTTTGCAGAAGTACAGTTACTTAACAGATGTGCTTTCATAAGCAAATTATAAAGCCCATCATAACCTTGCACCTGACTTCCCCTCAACCAACCACCTAGTGTTTTCACTAACAAATCTACAAAATCAACTCAGGGCTGACTTTGGTTTTTCTGAAACTCCATGAACCTGATCCTGTATTCCTTATTGGTGAGTGCAATGCTCTCAATCAGGGTATCCTTCATGAGGTCATAAGACTCAGCATCTGCCTCATTCAGTGTCAGAAGCCTATCCTTACACTTTCCTGAGAACAGCTCCCAAAGAAGAGAGCACAAATACTTCTTGTTCAGCTGTCTCATTTTACATGCCCTCTCAAAGGCTGTAGACCATTTGGTGATACCATGACCCTCTAAGGATTTTGGGACAATCCCTTTGGGGATTTTAAGGTCGAAAGCTTCATTCCCATTTATAATTTTGCTGCCACCAGAGATAAGTCCTAGGCCTATCTCAATTATTTCGTTTTCTATAGCCAGGAGTTTAGCCTCTAATGCCTTCCTCTTGGCTAGTTTCTGAAGATCTGCATCTTCAGAGCCTATCTCTTCTGGGACACTACTAGGAGTGCTCCTAGTGGAGTTGCTGTCTGAGGGGGTAGTGGTTGAGTCAGTGTCATCCTCATCCACTTCTTGGTCCTCTTCATCTTCCCCAGTGGGGGAACCTTTACTTGCCAAGGCCTTGTCGTTTTCTGCCACAACTGCTACAGATGGGCTTTTGTGGTTTTAGGTCCCATTGCAAGTTTCCATGCATTACAGAGCTCCTTAAGTTGGGACAACCTAAGGCTCTGATAGGGTGCCAGGTTGAGCTCCTGTGAAAGCCCTGGTTCAAACATGGTTTTAAAGTAGTTGGGAACCTTTGAATAACTTACAAAAAACATGCTCAGGGCTTACTAAAAGGCGTAACTGCCATGTTGAGCTCCTGGGAAATCCCTGGTTCAGACTTGGTTTTAAAGTAGTTGGGAACTGTTTAATGCTAAATGCTTACTAAAAGGCCTAACTGCTTTACTACTTTTTAAATTTAAACAGTTTTGCATAGGGACTTAACCAAGGCCCTCACAGCTATTTTAAAACAATTTAGAAAATATTCAAAAAGGAAAAATAATTTTAACAAAAGACAATTTTGGTTTCCTTGGTGGAATCACTTATTAACCAAGTGGTAGAGCAAATGTCAAGTCTTGTATCCCACTGCTGCAACACCAATGTAGGAAGCTGGTTCTTTATGTGATATATCAATAATCTGATATACCATGTAAAGAGACCAGGGGTTCCCTTATAAGTGGGCAGGGGCTTGCTCTAGCAATCCCAAAGTGCTCTGTTAGATGGTAGTGTGGCTGAGCACCCTCAGGCTTAACCAAGAGGAGTGCAAGACATCTGCAGATACACACAATGATTAATAAGTGTCACACACAACTCAAGAAGGAGATCCTCACCAATTTTAAAAATAGCAAGCACCTTTATATATGTTTAGGCATCAGAGAAAAATCATTCAGGTAAGTATGTTTTCAAATCTGAATTCTTTTCAGTTAAAAAAGTGTACACAATGCAGTTTTTGAGTTCTGCAATGTTATCCTATGGAAGGAAGAACAAGTTCTGAAAACAGGTTATTGTACAGCGACTTACGGGGCCAATCTCCAGGAGTTAAGGTGAGTGGTGGGCAAGGTCCAAGGCAGTATCAACAGTACACCACCAGTGGCATGAGGGCGGCTGGGTTAGGGTGCAATACAGTGTCTGGAGCCCAATGTTATTCTATGGAGATCTGTCTCTGCAGAAAGAGGCTGCAGGCTCTGGCTAAAAGGCCAGTCGGGCTGAACCAACTGGGGGCTCAGGCCTCACGATGCTCGGGATGTAGGGACTCCTTTGGTCCTCTTCTCCACGGCCTAGTGGCAACGGGTGCCGTGGTGTCCTTAGGCGTCAGTCGCGGTAGAGGGGACCTGCATGCAGAGGCTGCAGGCGACGTCGGAGGATCCAGGAGTGGTGAAACTAGGATAGACTCAGACTCAGGAGGGCTGGTGGACCTTGATGACATCATTGGCCCAATTCGACTTGGGCTTGGAGTGACGGGTGCAGTGGTGACTTGAGGTGTTGGGTTTTGGCAGTTCTGGAGGCCTCAGAGTCCTTTCTTTTAGAGTTGCTGGGAGATGCAGGGAACAGGTCCGCTGTCCCACAGGAGGTCTTGGTTCTTAATCGAAGGCAGGCAGTCATCCCAAGTTTCTGGAGTCAATAGCTGCAGGACGAGTCGACTTTGATGCAGTTTATGAAGAGAGATGCAGACAAGCCGGCGGGGCTGGTACCAGATGCTTCTTCTCTCCTCTATGTTTTTGTGGCTCTTTGATGTCCTCTCTCTTTTTAGGTCATCAGTATCTGCTTTTCTGGTGTCAGGGAGTCCTCTAATTTAGGGGTGTTAGAGGAGTGTATGGTAGTAGCCTATGGGAAGTGGGCATAACCCTGTCCCAGAATTCCTACGTATGTCACTACAAAGATGGCTACTTCAGAAAAATCGTGTCCACCTCAGTGCAGCCCACCTTACGGGTGGTACTAGCCTGGAGGTGGCACGCCTACCTGACTAGCTAATTTTCCTGCCTGTCCAGTTGCCAAGGGGGTCCTGGACAAAGGGGGGCAGCTTCCTCGCCTGTGAGGGGAACCAGACTCGCATTCCAAAGGCAGCAGCTCTTTGAAGCTTGCCGGCCTGGGAAGGCTAATCAGCAGGTCACCTTGTGGGACGGGGTGTTACACCCTCTTCCCGGACAGGCATTTGTTCTGGGCCTGCTGAGAACAGAGGCTCTCACCCTAGGAGGTCAGCACAGTGTCTTGGGTGGCAGGCTGGCAGTAACCAGTCAGTGAGCACACCAGAAGCTGGTACGTTTTCAGGGGGCACCTCTAAGGTGCCCTCTGGGTGCATGGATTGGTAAATCCAACACTGGAATCAGTGTGTGTTTATCAATGCGAGTTGTTTGATACCAAACATCCCTTTTTTCAGTGAATCCATCATGTAGCTGGGGAACTCATTTTCACCAGTGTCCAGCACATGTTTTAAAATGGCTTCCCTGTCCACTTGCACTGGCAGTAATAGGCCTGACCAGCACAGGGGTATATCTGCTCATGCAGGTATGCCCTCACATGTAATATCCAGCACTCTGCCTTAGGGCTGTCAGACCTACTGTAGGGGTGACTTACAAATATCACATTCAGTGCTAGTGGACATGGCACACAGGGATGTGTGGCATGTTGTGTTTTCACTTTTGTCTGCACCAAGACATGCAGCCTGCAATGGCAGCCTTGCATGTGCTTGGTGATGGGTTCCTTAGGGTGGCACAATTCATGCTGCTGTCCTGAGGGACCCCCTTTAATACTTCAGGCCCTAGGTGCCAGGAGTGCCATTTACTACGGACTCACAGAGGGTGCTAAAGGTTTTGCCAATTGGGGGAAACAATTGAGCATTTTTAGGGAAAGAACACTGGGACTGGGGAACTGGTTAGCAGGAACCCAGTGCACTTCAGTGAAAGTTTCATCAAATACCAAGCAAAATGTGTGGGGGGGGGGCTGCAACAAGCATCCAGCTCCCTACAGGTGGCCACTGGAATTTTGTCTTCGGTCCATTGTGTCCCCCCCTAAAAATCACTTCCAGAGATACCACAGTCCAGAATCATATAAAAATATTTTTGTTTGCATTAAAAGTGGCTTCTTAGCGCTATTGAAAACCCAACAAATGAATAAATATATAAATACATAGTCGTAATGATAAACAGAAGGTAGGAGAAATTACTTAACTTGCCTTCACATCTGACTCCATCTAAAAGCTATAATTGCTTTCAAGTATCTCAGATGCGCATATATTGATTCATTAATATATTTAGACTATTATTTCTTTTTGATTAACTTCAGCGGGTGGACAGACAAAACCAGTGTATCTCAATGTTATGGGACAAAGCCCCTCCCTCAGGAACTGAAGTGGTTTGTCTTGACATCGAGCCAGTGCGAATAACTATAAAGTAGTGGCCTTAGTCTGTTTTTAAACTAATCTATACATGTTCTGAATCAAGTGGCAGTTAATATTTAAGGCTGATGCCTTCTTTCCCTCTTTTTGTAGTTATTTTCTGTCATAAATGTTCACTTACCTTCTTTGGAGGCTAAAGAAAGAGGAAACCTTAACAGCCTAACAAAAGTCTGCATTTAACGAGAAAAAAACTAAATAAAATATCACTTTTAAGCGAAAGAAATCCATCCCGACTATTACAAACGATGTTCATGTCACTTTTTAAAGTAAATATATGATCTATATTATGAACTTTATTGCGTGGCTTTTGAATTAGGTTCTGGCAAAACAAAAAGTCACAAAACCACTGAAATGAAAAGTGGATTTTATTAAATCACCTGCTTCATAACTGGCTACAGATTTGGCCCATATGTATGCCTGGAATACGGAGTCATTCTCTATGCTCTTTTTTTCACTTTTACATTGGGCTGAAAGAGTAGGCTGAGTTTTAGTTCTGAAACATAAAAGCCAAAAACTTCATCAGTCAGATAACATAACGTGTATTTGTAAAGCACACTTTTGCCTAAAGGTATCTTGGCGCTGAATAAGAGTTGTTTATTGTTACCCAATTGCAGTACTCGTTTTATCGACCTCAGAAGGATGAAAGGCTGAGTAGACCTGCCAGGATTTGAACCAAACAGAGACTCCTACAGTGGATGCATTAGTCCACTAAGCCACCAGACCTGGTCAGTTGTACTATCACATATTTTCCGACTGCGGCATTCAAAATGCACACGCAAGTTGGAAAAAATGGTACATTTTGCGCATGTCAGAATTCAAAAAGCATTGTGCAGCTCACACTGTGCTCCCCTTATAAGTGGTGTGCAAAAGTAGTGCTTCTGGGTTTTACTGTCACGTATGCACCAAGTCATGCATTTCCTCTCTTGTGACAGGAAGATATGAGGCCGCATCATGGACCACTTCGCTAGCTCACTGAAGAGCAGTAGCGGCCCGTGGAGGGAGTTCCGTGGGGCGGTGAGGCGGGGCAGGGTGGGGGGTAGTAAACACCGGAATATGGATGAACAGAGGTAAGTAAACAGTTCAATAAATAAAATGATTTTCGTTGCCCGCGCTGCAACGCATTTTGCAATGCAGCGCGCACAACGAATTTCGAATTTCGTTGCGCGCGCTGCATTGCAAAATGCGTTGCAGCGCGCGCAACGAAATTCGTTTTATTTATTTAACTGTTTACTTCCGTTCATCCATATTCCGGTGCTTACTACCCCCCACCCTGCCCCTCCCCGCCCCGCCTCACCGCCCCACGGAACTCCCTCCACGGGCCGCTACTGTGTTTACCCCTTTATTTGCCATATAAATGCACGTCTGCAATGAGCACAGTGCCCATCACAGATCTGTCACTGTCTCTTTGTGAAAGGGCTATTTAGTATATCTTGGAAAAGCTACAAAATGTGAAACCAATTCTTGCATTTCAGCAAAAGCAATATATAAGAAACATTTCCCATTTTCTCATCATCCCACTCTATGATGTCCCCGGAAGTCTGTTAACCCTACATTCCACCCCAGAATGAAGGCACTTTCTTCAATTTTACATTGCAGTGCATCTTTCTTTGTATCGCACAGTGTCAATGTTGATAGTTTTGAGCTAAAATATTAGCACATCCACTGCATTACTTGCCACAATATTGTAGTGGTAAGTATATATTTACTTTTCTTACCTATTTATTATGCAATGTAAAGATTAGGTTGATGTAGAGGATGTAATAAAACTATGATGCAATATAAAACATGCTAAAGAGGAAGTGTTGCATCTTCCAAGCCCCTTTCTGGCCCTACCCTCACCTTCTCCGGACACCACACATTCTTCCACATTTGTTATTGACTTCCATTGAGGGTCAGTACTTGGTTCTCCCTCATGTAAGTCAGTGTGAGTAGTGCAAGGACATTGATTTAGCAAGGAGACAGGGGTTGCGTAAGACACATAATGTACTCTTTGACATGATAGAATTTTCTCCTTGGCCCACTTATAGCCTCTCAGCATCCCCTTATCAGCTGCAGAGGGGTTAGAGGGAGAAAAAAGGATGACACTTCCATAAAGTAAACTGTGTTATTTAATCCCCGTTTCCTTCCTCTTTTTAACACTGTCTTCAGGGCCCCAGACACCAGGGATAACAAGAAAAGTGTTGAAGATACCAAAGGGTAAGAGTAAGCCAGGGTAGCAGCTTCTACCCCCGGCTACCTCTAACAGACATACACGGAGTATTGAGTGTTTTTGTAGGCAAGCTTGATAGCTCTTTTACTGATTCTGAGAACTACTGCCATTTGCCTACTCCAAATGTAGGAACAAACAGAAATAGTATTGATTTCTGCCTCTATCAAAAAATGTGAAAAGCTTAATTTATCAGAATTTTTTAAATAAAAACTATTAAAATCAAATGAAATCACATCTCAGAGTGTTTATCTAAGGCACGTATGGGCTTGATACTTATGCTTTTTTCTGGTATTTTTAACACCTCTGCTTTTCTTGGTTGCAGATGTTGCAGTGGGCGCCCCCTTTGCAGGCGAGGATCGGAGGGGCAAAGTATTTATTTACAATGGCGGTAAAAAAGGGTTAAGTGAGAGGCCTTCCCAGGTGCTGAGTGGGTTATGGGCCTCACAATCTATACCTGCCGGATTTGGATTCACCCTTAGAGGAGATTCAGACATCGACAACAATGAATATCCAGGTATTGATCTTTTGAGGTGGTGGCGTAGACAATGCAGATAAATGAAATTGAAGGAATCACCTATGACCTATTGTGGTCATGAAAATGTTTTGTAGTAATGCTGTCTATTTTGGAAAAAAATCAATCCTAAGTAAAAAAATTAGATTGAGCACTTGCAGCATTGCTTTCAGGGAGTTTTGTTAAGACAGTGCCATTTTCTCTCATGAGCAGTCTCCAGAAAGTATGAATTAAATGCTTCATAGCCTTCATGATAAATCCAAACTGTTGTACTCTGCTCTTAACAGTATCGTATGTTGGTACTTGTAGTCCCGACATTCCAATTTCCAATTTCTGAGGCAGAGCTAACAGAATGCTCTCGGCATGAGACCAGGGGTGCAACCTGAACGTGCGCATGAGCAGCTGACCCCACTTAACCAGCTTAGCTAATGGTCTGGCTCTATCTATGATGTGTGGCAAGTGTGGCATTAGCCACACAGCTTCTCCGTCCAGTGCTAATTTATGTGTCTTATAATGCTTTCATCTCTTAAGTATGAACTCTCTTCGAACCAATGAACCAAAACTCATAATTATGGCACTGCCATTGGCAACCAAGACCTGGAGGCTTAGCTAGTGCACAGGATCTTCCCTCAAGAAAGCTGGCACGTCATGGACGTCCATTAGTGGATGCCCATTGGTAGTAGCTGCTACCCCTAGCTTGCCCGTATTAATCCCTAGGAATGCCCTTGGTACCCTTGGTCTCAGGGGTCATAAAGGCAGTGGCTGGAGCTCTCTTAATTTTCTTCAGTGTCTACTGCCTGCCTAGAACATCAACAAGAAGTAGGAGGCTCTTGAGAGGCTAAGAATAGGGTCAGGGGTCAAACCTATAATGTAATTGGGGATTAAAAGATGCATGATATAATTTCAGCTACCACTGGCGTTCTGGTGAAATAAAATCCTGAAATATATATGTGCTAAACAAATGCATTTCACTCACATCTTAATTAAGACAGTCCTTGCACTCAACCTAGTTCTTCATACTGAAACCATACTTTAGGTAATTCATGCATTTATCAAGGTCAAGCACTTCAGGTTGCATTGATTCTCTCCCTTACCATATCATACCTCATATAGGGAGAGGGAATGATTTCACAGTTACATTAAATTGATAGTGTAAAGGAAAATATACGTTTTAACCACTTTATTCCACATTGAGTTATGGTATACGGATACAATGTTCTTTGTTCCTCCTTCATCACATCAGAGGTTGTTTGTGTCTTATGATGTTGTTTATTAGCTGAGTCAGGTTTAAAATGAATCTCTACACTTGATTAAACTGTGGATTGGAAAAGTCAAGTGCTTCCACCGCATCATCTGGCTTGCCATGTAAGCAAGAGTTGTAGTGTTAAAAGGATCTCTTTGGCTTCCAGTCCTAGGGACTGGTAGTTTTTTAATTTGTGCTGACTGTTCACAATTGTCTAGCTTCCTAATCTTTTTGGAGGTTTTGTGACCACAGATTGGGTCTGTTAGTTGTAGTATTTCTTCTGTGTTAAAAAGACGCTGTTACATACACTCTCAATAAAATCGAGGTTTAGTTGAGGGGAGGGTATAATTTGGTTGAGAAGAGACCCCATGGGTGGCGGAAATGTTGGAGAGGCCTGTCAGCCCATTTTGCAGGTAAATTACTGTTTGACTGACTGAGTAGAGCATTTCCATAGCAGACAATACCCAGCAGGGTCCCTTGTCACTGCCAGATGGGGACTCTTATTTTACCATATGCCACCACCCATCACAGAGTTAGTTTATAGTTTGAGGATGTGCTATTACAAAGCTGGAGCACACAAAGCAAATTCAGGTCTTGGTGTCACTGTGAATGTTCTCTCATTCAAGTATAATCTATTCCATTTTACTCAAAGTCTCTGAGTAGGTCAGTATTTCTATATTTAAAAACTTTCATGTCAGATTACGGCAATAGGGAGGGCCCTTGAGAGTGATAGATACATTTTGTAGCAGCCGGAATGAGTTAAGAGCTGTGCATCGATTCATTATCAATCAATATGTTTTTTGTAGAATGCACTCTGCAAGGGAATAACCTCAAGGCACCTCTACATTCTATACCGAGAGCATTTGTCCATTTTTATTTATTTATTTGCAGAGTTTTATATAGCGCTGGCTAGACCCGGAGGTATCAGAGTGCTTTACATGAGGAACAGCGAGTTACAAGTTACAAAATAACATCAGTTACATGAGCCAAGTAAAACATAGGAAAAAAAATGGTAGAGGGGGAAGAGTAAAAGGGGTAAGGAATGCAGATCGGGACAGGCAGACCAGGTAAGGGGGAAGGTACTTCAGGGAGACAAAACAGTCAAAAGTGAAAGACAAACAAACCGGCTAGGGACCAGCAATCCCAAACATCCCGTCTCTCGGTGATTGTACAAAATGAGAGGGATGTAGGGGACCTAAGGGGGGAGGGGGGTCGACTAGAGGTAAAGGTCAATCAGGTTGAACAGGGAGCAGTCCAGCAGCAATGAGGATCGGTCGAAACCGGCAGATCCTCGGCAATTCATCGGAAGGCGGTGGAGGAAAGGAGACACAGCGAGAGAGACGAGGAAAACTATGTCCAATGTCCAGCTGGGTAGGTGACGGCCGAGGGGGTGACCCCGAGCCAATCTCCTCTATAGCTACCAAAACAGCTCCACCGGGCATCGGCCATGTTGCTCGGGCTCACAGAAAAACAAACAAAAAAAAAAACACGGTTGTACATAATTACATCGAGGTTGCGTGGGGGAGGGGAATTGAGTCCAGAAGCTGGAAAACGGACCGAGTCAGGTAAACCGGCAAAGGAAGATAGAGCATCAAGGGACCCTCAAAGACACAATCCACGAGCCCACAAGTTCGGTTAGGGTCACAGAAACACATCAATCAACTTCATTGGGAGTTAATTCCTAGCCTGGGTCACACCAGTCACATGTGGACTCGCGGGCACCATCATATGGCAAGGAAGTGGTGGACAGTTCCTTCGGGAGCCCTGCCACTTTTGAAGCCCCATCGGGCCCCAGGGCACAGTCAGGAGTCAAGCCTGAGGTGGACCCCTTTCTACAGTAAGCACTGTCCAGACCCACCTGTCCATGAATGGGGTAGATTGTATTTGAGTCAAGTATTGCTATTTTCAAAATCTGAGATGCCTTTTTAAATGACTCTGCTTAAAAACACTAATACAACATGCAAACTTTAACATTTAATGAACCCGTTAAGAATCTGTTGTAGATTCGCAGAACAATGGCTATAGGGGGTGAATGAGCAATTTTTATTTGTTATTGATTTTCAATTGACAGTCAAGTTCTGTAAAAAAAGAAGCAGTTCCAAAATAGTATATATAATTTGTTTTCAAAGAGTCTCCCTTTTCCAACAGCAACTATATCACATATTCTTTTTGATTCTCCACAATATTCTCATTTTTAATTACCTCAGAAGATCTTGTTGAGAAATGAGCTCACACTGTCCATGGAGTGCAGGTTGGATACATCAACCAGGTTCGTCTTGGTCAAAGATTTTATCTTCTGACTTAGTCTTTTAAGTCCCAATCCACCATAGCAGTACAGTTCTAAAGCCCCCCAGGACCACAGGGGAGGTACTGAGAGATGCTCAAGGGGTCACGGAGAGGCTGACAGCAAGTTGCCGCTGATCAGCTAGGGATTATGAGGAACAGACCATTTGTCATTTGCTCTCTCCTTGTAGTCACCCAGGAGGTCAGCCAGCTGACCCTTGGAGTCCACTTCTTTGCCCTGGGTTCGAGAGGGAACAGGTGCAGTCCGTCATGGCTCCTCTCAGGTCAAAGACAGCATGTCCAGTCCACTTCTGATCTTCCACAGGTTCTAGAAAGTGTTCTAACATGGGTGCCTGGAGGTGTCACATTTACGCGTAGCACTAGCTAGTGTGTGGAGGTGTCTCCTGGCCCCTCCAACCGATGGGGAAAAGGTTCCCAGGCCCTGGCCTACCTACATTTGCAGTATATCCTGTTTGCCTTACTGCAATAGGGCCAAAAATTCAATGTATCAGGGCTAGGCGACAAGCTCAACATGATGGCTCAAGACAATGCAGTGTGCACCTCCTGTTTCCACATCCTGTGCATGCTGCAAAAGATCTTCAAATGGTTGCCTCAGAACACCTGATGACCCATCACGCAATAACTCATCATCAGCAGGATGGACTACAACAACATGCTCTATGCTGTAAGCTCCAAACAACTCCTACACAGACTCCAGACCATCCACAACACTATCACAAGACTCATACTCGATTTCCCACACCGCACTTCAGAAAACTTCACTGGCTACCCATTCACAAGTGCAGCCAATTCAAATTTCTCATGTACACATACAAAGCCCTACACAACACAGGACCAGAATATCTGAACAGACACATACACTTTCACCAACCTCCCCAGACACCGAAGCTCTGCTTCACTCTCACTTGCACACACTACCCACATCCGCAAAAGCAAAACTGGAGGACGCTTATTCTCCTACATCACACCTAAGACATGGAACAACCTTCCTCTACACATCAGAGCCTCCCCCTCACTTCTTGAGCTTTGCACGAAGCTGATGACCTAGCTCTTCTTATAAGTGCCTGGGGTACCACACACCTATACACCTGCCCAAGCGTATTGATACTCTCTCAAGTGATTAGTGCGCTATACAAATCAACATAACAAACATAACACAACATTTTCAACATGGCGGAAGTTTACGGCCACATGTACACTTGGGCTCTGAGGCCTGAAGATGTGTGTGGGGGTGGGGGTGTAATAAGGTAATCCTAGTGCCCTCCCACATCTAACTCCAAAACCCAGTATGATGTGGGCCCTGTACCCTCAGCAAATCCAGAGACAGATGTCTGGTAGGACAGAAGCAGTGCCCTCCAGCAACCAGAAAGTGGATACACAAGAACTGCCTTGACATCCTAGTTTCTCCATTTGAAGTGTGCCCCAAGAGTTACATGGTGCTCGACAGATCTGTCAAGCAGGAGTTAATACTGCAGTGTCAAAAAGGATGCCCACAGCCCCACTCCTTGCCTGTTCTACGAATTTCAGAGCAATTTTCACTGTAATTTCACGTCAGCCTAGTATTTGCTCTGGGGAGGCATTTTGCACTTTTTTCACATGTATTAAAAGCTGAGCACAGGTTGAGAGCTGGCAGAGATGTATATTAATTAGCCTTCTGACATTTCAGGAGGGTGAAAGGCAACTTTTTAAAAGTTACTTTTCCTTAATATTTGTTACAAATATTACTTCACAATTGAATGGGATTTTCATAACTATTTTAAAAAGTGGTTTATTTTTCCAGCTTGTTCCAATCTGAGTTACAGTATTAGTATTTTAATCTGGTTTTATACATAGGAAACTGTAAAAATAACGTTTAGGGCTTTGTCACTCAAGGGACATGATGATATTAATTTTCTACATGTCCCACATTTAAATATCATACACCCTAGCTTGTGGGCTACAAGTCTTAAATAGGGTTACTCACTAATATTTAAAAGGGCTTGTGGGCTACAAGTCTTAAATAGGGTTACTCACTAATATTTAAAAGGACAGGTTTCTACCTGTCAAAAGAGTGTAATTTGGCAGATCACAGTGCCTGTTTATACTACAACCATCGATCTACACAGTGTAGGCCTGAAGCAATATTTGCACTGCCACTATAGAGGATCGCACAATAGGTGCTACAGTCCTCAAGTGCCATTTGACTTCCAGGCCCTGGGTTCACTTGTTACACTATATACTAGGGCCTTATCAGCAAGTGATATGCGCAAGTCAGGAATAACCCAATTTAACCATGATTAAAGTGGGAGCACAGGCACTTTACTTCTTGGTAGCAGAGGTAAAGTGCACAGAGGTCTAAAGCCAGCAAAAATATAGGGTCCAGCAAAAGGTAAAAAATCTGGGGTACCACGCAGAAAAAGCAGATTTCCTACAATGACATTAATATATTTCAATTATTTTGTTATTTAATCCACACTTAATTTGAGGAGTTAATGTACTGTAAAACTATATTATTTTTCAGGTTAATAATAAATATTCTAAATTAATTTACTTTTATATTATACATTAAAATATATTTATTGTCCAACAAAAATAGTAAACTTTATTACATTTCTTTATACTTTACCATAGAAAGTTATTCTTCTCTGTGGTGAAGGTATCCGCTCCAGTGGTGGACATATTGGTGGAACATAAAATACAGTTATAAAAGTACTTGTAGTAACTTTACGGTTGTAAATACCACTGTAGCAGGCTGTTTTTCTTAATTGGAGGGGTGGAGCAATGTAAATCTGCATCTAGTTTTAAATCTCCATTCAGAAATAGTAAATGGCAAAACAGTGGCGAGTTACTCCTAGTTGTAGTCGTAAATATATACATGATTAAATATACACATGTATATTTACCTTTGTAAATTATCTATCCCTTATTTCCTGTCTTTAACTTATTTTCCTAGTATTGTCTGCAGATAACATCAAAAATCAAAGTAATTGATTTGATAAAAAATTATCCATTTCTGGATGTAAAAACTCAGGGATTCTTCTCTCAGAGCAATATGGAAGAGAACATTTGACAATAAACCTTTTCCACAGACTCAAAAGACTTCAAAATCTGGCTGTGTGCTTCAGCGGCCACAGCTTATTAAAAGATTATCAGCACTGCCACCCATGACAGACAGTATTAGCTTAGACATATTTGAGCCATTCTGCCCAGCAACCAATCTGAACAGTATAACCACAACGAGCAGTTCCGTTTTAGCTGCTCTTCAACCAGTCAGTTTTTTTCAGTGGTTGCACCATTGTGATTGGCAACAGGGCACCAGTGAAATAAGATGTGGATAGCTGGCACTTCCCTGGATAGGTTTCTTATCCAGAGTGGTGTATGCATCCCAAACTCTTGTCATGTTTTAGCACAACATTAGCTGGACTAGCACAAAAGAAATAACTTGCATGCTTGCCTCTTGTTGGTTTATAACTTCACCGACCTAAAACATATCCTGTTGATCTACGGAGTGACTTGCCCAGGATCACAGTGAGAGAGAAAACGAAAATACATTCTTCTTGATTAATGTCTAGTTCATCATTTACCTAAGTACTCTCTAACTCACCATATTTGTTCTGTGATGCCTACTGCATCAGTATCTTTGGATATTCAGAGGCCACTTGTGCACAATCTGTCTCAACCTGTCTCACTTGTTTTCTCAGATTTCTCCCCTTTCCTCACAAAGGGCCACATGTGCAAAGGCTTTTTGTGGTTGCAAACGTTTGTGAATGCAAAATGGTTTTTTATATGTACAAAGCCCTATTTGCAGTTGGGTAACCTATTACCAAATCGCAAATTGGGTTTGCGATTTGGTATTAGGAAGTGGCGTGCTTAGGGTGTCCCTTCTTAATACCGAATCACAGTGGTATGTGTTGTTATGTTTCATATAGGTACCCCAATATAGGCCCGGGTAACATCATACCCCTTCACCTACATTACCTCCCCTACACTACACTGTAACGAGCGTTTTAGGATTGAACCTTTACCTAGTTCTAGTCCTGGGTGCAGAAGGATGGGGTCTCCAGAACAATAGAGTCCTATAACTCCATCAATAGACTCACACAGTATGAATGAATATTCATAAGGGTTCTTAGAAACCAGACTGGGGCTACACCACCTTCCTCCCCAGATCTACGTACACGGTTCATCCCATACATCATCCTCAAATCCAACAATGGCTAATACAAGCAACAAGGGACAAAGGAGCCCTAGATATTTTCTGTATAAATATAGCACCTCTTGCTAGTGTTAGACAGAGGGCACCGAGACTTCCTGGCTGACACACTGACCAGAGACGCTGAGGCTCCTGCATGCAGATGCTCCAGCTGACAGTGGTCTGAACATCCCTTGCGGGGTGTCCAACTCGAGACCAAGAAGGGCTCCTACATTCTCACTTTAGGTAATGGGGTTCGACTAAATCCTAGAGGGATTCTAGGCTTCACACCTACTCACATGCTAGGTACACTTAGGTACATCTAGATAGGTATCGTGGGAGTACGCACTCTCTTTTATCTTTTTTTTTTTTAGGCACCAATGTATAAATAAATTCATATTAATCCTTTATATGATTAATCACAGGCCCCCAGATTGACAAACCAAGTTTCCGTTTCCGTGTCCCCTTAAGAGCATATAAACTATGTTCCATATTGAATATAACAAAGAATCTAGCTCTCCAGATTTCAAAAGTTGGGGCTTCCTTTTGCAGCCATGTGGAGGCTATACAGAGACAGGCCACCGCTACTGCTATAAAAATTAAATATCTAAATTCAAAAGCTGGATGTCCCTATGCCCATCAACATAGTGGGCGGTGTGATATTTATTTCAACTCCAGTGATTTCCGAGAGGAACTTTTCTATATGGCCCAAAAGCTGAGTTAACTTCCTGCACGCATAAAAGATATATACAATATCGGCCAAATCTGCCCCACATCTAAAGCATTTACCATCGTTAAGCCCCCCCATTTCATCATCTTTATAGGGGTGTGATATAAATCAAATATGGTTTTAAAATGCTGTGTTCTTAGGTTGGCTGATATTAAAATTCTCCCTGCCATATCAATTGATTGTTCTATGTGTATATCTTGATATCTCAATCAGTTCCTCCATCTTGTATTTTGGGCCTCTAGATCATCTCTGTGTGTATCTAATAAACAGCTATAAATCCTACCAATCCGTTGTTTACGTCTGATGGCCTCGACTAACAAATATGGCTCTATTATCCCTTGTTTTTTCGTCAAGAAGTCCCTCATCTGGAGGAATTTAAAAAATTCAGTTTTAAGGAGTTTATATTTATCAGCTACTATCTGAAAGGAGAGCAGATCTCCATCCTTATATAGATTGCCTATACATGTAACTCCTTTATCTTTCCTTTTATAAGCAACCCTATCGGAGAAGACAGCAGGTAGTAAAATGGGTGTGTTAATTGGTGTATAATAACAAACCCCTCAATTTGTAGCTTTTTCCGTACTGCTCTCCACACCTTATAAGCAGCTATTACCACCTTAAAACGAGTTCTTTTATAGTAATTAAACTCCAACCTTCCAAACAGGCTGTTCCTTACTTCCGCCCCAAGTAACATCTGGTATATAGATGGGTGTTCTGCGGGGTTAGCTATATCCTCTCCAGTAAGCATTATCCTGATGTTTTGTAAAATGCATGCATAATAATAGAATGTAAAATCTGCTACAGCCCACCCACCTTTCTCTCGGGGTAGTGACATAAAGCTCATTGCTCTCCGTGGTTGCCCTTGGGCCCATAAAAATCTAGTACAACATGATTGTAATTGCTTTAACTGTCCCCTGGATAGTTCTAATGGCACGGACCTAAAAAAATATAAAACTTTAGGTAGAATTACCATTTTTAATACGTTACACCTCCCCACCATTGAGAGGTGAAGGCATTCCATTCTATCTAGTTGGCTCTTTACACTTGTGAGAATAGAATTCCAGTTGACTTCTACTAGTTCATTTAAGCATGCCCTAATTCTAATCCCCAAATAATTTACTTCATTAGTCACCCTAGGGTCTTGGAAACAGGTCTGGTTGGTGCATAAGATTTGTGTCTTGGATGCATTGAGTTTATACCAGGATACAGCTCCGAACTTATGTGCCATTCGTTCTATCTCGGGTATTGCGACTGGTGGGTCAGCTGTTACGACCGCTAAGTCGTCTGCGTACGCTAGCACTCGGAGCTGTTCCTGTCCACAGCCTACAGATTTAATTCTCGGGCTTCTTTCTAACATGGTCAAAAACGGATTTATATATAATGCGAATAGAAGTGGGGAGCACGGGCAACCCTGCCTCATGCCTCTCGTTATATATACCAGTTCTGATTCTAAACCATTAATACAGATTCGAGCTTTGGGGGTCTTATAAACAGCTTGAATTGCTTGGATAAACCCAGGGCCAAACCCCATGGATCGTAGTGTCCCCCATAAAAAGCTCCATGAAACGCCGTCAAATGCCTTCTCGCCGTCTAATAAAACCAGACTTAGGATAGTGCCCTGTACATTAGCTTTATCCAACAGTGCTACCACCCTATTAAACCCATGTTGTCTCAGCGATACAAGTGGGGTAATAACTTTCGCTAGACGAGAAGCTAAGATTTTAGTATAGATCTTCCCGTCGGCATTTACCAAGGAGATAGGTCGATACGACCCTGGGAGCTCTGCTAATTTATCCTTTTTTTTTAAAAACAATAATATTTGCTTCATCCCATGATGGGGGAACTACCCCTACCTGTGCTTGTTGCAGGGTAGTCAATAGCTCAAATTTTAACTCCTGGAAGAATGTTCTATAAACCTCCAGAGGCAACTTGTCTGGGCCCGCCGCTTTACCACTACTCAGATTATTTATTGCTTCTTCTAGTTCTTCCATGGTAATAGGATTATCAAGAATAGATGCCTCTGCCTGCCCCAGTTTTTCACAGTCTATGTCCTCGAAAAATTTCTCAACACCCTCCTCCTCCTGGTTGTTTTCTGTATATAATGTTTTAAAAAAGGTATGAAATACTTCCAATATCTCCTGTGGGGTTTCCACTAATTTTCCCTGTCTATCCTTCATGTTTTGGATTCTCTGCGAAACTTCTTTAGACCGGAGTCTTTGCGCCAGACATCACCCGGTAGCTTCGCCAAACTCATATCTTTCTTCCTTAAACAAGTTGTATTTAATAGCAATTTCTTTACTCCAGTATAGATTAATCCTGGCTTTGCATCGGGCCACTTCTGAATGTAAAGGGGTAGTATCCCCTCCGTTCGATATCTTTCGCATCAATTCTTCTTCTGCCCGCCTGAGCCTCCCATATAGATCTTGAACTTCAGCTCTCAGTTGTTTCTGTCTGTGAAGCCCGTAGCTCAAAACCTCTCCCCTAAACCCTGCCTTTAGGGCATCCCAGACGTAAGCTTGTGAGGTCGAATCATGGTTGACTTCCAGAAATTGCCGAATCCAACCATTCATATGATTTATAAAGTTAGATTCTTTTAAAAGTTTCCGGTCGAACGAGAAGGACCTACGTAGAGGAGAGTTATTATTGCTGCTAACCGGGATGTCTATCACTAATGGACCATGATCTGATGTGATTCTTGGATAGACTTGTATTCTAGCACCCGTTAACAGTACTGATGGCACAAAAAAGTAATCCAGCCGGACGAGTTTGTTATGGGGATGGGAATAAAACGTGAAGCCCGGATCTGACTTCTGCAATGTAGACCATGCGTCTCTCAGGCCATGATCCTCCACCAAATGCTGTAATGCCTTAAAGACTCTAGGTTTTCTACCTATATAGTGTATCCACCCCTTCTGAAGATCTTGGCCATCTAAGTGAATATTAAGATCACCACAAAGATTCAGCGGGGTAGGCCATGAAGCTAGTTCCAGATTAAGGCCCTCTAGTACTGTGGCTTCGTCGAAGTTAGACCCATATATAGAGCACAGGGTAAATATAAATTCCCCCCTGGCACATTCAATAACCACCCAGCGGCCCTGATTGTCGACCGATGTTCTACCAGTGTTTTGTATCCCATTCTTGGCTAACATGGCTACTCCGCGATTTGTGGTGGACTGTTGTGTGCAGGCTAGTAATGTATACCCCATCTCATTGAAGACCCTCCGCTTGTCCCATGATATGTGAGTCTCTTGGAGACATACCAAGTCAGGTTGCATCACCCGCAACACAGCAGCTACCCTCTGCCGTTTCGCATTATTATTTAGCCCAAATACATTAAATGAACATAAACACAAATTACCTTGTACCCTTTTATCCCCCATCAAAAACTATTGTATCTCTCCAGTTTATGACCTTATCTCCTGATTTAGTATACCTCCATATCCTCATCTTCAATTTGCTGTGGATTGCATTTTCTTTTATACCCCCCTCCCTCTCTCCCTCCTTCTCACCCACCCTCCCCTCGACCCCCCCCTCCTGACCCACCCCCTCCCCGCCTCCTCCTCTGCCCATAGTGTAGCCAGCGACCTGGCTCCACCCCGCCCCCCACCCATCCTGTATTGAGGCTTTAGGACCAATGGTCCCGGTGATGGGTAACTAACTTCTCCCAGAGGCTCCCCTTTGCATATCTGATATATTTAGATAACATATATACCGAAAAATTCCTAATAACCTAAAATAATATTAACTTTATACAACCAGCCTGACCCACAAGACTTTGTATCTCTGATCATTTTATAAGATCCATATAGTTGTGTTCTCCCGCTCACACTAAAAAAAAGACAAAAGAAAGAGGAAATGAGGAAAAGAGAGAGACAGCCCTCCGTGATAAGATACCACATCTGAGTGCAAATCAAGTACTAATCCCAGAACAACGAAGAACAGGAAAAAAACCCTATGTGTCTCTTCTTTAATCCTAGTTAATCCTAGACAATGGATTGCAAGTACTCCTTGGCTTTGATTTCCGAAGTGAAGAACCGGGTCTGTTCTTTATACGTGACTTTCAATGTGGCCGGATTAAGTAAAAATACTTGAGCCCCTTTACTCTGAAACGGAGTGATGAGCTGTCTGAGTTGCCATCGCTTCTCCACCGTCTGATGGCAAAAATCAGGCCTTACAAAAAATTCTAATCCTTTCCCCTTTCTCTTTTTATTAGGACGTGCCAGCTCGTACACTGCTTGCCGGGCTAGGAAATTATTGACCGATATCAGAATCGCTGTAGGTTTAGTGGCATCCTGCCCAGGACTTGCTCGCTGTGTAAATGGGAATCTATGGGCTCTCTGTATTTCTTGGTTCCAATCCCACTGTGAGTTCAGGGAACGCTTCTGAGAACATATCTATCACAAATTTTCTTATGTCTTGGCCTTCCATGCCTTCTGTGACACCCAAAATTCTTAAATTGTTGCGCCGAAGGCGATTTTCAAGGTCTGAAAGTTTCCATAATGTGTCCTCCTTTGACGCCTGTACTGATTCCATCATTGTTTTTGAACTGCCAGTTCGTCTTTGAGTTTAGATATCCGTGTCTCTGCTTCCGTAACTCTCTCCGCAAACTCTGAGCAGGACTTTGCGATACGCCTTATTGAGTTTTGCAGTTTACGGCAAGCCCCCTGAGTCCATTGGCTCTCCATACGAGTTTCTTCCCTGTGAGCCATAATGGTCTCATAGATCATATTTAGTGACATCTCTTCAGGTTTCCCTATTGCTGCTTCGGTCAGTTCCTTAGCCATGGCGCCTTCATTAGCCCCTGTCCCGGTTGAAAAAGAATAGTCCCAAATCAGGGCCTCGTCCCCTCCATCCGGGTTAGCATTATCAATATGGCCCAAGTTTTTTCGGACTGTCTGAGGGGTAGTTCTTATATTGCCTGATTCGCTACTCAATGATACCCTCATAGATCCTAGCTTGAGCTCTAAATCATCTTCATTTCCAGATGAGTCCGAGGGGTCAGACAGGGAAAAAAAGTAATCGCCAGAGTCAACTTCTTTAGTCACCGCTTGCAGGAAGTTGTCACCGCCACCCCCTCCAGTTCTTCACTTAATTCATCCATATTCGGTATGCTATCCTTCTGTGTGTCTTTGCCCACTAAGTTCCTTCTACCCATGTTAGGTGTGACATTTCCCTTTGTCTGTAATGTAGGGGTCTCGACAGCTACAGCGAACGGCTCCCCTGTAGCTCTGCTGGCTGAAATACTTGAGGTGGCATCTACTGGTTTATTTAACTGATCCTTGCATTGTTCATCGTTGGGGTCATCTCCACAAATTTCCTCCTGCAAAGCATTTGGGATGGAGCTCATCCCTTTGCATATCTCCCCTGTTGACCCCTCCATGGTGCTAAAAGTGTGTTGTTTTTCCCCTCTATTAGGTAAGAACAGAGCAGGTATACTGCGCTTACCACCATCCACATTGTTCGCAGCAGCCCTCTTTTCTCGTCCTTTCTCTACCATCTCTCCAGCCTTTTCTACGGCGCCATTCTTTGTGTCTCGTTGCGGCTGGCCAGCTCTCCCCGTAGATACTGCATCAGTCGGAGTGCATGCCCTACCTTGGGCTGCCTTCGGAGGCATCACAGCTGATCTTCTGGGTTTGCTGGATTTGCTGGCTCCGCCCCGACACCGTAGCTGCCTCGCGTTACAAGCCGAGGCAAGGAGAGACGCCAGCAGAAGTTGAGATATCGCCGTGCTGTGGCCCGAGTGATCGCCGTCAACAACAGCATACCTTTGAAGACCTCCGGTAAGTCCTGTGGTGTCCCCGGGCTGTAGAAAGGAGAGTTCACGGCATATTTAGGTTACCGCGAGGGGGAGAGAAGTTCTGGGAGCGCTCAGCCCCTCGGCCAACATGCGGCCGCCATCGTGCCTCCGAAAGATGACAAGTCCTCTCTTTTATCAATGCATTTTAAATTTCATGTATTTATTCATGCGTAGTGCAAGATGGTAGAACTGTACTATCCATTTATATTCCTAGTACTGCTAATCACATATCTCTGCTACTGTCTAATGGTTGTTGCAGCTCATATATTCTACACAAGAATAACAACTGTTCAATAAATCCTTATTGAAACGCCCATGCTGTTTATTTTGTGCATCTCTGAGATGAGATAAGTAAGCACGAGTGACTGAGCGAAAAGTAGTACATTGTTTCCACGATCTTGAGGGATTAGGGTTGTCATGTTCTAAGGTTGCCAGAAACTAATCTCTCCCCGATAAGAGGAGACACTAGTGGCACTGTGAGCTAGTTTATGCAAACAGGCTAACATTCTCGGTGGGGGTGCTCAGAATCAGTCTGCCACCAAACCCACAGTTTATGTTATCCAAAACGGCAGGTCCTGTATGGGTAATATAGGAACTACACGACATGGCGCCGCCAACGTTGGTTGGGTACTTATTTAACAGTAGAATCTGAGTAGTTCAGTCGTGCTATTTCTCAGAGACCCCTACTCACAAACACCAGAGACGTCTGGAGTAGTTGGGCACAAACTCCGCCACAGCTGAGTAGGTGAAATATCCTATTTATTGGCTGCTGGTCAATCAAGCTTGAAGGACATTTTGTTCCTAAAATTGTGCATAACACCTTATCTAAGTTCCCTTGAACAAACTTCTCCTTTACAAAATGACTGAGGACGCAATCAACCCAGATAACTCAGGTGGTGGCTAGACGCCTCTTAGTAGAAGATGAAGAGGTGGATGGAATTCTCATTTCACCTAAATTCAGACGTACTATCACCCTAAAATTACTACTAGAGTATGGAGTACCAGCTAGGGGTGGCTTAGTAGCCTTCGTAATTGAGGTACACAAATCAAATAAAACAGAGGTATTCTATTCATGGGTTACATTCCCACAAGCGGATGCAAGAACACAGACATTTCACTCCTACACAGAAGGAGATGCACCAGTGGAATATGGTCCTTGGAAGGACATAGAGGTTCCACTCACGTACCAGGAACACCTATACTGGTTTAAAGGCTCCCTACCCCATATAAGACACAGAGTAAGATTAGGCCCGCTCGGAGGAGGCGGTGCAACATGGCCGTTATTAGCGGAATACGCACCACATCCTGACATTGAAACAATGCCACAGCCGGACTTACTCATACAACATAAAGATTTAATTAGAATCTACAGAAACCTGACGCAATATGTCATGAGGACTTTCACAGTCCAACCAACAACAGTTGCAACAAATGGAACTCAATCTCAGGGTACAGCAACTAAAATAACTCCACAAACATTACATGCAGTAATGGGTAAAATGCCCACGAAACGAAAATAACTCAACTCGAGGCAGTATTTCCAAATACTACCACGTTTGAAAAACACAGAATGCTAACAATCTGCTTGCCCATGGGGATAACACCACAGTTAGAGGACTGTACCACCTGGGGTACAGTCTTTGCTGCCATATATACCAGAATACATGGTATTCCTTCATTAGCGTTAGTACCAGATGTATTAAGACAAATACAAAACGAGTATGGAGCAGAGCCTGCCCTGAACTTAGGGATGAAGTTATTAAATAACTATGACCAGGTATCAGCCATAATACTAGCTAATATTAAAGGGGAAGCAGCTTCAGTGGCAATCCGCCAACGCCTAAGGGAGTTCAGTCCGTTAGACCAACCACACGAACTACCCAAAATAATCAAAACTGCATATGCAGAATTAGGCAGGGACAGTTTCGGTGGTAAAGCTTTAAAACCACAACTGATGGGCAGTCCTGAAAAGGACACTTCCAAGCAGACACCTGCTTCTTCTAAAAAGAAGTGGGATAATAAAAAACAACAAAACTTTTCAGAAAAGAGATCTCAATCCCGAGGTAGATCTCCTCCACAGGAGCCCTCTGAAAAGAGGTATAATCTCAGGAATAGGGATAATATTAGGAAACCTGACAGGTATCAGGATACTGATACACGTTCCTCTCGTTCCTTTCAGGGCTCGACGAAAAACTCTGAGAGAGAAGGACGGTCAGAACACAAAGAGGAGCATACAAAGTCCAGAGACAAGCAGCACGCTCAAGACTATACTTCCAAAAAAGAAGACAAGCCAAAATCAAAACCTCAATTTAAGAAAAAGAAAGTTGCAGGCATAAAGATCAGACATGCCCAGAATTCTGAGGACGCAGCTTCTGAACGGGGAATGTGCTCTGATGATGCTAGACAGTGCGGCAGAAGTAACAATAGCTCACCAGAACCTGATGGAATTTCTGGTGACAGCCGACTTGAATGATTACATCACGGTGGAAACACCAGACACCAGGGTGAGCGTCCCACATAAGTTACACGAAATAACACTCCAAATGGAGGGGGACAAGCCCAGGAAAGTTAAGGGTCTCTTTTGGGAAAATCTGTCATCTGGTTATGACATCCTATTAGCAGAACAAGATTGGCCGCCAGCATTTGTTATGGAGTGCCCCAGGGGAGAAACTGTAATTTCTCCATCATTCTCTGACCTCGTTCCCATACATCTTAAACATGCTTATGCACAGGAGTGGGCGGTTGCCCTAGCTCCAGCACTATACAAAAATCATGCCGGTTGGGATGAGGATTCAACCCACCACGTGATCCCGTTAAAAGTTTCACCAAATGCTCAGAGGCAATACCCAATAAAGCAAGAAGCTAAAAAACAGGTCAGGGAGATCTTAGATCAACTTGAATACCAAGGGGTGATTGAAACATGCACCTCACCAATGAACAATCCTTTGTTTCCCGTATCAAAACCGGACAACTCATATCGTCTAGTTTTAGATTACAGACATTTAAACTCATGCACAAAGACATTCGCTGTCCAAAACGCACACAGTGCCGCAATAATGAATAACATTGTGCAGAAAAAGTACAAAACTACACTGGATATCTCAAATGGATTTTTCAGCCAAAATATAGCGCCTGAAAGCAGGTATTTGACCGCATTCTCAGTGTTGGGGTCCCAGCGGCAATTTTGTCGTCTCCCCCAGGGGTATAAGAACAGCCCAGGGGTATTCTCAGCAAGAGTAACAGAGTTACTCCAAAATTTTGATGAGGAAGCATTGTCCTATGTGGATGATATTTATCTGACGGATGATGACTTAAAAAGGCACTTGACCAGGGTGAGCACCATTATCATGGGATTCGCCTCTGAGGGCTACAAATTTAATATTAAGAAATCTAAAATAGCCCACCTCAATGTCCTGTTTTTAGGATACGAGCTTTCAAGTGAAGAGAAAAGCCTGGCAGCTAACTTTTTAGAAATGTGTGCGCTGCTCCAGCCTCCAAAATCATTAAAAAATCTACAATCAATAGTGGGATTCCTAAATTTCGGCAGAACATACATTTTAGATTACGCAGAAAAAGTAAAACTTTTCTACGACTTAATCAAACCTGACTTTTCAGTCAAACATTGGACACAGGAACATTCAAATATCCTACGTTTATTACAGGAAGACATGATTGCTTCAAAACACTTACAGACATGCGTAAATGTACGCAACTTAGTGATCCGTGTAACAGCGGGTCAATGCGGGTACACTTACTTAACCTTTAATGAAGGCGAAACCGTACCAATCACATACAAATCACACCTGTACACAAACGCAGAAATGCGTTTCACTTCAACAGAAAAAATACTGACAGCAGTTCAGACCGCTGTAGCAAGAGAAAGAGCACTGGCTCAGGGGAAACGCATAATTGTCGTAACCCCAGTACCAGCTTTAGAAGCTGTTACAAAGGCTAGCATTCCAAATGCAATAGCTTTACATCCGAGGTGGATACAATGGGCTAATTCTCTTACTGCAACGGATGTTGAATACAGATTTGACCCAAGTCTAAAAACACAAGCATTTCTGCAATACGAACAAGAATATCCTCTACCTAATGAGATTTTGCCTCTCGATCAGTATGAATATATTATTTACACTGACGGATCTGCTCAACCGGCCATAGGGAGTAAGCAACAATATAGCGCAGCATGTGCAATCGTTAAAGGTCGCATACGAGATGGAAAGTTCCATCCAAGTTGCACCAAAACGCAATCTCTAGGAGACTGCACGACTCAGTTGGCAGAATTAAAAGCACTGATACTAGCACTTGTAAATACAGATCACGAATTCCCCACACTAATTGTGTGTGATTCCTTTTACTGTGTGCAGCCATACAATGAATACTTGTATCATTGGGAACAAAACGGGTTTAAAGATGCAAAAGGTGGCACAATTAAGCATAAAATGCTATGGGAACAGGTAGTGGAGTTGAAAAACGACCTACCAAGGGCTCACGTGATACACACACTGAGTCATCAACGTGATGGCGTTCACGTTGAAGGGAATTCATTGGCTGATGAAGCCGCAAAGGGGGCTGTACGAACGGCTTCCGTAGCTGCAATCACTCGTTCAAAAACGAGGATAGACGGTGAGAATATGGTGGCTGTTATTGCTTCAAGCTAAAACAGCGGTGCAGTACCGAAGAAATTTCCACTCAAGTACTCCTACAAGTTAGATGCAAACAACATTCCATATGCTCAGATTCCTGGAGTGGGGGACAGAGTAATACCAAATATGGATCGTAGGCAAGGTTTAATACTAGCAGTACACGAGGGTTTGAACTCTGCACATACAGGCGTTACAGCGACTATTTCATTGTTGAAACAGCGCTATTGGTGGCCCGGTCTAACAAAGCAAACTAAAGACTATGGGGCCTATTATGATGGCGGGCGGACTTTGTCCGCCCGCCACCGCAACGGAGCACGGGACCGACCACCGAAGTTGCGGCAGTCCCGCCAGGCAAATTAGGATGCGCCCGCCACACTGGCAGGCGCATCCTCGACTTTAACATTGCGGCGGGCGGTGCTGTAAGCAGCACCCGCCGCAATGCCAAAGCCCATGTTGTGCATTGCCATGCACAAGGTGACAGGCACCGCGCGGTGCCTGCCACCTTGTGCATGGCAATGATGGGGGGTACCATGGGTACCCCCCAGTGCAGCCACCCACACCGCCCACCCCCCAGGGGCCCGCAATGGGCCCCCACGGTGATTTCCCACATGCCTTTCCATGGCGGAGTCTCCGCCATGGAAAGCCATGCATCCTAAGGCACCGCCACCATAACCTGAGCCTTTTCCGCCCGGCTGGCAATCTGACCGACGGAAAAGCAGCAGACGGTCTTTCCGTCCGCCGCGGTGCCCCTCGCCATACTAATATGGCGAGGGGTGAACATGGGTCATTTGGTGATCCGCCCGTGATCGTAATAGGCCCCTATGTCTTGAAATGCGACATCTGCCAACAGATGAAAGGCTCCACCAGAACACGCCCGGCGCAGACACCATTGCTTATATCTGACAAACCTCTTGCATGCGTGTATCTGGACCACTGCGGCCCCTTACAATCTGATGGGGCTTACAAGTATATCATGGTTGCAGAGGATTCCTGCTCAAGATTCCTATGGATTTGGCCTCAGCGCTCAGCTGACGCTCGAACTGTTATAAAAGATTTGCGAGTCTTTATCGGGACATACGCAGTTGGCACGTTACATTCTGACCGGGGCGCGGCATTTAGCTCTCAGGCTTACAAAGAGGCCATGAAAAGTATGGGCGTTGCACTGCGGTACTCCTCTCCGTACCATCCTGAGGGAAATTCGGTTGTGGAGAGGAAAAACCGGGACTTAAAGCAATATTTAACAGCTAGGGTTAGGAAAGGGCGGTAATTGGGTCAGTCACCTTTATGGGGTACAAAGAGCACTTAACAACCAGCCAAGAAATTCTCTAGGGGGTGTCACTCCATATGAGGTCCTATTTGGGACAAGAATGTGAGTAGCTGATCTTGAGTATGAAGGCGCAGTGGCGGATGAGAAACCATTTGATATCCATGATCGTTTTACAGGATCTAAATGAATCCAGGACACAACAAAGCAACGTTGTACAGAAACAGACCGCCACTGGGGAAGTCAAGGCAAAAACGGCAAGACCTGTCTTAATCCCAAAAATCGGGGATCTGGTCAGAGAGAAAATAGCGGACAAAAAAGAATTTGGACCATCATACAGAAAGCCTGTACCTGTCCTAGCAATTCAAGGAACACAAACTGTTCTTTTGCCGCCTCTTGCTGAGAGAAAGGAGAAAAGATTTGTCTCAATCTACTTAATCAAACCACACTATGTGGCCGATACTGAACAGTAGGCCTTGTGGACTCCACAGTAGCAGACGCCCTCCTCTCGCTACAATCCAAGAAGTTCAAACAGAAAGACTCATCACGTTTGAAGAGCCTCCTGTACGGAATGAAGGACTAAGCAGCAATGCTATGGAACTCGTTCCCCTTGAACCCGAAGTTCATCTACAAAATGAAACTCAGAACAACACTCAAGTTGCAATAAGACCAAATACAGACGTATACGTCAACATGCCTCGACGAGAGCAAAATGCGAATTCAACAAATCCTGATGCAAATCCTACAATTCAATCAATCAATCAATCATAGGATTTGTAAAGCGCACTACTTACCCGCGAGGGTCTCAAGGCGCTGGGAAAAGAGGGGGGGGGTGCTGCTGTTACTGGTCGAATAACCAGGTCTTGAGTCGTCTCCTGAAGGTCAGCAGGTCTTCGGTCTGTCGTAGGTTGAGGGGGAGGGTGTTCCAGGTCTTGGCGGCGCGATGGGAGAAGGATCTGCCTCCGGTGGTGGTTCTCTGGATGCGTGGAATGGTTGCCAGGGAGAGATCTGCGGAGCGGAGCCTCCTGTTGGGAACGTAGAAGGAGAGTCGACTGTTGAGGTAGGCTGGGCCGGTTTTGTGCAGTGCCTTGTGTGTGTACAATTGATTGAACTGCTGCTGGCTATTCATGAACTTTGATACGTTTTCTTTGGATCCAAGTGAACCGGAAACGACGCCAGCCCAAAAATCATGCAAACAGCAAGCTAAAGACTTTCTGAACTTTCTTAAAAAGACTTACCTGGTATCACCTTGGTTAGGATTCTATTTTTTCTTTTCTGGCTAGGCTTAGTAGTAACTTTTAGCATGCTTATTAATGGACGATATCTTCAGCAAAGCTCTACAGCCCCAAAAGTTAATTTGATTTTAAAACGACATCAATCGTCTCATCGTGAACAGAGAGACTTGTTATCAGTGAACATCACAGCGGTTCCTATACCAGATGGTGTAGTTTGGGACAAGGTTGATTTCGAAATATTCGGTCCGACTGAACTTTTAAAAATTCCTCATTTATTTAAAATTTTCATTAAGTTATATCATTACCTCCGGTACATTTTCTGATGATTGGGACTCTGAAACTGTTAATAACATGTTTTCTGATTTAGAAAAAACTGCTGCATTTCCGAACACTGAAATGTTAGAAAGTAATTCAGACTATGACACTTTGTACTGTTACCAACATTATTGTCATCATTTTCTGCACAAATCTATTTCACCTAGAAATGTGTTTGAGTACCATCAGTGGGAACATTGCCCTACACCACCAAAAAGTAGTTCTCACACATGTGCACAGAAATTTTCATACTTTTCAGGCTTTAACACCACTTACCCAACCTCATACTATTATAAGCTTACACCAACATCAGCACTGAAAATGATGTTGACAAATACCAAACAGATTTACTCTGCTTCCTTTACTGCCCAACTGTCTGAACAGGGTTTTGACCTATGGAAGGACACAATAGACTTAAAATCAGTTTAGGGTTCTAGGGACTGGCAAGTCCAGGGAACAGAAGCACTATTTCGAGCATGTCTCATTCCACAGCAGATGGTATTTCTAAACGAAACTGTGCAACGGACATCCTGTCTTGGATTAGCCAAGATCAAGGACCTGAACACACCTAGATTTCCAACACCATCACAGATGGGAGGGTGGCAAAATTCGACTTCACAGAAAGGGGCAACAGTAGATGACATTTTACAGTACAATAGATCAGATCCGAATTGGGAAAAATGGGTGGTTTGGCCCTTAGACACAAACATATGTCATAAGCAATTCTTGGGTATTACCGAAGGGTACAGTATCCACAGGCCAGACCCACGTTATGTACAAAGAGAACCTCCAGGGGTAGTGCCATCCTACAGTGTTGGGAAGTTGTGCCTTGATTGGCTAGAAACCTCAACACTAACAGAAGTGAAACAACACTTAGCCTTACTCTCACAAGACATGGATCTTAGGGATTTTTTACAAGTTCCCAGGAAACAACGTCAGAAACGTTTCATATAGGCTGGCATCTATGCTGCCTATAATGAAGAGTGGAAAATATCACTACAAGAGGCCGCAGAGAGAATACGGGAAATAGACCGTATTAACTTAGAAAAATCGTTGGCTGTGGTAGACAATGGGTTAACAACTTTGTCCTCCAGAATATATTCTTTGGGCAACATTGTGTCTTCTGCGATAGATATCCTGGAACAAGATTTGGCCATACTACAACACGGGCAATCTCAATTACGTTCTATCGTGTTATTGAGCTGGACGCTGCAATCTTTGCGTGCAGGCTTTGTGCCTTGGCGTTTTATAAACAGTACATCTCTATTTTCTGAATATAATCTAACAGATAAACAGGTTGAAATGGCACAAAGGGGAGCTAAATATACAATGTTGTGTATTGAAAAACTGGACCGACTACCATTTACAGTAGCGGAAGATCCGTCTACCGAATGGCTGATCCATGGCCACATAACTCTACAGGTCACTACTTTTCAGTTTCAATATTACCTTGAACAACGGCAGGTGGGCAAATATGAAAAAATGGGTAAGGAATACATTAGGGAATGCTGGGATTTACCGTATAGATTTCGATGCCGGAGTGGGGATCGAGAAGTGTTTCTAAGTGGTACTAACTGCAAGAATGCTTGGAGCGGTTCTCTCATGTGCCGGGACATTACATTGCTCGGAGCATGTAATGGTTCGATAGCAAACTTGTCCTGCCACATGAAAGGGACTCCAGCTGCCGTGATCAAACCCGTATTTGAGCTGCTCTCAAATGGAAGTTACTTGATGCTGAACGATCAAGGTTGCTGTGGTATGCTTCCGGGCATTGCCTATCTGGTCACTATGAACTCCAGGGTTACTTGCTGTATGCAAGTATTGTTTCCCCCAACAAGTACAGTCAGGGAGGTGCCGTAATGGCCTTCGTTGAATGTTTCCTTTATACAGATTGATACTTTGAGCAGACTGAAAGCCATGCTTTTACAGCAGACCGTACCCTTAACCTCCGCTCGAGAGACCTTTGATCTTCAAATCGCAAGGACCTCGACTGAGATACAGGCACTTATACGTACATCCTGCCCCATTCATTTAGCAGAAATGGTGGGTCGTATCTTTAATATGTCTGATACGAGTGGTATTGTACACCTATTTAAGACCATAGGGTCAGGACTTCTTAGCACCTTTCAGACAATCCTCGGAGTTATCCCGAACTTTATACACTCCGTATTTGGCAGTATTTTTGGAGGTCTACCTCTGATCCTGCTATCAATAGCGGGAGTCCTGATTGTCATTTACCTACTACGCAATGGACAGCCCAATTACCAACGAGATGGCAAAAGCGCTCCTGGAGCAGAAATACCGTGAACGCATGGTACAACATCTGGGCACACCTCGCCTGAGGGAACTAAGCGCCTCTTGGTTCTTATCGTTTAGACCAGTCTGGATGGACTGCATCTTACCTGTTCTTCGATGCCTGTTTTGCGGTGAAGAATGCATGTTGGATCTCTGTCTGACACTTGCAACGGACACGCCTGCGGACTTGAATACCCGGCTGGAACCCTTGAGGGCCCACGCTCGGCAATGTCCCCAGTGTATTCCCATCTTGATGGCTGCATTCCTCGAGTATCCGCAAGTGCCTTTTACAACTGGGGTAAGCTTTAGCTCCACCACTAGCACCGAGGTATCGACTACAGCACCGGCTGCCTCTACACCAGCTATTGGCAGTACTGAATATCATCTGTGCTCCATTGATGTACTCTGCGAGGTGTTACAAGGACCATCCCCTGCAGCAGCAAGCAGCGATGATGTTGCGTCTCCCAGCCAGGACATTTAATCTGTAATTGGCTCATCGTGTGCTGGGAAAGAATTCAGATTTTCACTTTTTCTAAAATTGACTAAATTTGGAACACTTCCTAAAAATTGACACTTTCTCGCTGAAAAGCATGTCCTTTCGACGCTTGTAGACATCCAACTTATATAAACGAACTCAATTAGGACTGTGGCTTAAGTGACAATCCCGAACAACTGATTTTCGTAGCAAGAATTTTAATTTTTACCTTTTTAAACTGTTTTTAAAATGATTTTAAAACAGGATTTTAACGAAGCTCATTGAAAAATGTTCTATCCACTACTATCTAGTAAAGAGAATAGTCCACTAGCATTTTTATCATTGTTGACTGTTCGGAAGAGGAGTGGGTGTTATGTTTCATATAGGTACCCCAATATAGGCCCGGGTAACATCATACCCCTTCACCTACATTACCTCCCCTACACTACACTGTAACGAGCCTTTTAGGATTGAACCTTTACCTAGTTCTAGTCCTGGGTGCAGAAGGAAGGTGTCTCCTGAACAATAGAGTCCTATAACTCCATCAATAGACTCACACAGTATGAATTAATATTCATAAGGGTTCTTAGAAACCAGGCTGGGGCTACACCACCTTCCTCCCCACATCTACGTACATGGTTCATCCCATACGTCATCCTCAAATCAAACAATGGCTAATACAAGCAACAAGGGTCAAAGGAGCCCTAGATACTATCTGTATAAATATAGCACCTCTTGCTAGTGTTAGACAGAGGGCACCGAGACTTCCAGGCCGACACACTGACCAGAGACGCTGAGGCTCCTGCATGCAGACGCTCCAGCTGACAGTGGTCTGAACATCCCTTGCGGGATGTCCAACTCGAGACCAAGAAAGGCTCCTACAATCTCACTTCAGGTAATGGGGTTCGACTAAATCCTAGAGGGATTCTTGGCTTCACACCTACTCACATGCTAGGTACACTTAGGTACATCTAGATAGGCATTGTGGGAGTACGCACTCTTTTTTATCAATGCATTTTATATTTCATGTATTTATTTTTGCGTAGTGCAAGATGGTAGAACTGTACTATCCATTTATATTCCTAGTACTGCTAATCATATATCTCTGCTACTGTCTAATGGTTGTTGCAGCTCATATATTCTACACAAGAATAACAACTGTTCAATAAATCCTTATTGAAACGCCCAGGCTATTTATTCTGTGTATCTCTGAGACGAGATAAGTAAGCACGAGTGACTGAGCGAAAAGTAGTACATTGTTTCTACGATCTTGAGGGAGCAGGGTTGTCATGTTCTAAGGTTGCCAGAAACTAATCTCTCCCCGATAAGAGGAGACACTAGTGGCACTGTGAGGTAGTTTATGCAAACAGGCTAACATTCTCGGTGGGGGTGCTCAGAATCAGTCTGCCACCAAACCCACAGTTTATGTTATCCAAACGTGCAGGTCCTGTATGGGTAATATAGGAACTACACAACAGTGTGAATGTTTTGCGCAGTGGCGGCCGGTAAGTTTAGGAGTGAGGAGGGCGGATGGGACTCACACAAACACATACACATACACACTCACAGCCATGCGTTCACATGTGCGCACACACACACACAAACACATCCATTCACAACACTTATTACCAAACATTCATGCACGCACGCACCAAACATTAATTAAAAAAACAACACACGCACTTACCTGCAGCTCTGCCTCGGAGGTCTCAGAAGGCTTGGAGGAAGGCAGCAGTCCCACTGTCATCACAGAGTGGGATGGGGTCAGTGAGATTGCTGACCCCACCCCACTCTGTGATGAAGTGTCACTAATTGACACTTGACCCTGGGCTCTTCTGGGCTTAAAACTGAAGCGCCCAGGTGCAAGGCAATTCTTGACGCTACCCCTCGTCACTGAGGGGAAGGCCTCAGGGACCTTTGCTGAGCTGAGGAGGTCATGCCCACAGGAGCCGTGACTTCCTCAGCCCATCAAAGTTCAGCTCAGGCAGCCAGGAGCCTGCACATTTAGCACATGTCTGGCTCCTGGCTGCCTGACCTGAAAATTAACAGTGTCTGTCAGGCTCACCTTTGTTCAGCCTGACAGATACTGTTCGTGAGGGGCAAAATGTGGGGGGGCGTGGCCCCTCAGCCCCAATGGACCAGCTGCGGCTGCTTTTGCGACTGAAATGCGGTCACAAAATATTCACATTTTACCACCTACGCTAAGTAGGTGGTAACCCATTCGCAAATTTTGCGAATGTGTGTAAAATCATTTTTTAAGAGCAGGCAGTGGTCCCACGTACTACTGCATACTCTTAAAAAAAGAAAAGAAAACTTAAGTGTTGTTTTTTTAAACACATCTTGTTTTTCTTTAAAGAAAAAGGGGCGCATTTAAAAAAAAAAAGATTGCTTTATCTAAAGGCAATCACAGATATGGTGGTCTGCTGACCCCAGTAGGCCAATATACCTATGATTTTAGTGATTCCCGATGGGTTGCAAACCGAGACCTACTTCATTAATATTCATGAGGTAGGTCTATTTGCGACCCACTGAGAATCGCAAAATGTGCCAAAGACACATTTGTAAATTGGTGTTTGCGATTACCAAATAACAAATCGCAAAAATCCGCTATTTGGTAATTGCAAACTATTACCTTTGTACATGTGGCCCTAACTCTCTTATGTTCCCTGCCTCTTCCTTCACTGTGTCCTACTCTCAATCTCTCTTTTATTCACTCTCTCATTAATTGCAACACTGTTCTGTAAGTGGAAGTTTTTTTGCAAATATGTCCTTACCACTTTTAAACATTGCAATGACTATGAATTACCATTCTGGTCAGCTGCCGTCATAGAATTGTTAAAACACATTTCTTCCTATCCTGTCAGCACCATATTCTTTTCAAGTTGTTTATAATCCCCAAAATAGAATATGGCTCTGTGAAAAGTTAGAGCAAACAAGGGTAACTGGAGGCAACCTACATTACATGTTCATTTGCAAAAATGCAGGCCTCCTACTCAGAATGATTAATTCCCAAGAGAGAGTGTGACTGTTTTATGTCTGCGGCACAGGTTCACCTTCTATAGTTTCATTAATGTGCTTTGACATTTAGCCACGAAAACCTGAGAAGCGTGCTGCCCTTTGCCTTGTACTCTGCATGTTTTCTCCATTGCTGTGTGCCTTCCAGGTAATGGCAGCACTCCAGCAGCATTTACTGCCTGGATGTATAATGCCACGTGGATGTGATGGCTGTCACTCCTACTTCCTATGTGAATCCACCTACAAGGATAATCGTAATGCCTCAAAGCAAATATATTGAAAAGAAAATCATGAAATTGTAAATCCTAAAATACACTTGTTATTACGTAAACCAGAAAATGCAATCCGAAAATCCTTAAAAGATTTGAAGAAACACATTTAATAAACCAAAGCTAAACCTAAGCCGAGCACTCAACGTAAACCCTGAGTTCACCCCAAAAAAAGCTGTACAAAATGTTTTTGGATATGACCATTTTTGTAGCTAAATCAAGTCTAGTAACGCTGTGGCAAATGGTGTCATTGGAGGATTAGCTATCTTATCGGAGCACAGGTGTCCTAGCTGAACTGCTAGGACAAGCAGGGACAGAAACAATGACTCCTTCCTAGTCAGTGGACTGTAAGAGTTTGATTGACACCCCATGCATTAAAACGTTCCCTACATGAGCGTTTACTAACATTGGGGCCGATTATGATGGCGGACGGACTCCCGTCCGCCATCGTGGTGGAGACCGGGACCGTCCGCAATACATGCGGCGGTCCAGCACACCAAATCAGGATGCGACTGCCACCATGGCGGTCGCATCTTGCATGTTAACATTGCGGCGCAGTAGCGGTCGGTGGTGGGAGTGCCGCCGGGCGCTGACGTGGGGCGGGGGAGGGGCAGGGTGGGGGTAGTAAACTACAGATTACGGGCGATTACAGGTAAGTACACATATAAATAAATAAAATGAATTTCGTTTCTCGCGCTGCATCGCCAAATGTGATGCAGCGCGAAAAACAAAATTCGTTTTATTTATTTATATGTGTACTTACCTGTAATCGCCCGTAATCCGTAGTTTACTACCCCCCACCCTGCCCCTCCACTGCCCCACATCAGCGCCCGGCGGCACTCCCACCACCGACCGCTACTGTTGCAGCGGGTGCTGCTGACAGCAGCACCCGCCGCAAAGTTAAAATGGCATGTTGCGCATTTCACTGCACTACGTGGCAGGCACCACACGGTTCCTGCCACTTGGTGCAATGAAATGTAGGGGGGTACCATGGGTACCCCCGCAGTGCACCCACACCTCCCCCAACACAAGGGGGGCCCCCAACAGGCCCCCGAAACCAATCTCCATCAGCCTTTCAATGGCGGTTTACCCGCCATGGAAAGGCTGGCTAGAGACAGCATTGTGATCTGGCGGACGGTGCCTGCTAGGCACCACCACCATTTCATTGATGCAGACCGCTCCACCAGGCAATCGCAATGATTGCCTGTGGCATTCCGTGGCGGACGGTCTTTGCGTCCGCCTCTGTCCGAACGCGATTCCCTCCGCCATCGTAATGGCCGCCGGTGTCGGGCCTTCCGCAATCTTAATCGGCCCCATTGTATTTAGGGATAATAGGTGTAAGCTCTCTATATGGGCGAGATGATTTCTATATCAATTTGATACAGAAAGGTGAAAACTAATTAGTAGTGTTTTCCTGTCAAATTAACTTTGCTTCTAAATTTACCTTCTGGCACTCAAATATTGTGTCTTTCATTCTGTGAGACTGGCATTTCATATGAGACCATTTTTCAGTCAGGCTATTCATATCAAGCTAAAAAACACAGGCACGTCAAAAGTACATCAAAATTTACCACCAAGTTTTACAAGGCCACAGAAATGTCTGCATCTGTAATAATCCCATAATGCATTCGGCTCCCAGTGTACACTTAAAACATGAGAGGCGAGCAGCGTGGAGAAACGCTTACTTTTGGTGAAGCTCAGTTTATGTTAACTCCTGCCCTGAAAATGTGTATGGAAGAGGTTGCTATTTATGAAAAAAACTATTTTAGTGTTTATCGTGCAGTACTGTATATTCCCGTTTTGCTTGAAGCACATAATGGACAACATTGCCAGCTTAGGGTAATGCAATGATCGTTGTTTCATTTCATTCATAAAATATGACCTCTATGACGAGTAAATGATTGGTACAATTGATTTAAATAGCATATGTGTTCTCTAAACTGATTTCTAGTGAATCTAAGCACATAGCAAATTAGATCATCAGACCTGTTTTACTCTGTAATCCAATAAACTTACTTAATCCTATTAAAACATTACTCTTTTTAACAGCTCCATCTGTTAAAATGTGCTTCTCAGAATCGGGCGAATGAAACTCAATCTGAGTTGTAAGTCTGTAGTTTATATTAAAATTTACAGAATAAATAAATCCTGTGCCAACATAATTCATCTGAGAGATTTGTATCTGTCATCGTTTTATAACAGGGCAAATCTGTTCATACTTTACTGTTTTACATAGAACACATTTAATTGGATATCATGTGCTTTGTGGTTTCTGTTCCTCACCTACTCATAGTACATTTCTAAATGTATACTGATTTATAGAAGGAATTAGTAACTTGATCACAGTTAAACGTGCAGTGAGGTAATAAAGGTTACCTGCTAACAACAAGTTTTGAAAAGCCAGTAGGTCGATCTTGGAACAGTAAAACTATGTACAGTACCATTTCAGGATGGCCGCCCAGTGAACATCACACTGTGTGACCATTTTGGAATGATAGCCTGTGTGTTGCTTCTATATATGGCAGCCATCTTAGAAAAGTAAAATAATAATGCTCTTTGGGCAATACCATCACAAGATGGTTACCAGGTTTAGAAGCAGAGGGACATATAAAATTAGAAAATGGAAAATTAGTGAAATGTCAAGCCAGACCCAATGAACTGTCAGACATTACTTTCCAAAACATAGTTACTTTAAAGGTGCATAAGTTAAAATCATGTGCCAACTTTAAAATTAAAACTCTTCTAAATTGTTATTTATGGGTGGGGGGTGATGGTGCACTACAGATCAGCCAGATATTGAGACTGGAACCAAATTAGGTCTCTCAGTGAGAATAGGCATGTTTTTCACATTTTGGGTCAATTGTCTTATCTTCCCAGGCCTGCAGACTAGGAGAATGGAAACACCCTCTTTCAAGTAAGACATTGGCTTCCACCGCTTTAATCTGTCCTAGTCACTGGCAGTAGGGGTGGGAAAAATCAAGTGACGAAATAAATTCTAGCTGATTGTACACAGAATTCAAATTCAGCTATTCACTAACAGAATTAGAACAAGACTCTGTGCGATACCCTTTGCTATCCATTTGGTCGATATGGTCATGAAGTATGCATCAATAGGTGTGTAGTATGGTGGTAAAGTTAAGAAATTGGACAAGTAAGTTGTTATCACTTCTGATTTGGGCATCTGACCAAATGTTTGTAGACAATTTACTTCTTCTCCTTGTGCTTGAGAGTGTTATTGTGTGCAATGTAAAGGAAAGCAACATGTGTTACTAAATGTTAGAGAATGCGCTGTCATTGTACTACCCCATTCATTGCCAATTGCCTCCAAAACTGATGTAAGAAATGGTTATATGACCTGTGCGCTAATGTACCCCCTTGTTGCTCTGTACAACACTTCTATTGGAGGTGCTTAGTTATGAATAATTAAATACAATGTAATCCAGGTTAGAGATAAATAACCTAAGGTATAGACAAAGAATGACATCCAAACGTTCCTAAAGATTTGAGTGTGAATGTAGGTGTGAAATTATGTTAAATACCTAATTTTAGCATTTAATAAAAAATAGATTCAATCTAAAGCATCCTAAACAGTCAAATTGCAATTCCTTATCTACTAATTCTTCTTAATGTCTTAGAGCCTCTTTTAGAGTTCAGCAGACGAGTACTCTCTCACAAATGTGACGGATGTCCCATCCATTGTTTTTCAAGCACCATTGGATATAATGTATTTGTAATACGGCGGACGCATTATCAGTCATGTTTGTGGTTTTTTTTTTGTGGTTTTTTTTGTCCTCATCTCACCAATAGACAACAGCAGATTAAAAAAGCCGTCATATCTTACATTTAGGCGCCCCACGGCAAACTGCATTCGCCTAGGTCAACCTGACCTACCCCGGGTAGTAGGGGCTTGGTGTAATCATAGGACCCGGAAGTGAGGGGGGGAGACCATCACTCTTCTGCTTTCAGATCAAGAAACAACCCAACGCAAGTCCCGACCCCATCTTAACAAAGGTTGCCATATGTCAGTCAATGCCTCCTTATTCCCTCCTTGCTCTAATCGAGCCATTGCAAATGAAGCTTTAAGCCAGTCTTCTCTGTTCGGGGGATAGAGTCTTTCCACTTTAAACAAATCTCCCTCCGAGCGAGCAATATGAGGTATAGCAACAGACCCCTGTAGATCTGAGATAGAGTCAAGTTGATCACATCATTACCCCCAAAAAACACCAACTGGCAGTTGATCTCAATATTAACTTCAAAGATAATAGATAAAGAATCTCCCACATCCTTCCATTATGATCTTAACTCTGGACATTCAAAGAAGATGTGAATATCGTCCGCAATTGCTAATTTACATCTAGGACATTTAGGCAAGGGGAACGGAGCAAACTTGGCTATCTTGGCAGGGGGATAATAAAGTCTATTGAGAACAAAAAAGTGAATCTTTTTTAAGCTAGCTGGTTTAATATATTTATAAAGTAGTTTAAAAGATGGCTCAAAAAGATCTTCAATATTTGGCTCAAATGGAGATTGGTTCCAAACCGATGATTGAGACGGAAGGTCTGTATCGTCTGCTTCAAGAAGCCTCATATACCACATGGATATCTCTTTTTTTTTTCGCTGAACATTTTGCAATGGCCACTCAAGCTCCCAATTGCCCTTGATTTCAGCCCCTTCTGCCTCGTGCCATGATTTAAGTTGAAAATACTTAAACATAGAGAGTGCGGGGCCTATCTTAGCTCTTAAAACCTCCCATGGCAAACTTCCGTCTACATCCATCAAATCAGACCACTTAACCACACCTGCTCTCTTGATTGGTAACGCCAGGCTATCTCTAAGGCAGAGTGGGGTCCCAGGAGAGTCCCATATGGGAGCAAAATCTGAGAAATATCCAATACCCCATCGACGTCTCACTTTATACCATATCTCCAAAGCAGCCTTAAGAACCTTAAGACGGACACGTTTAAAAAATCTTAGAGCCCCGAACTTATATAGAAAACCTTCTCCTCCACTTCCCCCCTCAACCATTGCCATTTCACCAAGAAGCCGACCCCATGTTGTATCATCTGGGATTGAAAGCAGCATCCTAATACCTTTAAATTGAAAAGCAATTAAGTACCATTTTATATCGGGGAGGGCTAAACCCCCTTTCGAGAGCCTCCTCCTCAGCTTTTTCCAGGACATCCTAGCACTTTTATCGCCCCAGATAAAACTCCCAATTTTCCCCTGGATTTTACTAATACTTTTACTTGGGAAGATCAAAGGGATTGCATTGAACAAATAGGTAAATTTAGGTAAAATACTCATCTTTACCAGATTGACCCTCCCATAGATCGTCAAAGGGAGATTCCTCCATCTGGCGAAGAGATGATCGATTTCCTTAATAACTTTCTCCAAATTGATCATGGGAATTTTATTAAGATCTTTAACAATTTTGATACCCAGGTACTTAAATTCGTTGCTGGTGAGACCTCCCCTATAGTCGATGTTCCAACACATCACTTCCGTTTTAGAGGAGTTGGCAAGATACCCAGAAATAGAGCCAAATTCCTCCAACAGGTTTTCAAGCCGTGGAATAGTTGTCTCCGGATCACTAGTGTATATAATGATATCATCAGCATACAATGCTATTTTACAATAATAGTTTAGTGATTTAAAAGGACGAATTAAATCGTCTGACCTAACAGCCTGTGCCAAGGGCTCAATATAAACGTAAAATAAAAGGGGGGATAAGGGGCACCCCTGCCTAGTCCCTCTCTGGATATCAAAGCTGGAAGTCAATGTACCATTCAACAGGATCCTCGCGGAGGCTCCCTGATAACAATACCTCAAGGTCTGGACAAAGACAGGGCCCATGCCCATACCCTCAAGAACCCCCCAGAGATACCTCCAACAGACCCTGTCGGAGGCCTTGGCAGCATCCAAAGCCACCACTGCCAAAGGATCAGATCTCACCACAGCCAAATCAATATTACCCATCAACAACTGGGTCTGTTCCTGAATGTACCTCCCTGCAATAAAGCCCTTCTGGTCTATATTAATCAGACTAGGAACCAATTTAGCCATCCTCCCTGCCAAAATGCCCATAAAGATCTTATAATCGGCATATAGCAGGGAGATCGGACGGTAAGAATCAGCCTTTAATGGATCTTTCCCTGGCTTCAATATTAACACAATGGTAGCCTCCTTCCAGGATCTAGGGACCACCCCTGTTGTACTATAAACTGAGTTGAAAAGAGTATACAGTACCGGGATCAACTCATCCGAAAGAAGTTTATAAACCTCGTTCGGAAGAGCATCTAGACCAGAGGCTTTGCTGTTTTTAGACCTCTTTATTTGATCCCTAATCTCCTCCATAGTAATAGGGGCATCAAGAGAGACCCGACTAGCTTCAGTTAGAGTAGGCAGGGATTTACTTTTTATCCAGGAATGTATTATGTCCTGGGAAGGAGCCAAATTTTCCTTATACAAATCTGAAAAAGAGAAAGGAAACACTTTTGCAAGTCTTCCACCTTGCTAGATTTATCTCCATTACTATTGATTATCAATTCATTGATGTTGTTTTTTGAAGAATCAGTCCTGGCTTTCCATGCTAAGAGAGCACCTGCTTTTTCGCCATATTCAAAATTTTCCATATTTTTCACAAGCCATTGTGCTCTACATTTCTGATTTAACAAACTCCTAAGCTCCTGCCTAGCCGCCTCCAGATCGACCTGGACCTGTGTTCGTCTATCTGAGTTTACCTGATTGAGAGAAAGCCTCACAACCTCTAATTCTTTTATCTTCCCCTCAATGGAATGTAACTCCAAGGTCCTAGCTCGGTCTTTGGAGCTTATTAGACCATGCAGCATGCCTCTCAGACTAGCCTTATAAGCATCCCATACATAGTCTATAGTTGTGGAGCCCAAGTTTAGTGAAAAATATTCCAAGGAAGATATTCTGATAGACTGAGCTATTCCTGGATCTATTCAACGTCCATCTAGTTTGTAGAATGTTACCTTCCTTGGAATACGAAAAGGAAATAGGAGCATGGTCCGAGAGATGGCTGGATAAGACAGATGTCTCACGTAGATTGTCTAACACTTCCCTGTTAGCTAAAATATAATCTATTCTAGACGCATGATGGTATTTTTTACTATAAAATGTAAACCCCTGGAGATCTCCCTTCTTGGCCCTCCAAACATCTACCAAGCCCATATCATGTAACAGATTTTTCATGGCCCGGCGAGATCACGGCTCAAATTGGACCTGTCTTTAATTGGATCAAGGAGGACATTAAAATCACCTCCTATTATTAAGGGGGGGGTCACCTGCATCAGTTTATCTTGCAATTTACTAAGGTAAGAAGGATCATCAACATTGGGACCATAATAGGAAGAACAAACTAACTCCAGGCCCCCAAACGCCATCTGAGCTAATATCCATCTTCCTGTTTGATCGGTCTGTACAGATTTAATTACACAGGGATCCCTCTTTTCACCAGAATTGCAACCCCTCTACTATTAATTGATTGCTGCGAAGAACAAAAACAATTTATCCAGGAGATTTTCGAAAAAATCGAACGTGACTCTTCAAATGTCAAATGTGTCTCTTGTAGAAGAAAAACCTGGGCCGAGGAGAGTTCTAAAAACTTAAGTATCAACCTCTGCCTACGTGGACATCTTAAACCATTCACGTTCCACGAAATAAAACAGATTTTATTGTCCCCTTTAGTAATACCTGCCATCAGCTAGTACGTCCCTTCCTTAAATTTAGACAGCATTTCTTAAAATACAGATGAGATGAGAAATATTTTTTTTGTTTTTCTCCCGCTGCTCCCCACCCAGTGAACCCCACCAAATTCCCCCCTCCCCCCCTATAGCCCCCAACACCCTGAGGAACCCTCCCTTCCAATAGGCAAGCCTATTCGGTCGCCTCTCCCTCAGGTAACATTTTAACTAAATCTTAACTCTAATAACTTGTGACCTTACAGCTGAGCCCTCCTTATACTCTATTCCCTCCTTCATATCCCTCCCTCTTTGTCTTTTTGAATTTTTACAATAAGGGCATCGACCTCATCAGTTGTACGGATTATTTGCATATTATTCTTCCACATCACACGTAGTGTGGCAGGAAACCTCAATTGAGCCTTTGCCCCTAAACTATTTAACTCTGCTAACCTCTTCCCCAACTCCCACTGTCGCGTAGCAGTTATGTGGGAGATATCAGATCTAATAGAGAAGGAAAAAGAGGACATATCTAGAAATGGAGAAGAAATCACTCCTTCCTTAAGTGCAGCAGTCAAAATCATCTCCTTGACTGAGTAGGACAAGAAATTCACCAGGATTTTTCTAGGTTTCTGTCTTCCCGGATTTCTCTTATAGGGATCCCGATGCACTCTTTGAATTTCATGCACTAAATCAATATTTGGAGAATCTTTCAAAACTGAGCCTTTTAGTAGAGAAATCAAGAACCTCTTAATGTCATCCCCCTCAAGAGCTTCCGGGATATTTAAAAACTTCAAATTGTTTTTCCTAGAATGATTTTCAAGTCTTTCAAGGACGGCCCTCAATTCCTTATTCTGAATTGATAACTTTGCTAAGTCAGCAGAGGTCATTTGAATCGATTCTTTTAATTTGGGAATCTCAGACTCTATTACGTCAGTCCTCAGGGTGACTTCCTCCAATTTCTGAGCCAGTACCTCGCAGGATGAACGAATCGCAGCTTGATTTGCTTCAGATACAGAGAACCTGCTGGCTAACTCTGCTTGATTCATCTCCGAGACTATGAACCTGCTGGTCATCTCTTCTTTCATAGCCATAAGTAAATCGGCTAGTGAATGCGCGCTAGAAGCTGGAACTATATGCTCCTCGGAGACAGGAGTATCAAGACTTCTGTTAATGTTCTTGTAGGCCAGTTCCAGCCCCTGTACCTGTACCTGCTCCTGCTCCAGCTTGTCTTGTGAACCCAAGACTGAATATCTGTTAGAGAGGTTCACCATAGGGTGGACCACGGAATCCATCACAGTTTCGGGCACTCCACTGGTGGCTACAGCAGCAGGAGAGTCTTGGAGTTCCCCTCCCACTAAGCTAGGCTGCGTAATACTGCTCGTGGTCAAAATTTCACTACTTACTAAAATTGGTGCCTTCGTAGTTGGACAACCCGGGACCCTGGGCGTAAGTGTGGACGTAGATGTGGATATGGACTGAGACATAACTTGATAGTAGGTTTTTAGGGATGGAGTAATTTTAGGATTCACAGTAGGAATTCTCTTGGCTTTGCCTCTTCCTCTGCCTTTGTTAGCCACTTTCCCTTTAGCTGGGGTCCCACTATCAGAGATATTTCCACCCTGCTTACGTTGTTTGATTAAAATCCTGACCTCAGAGATAGGGGGGGAAACCCGAGGAGGCAAAGTCGATTGAGTAATAGCAGAATTTGCAGACAGATGGGCTGCTCTAGCTCATAGGGTATACCTGCTTATTTTGGGCGGAGAAATACCCACTTTACTCCCATCACTTTTCCCCATGCAATAGAAACATATCTTCCCCTTCTGAGTTAGCCAAGCATGAAGCGTGGAGGCACCACCAGTGTTGATAAGACTCTCTTCCCCAAAGACACCTTCAGATTCTGGCTTACCGTTAAGTAGGTAGATTAAGCCAAACCTACTATCCTTGACACTATCCCGGAGTGCCGGTCGCTGTGTCCCCTCAAACCGCCTGCTGTCCACCTCGAGAAATTTCGCAAGCCGAAGACCCGGGTACACACCAAAACTGGTGCTGACCCTGCCACCAACAAACCGGAACAGCAGACAGGCGATATCTCGGCGTCTCCGCTCATGCGCGGCTTCTCCGCTCATGCGCGGCTTCTCCCCATCTCCAGCGCCGACCCTCCGCCTCGACACTGCAAACACCGCTGACGCCCGAGGCCGCCTCACTGTCTTGAAGGGAGGGGATTAGGAGCCCCCGCATACCACCCAGCTGGTAAGAGAAACTCCGGGGGGAGGTTTAAACTAAAGAAATCAGGGCTTCAGCATCGGTCCAGTCAAGAGACCCGAGGGAGCGTGACCGCGGCCGTTAGCTAGCGGCCGCCATGTTCCTCAGTCATGTTTGTGATGGAATAACCTTTTAGCTGAACTCTAAATCAGGTGCTTAATGTTCTTCAGAAAGCCTCAGTGAGTTGAGGTTCCCCAAAGGCCAGAAGGGCTAGAAAGAGGACAGACTGCAGTAGAGACCCAAGAAAATGTACTTTTGGATGCTCCAATGTACTGTTAGATAACGTTCTCAGGGAGTTTTACAGCTCTGGGGGCTCAAACAGTCCAAAGGGGTGGGTCTATGTCAGCTTGTAGTAGAGAACTGAACAGCTAAAATAATTTTTTTGCACAGCTGACTGTTTGGATGAAAATACACTCTTTGGGTACATTCTATTGCTTGGTTCCATGTCTTCATCATAGGATGGTGAAGCTCAGAGTCTGATATAATCTGGGGACAAATAAGTTTACTTAAACAGGGGTCACACAGGAAGGTTCTATAGCAATTTCTTCTACCTGCAGGCTTCCAGGTGCACTTAGACATGATCCACTCCAGTTTCCCTTTGCCCTGTGTTGGCAAGACAACTGGCTGGGAGGTGCTGAATCTAATTTTGGGCCACAGAGCATACCAGAAAAGTAGACCTTGGAACACATAGGTGTCCATAAACGCTGTATGACCTAGCCAGAGCTGGGCAGACAGACATTTGATAATGTCTCAGACGATCTTAACTAGGAATGGACATTCCTTGTGTGGAAATATTCAAGGTAACCAGGAATGGGAATAGGCTGCTCCTATCCTGGATTGTTAGCCAGACTCTCAGGAAGTGTCATTGCTATGAAGAATTCACAGCTGAAGAGGATGAAAAGTGGAGGTTAGCTGCATGCAATTACACAGGGAAATCCTATTCCTGGGTTGGTAGGATGCACATGCACTCTATGCAGCCGATGGCAAACCTCTCTAAATAATATTTAGCTTTCCACCTTTCATAGCAGATTGGGCATTAACAATTGAGACAAGATATAGTTGTCTTACTGCCCACTGTGCCTTATGCCACAAATCTTGCTTATTCAAAAAGATTATGAGGGCTTTTGAAGTAGTGCTTTCAGTTGTCCTGGCTGTTTAAATTGATGCACTTATGGATTAGCTAGCACTCAACAGTTAATGGCAGAGTGCAGCCTCACATTGGAAGTCATTGGTCTTTGTTGTGGTACTTGGCAAAGGTTACCCTGTGGAAGTAATCTTCCTAAACCTACATCTTTTCTGGCCTGAGAAAAACTATTTTCTTCCTTGGAACTGAAAGATGGCAAAGTAGGCTAGTGAAAATAAGAAACCAGAAAGCTAACACCACACATAAGTACTAGCTGCTTGAAATTATGTTTTAAATTTGTACCTGCATAGTCTTGTGTAAAGTTGCAGTTTTGAAAATTCTCACATTCATTTTCACATCAAAGGGTCACTCAGCAGCAATATGATTGTATGACTTTACCACACATGGTTTTACCACGCAAGTCTATACTTCGCATTTTTAAGCACGCATACCATTACCACGCTTGTACATCCGTTAGCATTACAAGTACACGTACCACGCAAACAACTAGTACGCACACTTTCACCACGCATACCATTTCTCTCTCTTTGCTGTCAATGTACAGAATATGTTATAGAATGTAAATTAAACTTACCTGTATGCAGCATTCTCTGCTCCGATCGTCCGTCCTGCTCCAAAGTGCTCTATTTTCTATAAAAAGAGACGTTCAACCGCGTACGTCCTATAATATTGACCGAAAGCGAAAAAGGACTATTCTTTTGCAGTTCTCTGTCTCCCAGAGTAAGTGAACTGACACTTAAATATGCATCTAAAATCTAGACGCTAAATGATTAATGGTTAAGTCGGTTCTGCGAAATTCAAACCTGTGTCAGAAGGACATACACAGATCTCAGCAACAAACATTTCATCAGCTAAGCTATCTTGTAGGCTTTGTTTCTTCCACAACTTGTGGTCTTGCAGCACAAAGAATAAAGGCGTTCCTATCACCGAACACTGTGCAACTCCTTAATGACGTCAGGAGGATATTTGGCTGAGTGAAATTGGTACTATGGAGACTTGCCACGTTCAGGTTACTCGTAGATCTCTGCACTGGGTGCTTTAGACTTATAGTGGCTCTTACTTCTAAGACCTCTCCAATAATAATAAGATCTGTTCATACAATGCAAGAGATAAGTGTAGAAAGTGTTCTCATTATCTGGGATTTGTAATAAAAAAGCAATGTATGAGTACAGAAAATTAAACTGTAAACATGCAGCTTACAATTGTATGAACGTAAGAAACACCAAAATAAGCCATTTTCATGGTCGAGACATTCTCTACATATTAAATTATACATTATAAGAGTAAGGTGCAACACTGCCACCTACTGCTAAGATGCGTGGTAAAGTCTTGCGTTGTAAAGACTTGCGTGCCAGCAGTCTTTACGATGTAAAAAATGCGTGGTAAATGGTTTACGAAGTATAAACTTCATAGTAAAGGCTGTTTCCCCAGCAATATGATATCTTATAACAAATTGCTGTTATTTAAATGTTACACCACGTGTGACGTGCATGCTTTAATTGCAAGTATGCTGTAGTATCTAAGGGAAATTTTACTACATAGATTTAAATGCGAACGCTGCACATACATTGAGGGCCAGACACGTGTGGCTGCACTCTACAAGAGATTCGTATTTAAGACTGAAACAAATGAGGATTTTCTGAAAGTTGCAAAGGCAAAAATCTTCAAGTGGGGTAAAAGAAACTTAATAAGAGGCAAGCAAACATCCTGCAATAGAAAAGATGGACCTCATACATTACTTTAAATTGCATATGGCAATTGCTTCTGTTGAAATGGCTTTGTAGATCCTGTAGGTCAAGTGGTAAACTATTATACTGACAGATGTAGCACACTCGTCAGCAGTCAGACTGAGTCCACTAAACTATGTAGTTTTACTCATGTTTAAACTTACTACTGCACCAAGTAGTAACATTTAATTTTTTGGTATTCTTCTTTTCCAAGTGTACATTTACTACTAGGTATCTTTACACTTTTCTCAATTCATCATTTCTGAGTGTAAATTTGCTACTATGTGTGGACTTACATATTTCCAACATCTCAAAAGTGGGGCTGAAGCCTGCTAGAACAGGATTCCCTATAGTCAAATTACTACTAGTAACTTTTCACAAAGAGGCAGAGGTTACAGCCACCAGAGATATCTCCCTGTGGCAATGTATAAAGAAAAATAATAAAGTTTATAATTTTATTAAGAACATATAAACAATATTTAAATGAACCGTGACCGAGTCAGTGTCGGGCGGAATCACTTCCGCCCGACATCATAATAAGCCCCTAAATGCTTTATTTATTATTAAATACATTAAATATATTAATTTAATTTATCATTATTATAATTTAAAATCATTTTTAAAAACCCAAACTCACTATCATTTTATTTAGGTATTATTTAGTGCATTTTATCAACACCTATTGATTATTTAATTGTAATTTATTGTATTTTTTTCAATTAAGTGTAAAGTTTTTTTAATTTATTATTTAAATATTAATTTTTATCATTTAAAAATGATGTTAAATTGAATAACACTTCTAACATTTTTAAAACAAATATGCATAAATATAAATTTGAAATAAATATTTTATTTACCCTTATTTCCTATGGGGTGTTCTTTCAAGGCCCTGCCTCCACTATTTTTCAAGAGAGTGTGTTGCAATACCTGTGAGCAGTCCAAGTTTGGGCTGTAGTACATTCACAACTGTTTTGGGTCCTTTCTGGGAGTAGTAACTTCAGAAGTGCAGCTTTTTGTTGATTCTGTCATAAAAGGGGTTTCTGTATTCCTGTTGCGAAGAGGGTAGGCTTCACAATTTTCAGGGTGCTGATTCGGAGCCATTAACATTTTGAGACTATGAAGGCATGAGACGGTGATGGTGTTGACTTGGTGTGGGTCAGGGGGTCGGCCCTAGCTCTTTTCACCACCAGGTGGAGTACTACGCTGAAGTGCTTTTTCTAAAGATCACAATTTTGATCTTGTCTGTGTTCAGATTCAGACAGCTGGTCTTCATCCAGTGGATGATTTCAGTCATGCAGGCATTGAACTTGATGTGGATACTGGGCACCTTGTCTGGCCACATACTTTAGGAAAAGTTATTATCCAAATTAGGTATATCCATTCTTCCTCACTAAGTATCTGTTGTGTGTGTGTTTCTGAAGTCTTCTTTTTTAATCTTTTTAATCTGGATACATTTTTGCTGATATATTGTATTTTCTGAAAAAAGACAACAGTTTTTAATCATCTATATCAATGGTTCTTCGCCATTTAAGTTCTGCCCCTCCTCCCCCCCAGCGAATTAATGATGGAAACTGGGGAATCCTGCCTAAGCAATTTTTATAATTTGAACCTTAAGTCAATACACAGAAATAAGGAAACAAGTATTTATCAAAGAAATCTATACATTACAAAATATTTTAGTTAATTCACAAAGAAAAGACATGCAAAGCTGAAAGTTTTAATTTTAATGAAAAAGCTGGAGCTTTTGAAAATGTAGTTTTGTTCCTAAAACATGATGCAATATGTTGGACACTAGCATATCACTTTGTCTTTTTGGCTCCTAATGCTTTTTGGATGCTTATGCTTTCTTGTCAGTGCATGCCAGTGCTTCAGTTATGGCCACCAGTCGTGCCTACGGGCTTGTGCTTGCTGTACTGCCACTGCTGCCATGAATCATGAAGGATACCAACATCTTTTTTAGCCTCCAATTTCAATTTTTTTGTATTTGCAGAGCATTTTAAAACTTTAAGTATTCAATTTAGCTTTTTTTGTATATATACTTTATTAATCTGCCAATATTTAATCTTGTAAACAGTATGTCCAGAATGTGTTGCGGATCCGCAGGGGTTCATGGAGAATAGTTCTTCATTTGTCTGTAATTGAAAAAAGTGACAAAAATTATAATAATTCTTGGTGTTTTTAAAATAAAGCTAATAAACCACGTAATCAAAATCAGCACCGTTGATAGTTATTTTCACAAAGTTAGAGATGTTTTCTCTCCACTGACTTTTTCCAAAAATATTTATCTATTTTTTGCAGCCAATGTTTAAAATCCGGTTTGTTTCTATGAATAAAATTGTTCTATGTCTTTAAAATACTGTCCTCAGATTGGCCCTAAATGGTCAACACTTTGTTATGTCACTGGCCCAAATCACCTTTTAGTGGTTTAACAAGTGGAGGTAAACTAGGTTAGTCTTAATTGAACAAATCCTGCTGGCTGTTTATATTTTGTGTTCAATAAGCTCCAGATGGTGCTGAAGATCTGTATCAGCGAATTGGAAATTAAACATCTGCTATGAGATGTCATTAATTGAAGCTAAAACTATCTGCCTGGACATGTACATGTAGTTAATCTGATATCACCATTGTTCTTTTCTCCTGAACATTTTTTTTCTTTAGGTTTCCCCATTAAAGATTTTTAGGATTAATAAGCGAAATCTTCCCAATGTTTACTAACGAGACATTCTCGAAGTAGTATGGAACCATTTCTATTTTAATAAATTAAAATCAACTTCCTTCAATTCTGTCAGGATTTACTATGTAGAGTTATAAATATTACATCTGGTGGGAATATATGTTTCTAAACAGGGAAAAAGCTTATTTGTATACTGCCTCAATTATTTATGACATGCACAAATGTCCTTTCTTTAAATTTACAAAGCAAAAGATGTGATAGTATAATTATTTATTGTTCAGTGCTTAGGAACGTAACATTTATGTGGCCTCAGGGCTAGTGCAGTCGACTTCGATGCTGGGGAACTGGGTTCGAGTCTCAGCAAGGACGTTCAACATCCTGTGATTCTGGGCAAATCACTTAATCTCCCCGTGCCTAACAAAAAATGAATGTGTCCTCATGTAATGCAACTGGTGCTCATGTAAAGTGCTCTGATACCTTTGGGTCAAGTTTGCGCTATATAGAAAAACTCAGAAAAAAAAAACTCCGGTAGGCCTTGATCACTGCAATACAGATCATGCGTTTCTTTTTTCACTGGCAACAGGCACCTGGTTCTAATTTATGAAGTGCTTGTGGCTACCTCCACACAAAAGACTTGTGACTTGCTTGCACTATACGAAAAGTGACTGGTAACACATGTAACCTTGGCAGTCATGTCTGTCCATCAACCTCTTCAGCCAACCATCTTCCCAATTTGACATCATGAAGGGTTTTTGCCCTGTCAATCAGTGTGGCAAGAAAGATTGGTTGCAGCCTGGTAAATTTATTTTGTGAGGTCATACATAACTAGTTTTAATGTAATTGCTGTGCTCACCAGTAACTCAAAATGGGAGTCGTGGGGAAATATTCTATAAAAAAACAGACTGGACTAAAGAATCTGTGATAATTTTGTGTTCTATATGCTGCTTGAGCCAAGACCAGGTAAGCTTTTTGAGGTGTAGACTGTGTAAGGGAATATTGCTGAGTATAATGCAGTTATTTATTTGTTTTTTTATTTTGGAATGTTGTAAGAGATTGGGTGTGATTGGATGACTACTTCGTAGTGCTGATAAAGTACAGAACGGAGAAGAAGCAAAAACAAAAAAAAGTGCATGATAAATAGTGTGAAGATTAGGCTGTTAGAGTCCAGTAGGGACCAATACCCTGCCTACTTTTATTGCAGGTCTAGTAACAGAGACCTCAGACTAACAGGTTCTTGAAAATATCTGTTTCAAGAGGTTTCCTGAAGCAGAGGTCATTTTGTTCAGCCCTCAGTTCGCGATTTAGGGTATTCTATAGTTTAAGACCTCCGCTTCCCAGATTGTGACTGGTGTGTTTCTACCACATGAAGGTCCATAGTGGGATTAGTTTCAGAGATGCTGATTGAAGGTTCCTGGAAGGGTTGTAGTCTGGGGCTAAGTTTTGTAAATGAACTTTTCCTGTAGTTCAGTAGGCCCCTTGGATAATGCTGAGAGTTTCAAATTTAATTCTGGAATGTACTGGAAGCCCCTGTAGTGCTTTCAGTGAGGGCTAGTTCAGTATGGTTAAACAATTTACTAAATACCTTCAATAAGCTTTGCATCTCATATATGTATACATATATGTATAAGGGTATTGAAAGAATACTAATAGTAATAGGATTCAACTACATGTATAGAGGATGGACTTAGCCTTTTAAGGAGCAAGAGTTCTAACTACTGCACCAATTGGAGGTGCTGTAATGGAAGCCATATTGGCAAAGTGGCACAGCACCATAATGCCATTTGCACTCATCTTTATCTCTCCTGCACCACCTTTATGTTACAGAAAGGTATGCCAACATTTGTTCCGATTGAAATAACTATTCCACAAATGCAATGTAAGTGTCTGTGCAATGGAAGTTGGCATACCCCATTTGATTGATGGCATGGTGTCAGATAAATGATGGAATACCATGGCACATGTTCTTGTGCTACATCGCAGAAGTAGCTACACTGTCAAAATGATTCTCAAGTGACATGTCTAGTGTGCACCATCCGGAGTTGATGCACGTAGTGTGCCCCTTGAGGATTCCTTGGAGGCTGGTGCTTAGGATCCCAGGACCTCTGCCCTGTCTGTGGCTACCCTCCAAATGAAGGTCAGACTACACCTGCTTTAAACACTGAGGGGCCTATTCACAAACTGAATTTTGTAGAATATTTACTAGTACTACAATACTACTACTAAAAATGCTATTCACAAACCTACAAGTCTAATTCTCCCTATCCATCTTTCCTATCCCCACACATCTAAGTATAATACCGAGTAATAAATTAGGTAAGGGCTGGAAAAAGGGGCATACTTATTACTAAATTGAAGAGGTTTAGGGAGTAGTAAGGTGGGGTTTAGGGAGAGTTAGGAAAGGGGTCAGGGATGGATGTGCACCCACCCGCAAAAGGGAAAGCTCATTGCCATTCATAAAATGCACTTCTAAAGTTACTACAGTCAAAAAGAGACCCACAAAAGCAGTAAATTACTCCAGCTCGGACCTGGAGTAAGTCCAGCACTACATATGGCAACACCCTCCTATAGAATATAGTGGTGTTAGGGACTTAAAATAAAACCCAGCAGGAAACAATGTTGAATTAAATTAAATTATGTAAAACAGTTAAAAATATAAATAAATAAATTAAATGTTTAAGATTATCTATAAATAAAATGTATTTATTATTTAATTATAAAATATTTCAACAACCTTTTGCAATTTATAAGTTATAGTAGCAGTAATGTTTATTAAAATATGATTACATTACTGTTAATTAATTCTATACATCACTTTTAATAATCTTTCATCCATACTATTATTTTTAACTTTAGGTGAGAATGTATTTGTGTAATTTAAAAATCAGAAAAATATGTTTTATTTATTTTAATATCCTAAACTGAAGTAAAGATGTAATTGAAAAATAGGTTTATATTGTTGTGGCATTTGTTTTGTTCAACATTTAAAATAAATGTATAAAATTAATGTACATTAAAATTAAATATAAAAATATTTTCACTAATTTATTTTCAGTCAAATAAACTTTTTGCTTTTCCCTATACTTTACCACCTGGTGACTCTACTGTCTGGGTGTAGATCTGCCTATGTAAAGTATAGGGAAAATTTAAAAAGCATATTAAACTTTATAATAAACGAGTTAAAATATATTTTCACACAGCAGCCGGTGAACTGCCACACCATGTTTCTGGAGTGGGCTGAGTAAGTGCGTGCACTACACCCACAATGGCTGTGCCCACCAGAGCATGCCTAGGATATGTGACCCTTTGCAGGTATGGCCAGAGATATGTAAAACTAACCAGTACAATATAAGCAAAGCAATTGGACTGCCACAGTATTTTGTTGCTGCAATGTTTTGTAAATACTTTCAGCAACACGGTGTGGTGAAAACTTTTATGGCATATTATGAGGGCACCATACATACTTAGGAGAATTTCATGTGCTAACACTTCTTTGGCATAAACAGCACACATAAGTCGAATTAGTGAAGTCAGTTTTTAGAGCACATGTTTTTATTGTTTTTCACTTTGTGCCTTCATATGGTCAAACAAAACAAAAGAATGAGGCACTTCAATGCCTCAGATGATTTATGCATTGAAACTGGAGTCTGTAGAAAAGAGAGAGCAACTGTATTCCCTACTACAAATTCATGCTCAGATGTTTTCCTTTAACTACATCCACGCAAAGACCATTCCTTTGTAACAAAATAAACATCTTACCAGGAAAAATGCTGCACTCAGCCATCACATTTGACGTCTTCTCAAAGCTTTCTTTGAAAAGTTTCAGGCAGTTTGTTAAGATTAATATTTTTGTGGAATGGAAATTCTCCAAATACAATGGCATTGTTTAGCAAACTTGAAGAAAGATACCCCGGCGCCACAATCTAAATATTATTAGAAATTCAAATATGTATACTTTAATGCCTTTATCTTTTTTTAAAAATGAATAAACCCAGGACAATATTGTTGAATTTCCCTTTACGAGAGTAATTCGTTTATTCCCTTTCCTCTATTTCATAAAATAAAACATTTTAAATAAGCACCATTATTTTCAGTTCGCGATCTACACAGATGTTGCTTTTTCCCCTGGTGCATCTGAGGAACAAGACCTGTAAATGTGAAAATTTGTGAGAAGTGCAGCAATATTTAGTTTTTATTTAGATTTAACCAGTTGCATCACACACACAGGCCATGCTTGGATGGAGACCTTGTATAATAGCACATTCTCATCTTACAAGTCAATTCCAACTAAACACAATTGCTTTTAATGTTAACATCATCCATATATCCAGTGATAAAGGACCTTATGCTGGACAGCTGCCGTGGGTACTGTACATACATCCACTTACATTTCCCCAGAAAAAAGCCTGTGAAAGAGTGTACCCTCTGTAGTACCAAGGCACGCCTGCCACTGTGATGAGTACTTGTTGTACTGAGTTAATGAGAGAATTGGAAGATGCATAAACTGGCATGCTGTTGTTCATGGGACTTCTCTAATACACTGTACATAAATGAAGATATTTGCTGATCAATTGAGTGAGGTTCCTGTACTCAACCACAAATTTGCACAGGATTCAAGAGAATTAGCCTGCAAAAATCTTATCCGTCCAGCCCCATGGGCATAAAAATGCACCAAAGAGCTCACTGCCACAATCATAGACACGCATAACCCCTGGATCCACATTTGTCATATGTTTGGAAGATTTTAAAAGCCTTGGCACCACCTAAATAACGAGGTGATTTGGAATTCTTCTAAAGGAGATATTTTAGCCCAAGTGACTAGTCAGATGTAATCAAACTACCTTGTTGTTCAGATAGACCCTGCAAAAGTCATCATATTCAGAAGAGATGTGGGATTTGATGTAAAGGATTGTAAATTAGTGCAATCTGAAATAATTTAAAGTGATAGGCAAGAATGAAAAATGCACCAGTTTCAAAAGGACACAACTGATATTAAGGTTGCTTTAAATGATTGATTGTGTATGGAAATGGATGAGAAACAGTACCTTGATCAACAGGACACACTACCTTTGCCCAACTAGAATACCCCCTGGAAGGGTGAGTAGTTGTTAAATTTGGTGCAAACATGAGTGGTAAGGACTTTGACCTTTTGTCAATACATACTGGTCAGCTATGTGGTTGAAGGTTTCTTGTTTTGAGGTGACTTATTTTAGACATTTTCTCTAGAGGATTATGCTTTAGATCTGAGCATGTTGACCTGCAGTTGTAGTACAACTCACAGTCACACAGTGAAGGGTCCCCATGCTGAGCACAGCTGCATTCAGCCTTTATCACCTGGGTGAGGTTTTTGAAATCCTTATGGTACAACTTCAGAGAAGAGTACACCTGTAATGCACCAAAGCCAGTTACAGTAGGGAGGTTGCTTAAACAGTAAAGGTTAGAATAATGCTTAGACCCTGTAAGAAATTGGGTTGTTGGTTGACTGGGTTGTGAGTCATGGGCAAGCAGCAACCACAATCTTTGTCAGGGTGAGGCACAAGGCAATGTGTAAAGCGTTTGCGCAACACGTCAAGCAGTAATAAACACCACACCCAGGTTAGAAAAAGAGCAGAATGTGTTAGATCTGGCCCTTTTGACAGGTTTATCCCCAAACCTTTTGCCTCCTATTTTTCTGACTCTGTTTTTGTTGGCTATAGGATTCTGGGCACTTTACCAGTGCTGATCAGTGCTAAAGTGCATATGTTCTCTGTATAAATTGTGACAATGATTGGTTATCCATGATTGGCATATTTGCTTTACTAGTCCCTAGTAAAGTGCACAGTGTGTGTGTGCTTGGGCCTGTAAATCAAATGCTACTAGTGGGCTTGCGGCACTGGTTGTGCCACCCACCTGAGTAGCCCTGTAAATGTGTCTCAGACCTACCACTGTAGTGGCTGCATGCACAGTTGTAAACTGCCATGTTGTCCTGGCAAGTGATCCCACTTGCCAGGCCCAAACCTTCCCTTTCCTTACATATACGGCACTCCTAAGGTCGGACCAAGGTACCCCCATGCGCAGGGTGCAGTATTTGTGAAAGGTAGGACATGTACTGGTGTGTGTGACATGCCCTGGTAGTGAAATACTGTGCATTTAATTTTTCACTATTGAAAGGCTGTCTGTCCGGTGGGCTTATCATTGGGGTTGCACTGTAACATTTTTACACGTGTAGCTTTCAATAGAGACAAGATAGAAAAATGGAGTTTAGGCTCTCTAAACTCAGAATTTATTGACGCACCTTTTGGTAAAGGTGGTTTTTAAATTCTGTGTTTTAAAATACCACTTTTAGAAAGTGGGCATTTTTTTACTTTACCATTCTGTGTGCCTCTGGCTGTTTGTGTATTCAGTGTCTGAGTGACAGGAGCTGGGATGTGCATTCACTCTAGACAGTCACTGGGGGGGGTGAGGTGTGTCCTGCCTTGCCTGAATGACTCATCAAAAGGGCTGAATAGACCTGCTCTGCATTTAGAGTGGTGGGAGGAGTTTCGCTTGCACCTGTATAGGCTGTGTCTCCTTTTTCATAATGCTGTCTCGACCCCCTGTGGTCATGCTGCACCAGGGAAGGCAGGACTGGTTTGGACTGGGTTCAAAGACCCTTACAGGAAAGAGAACAATGACAAAATGGGGTATAAGTACTACACCTAAAACCCCAGAACTTTAGATTACTTCCAGGAACAAGAGGACCCAGCCAAGAAGAAGAAGAGCGGAAGGGCTGTGTGAGGAGCGCTGCCCTTTCTGAGTGAGGGGTGGGTTGGCCTGCAGTTGGTGCTTCTGTCTGTGATGGAGGAAAAGGACTGACTCTTTTTGCCTGCTGTGGTATCCTGCTTGGGAAGGAAATCTCCAAGGGCTTGGGTGTGCTGACCTCCTGTTGGAAGTCTCAGGGATACAAAAGACTTTGTGGGAAGCAAGACCACTGACTCATTGTCAGTGAAATTGCTCTCCCACCCTCGCAGCTCCACCATTAAGTGAGGCCTGCCCCATCACTCTCGAGTGTTGGTGATCGAGGCCCTCCTCCACCCGCAGGTTTCCCTGCGCCTTATCCCTGGTGGTCCAGTGGACCTCTGTCTCCTCCCTCTAACTCTGCTCTTTCACTCGTTTTTCTACCTTTTATCTTTCACCTTTCTGCACTTTTCTGCATCTCTGCTCTTTTGTGCCTTATTTCTGCTCATTTTCCCTTCCTCTCGCTCTGCCCTTTCACTTGTTTTCACTCGTTTTTCTACCCTCTTTTATCTTTCACCTTTCTGCACTTTTCTGCATCTTTGCTCTTTTGTGCCTTATTTCTGCTCATTTTCCCTTCCTCTCGCTCTGCCCTTTCACTAGTTTTCACTCGTTTTTCTACCCTCTTTTATCTTTCACCTTTCTGCATCTCTGCTCTTTTGTGCCTTATTTCTGCCTATTTTCCCTTTTTTCTTTATCCCTTATTTCCTCCCTTTACCTTTCCCCGCCGCTGATGCCCCCGCGACCCCACCCCCCAGCGCGACCGGCCCAATCCAGCTCCCCTCCCCGCTCCCGCCTCCCAGCTGTCCAGCCCTCCCCGACCCCTACTTAATGGCAGCCACTGTGGGGACAGGCGAGCAAGACCACTGACTCATTGTCAGTGAAATTGCTCTCCCACCCTCGCAGCTCCACCATTAAGTGAGGCCTGCCCCTGCACTCTCGAGTGTTGGTGATCGAGGCCCTCCTCCACCCGCAGGTTTCCCTGCGCCTCATCCCTGGTGGTCCAGTGGACCTCTGTCTCCTTCCTCTAACTCTGCTCTTTCACTCGTTTTTCTACCTTTTATCTTTCACCTTTCTGCACTTTTCTGCATTTCTGCTCTTTTGTGCCTTATTTCTGCTCATTTTCCCTTCCTCTCGCTCTGCCCTTTCACTTGTTTTCACTCGTTTTTCTACCCTCTTTTATCTTTCACCTTTCTGCACTTTTCTGCATCTCTGCTCTTTTGTGCCTTATTTCTGCTCATTTTCCCTTCCTATCGCTCTGCCCTTTCACTAGTTTTCACTCGTTTTTCTACCCTCTTTTATCTTTCACCTTTCTGCATCTCTGCTCTTTTGTGCCTTATTTCTGCCTATTTTCCCTTTTTTCTTTATCCCTTATTTCCTCCCTTTACCTTTCCCTGCCGCTGCTGCCCCCGCGACCCCTCCCCCCAGCGCGACCGGCCCAATCCAGCTCCCCTCCCCGCTCCCGCCTCCCAGCTGTCCAGCCCTCCCCGACCCCTACTTAATGGCAGCCACTGTGGGGACAGGCGAGCAAGACCACTGACTCATTGTCAGTGAAATTGCTCTCCCACCCTCGCAGCTCCACCATTAAGTGAGGCCTGCCCCTGCACTCTCGAGTGTTGGTGATCGAGGCCCTCCTCCACCCGCAGGTTTCCCTGCGCCTCATCCCTGGTGGTCCAGTGGACCTCTGTCTCCTTCCTCTAACTCTGCTCTTTCACTCGTTTTTCTACCTTTTATCTTTCACCTTTCTGCACTTTTCTGCATTTCTGCTCTTTTGTGCCTTATTTCTGCTCATTTTCCCTTCTTCTCGCTCTGCCCTTTCACTTGTTTTCACTCGTTTTTCTACCCTCTTTTATCTTTCACCTTTCTGCACTTTTCTGCATCTCTGCTCTTTTGTGCCTTATTTCTGCTCATTTTCCCTTCCTCTCGCTCTGCCCTTTCACTAGTTTTCACTCGTTTTTCTACCCTCTTTTATCTTTCACCTTTCTGCATCTCTGCTCTTTTGTGCCTTATTTCTGCCTATTTTCCCTTTTTTCTTTATCCCTTATTTCCTCCCTTTACCTTTCCCCGCCGCTGCTGCCCCCGCGGCCCCTCCCCGCCAGCGCGACCGGCCCAATCCAGCTCCCCTCCCCGCTCCCGCCTCCCAGCTGTCCAGCCCTCCCCGACCCCTACTTAATGGTGGCCACTGCGCGGCCGCACAGCGGCCGCTCGCGCGCCGAAGGCGCGTCAAAGGCAAGCCCGTCTGCGCCCGTCCGCGACCAGACCGCAACCAGCGCCAGGAACCCTGGACCTCCGCCCCGCCAACGCTACGACCCAGCAGCACTCCACGCACTCAACCCAGGCCGCAACAACAACTGCAAGCTAGCATCACCAGCCGACTCCCACGGACCCTTCAGCTGTCACCGCTGCCGACACACCTGCAGCACTGCCAAGAACACGGATCCAGCACAACCCGCCCACAAGAACACAACCGAACCGAAGACCCTGCAATGCATCCTCCTCAACGTCCGATCCCTCCACAAACACGCCACAGAAATCTGGGACCTCCTCGACAGCACCACCCCGGACGTAGCGTTCTTCACCGAAACCTGGACCAACACCACCTCGGGACCGGACATCGCCATCGCCATCCCCCAAGGATACAAGATCTCCAGGAAGGACCGCCCCACCCGCCCAGGAGGAGGAATCACCATCGTCCACAAATCCAGCCTCCGCCTGAGCACACTCCCTGACGAGCCCACAGAACTGATGGAACACCTTCACTTCAAGATACTGGCCAGCCCCACCGCCACCCTCCGAGGAACCCTCATCTACCGACCCCCTGGACCCCGCGGACCCTTCGCCAACTCCATCACGGACATTATCTCCCCGCAGGCCATCGCATCCACCAACTACACCCTGCTGGGAGACCTCAACTTCCACCTCGACAACCAACTGGACCCCAACACCACATCCCTCCTGGACAACCTCCACAACATTGGACTGCGCCAGATCGTGACCGAGCCCACGCACTCAGCAGGACACACCCTCGACCCCCTCTTCACTACAGGAAACTCCATCACCTTCAGCCACACCACCGAACTCCCATGGACCGACCATCGTTGCGTCCACTTCACCTTCAGAACACCCACCATCCACAGACACCAGCACCTGCTTCCACGAAGAAACTGGACCAAAATCCCCGACGACCAGCTCACCTCCTCACTCAACAACTCCACCCCAACCATCGCGGAAAACGACGACCCCAACACCGCAGCCCGAACCCTGCATAGATGGATCTCGGACAGCACCAACACCATAGCCCCCTCAAGAAAAACAACAATACCCGCGCCAAGAAAGCCAGATGGTTTACCACCGAACTTCGAGAGTCCAGAAGCACATGCCGCTGCCTCGAAAAGGCCTGGAGGAACACCAAATCCACAGAAGCCCACGACAACTTCAGAGCCGCCACCAACGCCCACCATCAACTCATCAGAGAAACGAGGAAAAAGCGATTGAAGACAGAATCTCCACCCACGCGCACAACAGCAAGGAACTCTTCAGCATCATCAAGGAGTTCGCCCAACCCACTAGCGAGTCTACCGACATCCCTCCCTCACAAGACCTCTGCGACAAACTCAGCACCTTTTTCCACCACAAAATCAAGAGCATCTACGACAACTTCGACGAAGACAACCAACACACTGAACCCTCACCAACCACCCCCGACACCCGGAAACCAGCGATTGATGACTGGACAGCCCTCACCACCGAAGACACACTGAAGACAATGAAGTCAATCCACTCAGGGGCCCCCACGGACCCCTGCCCCCACCACATCTTCAACAGAGCCGCCGACACCATCGCAACCATGCTCCGCCACACCATCAACCGCTCCCTGGCGACCGCCTCGTTCCCCGACGACTGGAAACACGCCGAGGTCAACCCCCTCCTAAAGAAACCCTCAGCGGACCCCACCGACCTCAAAAACTACAGACCCATCTCCCTGCTCCCGTTCCCAGCGAAAGTCATCGAGAAAGCCATCAACAGCCGACTCGCCACATTCATTGAAGAACACAACATCCTCGACTCCTCCCAATCCGGCTTCAGAAAAAACCACAGTACGGAAACCGCCCTCCTCGCCGCAACAGACGACATCCGCACCCTACTGGACAAAGGAGAAACAGTAGCCCTCATCCTCCTCGACCTATCAGCGGCGTTCGACACAGTCTCCCACCGCACCCTAATACGCAGACTCTACGACGCAGGAATCCAGGACAAGGCCCTCGACTGGATCCGCTCCTTCCTCTCCGGCAGGACGCAGCGGGTCAGACTCCCCCCTTTCCTCTCAAACCCCACACCTACCACCTGCGGAGTCCCCCAGGGCTCCTCCCTCAGCCCGACGCTCTTCAACGTCTACATGGCTCCACTCGCCCCCATCGTCAGAACCTACGGACTCAACATCGTGTCATACGCAGACGACACCCGACGCTCATCCTCTCCCTATCCAACGAGCCCAACACCGCCAGACGCAACTTTCGAGAAGGCATGGAAGCCGTCGCCAAATGGATGAAAAACAGCTGCCTACAACTAAACACCAACAAAACAGAAGTACTCATCATGGGCCCAAACCCCGATGCCTGGAACGACACCTGGTGGCCCCCCGCCCTCGGAAACCCGCCAACCCCCACGGACCACGCACGCAACCTGGGAATCATCCTGGACTCCGAGCTCAACATGGACCACCAGATCAACTCTGTCTCGTCTTCCTGTTTCCACACCCTCCGCCTCCTTCGTAAGACCTTCAAATGGATCCCCCTCGAACACCGAAAGACCGTCACTCACGCCCTGGTCACCAGCAGACTCGACTACGGCAACGCCCTCTACGCCGGAATAAACAAAAACCTCACCCGCAAGCTACAGAACATCCAGAACGCCGCCGCAAGACTGGTCCTCAACCTGCCAAAACACTGCCACATCTCCCAGCACCTGCGCACACTCCACTGGCTCCCTGTCGAGGCGAGAATCACCTTCAAGATGCTCACCCACGCACACAAGGCCCTCCACGGCACCGGACCAGCATACCTGAACAGCCGACTCAAATTCCACGCACCCCAAAGGACCCTACGATCAGCCCAGCTCTCCTACGCCGTGGTCCCCCGCACCAGAAGGACCAGATCGGGAGGCCGCTCCTTCTCCTTCCTCGCGGCCAAAGCATGGAACGCCCTTCCGCTCCACCTCAGACAGACAACATCGGTCCCCGTCTTTGCAAGAAACCTCAAAACCTGGCTTTTCGACAGACCCCCTCCTTGATGGATGGAACCTGCACCCCCCCCCCTAGCGCCTTGAGACCCTTACGGGTGAGTAGTCGCGCTTTAACAAACCCCTGATTGATTGATTGATCCTTGTTGGATCTAAAAGTGACCTGCCACATGGGGGAGCAGAGAAGCTGTGTGAGGAGTGTTGTCCCTGATTTGTGTGGGGGAGGGACGGCCTGCAGTTACTGCTCCTATCTGAGGCAGGAGAAGCACTGGACTGTTCTTCCCCTTTATTCTATATACAAGTGTTAAGAAGCGCTTGATTCTTCAAGTCCAGCGCATTGAGAGCACTGTGGAAGGACCCCCTTGTGTGTCGAGAAGCAGGAGGGGAGAGCTAGTTGAGGAAGTGCTCTCCTCCTCCTATCTGGCAGCCGATGCGTGTGTGCACCCACGGAGACGTGCTGTGCCTCCACAGTAAAAGTGCGTGGTGAGCGCTTTTGAATTTTTGCGGTTCAAGCCCTAGGCATAGGCTTACAATTCAAATGCGGCAGGCGCAGAGGAGAGAAATCGCTGCACTGTGTCAGGAAACCACAGCAGTACCAGGAGCCTGAATGCAGCCCCAAGCTGGTTGCCGTAGCAATGAGGGAGCCGCAAGGAAAGCTATCCCTGCCTTAGGGTTGTCGGAAAAACCCAAGAGTTGGACGAGGCTGGCCAGCGCACCAGCAGAAAGGACACTGCGCACCCATGTGGAGCCGCCGCTGTTCGCACCAGAAGGAAGCTTGCAGGAGTAGTGCGTCACCTGGGGCCGTCCTGCAAGCCAGAACTGCTGAAGGAGAACTGGACGAGCCCCTCTGACATGCCACTGTGAGCAGGGCGGGAAAGTGAGGCTGGCAGGCAGGAAGGTAAGACCTGAGCCCTGCGAGGGCTCAGGACCAGTGAACACCCTTCAACCGGGCTTGGGCCTCCAGTCTTCCCACCCGCTGCACCGCAGTCTCACGGGCATCCAGTTGCTTACCTGTAGTGGGGGACTGAAGCCCCGGACAGCCCTCATAGCTGCACTGCCCGATCGTGGGCAGCTGCTTCATTCAGCACGTACCTTGGGGGCATGGCGATTTGGTTGTAGGGACAGGTGGATCCTCGACGGATGCCCAGGTCCTCATTGACAGCAACAGAACCAATTACCCGTACTTTTAATAATTCCATTGTGAATGTGGCAACGAGGGTAATTCCTGGGCCTTTTTAAGTATGGTGGCATTACCAGCCCCAGTATGGGGATGTGGGAGTCTCTTTCCAAACTAGAACTGCTGCATTTGTTTCATGCCTTAATGTTATACTAATTGTCATTTTATGCCTTGGGACAGAGTAACAAGCATTATGTCCCGGAGTTACAGTGATATGTACCGGGATGATGTTTTCTAATCTGTAAGTAGTGCTTTATTGCACTAAAGGTGGCATGACAATTGCCTAGTTGGCAAAGTGATTTCTGATCTGTGCAACTTAGGGGTATTTACCAGGCCCTGGGCACAAGTAGTGCCACTTTATTAGGGAATTACAAGTAAATTAAGTGTGCCAATTGGATATAAGCCAAACTAACATTTTTAAAAGAGACAACACAAGCACTTTAGCACTGGTTAGTAGTGGTAAAGTGTGCAGAGTCTTAAAAGTCAACAAAAATGGGTTCGGAAAACAAGAGGATGAAGGCAAAAAGTTTGGGGATGACACTACAGAAATAGCAAGTCTAACACATCCAACCACACGTCATAAGGAGTAGTATTGCTGCAAGAGATACCACCTCGCATGATTACTAGTACTACAATGTAAAACCAAATGTTTTCCAATGCATATTTACCTACACTGAGCACAGTTGGACAATGTGCATGGAAAAAGGGACCTTGATCTTATTTGCCATAGCTGGGTAGTCTTTTTATTACAAGTGAGACATCTTTCCTAGTGGACAGTGAGTTTTAGATATCTAATGATAATTTCCTTCCAAAACTCAAATTCTCCATTGCTATGTAACTGCTCAGAATAAAGTGTGAAAATGTAAGTGCAGTATATGGTGCAATCTTGCAATCTCTGTGTAATGCCATTGTTAGATTGATGGAAGTGTTCTTTAGTAAAACATCACCTCTACTACAGTGCTCCATGGAACATAAGAGAACGTGACGGAAGACATGCTAGGCGGGCATTACCACTCCCCTTGATCAATGTGAGCTTATGGCTACCATTCGTGCTTTGTCATTTGGGACCTTCCACAGAATGGATAGGTGGCATATTCTTAATGAGGCCCTAACATCCTTATATCATCAGTGACTAATGTATTAGCTAGTTTCTTTTTTCTGACTGGTTATATTTGTTGGTCCTGAGACACAAGCATGCAGGCAGGGTTATTTCTAGAGGAAATGTGAGATGTATCATATATGCAATCCCCCTGGCACAGCACATCAGGACCTTAATTAAATAATGACAGCCTGCCAGAGTCATGCATCATATGCTGGGCATATTTGTCCGCATCTGGAGCACAGGAGTGTTGGGTGCCTCAATGTATAAATTGGGTCTAGCACTAGGGAGCTGGTGTAGGCATTAGCCATTAAAAGAGGGGCTATCTTGGAACTGAATGAACCCATCATTGTGGGGGCTTTTACCCTACATTTCCTCCTTGGAGGCTGGTAAAGGGTAATAATCTGGTGCAGAGCTGCCTCCTGATACATTTACCCTATAGATGTTGGGGATGTTCCTGAATCTGCTTTGTTTCTCTTCTGAAATTCTATTTGCAACAGTAATGAAAAACAACTGCAGAATTCTCTCATTTGCATGAGGAACTTGCTCAGCCCATTAAGCAGTGGCAGCGGGCAATTTTTCCAGGGAAGGGGGTAGGGGGCCACATATGCACACATATACACTCCTCACACATGCATTCCCACACGAGCACACACACACATTCTCAACATGCACTAACAAATGCACATACCTTAATACGTGCACACACGCATGCACAAAACATAATAAACACATAAAAATTACCTTCACTGTAGAGAAGGAAGCCTTAGAGGGCCCAGGATGGTTGGGACTGCTGGCTTCCCTCAATGGGTGACCTAAGGTAAGTCGATGAGGGAAGGCAGCAGTCCCTCACTCGTCACAGAGTGAGATGAGGTCAGTGAGACTGCTGACCCCGCTCCATTCTGTGACGAGTTGTCAGTGATTTACACTCTGCCCTGGGCACTTAAGAGCCTAAAACTGAAGCGCCCAGTTCCGAGGCAATCAGTGACGCTGCCTTGCCATGAGCGGTAGGGCCTTAAGGTACTTTTGTCTGGCTGAGGAGATCACGCCCACAGGCCTATGAAATTCTCAACCTGGCAAAGATTAGCTCAGGCAGCCAAGAGCATGTGCATTTAGTGCATGTCCTAGCTCCTGGCTGCCTGACCTGAATATGATGAGTGTCTGTCAGAATGACCTCTGTTCAGCCTGAAAGACATTCTTCTTGCCGGGAAAAAGGTGGAGGGCGTGGCCCCTCAGCCCATATGGATGGGCCACTGCTGCCATTAAGTGATCCACCGTTCCCGAAAGCGCTGACGGAGTATCTATATTAGGGATTACAGAATTAGTCTGGTATTTGTAAAGCGCAAACTAATCACCCCCAAGGATCTCAAGGCTCTGGGGGCTGTTGGGGAGATTAAGGGAGCTACTGCCCAGAGTCACACGGTGCTGAGCTGCCGCCGGCACCTGGGATCGAACCGTGAGCCCTGCGCTCTGGAGGAAGCTGCTCTGGCCACTGTGCCACACCTCTCCCCAGAAGGAAAGCTAAAGCATTATCTGTAATTGTACCAAAGTGTGCTGTGCCTTTCATTGCAGCATAATTTCTACAATAGATCTGCACATATCTGAAGGTGATGTGCAGGGCCCACGTTGTTGCTAATCTCACGAAGAATAACAATTAGAAGTTGTGTCATTATAGCAAGTAACCTCCTTTCAGCAGAAATTCCTAATTTCACCCACTTGCCAGGCCCTAACCTTCCCTTTTACTATATGTAAGGCACCCCTAAGGTAGGGCCAAGGTACCCCCATGGGCAGGGTGTAGTGTATGTGAAAGGTAGGACGTGTGCTGGTGTGTTTTACATGCCCTGATAGTGAAATATTATGCATTTCATTTTTTTCACTATGGAAAGGCTGTCTTTCCCATAGGTGATCATTGGAGCTGCCTTGTAACATTTTACAAGTGTAACTTTCAATTGGGAAAGGGTAGAGAAATGGAGTTTAGGTTCTCTGAGCTTAGAATTTAATAACACATCTTTTAGTAAAGGTGGTTTTTAAATTGTGTGTTTGAAAATGCCTCTTTTAGAAAGTGCTGCTGCAAAAAATGATGGACGGAATGATGAATGAATCAAACAATCCATCATTTTTTTGGTCACTACACCACCCCATTTTGGACCCAGCCATATGCAAATCAATCTTGACCCTGCTCCTCATGGGAACAGTCCAGCATGAATTGCCTAGCCAGGCCCTCCATGGACCGGAAACAAGCATCTTTGGACCGGTTTTGGGGTAACACCCCTCATGAGCAAGGTTAGCTTGAATCCAGTGGCACAGTAAACAAGGGACCCACGTCTGGGCATACCCATCCCACTTAGGGCGAAAAGTTCTGCAACAATGAATGATGGACAGAATGCTGAATGAATCAAACATTCACCCACAGTCAAGAGATCTTGGGTAAATCCATCATTATTTTGCTCACTACGCCACCCCAGTTTGGACCCAGCCATATGCAAATCAGTCTTGACCCTGCTCCTCATGAGAACAGTCCAGCCCGAACTGCCAAGCCGGGTCCTCCCTACACCAGAAACTAGCATCCTGGGACCGGTTTCGGGGTAACACCCCTCATCAGCCAGGCTAGCTTGAATCCAGTGGCACAGCGTGCAAGGGACCCATATCTGGGCTTACCCATCCCACTTCGGGCAAAAAGTGCTGCTTTTAGAAAGTGGGCATTTTCTTGCTTAACCATCCTGTGTGCCTCTGCCTGCTTGTGCATTCACCGTCTGATTTTAGACTGACAGGGGCTGTCTGTGCATGCACTCCAGACACTCACACAAAGGGAATTGAGATGTGCCCTGCATATGCTGATGGGTCATCCTGGGTTAGAGTGGTGGGAGGAGTTGTCCCTGAATCCTGAATAGGCTGTGACTGCTCTGCATAATGCTGTCTCCACCCCCTGTAGTGTGGCTGGACCAAGGAGGAGAGAACTGATTTTGTTGAGCCAGAGAGACTTTCTGAGCAAAGACTTCAAAGGGAAAAAGGGGTATAAGTATTAGACCTAAAACCCCAGAACTTTAGAACTTTTTTAGACTAAGGGACCTGCCAGGAAGAAGAGCTGGAAGAGCTGCCATGAGGAGAACTGCCCCTTTTCTATGTGTTGCTTTGTTGGGTTGGCCTGCAGTTGCTGCTTCTGTCTTGGGCAGTGAAAGGACTGGACTGAACTTTCTACAACTTATTTCCTGAGTTTCTCCAAGGGCTTGAAATAGAGCTTGCCTTCAGTGGGAAGTCTCAGGAACATCAAAGACTTCAGATTAATCTGCCAACAGCACTGGGAACTGTGTGTTATGTGCTGCAACAGAAGAAAAACCACTACAATGCCGTCAACAACGCCGCTGCCTGCTCTATGACCTAAAGGCACCGAAGACAGCTTTGCACCGATTTGCACCGCAACACTGGTCTCCCTGATGTCACCGCCTGACGCCGTCACCGAGCCGCTGCTTGCACCGTGACCTTTGGGCACCGCACTTCGCATCACCTCATTTCACAAAGCCGCCTGGCCTCACTGATGACAATTCTCCACACCGACATCAATGCCACTACCTGCACCGTGGCCTGTGGACACCACTCGTGAGGTACACGAAGCTTCATCCTATCCCACACTAAAGATCTGGTCCACCGACGTCAGTGTCATCAACTCCAGCCTCGTCAATGGATGCTGCTGCTTGCACCATGACCTGTGGGCACCGCACGAAGCATCACCCTGCTTCTCATCGCAACCTTAGGTCTTCACTTCAGCAACAATGCCGCTGCTGCCTGCACTGTGACCTGTGGACACCGCATATCGCGCTGCCTCGCTTCACACCGCCGCCCTGGTCTCACCGACGATGTCTGACACTGTCAACTAGCCGCTGCCTGCTCCGTGACCTGTGGGCACTGCACTTGCATTGTCGGGGTTCACATCGCAGCCTCAACTCCATCAACGCCAGCACCCCTGACTTCAACCTCATGGAATTCGACCAGCAACACGTGTGACTTCAAGAGCCCCATGACTCCTGCACTGACCTCCGGAACGGACGCCTGCCGATGCCTATTGACGCCTCTTCAGAGCTCATTGAAAAGTCCACGACGCCTTGCATTTCCAAGGTACTGTTTGCAGATCTTCCCAACACCGTAGCTGGCCTGCGACCTCATGGTCGGTCTGATCTGTTGGATTTGTTTGTTCATGAGACCGTGATAGCCCCTGATGGAGCTATCGACTTCAAGGAACTGTATTTTAAGTCTATTAATGCAATTTTCATATCTTTATTACTGTATGTTGGATTTTTATTGTTTTGGTCTTGTTTTGCACGGATAACAGCTGGCTATTTTTATAAAACTGGTGTGGTGTCCTTTTGTAGTGTTTTAACTGTATTACTGTGTGTTATGTGCAAATGCTTTACACATTGCCTCTGAGATGAGCCTGACTGCTCATGCTAAGCTACCAAGGGGGTGAGCAGGAGTTATTTTGGAAGTGTAAATCTCCTTACCCTGACTAGAACGAAGGGTCCCTACTTGGACAGGGTACAAACCTGCCAAGTAGAGACCCCCATTTTAAACAATGGCAATAATATTTGGGTATATTAACCCATTAAACTGTTTGAAACTTCTCTAAAGATGAAAAACTTTTACTCACAGGACAAAAATGTTTCTTACAATTGTGGCTCTACATGCGTAACTATATGTACCCTAAAAGAGCATTCATATCCATTATGTCCATCCACGCCTAGCCTAGCTTTCTCTGAGACTGAAACAGACTGATGATTTTATCATATTAGTGAGGTTACCAAATGGATTTTCGGGGGTCTTGTTGGTGCAAATCTGCACTAACATAAAGTAACACAATGAAAGACAGCATGTACATTTTTTTCCACAGCTTTCATTAGATTGTTCTCCAACCATAACTAAGGGGCTCATTACAAGCCTCAGTCAGTCATGGTTCAGGTAAAACTTGAGCTACTTTTCAAAAATCGCTTACATGGTTTGCTGGAAACCCAACACACACAGCAATTTCCACCTTTACATTTTATCAGGAAGAAACTTGGAAAAATGTGATTCTGAGAAAAGGGCCCTGAATGAAAGGGAAACAAGGAAATCTCAGATCAAATGCAGATTCCCACGGGTATGCCTCATTCCAAGGGTCAGAACCCTTAATCGTGATGGATTCTCACCCTGATCTGGTTATTATCACACCTTGAAGTGCTGTATTTGTGTTTGTGACTTTGTGCATCATAGCGCTAAAAACACCTAGATGAATTCTGCTGAGTACATCTTTACCCCCGATGACCACCTAAATAGACAGTCCTACCTGTATGCATCGCACAGCAGATGCGCTCTAAATAAGAAATGCTGTAATTTCAGCTGTATTCTAAAATTTATAGCCAATAAGACTGGATGCCATGTAAAATTGTGCATAAGTGGAAATCATTAAGGAAATTCATATTTATGTAAAGTTGCTTCTAGTTCAAAAAGAAACAGAATGAATTCATGTCACCCCACTTTTGCATTTTTTTCAGTTTTGAATCCTGCAATAGGCCTAACACATGCAGTTGCAGGCCATGTTGCTAAGCATCAAATATACTGCACAATTATCGCCCTTGTTTCTCCTTTGATAAATCTTTACATTTGTTCCATTCCATATTACTCACATAACAATAACTGTGCAAAATGGATTGTAGTATCGCATTCTTTGGTTCCGACGTGCATTTGTAGTCAGTAGCGGCTCTTGGAGGGAGTGGTGCGGGGCGGTGGGGCAGGGGAGGGGCAGGGTGGGGGTAGTAAACTACGGCGTACTGCCGAACAGATTTAAGTAACTAAATAAATAAACAAAACGAATTACATTGCGCGCGCTGCATCGCCATTTGCGATGCAGCGCGCAATGTAATTAGTTTTATTTATTTATTTAGTTACTTAAATTTGTTCGGCCGTACGCCGTAGTTTACTACCCCCTCCCCCGCCCCGGCTCACCGCCCGCACCACTCCCTCCAGGAGCCGCTACTGTTTGTAGTCTAAGGTCCCTTTACGGGTCAACGTGATCTGTTCTCATTTTATTTGGTGGTATTTCACATTGCTTAGAGATGTTACATAGGACAGGAACATGCGAAGTTGGAATGAACTGTTCTCAGTCCTGCCAAGTATCACGCCTCAGGTGTGACGCTCACGCATTTCAGTGCGGTGTTCCGCATCACCGCACTGAAATGCATTGTCACGCATTTTGCCACTCGCCAGCGCGCGCCACCAGCAGCGCCTGTGCACCGGCTCTGCTGCTCCGAGAGACGTGCTGCCAGCAGCTGCTTGCTGGGCTGAGTTCAATAAATAGTTAAAGATCCATCTGCTCTCAGCTCTGGAGTGGCTGAGAGCACTACAATATAACAAATCTGCCCAGCCTGTCGTGCCTGGCTGGCGCCGCGCGGCTTTCCTTTGACACACACACACACACTCTCACTTCTGCCAATTACCGACGGGGGGCGGGTCCTGCCCTCTCAGCAGTCGATGCTACTGGCTGTCAGTCACTGTGGCACACCAGGGCGCCCGGGATTATTAAATCCGGATGTGACCCAGTGCCCTCACGTCCGGAGAAAGAGGAAGTGAGGCAGAACGGCGGGGGATTCAATCTGAGTCAGTCGAGTCCTCCTCGCAGGGTGCACAGTGCTGACTCTTCATTCTGCGGTGCGCAGCGCCGCAATTTAATTAAACCCCGGCGTGCCCGCGTTCATGTAATGCCAGGCAGCCCTAGACCGGCAGGGACTCGGAGAGTGACTGACCGACCCAGAGTGAATTAATTTCACTCACCGGCGACACAGGACACTGAGTGACTCTCATCATGGCCGCCCGCCATGCAAGAGGCATCGGTGATCGCGGGCGGCGCAAACTACTGTGGCCAAGCGGGGGACGAGTGAGTCAGCAGCCTGCAGTGTCTGGGGGGAGAAGAAGAAGACTGCTGCTGCAGAGTGCATCATGCAGCAGTGCAGTCACAGTGCTGCAGCGCTGTGCGGCCGCGGCGGGTCCCTGTGCGGCCTGCGGTTGCCGGACGTCGGTCACAGACCGGGAAGAGTCTCTGAACTCGTCTAGTACTAGCTCAAGTAAGTGTTTTATACTACATGATGAGTCATCTGAAAAAATTAATTTCACACACAATAGCATCTGCAGGGCTGCTCTGTCTCATCATCCTTCCTGAGTCAGTGAGCCTCCTGGTTTATCTGCAGTCTGATCATTGTGATTTATCACAGTAAATGCAGGCGGGCCGCAGGGCTGCTCTGTCTGAGTCTCATCTTAGGGCAGTAGTAAGGTATTATCTTCACGGGTCAGTGCGTGACAGTTTTACCAGGCAGGGCTCTCTCTGCTCTCGGCACTGGGGCCGGGCGGGGGAGGGGGTACCATCATTCCTTAGAGGCCCCCGCCCTGTCCGTTCTCATGATCAGAGTTAGCATCTGCAGGCAGGGCTAATCTGTCTCATCATCCTTCCTGAGTCAGTGCGTGACAGTTTTACCAGGCAGGGCAGGGCTCTCTCTGCTCTCCGCACTGGGGCCCGGCGCGGGGGAGGGGTAGGTAGCGTCATTCCTCAGAGGACCCCTGTCAGTTCTCATGATCAGAGTAACTTACTTCACACAGCGCATTAGTGCTTGTGTCAGCGCCGCCGCGGCACGCACAGTCTGATCATCTCGGATAAATTATTTCAGTCACACACAATCAATTTAGTTTAAAATCTGCAGGCAGGGCTGCTCTGTCTCATTCATCCTTCTGAGTGAGCCTGGTTTATCTGCAGATCTGATTTAATCACAGTAAATCTGTAGGCCCGGCCGCAGGGCTGCTCTGTCTCCTCATCCTTATCATGGGCGCCCTGACTAACTTTTATCTTCACAGACAGGTCAGTGCGTGACAGTTTTACCAGCCAGGCTGGCTCTCGCTGAGCTCTCTCTGCACTGGGGCCCGGCCGGGTGGGGGGGGGGAGGAAGGGATGGGGTCCGTTACAACTGGGGTTAGTGTCCTTCCATTTCTGGTGCTCCGCAGCAGTTTCAAGAAGTTCTTGAAGTTTCTTGTTGCTCAAATGGCTGTAATTTCTGATATTTAGAAGTGTCCCTAGTCTTCATTGCATGATTTTTGCTCGCGAGAAAGTGTCACTCATAGTTGTTGGAATGTCACTCATAATTTCACTGAAATTTTAAAAATGTCACACATGGCAATCTGAAACCTTGGCAGCTATGTGTTCTGTGTTTAGTGGTGAATATATATGACGGGGATGGACCTGTTATGGATCTGTGTGCAGCATTATGTGCTCATGGGCATAGCTTTGGGGGGTGCTTGGGGTGTTACACCCCGAAATAAATGCTTTCTTGCCCTACTAGTTTAGTCTTGTGTCCCTCAGTCGGGTCTGCTACATCAGTATCGGCTTTTCTATTTGCCCTGACTTCACTCTGCGGTTTTCGCTTGTTGATTTTATGGATTAGAACTTAATCATATATATAGTGACTAGTTTACCGAAAAGTAGCAAAATCTACTCCTATAGAAGTACTCCTTGAAAGAATGAAAATGTACCACTCTTTGAAATTCACAAACATTGGCATGCTTTTAAAATTAGCATGAGACGGTATTTAAATGAGTCTAATCAGTGCAAATTGGGTTTCAGAGGCAGCTGCAGACAAGTTTATTCCCAGTTTTGATGGTCTGCCAAACTCAGACGTGTTTCCTTTGATGAACAAGGCTCTTTATCTTTGGCTTATTTTCGTCTTTTTTTTTTACACTTGGCTCTTCCTAATTGCTTCCATTCTGCTCCCTATTTCCTAAGCGATGATGCAAATTTGGACTGCACTTCCTGATCATTTAGCACTGGACATATATTGTGATCAATGGCGTGTGTTCTATGGCTTTTCTATTTCTTTTACTAGGTTTCTCCTTTCTAAGCGAACAGATGCTCTCTCGTCAACTCGATTTCTATGAGCAACTTGGTAAAAATTCTCCAAAATGATTTATCTGCCTCAAAATTCACAAACCAAGACCATACAAGATGTAACATCTGATGCCAAGTCTCTGCTATTGTGGTTTTAATGTTTGTAAGCAATGTCTTCGAGTTTTGTTGAGTTCTGGGTTGAATTATAACTCCAGTAGTGTTACTGTGCGTTTATCTTGACTTCTTTCAACAGCAAGACTGCTGACTGGTTTCTAATCACTTTACTTAAAATTCACTAGCGGATTATAAACTGGTATTACAGATGTGAGATGTGTAATTTGTCTCATGAAAAGAAAAAGAATGTGGTCCAGACCCCGGATTGTGTTGTGGTCATTACTAAACAAATTAATGAACTAATTTATGTTAATGGATTTTCAATTGTATTACTTTTTTTGTTTGTTTATGTTCTTATTTGCACAATATGTACTATGCATATCTATGTTATAGGTTGTTCATATATGTTTTGGTAGTGGGGGGGTGTTATGTCTTGTTTGATTGGAGGGTAACAGTATGATGCATATAGGTTCTAAGATGCAGTGAGGGAGTCAGAGTGAGCAAGAGATAGGAGGCTCTGAGGACATTGAGCTGCTGATGATGGACACTATTATGCAATAAACTTCCTTTATGCTCACATTTATGGAGGGACAGTAGTTACAGTGCAATTCATGGAGGCTTACCAAATGGGCATGCTAGTAGCTGGCATAGCCAGGACACCATCAGACTTCAGGCTAACAGGTGTAGAAACGAAAAAGCAGGACAGCGGCCTTTTTCTAACTATGCACCAAGGGTTTGAAACAACAACCCCGTATCCCTCAAGACTTACCCAACACTACTCCAATTAAGGAAAGAGTTGAAGACTCGCACCACATCACAATACATTAACCATTCACAAACTAGCTGCCTCCCCTATCACTTGTTGATCATATGCTTGTGTTTGACCCTGTAAAGTGCCCCACAGCTGTTTGGTTAGGTTTACACTATAGATACTGTACACATACATAAATACATACAAACATTCATACAACAATCATCTCCAAGAAAAATTATTGGGGATAGTTTTACAATTCTGTGGCAAAGAAACTCCTTCAGTTCCTGGAGAGAATGATAAAGCCAGATTTTGAAATGTCCTGGTAAATGCAATAGGGATAGTATGCTTAAGGAAATTCCAAACAGGTATATTTCAGCCATCTTTAACAATAGTAGGGAACAGGAATGTTCCCAGAAAAGGGCTCGGAGAGAATATCCATAAAGTCATAACTTAGTGATAAAAAGAATAAAAGGAAAAATGTGCAAACTGGATCTGCAATGCTGCCATTTTTAGGTCTCGCATAGGCAGCACTTGCGCTGTCTCTTTGAGACATGCTGTATTCAGGATATGTGCATGAAGCTCTGCCTACTTTCCGCCCATCTTTTTAATTGGTTCATGTCACTGTTCTTTGTAAATGGTGGTTTTTTATTGGTCAACAGCCTTAGTAGTCCCTTAGTAGTCTCTTCTTGTAACCTCCCATGAGGACACCCCCTGTTGCATGTGTTGTTACGTGCTAACTTGGACATGCTCTCCTGCACCACACGCCAATTTTGATATTCATGGGGGTGCGCCTTTCTCTCCAATGCCAAAACTTTAAAAATGGCAGCTGCACCATTTATATAGCGTGGATCAACCAAATCCTTTTTTGATTTTTTTTTTAATTACATTTTTTATAAAAGGCATATGGCGGCCGCACAACTTTCTTTTCACCGCCAAAATCCTTTTCTTCTAAAATTGATATTTTTTTATAAAATGCTGCACGCCAAGATTCATATTCATGGCAGCCGCACACCTTTCTTCCACTGCAGCCTTAGCCACGGCTCTTGCCTTCTGCCCCAGCTCGGCTGCCCAAAAAGTGGCTCCTTCACTCCTGTTCAGCTGAAAAAAAAACATTAGCAACGGCCCCCCTAGCAACCCATGATTCACTCCCAGTAACTATGTGATCATTGTTTACAATGTTGCTGGGAGCGATGTTGCCAACATTGGGTAAAACCATTGAGGGCAGCAGCGGGCATGAGCAGTGGCAAAGCGGGCTGTTAGGGGGAGCCGAGGGGCAGGGACGGCACACGGGAGCAGAGGCAGCGGAAGACCGGCGGTCAATAACTCAAACTATCGCAAATGCGAAACCTATCGCATTGCAAATGCTTGTTTGAATGGGTGTTAAGGAAAGGTCACCACATAAAAATCTTTCCATTTGAAGAAATAAAAGCATAGCATGTTTAGCTCTAATCAAAAAAGCTATCAATTTAACCACATTAGACAATTTGCCAGTTTTTAAAGTTAGACACAAGCAGAAAACCCAAATATATATCCAGGTCCAATAAATTTGTTTGTGAATCCACACAAATTAGTATTTTTGTGAAATTCATAGGCATAAACGTTGTTGTCTGTTCTACCCTAATTGCATTGTTGCATTATGTTATATCCTGGCTTTGTTGTCATGCATGCAATCTCTTGCTCTGCCAGTGGAATGTTCATCCAATGATGCGTTACAGAATGTTGGGTGCCAGAGATGTCAGTTGAGAAGGGCTGAGCACCATCCTGGCTGCTCCTGGTGGGGTCTTGTATTGAACTTAACTGGATGACTTGTGACTTACTACTAATAAACATCTAAAGATCCTCTACGCGTCTGGACTCAGTTACTACAAGTTTTTGGCGACGAGGATGGGATGTCACTGGCCTGTCTTGTCAGCTGTTCAGCATTTGCTCTCATTGACACTTTTTTTTGGCGTTTTTTGGGACAATGGCGGTGAGTTATTGATTTTCCTGTAATTTTTTCCACATAATCTATGGTGCGCCTCTCAACGGCAGTTCAACTGCCTTTTTCATACTTTGAAACATCGCTCTAGCGCACACAGTGCCCGCTCGCGCTCTCACCGTCATTCCTGCTGCCTTGCAACTCCCACCTGCTTCATTTCTTTGTGACGTCTCCTGTAAGGATAGCTGCGTTGCCTCCTGTGGACCCCTGCATGCATCGACGTGCCTGGAGCCTCCCGGCTCGTCGTAATGCTGCGTGCCTCCATCTTGTGTTGCTGGATACCACAAGTTCTGCTGCAATGTTTTTCCCCTGCATTCCGGTCGTGTTCATCTTTGCCAACCACGCTTTTCCTTGTGTCTATTTCAATAAAGTTATTGAGAAAGGCGTCACTCCGTCCTGTCATCGGGACCTCAGTGAATTCTTCACACTTCTTGGTTTTGTGCTGACACTGTGTGACCCTTCGGGTTACGCTGTCGAGTCCTTCGATGCCTGTTGGTATTTCAGTGAGTCAGACCTTTTTTTTTCTTTTGAGCTTATTTCGCTCCGTACAATGTTTTCATGCACATTTTTTTTTTTCACGACTGTTTAAACCTTGACTTGCAGCAGTACATATTAATGTGGGGATAACATCAGACGTTTTATCTTGCTGCAGCTTTCAGTTACGATTTCAATAGTGCAACCCAGCTAAGAATGTGAAAAATGTAAAAGTTTATGTAGAGTGGTTTCTCACTCTTTTGACGTGCTAATTACTTTTTACTTGGTTTAGAGCAACATCTTCTGGGCATGTTATTGAATTGCTAAATTTTAATGTTTTATGTGTTCCAAGTTGTTTTGCTACACTCTAGGGATTCATGCATTAGGTCTTAGTCCTTTTGCATCTCTTTACACTCAGGGCAACTATGCAACGGTTTTAGTCCGTTTTGCATCTTTAGTGTTTCTCTATCCATAGAGATTTGACATGGGTCCCTACCCACTGGTTCGGGTTCCTACCCACATATAAGTCATGGGTTCCTACCCATACATTTTCAAGTTTATCCTGTTACAGGGGATCCATGCAAAGGTTTCTGTCCTTTTGCATTAGTACAGGTTCCCACCCGTACGCTTTCACAGTGCACAATCTGTACCTTAACATCAGGTGTCTCGCAAGGGTTTAGTCCCTTCTACAGGTGCACAACACTTACTTCTTTGAGGTGTCTCACATGGGTTTCACTCCCATCCTCTACAGTGCACAACATTTTTTTGTTTTACCCTTCTTAGGGTGTGTCGTCTGGTTTTTTTAGTCCCTTCACAACAGTGCACAATATTTTGACGTGGTGTGTTTAATGGGTTTGGTCTCATTCAGTTCAGTGCACAGTGTGCACCCGTTCACCACATGTTTTGTTACAATATTACCTTCATACAAGGTATTTGGTCTGAATACCAATTGTTGATTTTCTCATGTTTAATGTGTTTTGTTTACAGCTTTCAATTGGTGTTCAACGTCATCATTTATTATATTGAGATTTTTATTTATGGGAAGTATGAGTGATTTATTTTATTGGCTCACTATTTCCTGTTACTGTCCAGTTTTACTTTTGATATCTCTTATTGGTGTCATCTGTGGATTCTGGGTTCGTTTCTTCTCTGTTTTTCTCTTACTGTTGTGTTCTTTCGTTCATTGGAGGTTTTCTTCTCCCACTATTTTATAGTGTCTGGTATGACTGGTCTCTTTTTATACATGCCTGGCCAGCTAGTGTATCTTGAGGTAGTTATTGGTGTTTTCTCTTTTCGTTTCTGTCGTTGTGGTAGAAGGGAGGATGGCTTTCTCACCTTTTGTCTTTCTTCTCTGTTTTCCTCACTTATATTTTCGCATCTTCTTTTGGTTGTTCTGTCTTCTCGTTGGTTTGCGGTGTTTCTGATTTACTCTTTGTCTTTCCTCTATCTTTCTTTTTGTTCCCTTTTCTTTCTTCAATGTTTAATATGGAAGGAAAGGGGATATGTTATATCCTGGCTTTGTTGTCATGCATGCAATCTCTTGCTCTGCCAGTGGAATGTTCATCCAATGATGCGTTACAGAATGTTGGGTGCCAGAGATGTCAGTTGAGAAGGGCTGAGCACCATCCTGGCTGCTCCTGGTGGGGTCTTGAATTGAACTTAACTGGATGACTTGTGACTTACTACTAATAAACATCTAAAGATCCTCTACGCGTCTGGACTCAGTTACTACACATTCTTACCGTTGTTGTTACTTTGATGATGTGTGACACATTTCCTGTACTTCACATGCTTTCCATGTTAATTAGAGATTGCTGTTAAGGTTTGCAAATTGTCTATAAAGTGTATTGATTGTCATATGCATTTTTTGCTATTTTCTTCTTTCGGTTATTGCATGATTGATATTTTTCTGTGGGTTCAGGCCTTTCTGTCATTTATTTGCATGAATTCAAGTCTCTAGTATATATTTGATAGATTTGTTTGACTTGCGCAGTTGCCTACAATGGTTAATGTTAATGTTAAAAATGATTTGTAAAGCGCGCGTACACCGATTGGTTTCATGGCTCTATGCTAGGACTTGGCCGTTTCCAGTGGAGAAGTTATTTGTGGGCCTGTACAAATAGCTAGGTTTTAAGGGACTTCCTGAAGCTCAGCAGGTCAGTGCAAGACCGGATCTCCAAGGGGAAAGAATTCCACAATCTCGGGGCAAGATAGGCGAATCTGCAGTCTCCTTGACGTTTCCGCTTGAACGTGGGGGTGGATAGAAGCAGAAGGTGGGCTGATCGTAGGTTACGTGAGGGGATGTACCTTAGTATCAGATCGTTTATGAATGGTGGGCATGCTTATGCAAACATGTGGGTAAACTCCTGAATGTAGATCTCAGTTGTGTTGATGTTTGTTCTGTAGTTTATGTGCATATCTGTGGATGTGTTTGTGCATCAGGACTATGAATGTACAAAAGATACTATGAATGGAGTTTCAAGTGCAATGTCCGCTATTAGTCAGGTACCAGCATTCTTGGCAACAGTAAGTTTAGTCCACACACTTTGTGGCTGCAGCTGTTGTGCAATCACAAAATGCAGCCCAGTGCAAACTCGTTCCAATAGCAGGCTGCAGTCATTAATGCAGATAAGGTAGCTGCAGCCAGAGCTTAACCATCGCCATTTGCTCTGTCATAATCTAGCTCCTGACCTCAGTGGTTAACTTGAGGGTCACCTTAAAGTGGGTGCAGTCACTGACTTCATCCCCTCGAGGGATACATAAGGTCCCTATCTCCAGGAGACCATAAAAAATGACCGTAGAAAGTGGCACCTGGCCGTATGCTTAATTCCCATATTTTGCTTTCGTGTAATTATGTGAAATTTTGGCAAAAGTACGCAAACATACTTTTAATTAGATAAAATGCAACTCCATCACTTAGTGTTATATTTTAATGAGAAATGCATCCCGGTGTCAATTTTTGACACAAGAACACATTACAAGTAAAAAAAGTTCGAAAAAACAAAAGCACTGGTAACAACAGACCAGGTTCAGTTGTTGTCAAGTATTTGCAGTAGCGTGAATAGGGTGTAATTACTTAAGGTGGCATAATGGCTTAATTCCGTGAATTTCACATAATAAGTGTTACATGAAATTCTCGAAATTGCACGAATTGCTCTGACACAATTTACATTTCGACCAAGCCTCACACCACTCAATGATGATGCGCAGGGGAGGATTATGGGGCAAATATCAAGAGCATATCCACGGATGTGCATTTATTATTGTTGTGCGCAGTAGATTTTTGATCACACCCAGTAGATCTCTTTTAGCCCCAATGCAGAGACGGTTTACCTACCTACCATGCAGCGTGGAGGAAGCCTCCAGGCTTCCCCTGACTCCTCCACCAAATGTTATCTGAAGGAGGACCCAGTTGGGGACAGGTAATCAGATCTTTCAGAGACTGGCCAGGTTTTGGGTGAGTTCCCCTCTCCCAACCACTCCCCCTATCTGTCACACTTCCAACAGGTTTGTGACCTCATAGAAGCATATGGGTTGACTTTTAATATACACCAAGCAAGTACAAAATAAATATAGAAGAATCAAAAAATATATTGGCAATAATTGGGGTGAAAATGCATACTGAAGGAAGAAAGTGACCTTGCTAGCAGACCCCACCACCAAAGGCATTCAGTTCCATCAAAACCCAAAAAGCATTACTTTGGAGCACTGCAATTTTACTTTTTTGATGCACTCTATGACACGCCTCTCTAATCGGTATCACGCAGGGGCATGCCCTCCTGCAATGTTCAAAGACAGCATTTTCATTTCAGTGAATGGTTTTTAAATGTTAGCAGTAAAAGATCAATACACCAGCCATGAAAATCACTGCCCTTCAACAAGCCACTGCTACGTTTGCAATGCTTTGAAGCTTTTTTTTTTTCCACATGGTAAAGCAAAAGGCAAGCATATGGCGTGAGGACACACCCTTTTCTTGCTTTATCTCATTAATGTATGGAATGTGTGGAGCTAACGTTTGAGTGGAAGAATATGTATGAGCATATGGGAAGCAGGTTACTTTCCAACAGTGCCATATAGTATAGAAAATGTATGATCTTCAGACAGGGTTCATTGTGCACATCAGCAGAGCATCCTTCCTGACACTGTGAAGTAATCTTTGAAAATGACCCTTCTGAAGTAGCTCAGTGTCCAGTTACCCTTCTTGCTCTTGGTCATGACAACATAAGCATGCCTGCGAGCATACACAATGTATATATATGTTTAATGTAACAATCAGGTTAGGGAAAGCATTAATGCATCATTTCCCAGGCATACAACATTTTCATTAATTGATTGATTGCTTTTGCACTTTCCAAATTTTTGGTTTTTTAGAAGGATGGCAATTTTATGCAAATAATGTTAACACTTTATCCTGCAATGCTTTTGTGTATAATCTATCTAGTGGTTTTAAAGAGCACAGAGGTCTGATAATATATGTCATATGTTATGTTATGTCTATTTGTAGAGTGCTCTACTCATCCATGAGGGTATTAGGTGCTTTGGTAGGTGTGTGTAGCCGTTCGGGTTAGTCGAAGAGCCTGGTTTTCTGCTTCTTGCGGAATTCAAGAAGTGAAGAGGAGACTCTTATGTGTTGAGGGGGGTCATTCCATGTTTTGGGTGCGATGTAGGAGAAAGAGCAAGCTCCTGCTCTGCTTTTGCAGATGTGGGAGTGTGTGCGAGTGAAAGTGAGGCAGAGCATATGTTTTTGGTGGGCTGGTAAAAGTGTATGTGGCTGTTTAAGTGTTCTGGTCGTGTGTTGTGCAGGGCTTTGTATGTGCATGTGAGGAGTTTGAATTGGCTGTGCTTGTGGATAGGAAGCCAGTGAATCTTCTTGAGGTGCGGTGCAATGTGTGTGTGGCATGGGAGGTTGAGTAACGTGGCGTTCTGGATGGTCTGTAGCCTGTGTAGGAGTTGTTTAGAGATTCCAGCATAGAGAGTGTTGCCGTAGTCTAGCCTGCTGGTGATGAGTGTGTGTGTGACAGTCTTTCTGGTGTTCTGTGGCAGCCATTTTAAAATATTTTGCAACATGCATTGGATGCGTAAGCAGGAGGTATTCACTGCATTGATTTGTGCTGTCATGCTTAGCTTGTTGTCTAGAATGATTCCTAGGTTTCTTGCATAGGCTGTGGATGTGAGAGTTGGTCCTAGCTCTATTGGCCACCAGGTAGAGTCCCATAGGGAGGGCATGTTGCTGAAGACCAGAACTTCTGTTTTGTCAGAATTAAGCTTTAGACAGTTGGTTTGCATCCAGTCTGCTAGCATGGTCATGCACTCCCAGGTTGAGAACCACTGTTTTAGAATATAATGGAAGGGGTTTGATATAAAACACAAATTAGTGGATTTACCTTGGGCACGTTGAGGTGAACAATGGCTCACATCTGAATTGCTGTCATTTCATGTGCACAATTGATGGGTAGAAGAAAATGGTAATAGGTGGTTTAGGACCTATTCGGAAGAAAAATCGCAGGGCAACCCCAGGGAGTTTCGAGCTCAAAGGAATCAAGCAGTACTTAGTTATTGTATAATATTTCACTAGGGAGGAAGAGAGGGATAAATTCAGTTCTGGCCAAGCCAAGCCCTCCCTAACAATAGTTCATTTAAACAACAGTGTTCCCAGGAGATAGTTCCAAGAGAAACAATGTATGAATGTCATGTCTCAAGCCTAACTGACCAAAGTTCTATGGTTTTTGTTTTCAAAAGACGAATGCCCTCACCCACCCACAGATGGCATGTTTATCCTAGGGCGGCATCCTCACATTGGTAGATACATTCTACAAGGGGAGCTCTTCAGGTAGAAAAGAAGCCAGATTGTGAATTTTGGGGCCTAGGATTGCTTGTGTGTGGTGTGTATGGTGCAGAGAGGAAAGAGGTAAACTAAAACTAGCTAGTGAAAAGCAATACATAAATGTCCCTGATGCACAAGGAGTTTTCTCTCTGAGTGTCAGAGATATTTTCACATTTAACTTCCTGGCACCATCATACTTCACATGGCAGTCACTGGAAGGAAAAATCAGTAATGATAACACAGTGTGATCTGGTGGTCCAGAAGTGTGCAGAGCGCCTAGTGACGGGATTCTGAAGGCAGAGCAGCTGAGTCTCTGCCTATGAAAACCTTGCAGTTCCCCCAACTCTATATGGAGAGGTTGATGGATGGGGTGTCTGCCTCTATAGGAGATCCTAAATGAGACACTATTTCATCAAACCTTGAAATATATGATATAGCTATATGGCACCTGAGAAAAATCTCCTGTTAATCCTAAAGGCTTTACACCTGTGCTCAACCATCTATGTATTTATTAGGTTCTGATTAAATTATGACATTAAATATATGTTTTCTCTTTCTTCAGATATAATTGTTGGAGCCTTCGGTGTAGGGAAAGCAGTTGTATACAGGTATACGCCATGAGCAAAATTGTTTCTATATTTCTGAATGATTGAAGCTAGTAATAGTATTTTGAGACATAAAATCTGCCATTGACATCTACTGCCACTATGCATGCAAATTTTGTTTGAATTGCTTTATTAAACTAATAACCACACACTGAGTAAATTCTACATTAGGAAAATTCAGCAAATACATGCTTCCCAGTTAGACTAACTGAAAATGTCATTTTGCTGGGAATGTTAAACCAGTGTTTTCTCTCACAGGGCAAGGCCTGTGGTAACAGTGGATTCTCAACTGGTGCTGAACCCCATGATTGTAAATCCGGAGAATAAAACATGTCCTGTTCCTGGCTCTACACTACTAGCAACATGGTAAGTTGTTAAAGAAGTATGGGACAAGAGCGGTCGGTAAGACAAGGAATTCTTGTTTACACTTGTCTCAACTGGAAGTCTTTTCTTTGACAATTTGTCATGCTACCTTAACACAGGATTCATTGCAGAGAAGTTTTGACAAGGCCTGTAAATAGTTAAGCTTTGCTACTTGCAAGGTTTTCAAATTAAACTGGGTAGCAAAAAATATATACTCCCTACACAGTTAAAATCACTACAATTTAAAGCTTTGAATTAATCGGTATCTCTTGTGTCCATTGTGACATCGGTTTATATCAAAAACTTTACCATTGATCACACTGCAATACATTCCCCTGGCTCTAAGGAGTTGACGACTTTGCCGTTCCTGTTGTTGGGTTGAATTTTAAATATTTTTCTCCACCTTTATTTGCCTGCAGGCTGTATGGACTACTTGTGAATAAAAACTTGAAATCAAACACCCATAAGTGAATCTTAGCAAACTTTGTACTGATAAAAGAGGTCAGGCATGTAAGGCGGAATGAATAAAAGGGAGAATATTGAAGATCAGATAAAAGGGAGTAAAGGAGGTTGAAAACAGGGGAATGGAGTAAGGCGCTAGAAGACACACAAAGGACATGCTCCCAGAAGTGTGGAAATGAAGCAACAGAATATGGATCCATTGGGGCATGTCCATACACCATCGAGAGCTGATCTTCTTCAAACACGGGAGGAAGAGTACATTTGGGAAAACGACCAGGCAACCATACACATGCATCAAACATGTGAATCTATGCGCCAACTCAAATGACTAACAATATTTGAACATGCTCCAGATGACTAGTGAGTAATTTCAACTCTCCTGGCTTTCACCGTTGGTCCAAAGTAGGGAATGAAGTTCTTCTGCAGGTTGAACCCACTGACTGATTATGGTTCTGGATTCCTAATCTCACATACTAGTTTGAAGAGTTCTAGGGAGGGGTTAATAGACTTCCATCTTCCATATTCTACACAAAAAAACCTTTTTTTAGGTTTGTCACTGACGGTTTGATCCAAGGACATTTTAGAGCCACATTTTGTAATTAGAGAGATCTTTCTTAAGATGACTAGTATATTTTTGTTCTAGATCTTATGTTTTCCTATTGTACCAGGTCAAATGCTAAAGTCAACCAATCGTTATGTGTTTCTATGAGTGATTCTACAGAAGTAGTTGAAAGGACACACTACTTTTAGGTGTCAGGTGCTACACAGAACTTTTCAAGCTAAATAAAAGATTCAAAGAAAACCACTATCCTTTGATACCTCATAGTGAAACTTATATTTAAATAGAAATCATGGTGCTGAGGTCCAGCTACACATGTTTTTCATATGTCGAAATATTTGCAAAGTCTAGTTCTCTGTTTTTGCAATATGGTTGCAAATGAACTTTACTAAAGAACAGAATGTTCCATGCAAGGCTATGTCTATGAATTGTTACACTAAACAGACAGTTGGATACAGTCAGCTCTTCCTGCGAGTCGCGTTCCCATCCTGGCACCTTCATCTTCTTTTGATGAGAACCTCACTATCAGGTGTCTAATACATAACAATAACCTATTCACTAGCTAGCAAAAGGCAGCTGGAAAAACACAGCCTCTCGAGTGGGAAAAACATAATGTGCAAAACAAACGCAAATGAAATGTGCAGGCCTCTCACCCTTAAACGTGTAAAATTAGAAATTCAAAATGGCAATAGATATGAGGCTAACTTAAGTTGAATAGCATGTTAACTCAGGGACTGCTCACAATGGCTAAATGAGGTTCCTTACTACAAATTATAGTAGAATTCACATTATTTAACAATAGAAATCACACTTTGCTAATAAATGCATTTAATTGTACAAATGTAGATTACGCTCCCCCACTGCCCAAAAGTCTGATGGGCACTCATTAAAAAACTGAACTATTTTCTTTAATCGATTCAGCATCATTAACAATCACCAGCAATAAGAATTCTCGAATGTCATTGGTTTGATGTCAGCTTGGGTTTTGGCACATACTGTGACATTGTTAATAGGATGGCCCCATTAAATGCTAGTGATTTCTGAAATCCATTAATGCATGTTTCGCTTTTATTTTTCATACTTGTACTGTACAAGTTTTCATCTTCTGTCCAGAGCACACATGCACTTAATCATGCTTGGAAAGAGAATCCATTATTTTCACGAGTGTATTCTTGCCAACATTACATTGTTGTATTATTTTATTAGTTTCTGTAACCCTTACACTTGTACAAACTTGGCTGCAAGGACAATAATTATGTTCCCAGGAGAGATATTTGATAGCTACTTGAATTGAAGTGCTATGTGTTAAAGCGCAGCTCGCTAGTGTTCCTAGATTGTGCACATAGACACAATATCCCTTGTGCAGGGATACAATTCCCAGAACACATGATCTAGTAATGCCCATGGCCACCCTGCCTATGTCTCGGAAGAATAGTTTTGCTGTTGATGACTTCCTCTTTTGTTCACTTTCTGGGGTTGGCCTTTTTTTTCTTTGTAGTTGATATAACCTTGTACTCTACACATGAAAACAATTAGCTGTGAAATCCCAGTAGGAAAACAATCCTTAAACCTCACAGACAGACTGCAGTACCTCCCCGCCAGCTGCACGGTTTATGCGAAATACCCGCTGATTGATATATCAGGGCAGCGAATGGAGAGCTTCTAGCCAATTGGAAAAGTTTATTGAGTTTTATTAAAGTGCATAGCCAATGTCTTTGCTGTTCCTATAAATAGAATATCTAAAATATGCATAAGCTAGGAAGAGAACCTTTGATTTTGTTGGTAATGTCTTTCTTACAGAAAACAGAAGTTAATTGACTGTGGTTGATTCGATTTAGGGCTAGGCCTCCAGTTCTGACAGTTCCAACTACATACAAAGTGGTTGGAGAATTTCCTAAGCAGATGAATTTCTTCTGCAAATATTTTATATTCATTTCTTTTGTTATCTCAAAAATGTCATTCTGAGAGTGCAATCAAGATGAACACCCACAGTTATTGAGATTACATTTTATCACATAACAACAAGTGCTAGGGAGATTTACAATTTCACCCTCGTAATGCTGGTTCCTCCTCAGAGACCACTGTTTGCTTAAGAATTATTTTTGCTAATGTTTCGCCTTGAAGATAAAAGAGAAATATCCTTTTTTTTTCAAGGATAACCAGAAGTGCTGTAGGAATGGCTCAGCATTTGTAATTTCTCCAGGGAAAAGAGATAAATACTCCTAATAGCCCCTGGCGTCTGTGGGAAGTCCTTGGTTAATGGTATGTGGCAAATTTCTTTGTCCTCGATGAAGACATTGACTGAGGTCATGCCATATGTAAACATTCCAGCTAAGGCCCATTTTAATTACAGCTGCCTCAGGAAACTGATCCTTAGCTATAATATGATTAGAGGTCATTACCCAGGTGGTGTTTGAGGCCAGAAGGACATGAAAGTATTTGAGATGCATGGGAGTTGTTACTCTAAAGAAGCAGATTATGGGTCATGTTAACATTCTGTAAAGGCGATAACTGGGAAATAAGCTTAAATCAATTGTTTTAGTCCATCAGAAGAAGTAATGGTTTTTTTTGGTTCGTCAGAGCAATGTGATGCCTGCTTGCAACGAGGCACTGCATGAATGGGAAACACTATGCTAATTATTGAATACAGCAGCCCTAAATATTGGTTCCTGTATTAGGATGTTCTGGTAATGAAAGACGTGACAGCTGTCATTTCACTCATAAAGGATTCGTTTGTAAAAATAGGGATGGACCTATGGGAAGCAGCCTGTGATACCTTGTTAAGTAAAGTGACATGGTTGTGGGCGGTGCCCGTGCCGGGGACGGAAATGAGAAGACAATACCCCATGACCAAGAATGTTCACTGCAATTATGCTGTTTGTGTAGGAAGGTGACAACCTTTATGGCAGCTTTATATGCATTGAAACCAGTAACGACAATGGTCAGAATAAAGTGGTTTCTCCTCATTGTGACCATAGGACACTATGACTCGGATTCAGAGATCCAGCTTGCGCTGCAGTGAGGGGGTGGGGGAGCCACAACACTGTGGGGGTTTGTCACAGAATATTTTGATGCCCTCGTTCTTGTCCCCATAGTGCAATGCAGCCCTGTAAGCACCATGAGGGGTTCATGGATCCTCTACCTGGTTTCAGGGCACAGATACCCTTGTTTCCTACAGCCGCATCCTGAGAGTTGAACAGGAGGTGCACGGTTGATGCGATATCTGACCTAGTACACTGACACTTGTAGTACAATGAAAGTCACATGAGCATCAGCTGCCTGGTGTCCATACTGCCCCCCCCTAAATAAAGGGCCATACTTACACATCAGACATTCAATTCCTCTTGTGGCTCATTTCAGCACTAAAAAATGTTCACCCATTATTAGGGCATAGGATGGTACTGTGGCGAGTGCCCAAAAGCAACGGTGTCTGTCATCTTGGTGTATTTTATGCTTGACTACAAAATAATATTCAGGGATAAACCAGCAGCAAAAGGTTATTGCGTAGGGGCGATAGAGCTAGGTGTGCGGGAGGTGAATAAAAAACTACTCGCATGTCTTTTTCATGCAGAATTTTTTGTGTTTTCAAAGACAGCCTTCTACGTACCCCACATGACTCTAGTGAGGGGGTGTTACCTGCCAGCACCCCCACTCAACAAATTGTTCCCGCTCACTGCTGTTAGGCTGCTTTACTCAAACTCCATTGAACTTCTAATTGGCCATGTGTGTCCCCACTTCACAGATGAAGTACTGAGTGACAATGTGGTCCTTGGAAGAGTTCATCACTGCATGAAGCACAGCATACACAGCTGAACAACAGGCTGACATGTCTGACGGTACTGGAGCAAGGTACCTGCTGCTGCGAGGTTCAATTAATAAAAAATGCGGTTAGCAGCTGTGAAGTGTTATATTAAAAGCAGGAAGCAAGAACAGGTGCATGAAATGACCTACCAAAAATAAAGTCTCAAATGTATTTATACTACATTTTCCATTCATCCAACTCTCCATTAAGGGCAGAGAGAGATATTGTGACACATCGGCGAGACGGAGACCAAGGTGTCAGTCCGTTTGTGCGACCAGAGATGGTTTGCCTGGTCTCCTGTTGACAATTATTCCTGGTGGTGAATTACGGCTTCATTTTGTAACGTAGTAAATTGTTTAAGCAGATGTAAGTAATTGCATTGGCTCATTAGGCAGAACCTTTTCCGTCACACTGCTTCCTTCCTGCCTATACCACTGGGTCAAGAAAGGGTCCAACACACGCTGCGCCAGAATGCAGCCAACTGCAACCTTTTTCCTTTGCTGTGAGTATAGAGAACTCAGCTTGGCACACTCCATCGTTTTTTAAACGAATTTTTCTATTTTTAATATATATATATGTATATATATATATATGTATATATATATTAGAAATAGAAAAAAATACTTCTAAAAAATGATGAAGTATGCCAAGATATATATATATGTAAGCATTAGAAACCGGCAGGTCTTAAAAAATGTGTACACGTGGCAATCGCTATCCATTTGTGCACTCCTGCCCTTTTTGAGCCAAGTACAAAATGTTGCCACTCGCCCATGGCTTTTGCTCTTACCACAATCTTCATAAGCTCAAGTACAAATCTGTGAAAATGTTTAAGTGAAGCACCTAAAAAAAGGTACAAGTCAATTATCAATTGCACATGTCTATATTGCGTGTAAAATCTCCAAGATCACTTGTAAGAAATGCAAATTATGCCAGGGACTCATTGCACCCTATTTTGCACATGGGTCTAAATGACTTTCATAGTGTCATTCTGTATTCTGGAAATACGCATTACATTAAATACGCATTACATTATAGAAACAAACTTTGAAATCAAGTTTACAATTTGTTGTGTTATGATTTAAATGCTGTACGATATAGAACCTTTTATTCGACCTGCTGGAGAAGTACAAATACCATATAGTCTGCCGACTGTCGACAACCTCATACTTTTGACACTTAGACCTTCATCAGTAAAAGTGGCTGGATATTTCCGGTATGTATGGAAACTACTGTTAAGGTTCATACCAGAATTATGAGTTTGGTGGCTAACACCGCACTCCTGCAGTTTTCCCCGGATACATTTCGGCAGGTCAAACTGCTGAAATTTATAAACGAACAAATGCGCTGTAATTACCAGGTTACTTAAATTTTGGTGCGATCACCACCAAAATCAGCAACCTATCCCTTATTCTCGGGGACAAACTCATAATTGGGTGTTATTTACTCCACCCAATGAATTCCGATCGAGTGGAGTCAGATATTATCAGGCCTGATAAATATCACCCCAAACACCAGGCCACTCGGAATGATGACCTTATTTCGTAGAGTTGAAACAGTTTAAATCTTCATTAGGTTCTATTCTCACAGCACTGCTGTCGGCAGACATTACTATCAGCCTGAAAAATAGCTTTCAGAAGTACTGCAAAGAGAGGGTATTTGGCTCCGCCCACATGTCGGTAGCCATGTTTACACAGTTTGATTTGGCAGAAACTGTGCTTGTATTGCACTCTTATTGGCTACTGACGGGTGTTTCCTCTCCTAGTGTGGAAAACCCTCCCCATAATGTAAACAGGGATGGGTGAGCCACTGACAGCTTGAGCCAGGCTGTTAGAACCTTGAGCCAGTAACGGCTCGTGGAGGGAGTGCCGCAGGGCGGTGGGGCGGGGGAGCAGCAAGGTGGGGGGTAGTAAACTACGGCATACGGCCGAACAGAGGTACGTAAACAAATAAAACAAATTTTGTTGCGTGCGCTGCATCGTATTTGGCAATGCAGCGCACGCAATGAAATTCGTTTTTGTTTATTTATTTGTTTACTTACCTCTGTTCGGCCGTATGCCGTAGTTTACTACCCCCACCCTGCTCCTCCCCCGCCCCACTGCCCTGCGGCACTCCCGCCACGAGCTGCTACTGCCTTGAGCCCATAACTAGCCGAGCTTTCATGTGCCTTCTGCCTCCCTCCCTCTATCCAGGATATGGCATTAGGGCCAGCGCTGTAGACTTTGGAACTGCAGAACCAGGTTCAGGTCTGGGCGTTGGCTCAAAATCCTAGGATTCTGGACAAATAACTTAATCTACCCATGCCTGTAAGCAAAGATTATAACTTTTTGTAATGTAACTGGTACCCATGTTTAGTGCTCCAATTGCGCCTTTAGGTCGAGTTCACTTTATATATATACGGAACAAGTTGGACGGAGAGGTAAAACAAAGCCTTAACATAAGGAAATACAACTAGATATCCATTTCCTGGCTGATTAGTGAAACCAGAAACCTGGATAAATCGCTGCTTCACTGCTTAAATTGTGTGATCATAGACAAATATTTTAATTCACCAAAGATTATTTTGTTCATTATCGTATATAAATGCACTTTCAAATATGTGAGTTCAGAATACGAGTTGTACAAAAACCTATTGTGCATGATTTAATAGACTATAATGTTGCTCTTTAATAATCTATGCCACATATAGGGCTTCATGACAATTTTCTTGCCTATTAGTGCACTAATGATTTAGGTCTAAAAACGAACACTTTTAGTAAGTACTTCTCGGTGCAGTGCTCTAATGTGAGGTATTCATGTGAAAGCTTCACATTTTAAAGAAATACACTTTTTATTTGATTTGAAGTGACTTTATCATATTTTATGTGATGCTTGTTGTATTATTTACATAGCAAACAATTTCAGGGCTCGGCAAGTGCACTGGCGCTAAGATCCAATTCAGAATCTTGGCTCGGCTCTCCATGTAAATTTGTTGAGTCGCCCACCTTTAAATGTACTGCTGTTGCTGAGTCATCCAACCTCAGTATGGCAAGAGGAAGCATCGTGGTTTTTTTTGTATCCACTTATTTTAACAAATTGACTGTTGAAATATAAATGGCGATCATATTAGGGTCAAGCAAATTGTCAACTTAATAATATACACACCACAGAGAATAATGCATGATTGCCTCATATATATTGCCTGATCCTAATACAGCTGCTGCTCAGGACAACTTGTGATGGACACATGCACAACACTAAGGGTTAGATGTATGTACAACTGGTCACAAAATACTGGTCGCAATATTTTTGCGACCAGTGCGGTAATTTGTGAAGCTCCCTATGTACTTATAGGCCATTTTGCAAAATACCCATTCATAGTGGGTTGCAATTCGACCTACTTCATGAATATTGATGAGGTAGGTCACAAATTAAGACCCACTAGGAATCACAGCCTTTACAGGGTTGGTGGCCTGCTAAGATGTGCAGACCACCATGTTTGTGATTGCTTTTAAATAAAGCACTTTTTCTCTTAATGCAACCTGTTTTTCTTAAAGATAAATGGGATGTGTTTAAACAAAAAAATTTAAAGTACATTTTTTACTTTTTAAGAGTAGGCAGTGGTACACTTGACCGCTGCCTACTCTTAAAAATATATTTTTTAACATTCACAAAGGGAAAGGGGTTCCTTAGGGGTAAAATATTTCATGTTTTGCAGCCGCATTTATGTTGCAAAACATTAATAAATACAACTACCATTTGGTATTTGGAAGGGACACCCTAATCATGCCTCTTACAAATACCAAAAGGTATTAGGTCGCAAACCCAAATTGTGATTCAGTTACAATATGGTGTTCATACATTTAAGAAAGCATTTTTGCTGTCGCAAATGGCCTGATTCTGTGAATTGGGCCGTATGTGACCTCAAAAATGCTTTGTACATCTGGCCTTAAGTTCCAAGCACTCAGTCCCAATGACAGACTTTGGTGGCCACTGGAAGGGCTGATGCTGGAGCCACAGCTCGAAGTGGGAATGAGAAATCATTTATTTGAGTGAGGGAACCCCAGCCGCTCCTGGAGCCAGAGTCCTTATTCTGAAGTTCAGGATGGAATAGAATGGAGTTCAAAGTATGGCTCCAGAACAGTGCCTCTGAGGTGAGAGAGCTTGTAGAAGGTTGGAAATGAGGGGTGCGATTGGAATCAGGAAAGTGCTATTTGTGGAGTTATAGCACAATAGGATCCCAGTCCCAGAAGACTAAATTCTACATCAATTGCGTTCATTAGGTAACCACTGACATAGGTTTGCAGTTTCCAAGCACTATAAACATTAATGCTGTTAAGAGAAAACTTAAGAGGACTCATGCTATCAACCTCAGAAGAATAAAAGGCTGACTGCTGTGGAGCCTGCAGGCGACACACCGGTCTCAGAGTAAATGCATTGACCCACTGAACAATCATACATGCATAACTGCTAATGTAACTGTCATCTCTCAGTGGTACCTCACGTTCCTAGGTATGCTTTCCTGTTATATATATATATTTTTTTTCTTGTTGCAGTTTTTATAGTGCAAACTCGACCCGAAGGTATTGGAGTGCTTTACATACGCACCAGTTACATTACACAAGGACACATTCATTTTTTGTAGGCACGGGGATATTAAGTGATTTGCCCAGAATCACAGGATGTTTAGATGACGCTGAGCCTCGAACCTGGTTTCCCAGCTCAAAAGTCGGCAGTTCAGGCTGTTATGCCACGACCTCTCCCTATATTTTCACTGTCAGAGAAGCAGTCCAGTGCCCACTCATTTACCAGCCAAGTATTTCTACCACAGGATGCACAGCGCCTACAATGTTCACCGCAGGTATATGCCGGTAACGTACAGCACATCTCAGTATGTGATTTCATAGTGTGTGCACTGTTGCTTTGAGCTTGTGCCGTGCTGCATAGTACCAGTATGCACTACTACTACTGCAGCATTGTGAGGTTAAACTGTCTACTCAACACCAGCAAACCATATTCTCTAGCATGAGTGCATCAGCTGCGTGCCACTGCACCATACTGTATCGAGGCAGCATGCACTTGTACCTTGTAGCAATAGTATGAGCTGGTACAATGCTAAGCAGCACCAGCATGCTCCTGAACCGTACTGAGCAATATCAGAATGATTTTCTACCAATATGTGCAGCAGAGGTATAAGCAGAGCCACTGGAATAATGTGATTGTGCGGCGACGCCGATTTTTGCATAATTATAGAGTTGCCGCATTTGCCACATAATCCATAATCCATCATCTGGTGCATAATCTGCATATTTTAACAAAAAAAACAAATACTAGCTCAAACGGTTCAAAAGTTACTAAAAACACAATGGTATGTGTTACCGCGCAGTGGGAGGCATTTTGCAAAGGTTGACTGACCACTTTTCAGTTGCTTACTTCTATATTTGGGTATTAAACTGTACCTAATGTGCACCCACTTCCCAGACAGTGTTAACAAGTGTTAAAAGAACAAAATAATGAAGTAATACTGTTAAAAAACATGCCACATTACGCCGCATAGTTTGTTTTTTCTTGCCACATAATTAACTCAACCCTGCCACATAATTTGACCCTCTCTTGCCGCAAAATTCCAGTGGCCCTGGGTAGAGGTCTGTCTTGTGCTGAGCAGGATCAGTGTGAATTTGCAATGTACCAAGCTGCATCAGTAGAAACTTGTAGCATTTTGTGCAGCACCAGTGAGAGCCTTTGTTATGCAGGAAAGTATCAGCTTGAACTGGTAGCGTTGTGTGTGTCTCAAAAAACCCTCTATGGGCAGCACCAGTGTGAATGTTTGCCATTCCGTGTGATATCAAAATGAAGCTATACTGTGTTATATAGCACCTGTACTGCTGTGTGTCATCAGCATATGCTTACAGCTTGCTATGAAGTGCCTGTATGCACTTTTAGTGTATAGCGTCGCACAAGTATGAGCTTTCACCATCCTATGCAGCACCTGTCTGCATGTTTGCTATAGAGTGTGGCACTAGTATGAGCTTGCACCATGCAATGTAGCACTGATATATTCTTGTAGCATACTGGGTGGCACCAGCGTGAGCTTACACCATGACAGGCACCACCAATCTGCACTATACCATACTAGGCAACAGCAGTTTAAATTTCTATGGCACATTGTTGCACCACTTGTATTTACCTTGCTGCACAGCACTGCCTTCCTCCCTTACTATCAGATTGTGAAAATGACACAGCTACTGCCATTTTGGGAATGTTTATCTTATATACATCCATCCACCCAGGTGGGCTAGGCCCCTACCAATAAGTAAATGGGGGTAAGACAGCTCCGAAAGCTCAGCATCAGGGCTTTAAGTGAGATGGAAAACATGGGGGGGGGTCTCTCAAAAGGGTGTGGCCAATGTAATTAAGTGCATGGCTTAAAAACACTTAAACTAAAATTCTAAGTTTAGCATAGTGTTCCGCCGTCTGGTATTTTTCTACTTCTGTCATTGCATCCAGATATATAATACAACAACTAACATTACCTACATCAAGCTAAGATTATTGGCTTTTTCAGTGGTTGTTTGTTGCATAAGATAAATGAGCGACGACTATGGCTTCATTGTATATAACATTGACAATGCCTAACTTCTTGCAGGAGAGATTGTGGCGTAATGGCCAGAGCTGCCGACTTTGGATCCTGGGAAGCAGGTTCGAGCCTCTGCGCCGTCAGAAAATGAAAATGTCTTTGTGTAATGTAACTGGTGCTAATGTAAAGTGCTCCAATACCTTCGGGTTGAGATGGCCAAAACAAAAAAAGTTCTGAAATGAAGAGAATGTGAAAGAACTATAGCGAGTTTCTTTGAAGTCACATCAAAATCAGTGAAGGGTGATACTGCTGCAGAGTTAGACCACTGACCTGCTGCAGAGCTAGACCACTGACCTGGTCAGTGTGAGTGCTCACCCTGTGCAGCTCCACCACTAAGTGATGCCCCCTGAGCCCCTTGAGCTCTCCGTTTGCTGACCACTGCTGGGTGTTGGAGGCCCTCCTCCACCCGCAGGCTCCATCCTGCGTCTCATCCCTGGTGGTCCAGTGGGAGAGCACTCTGCTCTTCTGCTGTTCTGCCTCTCTTGGCTTTTCTGTGCCCTTTTTTCTCTTTTCTCCCTCTGCGCTCTTTTCTCAATTTTTCCTCTTTTCTCTCTCATCTCTCTGCTCTCTTCTCACTCCATGCCGCTGCTGCCCCCTCCAGTGTGTCCTTCCCACTCCCGCCTCCCAGCTGACCACCCTCCCCCGACCCCTACTTAATGGCAGCCGCACCACTGGCACCCAGCAGCAGCCCCCAGCCTACCAGACATCAACGTTCACAAACCACTCAACTGCATTCTCATCAATGTGCGCTCCCTACACAAGCATGCCATAGAAATTTTGGAGCTCCTCAACACCCACGTGCCTGACATCGCCTTCCTCACAGAAACCTGGACCAACGCCAACTCCACACCCGACATCGCCACCGCCATTCCCGGCGGATGCAAAATCCTGGGAAAGACCGCCCCACCCACCCTGGAGGAGGCATGGCCATCATCCACAAAAGCACCCGCCGCATGACAACCGCCAGGCCGGACGACACTACAACCCTCTTGGAGCACCTCCACTTTCAGATCCAGAGCAACCCTAAAACGACTCTCTGCGGAACCCTCATCTACAGGCCACCCGGCCCCCACGCTCCTTTCACCAACACTATCACCAACTTCATCACGCCCTCGCCTCCACTGACTACATCCTACTCGGAGATCTAAACTTCCATCTGGACATCCAGGATGACCCCAACACCACCACCCTCTTAGAGAACCTCGCCAACATAGGACTGAAGCAACTGGTCACCGCCCCCATGCACACAGCGGGACACACTCTCGATCCCGTCTTCGCTGAAGGAAACAGCGTCTCCTACAGCCACACCATGGAACTCCTCTGGACAGACCACCACTGCATCTAATTCTTCTTCAGAAAACCCACCGTACACAAGCACGCCCACTGCCTCTCCCGCAGAAGCAGGAACAAAGTCACCGAAGACCAGCTCGCCTCCACCCTCATTAGTACCACACCAACAACACCAGACGCTAACACTGTGGCACGCAACCTCCACCGCTGGATCCTGAACTGCACCGACACACTCGCCCCCCCCAAGAAAAGCCACAGGATGACACATCAAGAAAGCAAGCTGGTTCACCCCTGCACTCCATGATCCAAGCGCTCCTGTTGACGACTCAAAAAGACACGGAGGAACAACAGAACCCCAGAAACACACACCGCCTACAGAGCAGCCACCACAGCACGCCACCAACTCATCAAATCAACAAAGAAGAAATTCCTCCAAGCCAGAATCCTCACCAACGCCCACAGCACCAAAGAACTCTTCTCCATCATCAAGGAATTTGCCAAGCCCAACAGCGAAACAACAGACGTCCCATCCTCCCAAGACCTCGGCAACAGACTCAGCACCTTTTTTCACCTCAAGATTAAGATGATCTATGACAACTTCGACAACCAAGACCTCCACACCGCTCCAGATCCCACCCCCAGTGATACCACCCCACAGACCCTGCTCACCTGGACCCCGCTCACGACAGAAGACACCCTAAAGACCATGAAGAGCATCCACTCCAGAGCACCCTCAGACACCTGCCCACCCCACATCTTCCACAGAGCCGCCACAGTCATCGCACCCGAACTACGCCAGATGATCAACTGCTCCCTTGAAACCGCCACATTCCCCGATGACTGGAAACACGCCGAAGTCAACCCCCTCCTGAAGAAACCCTCCACAGACACGATGGACCTCAAGAACTTCAGGCCTGTCTCCCTGCTTCCATTCACAGCCAAGGTCATCGAAAAGGCCGTCAACACCCAGCTAGCAAACTTCACCGAAGCAAGCAACGTCCTGGACATCTCCCAATCTGGATTCCGCACCACCCACAGCACCGAGACCGCCCTACTGGCCGCCACCGATGACATCCGCTCCCTCCTCGACCAGGGCCAAATGGCGGCCCTCGTCCTCCTGGACCTCTCAGCTGCCTTCGACACCATCTCCCACCGCACACTAGCCACCAGACTCCACGACGCCGGTATCCTTGGAAAGTCCCTTGACTAGGTATGCTCACATCTCACAGGCAGAACTCAGCGAGTCAGTCTCCAGCCTTACCTCTCGGAACCAACAGAGACCAGATGTGGAGTGCCCCAGGGATCCTCCCTCAGCCCCACCCTCTTCAACATCAATCAATCAAACATTTGTAAAGCACACTACTCACCCGTGAGGGTCTCAAGGCGCTGGGGGGGAGCTGCTACTGCTCGAACAGCCAGGTCTTGAGAAGTCTCCTGAAGGTCAGCAGGTCCTGGGTCTGCCACAGGTGGATGGGGAGGGTGTTCCATGTCTTGGCGGCGAGGTGGGAAAAAGATCTGCCACCGGCGGTCGTTCTGCGAATGCGTGGAACCGCGGCGAGGGCGAGGTCAGCGGAGCGAAGCTGGCGGCGAGGGGTGTAGAAGGTGAGTCGTTCGTTGAGTTATGCTGGTCCGGTGTTGTGGAGTGCCTTGTGAGCGTGGGTGAGGAGCTTGAAGGTGATCCTCTTGTTGACGGGGAGCCAGTGCAGGTCTCTCAGGTGGGCTGTGATGTGGCTGTGGCGGGGGATGTCGAGGATGAGGCATGCAGAGACGTTCTGTATGCGTTGTAGTCGTTTCTGGAGTTTGGCCGTGGTTCCCGCGTAGAGGGCGTTGCCGTAGTCCAGTCTGCTGCTGACGAGGGCCTGGGTGACCATCCTTCTGGTTCCGGTGGGGATCCATCTGTAGATCTTGCGGAGCATCAATCAATCAATCAATCAATCATGTCACTTATAAAGCGCACTACATACCCGCGAGGGTCTCAAGGCGCTGGGGGAAGAGGGGGTGGTGCTGCTACTGATCGAAGAGCCAGGTCTTGAGGAGTCTTCTGAAGGCCAGTAGGTCTTGGGTCTGTCGGAGGTTGGTGGGGAGGGTGTTCCAGGTCTTGGCGGCGAGGTGGGAGAAGGATCTGCCGCCGGCGGTCGTTTTCCAGATGCGGGGGACTGTGGCGAGGGCGAGGCTGGTCGAGCGGAGTTGAAGCAGAATGATGAAACGGCGTTGACCTGCTTAGTCATGGAGAGGGTGGGGTCGAGGATGACCCCTAGGTTGCGTACGTGGTCGGTGGGTGGCGGGGCTGTTCCCAGTGATGTTGGCCACCAGGAGTCATCCCAGGCTGAAGGGTTGGAACCAAGGATGAGGACCTCCGTCTTGTCCGAGTTCAGCTTCAGGCGGCTGGTCCTCATCCATTTGGCGACGGCCTTCATTCCTTCGTGGAGGTGGGCTTTGGCGGTGTGAGGGTCTTTGGTGAGGGAGAGGATCAGCTGGGTGTCGTCGGCGTAGGAGATGATGTTGAGGTTGTGCTGTCGGGCGACGTGGGCGAGGGTGCCATGTAGATGTTGAACAGCGTTGGGCTGAGGGAGGAGCCTTGGGGTACGCCGCAGATGATCTTGGTGGCCTTGGATCGGAAGGGGCGAGGCGGACGCTTTGTGTTCTGCCGGAAAGGAAGGATGTGGTCCAGTCCAGGGCCTTCTCTTGGATCCCGGCGTCGTGAAGGCGTGTTCGTAGTGTGTGGTGGCAGACCGTGTCGAAGGCGGCTGATAGGTCCAGGAGGATGAGGGCTGCTGTTTCTCCGTTGTCTAGCAGGGTCCTGATGTCATCGGTGGCGGCGATGAGGGCGGTTTCGGTGCTGTGGTTGCTGCGGAAGCCGGACTGGGAAGGGTCCAGGATGTTGTTCTCCTCGAGGTAGCGGGTCAGTTGTTTGTTGACGATTTTCTCGGTGACCTTCGCGGGGAACGGGAGCAGAGAGATGGGTCGGAAGTTCTTGAGGTCCTTGGGGTCTGCCTTGGGTTTCTTGAGTAAGGCGGTGATCTCGGCGTTCTTCCAGCTTTCCGGGAAGGTTGCTGTCTCGAAGGAGATGTTGATTATTTTCCGGAGATGGGGCGCGATGGCTGTACTGGCTTTGTTGAAGATGTGGTGAGGGCACGGGTCTAGCGGTGAACCGGAGTGGATGGTGTTCATGATCTCGCTGGTGTCCTCGTCGTTGATGTTGGTCCAGGAGAGCAGGCGGTTGGTGGTTGTGGGGGCAGTGGTCTCGGTGGTTGCCGGGGCGGTCGTGGTGTTGAAGCTGTCGTGGATGTCGGCGATTTTGCGGTGGAAGGAGGTGGCCAGTGAGTCGCACAGGTCTTGCGATGGCTGGATGTCGTTGGTGTTGGAGCTGGGGTTGGAGAGTTCCTTCACGATGTTGAAGAGCTCTTTGCTGTTGTGTGCGTTGTTGTCTAGGCGGTCTTTGAGTGAGGCCCTTTGGCGGATCTGATGAGGTGATGGTGATTGCGGGTGGCGCTCTTGTGGGCGGCGTATCTGTCCGCTGTCCGTTCGTGGAGCCAGATCTTCTCCAGTTTTCGGCATGTTCGTTTGGAGGCATGGAGGTCTTTGGTGAACCAGGTGGCTTTCTTGCTGGTGTGGCTGTTGGGCGGATTCTTGAGCGGGGCGAGGGTGTTGGCGCAGTCGTCGATCCACTGTCTGAGGTTGCGGGCGGCGGTGTCGGGGTCATCGAAAAGATTGTCAACGGGCAACTGACCCGCTTCCTCGAGGAGAACAACACCCTGAACCAGTTCCAATCAGGATTCCGCAGCAACCACAGCACCGAAACTGCCCTCACCGCCGCCACCGACGACATCAGGACCCTGCTGGACAGTGGAGAAACCGCGGCCCTCATCCTCCTGGACCTTTCGCCCGCCTTCAACACCGTCTGCCACCACACCCTACGCACACACCTCCACAACGCAGGGATCCGCGACAAAGCCCTGGACCGGAGGGTGTTGAAGCAGGAGGAGGAGACGGCGTTGATTTGCTGGGTCATTGATTGCGATGAGTCTAGGATGAACCCCAGGTTGCGTGCGTGGTCGGTGGGTGTCGGTGCAGCTCCCAGTGTGGCCGGCCACCAGGAGTCGTCCCAGGCGGAGGGGGTGGAGCCGAGGATGAGGACCTCCGTCTTGTCCGAGTTCAGTTTCAGGCGGCTGTTCTTCATCCATTCGGCGACGGCCTTCATTCCTTCGTGGAGGTTGGTTTTGGCGGTGGTGGGGGCCTTGGTGAGGGAGAGGATCAGCTGGGTGTCGTCGGCGTAGGAGATGATGTTGAGGTCGTGCGATCGGGCTATGTTGGCGAGCGGTGCCATGAAGACGTTGAAAAGTGTCGGGCTGAGGGATGATCCTTGGGGTACGCCGCAGATGATCTTGGTGGCTTCAGATTGGAATGGAGGGAGGCGGACACTCTGGGTTCTGCGTGTGAGGAAGGAGGTGGTCCAGTCCAGGGCTTTGTCGCGGATCCCTGCGTTGTGGAGGTGTGTGCGTAGGGTGTGGTGGTAGACGGTGTTGAAGGCGGGCGAAAGGTCCAGGAGGATGAGGGCCGCGTTTTCTCCACTGTCCAGCAGGGTCCTGATGTCGTCGGTGGCAGCGGTGAGGGCAGTTTCGGTGCTGTGGTTGCTGCAGAATCCTGATTGGAACTGGTTCAGGGTGTTGTTCTCCTCGAGGAAGCGGGTCAGTTGCCCGTTGACAATCTTTTCGAAGACTTTCGCCGGGAACGGGAGTAGGGAGATGGGCCTGAAGTTCTTGAGGTCTTTAGGGTCCGCCTTGGGTTTTTTGAGTAAGGCGTTGATTTCGGCGTGCTTCCAGCTCTCCGGGAAGGTGGCGGTCTCAAAGGAGTTGTTGACGATCTTCCGGAGATGGGGTGCGATGGTGGAGCTGGCTTTGTTGAAGATGTGGTGCGGGCAGGGGTCGGATGGTGAGCCGGAGTGGACGGTGTTCATGATTTTGATAGTGTCATTGTTGTTGACGTGGGTCCAGGAGAGCAGGAGGTCGGTGTGGCTGGGGGACGGTGAGTCTGAGGTGTCGGTGGCTGTCGGGGGGCCTGGTTGTTGAAGCTGTCGTGGATGTCTGTGATCTTGCGGTGAAAGAAGGTGGCTAGGGAGTCGCAGAGGTCTTGTGACGGCAGGATGTCGTTGGAGTTGGTGCTGGGGTTGGAGAGTTCCTTCACGATGTTGAAGAGCTCTTTGCTGTTGTGTGCGTTGTTGTCGATGCGTTCTTTAAAGGAGGTCCTTTTGTCGGTTCAGATGAGTTGGTGGTGTCTGCAGATGGCGTTCTTGTGGGCTGCATTGCTGTCCGGTGTCTGTTCGTGATGCCACTTCTTCTCGAGTCTTCGGCAGGTCTGCTTGGATGCCTGGAGGTCGGCGGTGAACCAGATGGCTTTTCTGTCGGTGCGTCTGTTTGAGGGTTTCTTGATCGGGGCGAGGGTGTTGGCGCAGTTGTCGATCCATTGCCTGAGGTTGCGGGCGGCAGTGTTGGTGTCGGCGGTGTCGGTTGGTGGGTTTCGGGCGAGGGTGGCGATTAGCTGGTCTTCGGTGACCTTGTTCCAGCTGCGGCGGGGGGTCCGTTGTGGGTGGTAGTGCGTGGTGGGTTTCTCGAAGGTGAAGTGGATGCAGCGGTGGTCGGTCCAGTGGAGTACGGTGGTGTGGCTGAAGGTGACGTGGTTGCTGGCGGAGAAGATGGGGTCGAGCGTGTGTCCGGCGGAGTGGGTGGGAGTCGTGACAACCTGTTTGAGTCCGAGGTTGGCGAGGTTGTCGAGCAGGGTGGTGGAGTTGCTGTCGTTGGTGTTCTCGAGGTGGAAGTTCAGGTCTCCGAGGAGGATGTAGTCCGTGGATGCAAGGGCGTGCGTGCTGACGAAGTCGGGGATGGAGTCGCTGAACTGTGGCCGGGGTCCGGGGGTCTGTAGATGAGGGTTCCTCTGAGGGTGGTGTTGGGATCGGTGTGGATCTGGAAGTGCAGGTGTTCGGCGGCGCTGAGGGTGTCATCGGTGCTGGTCGAGATTCTGAGGGTGTTCCTGTGGACGATGGCGATTCCTCCTCCTGCTCCGTTGGTGCGGTTCCTGCGGGTGATCTTGTAGCCATCCGGGATGGCTATGGCGATGTCGGGTGCCGAGGAGGGGTTCATCCAGGTCTCCGTCAGGAAGGCAACGTCCGGGGAGGATGAGTTGAGTAGGTCCCAGAGTTCGATGGCGTGCTTGTGGGCAGAGCGGGTGTTGAGTAGTATGCATCTGAGGTAGTTGCGTCCTACCCCGGTGGGCGCGGTGGTGGCTTGGAGGCTGGTGAAGCTGCAGCTCCGGCAGGTGAAGGGTCCGTGGATGCGGTTCGGGGTGGCCAGGAAGCAGGTGGATGGTCGGCCGGCGTTGAGTTCATGGAGGGTGCTGGTGTCATAGCGGTGGGCGTCGTGGCATTCGCGGGGGCCAGGGGGTCTGGCACTGGGCGCGGTCCAGACACGGACGGGTGCAGCCGCACAGCGGCTGCCATAAGAAGGGGAGGTGGGAGGGAGGAGCAGCTGGGAGGAGGGAGCGGGACGAATGGGCAAGCGAGGGGGGCGGGGCCGCAGGGGAAACAGCGGCGGGAAGGGGAAAGGAAGGCTTGCATTTGGCGATGCAGCGCGTGCAACGAAATTCGTTTTATTTATTTATATGTCTACTTACCTCTAATCGGCCGTAATCCGTAGTTTACTACACACCCACACTGCCCCTCCCCTGCCCCACGTCAGCGCCCGGCAGCACTCCCACCACGGGCCGCTACTGCAAACATTCCCAACATTGTAGTTCTCACAGCCTGCATATGGGAAAGTTAGTCATAAGCAAGTTTCTGCCACTGTATAGTAAGTTAAGCTTCTTATGGACACATCTTTGGTTGTGAGGAGCAAAATCATTTGTTATCAGCTGCAGAGTGTTTGAGGGAGGAGAATGAGATGAGACGGCAGACTTACCTGGCTATGTACAAGTTCACCACCAGATAGTGCAATCATGGGTAAGAGGCAGGAAAACTCTGAATTAACCTGTGCTCACCTTCTGGTAGCCTGGCACAGAGCAGTCAGGTTTAACTTTAGAGGCATTGTCTAAAGTATTTGTGCAACACTTAAAACAGAAAAACTGTTAAAACACCAAACAAAAAGATTCCACACAAGGCTAGAAAAATGGAGCTTAATTTAATAAATAAAACAAGACCAAAATGACAAAAATCCAATCAGCGGAGCTTGAGATATGAATTTTTAAAGAATAACCTGTAAAATTGCACTAAAAGCAATAAGCACTTACTTGGGATATCTGGTCGCTCTGGACCGAGACAAAGTCAAAAGTTCCAGCCGACCGCGATGCAGTGCGGGCTGGATACAGGGACCCAGTGAGGACCACTGTACAAAAGGACCTTAATCCTGGCTGCGTCAACATCGAAGTTGTGGGGTGCAGCCATAACGATACGTCAGTGTTGATCCATGAACTGGTGGTGATGCGCTCATCCTAATCCGTGCAGCAGCGGCGATATGTTGGCTCCGATGAGCGAAGAGCAGGGATGTGGAGATTCATTGTCATCGTCGAGGATGCCGTCGATGGGATGCAAAGACCTTCCGCCGGGGAGAGTGTTTCACAGTGGTGGCTCTGAACGCGATGAGTCAGGGGTGATCCATGCAGCAGGGCTGATGCTCCGGTTCTGGACCACACACCAGGAGTGATGCACCGGTTCTGATCAACTCAACAGGGGCGATGCACCAGTTCTGATCCGCTCAACAGGGGCGATGCACCAGTTCAGATCCACTCAACAGTGGCGATGCACCGGTTTGACAGAGAGTGCATGGGTTTTGCTGGAGCAAGCACCTTAGGCCCACTTCCAAGGGTCCAGGACTGCGGTGACACCCCTTGGCAGGGCAGACTCACAAATGGCAGAGTTCAAGTGCAGAAACAGGTATTTGGAAGTCTTTTATGTCCATGAGACTTCAGATCAGGAGAGCAGCCAGATAGCGCTTGGAGTCACTCTTGGTTCAAGTGATGCAGGTCCAGTCCTTCTCACCCAGGCAGAGGCTTTACAGGTCCAGATATGTACTGAAGTGGTGGTGTCAGAGGTCCAGTACTTATATCCAGTTGGGCCTTTGAAGTGGGGGAGGCTTCAAAAACATGCCTTTGAAGTGCACAGAAGTGCATCCCTTCCTGTCCTGGCTCCAGACTCACAGGACGCAGCCTATTCAGGTGTAAGTGCAGCTGGGTCCAGGTCCTCCCTCCCACCCTGACAGGATGGCCCATCAAGTCACACCTAAGCTCCCATTGTGTTTGGCTGTCTAGGGGGATTACACAAAGCCCAGGAGTCACCCACCCCAGACATGTGATCAGAAGCAGGCAGCTGACACCAAATGACTATAGTAAGAAAATGCCAACTTTCCAAAAATGGTATTTTCAGAATTGCAATTTAAAATCTGACTTCACCATAAGTTTGGATTTAAAATTGGAATTCCTGAGACACCAAACTTGAATCGTGTATACCTTCTCATTTGGAAACTACTCTTATAAAATATAATAACTTAATCCCAATGTTATCCTATGGCAGAGATGGGCTTTGCAGGAGTGAAAAATGAATTTGGAGAGTGTTTCACTATCAGGACATGTAAAACATAAAAGTGCATGTCCTGCATTTTAAATACACTACACCTTGCCCTCTGGGTTGTCCAGGGCATATCTTAGGGGAGATTTATATGTATAAAAAGGGAAGGTTGGGGATTGGCATAAAAGGTTTATTTTGCCAGGTCAAATGACAGTGTAAACTGCACACACAGGCTCTGCTATGGCAGGTCTGAGACATGACCAGAGAGCTACTTAGGTGGGTAGCACAAGCAGTGCTGTAGGCTTCCCAGTAGCATTTAGTTTACAGGCCCTGGGCACATGTAGTGCACTTTACTTGGGTCTTATAAGTAAACTAAAGGTGCCAATTGGTTATGAACCAATATTACCATGTTTAGGGGAGAGAGTACAAGCACTTAAGCACTGGTTAGCAGTGGTAAAGTGTGCAGAGTCCTAATACCAGCAAAAACTAAGTCAGAAAAAGTGGAGTAGGAAGGCAAAAAGTTTGGGGGTGACCCTGCAAAAAGGGCCATTTCCAACAGCATGCATTTGTACTTGCTGCAGGTAATGTTTGTGGTAATATTAGAGAAATTAAAACTGGACCACCAGCTCATAAAACAGACCAACAAACTGTGCCTATGTGAGTGCAGGGGGCAACATATTAAATATCCTCAACAAATGGTAGCAAAGCCAGTAGGTCATTTAAATTCTAAGAAGGAGATGAGAAGAAAAACTAGGATACGTCTTCCCGTCTAAACATGTCCGACCAAAAAGTATCCTATTGTACAAGGTATCAGGTTTGAACCTATCAAGAAAAAGGGCTTGAACCTAATAAGTACACATAATTTCGTATTTGTTTGTTAGACCTTCAAACACCCTATTGGTGTCATACTTAATCATCGGGTCTCATCCTTGTCCCTAAAAACCCAGAAGGGCTCGACCATATTCCAGGGAGCACTTTGGATATTCTCCTGCCATGGTCTAGAATAAAAATACCTCAGAATAGTGTTAGGTTAACTGATATCTCTATATGACATTTTTCCAGGGCATATATATCATCCAGTCCTGATGAAAGCCCAGGACCCTATGGCCAGTATACTTTAGGTCTAAATCATGTTTACATTTATTAAGGGTGTAGGATCATTCATTATCTCCAATGGCACGCCCTTCCATGATTTTTTAATCATACCAGGAACACCATGAATAAAGGGATACCTAGGTGTTCAGAGGTATTTTTATTTTAAGACCCCAGCAGGAGAATATCCAAAGTGCTCCCTGAAACACGATTGAGCCCATCCTGATTTTTAGGGACCAGGATGAGACCCGATGATGATGTATAACGCCAATAGGGTGTGTGGGGGTCTCAACAAACAAATAAGAAATTATGTGAACTTGTTAGGTTCAAAACTTATACCTTGTACAACAGGATATCTTTTGGTGGGACATGCAACATATTAAAGCCAGACCTATTGATATTTTAAATGCTTGTTTTCTTCATACCATCGTAGTTCCATCTCATTTTGAAAGGGGTCACATTTTATTTTTTAATGTACCTAGGTGTTTTCTCTTCTGTGCTCTCCTTGTGAAAATGTTTCAATAGAAGTGAAAATGAAGCCCATTAATAATGTTAATAAAGAGCTCTGCAGGCTGTAATTGCGGTGCACATCTGTTCTGCCGTCACTCTATAGCCAGGCCATCCAACTCTTTGTAAAAATGATTATCCTTTATATGAACCGGTAAAGTATTTGATGCTAAGCATTGTTTCACATTAACAACATTTGTTTTGATACTATCAAGAAATCCTTTCAATAGCAGAGCAATTGCTCATTGATGGAAGGCCCCAGTGGGAATGCGTGCCTTTTCTCAGCATCTTGTGGTGTACATTCCAGTGGAGTCCCTTTTCCCAGGTAATGGCCCACCAATTTGGGCTGTGCTTCTTAATATAGAAATAAGGCACTGCTAATAGACGGCTCTCTAGAGCTTTTTCCCAGCAGGAAATTATGCCGCGCTAATGGAGTGCACGCAGTTATAATGGCTTAACAGTGCATCAGTGGTCGCTTGTAAAGGGGCTTTGTATATAATTTCATTAAACATTTATACTGCCTTGATCTCCAATAATGAAGTGCAAAATAAAATTATTTCTCGGCCAGTAACTGGATCATCAGGCTCATGTGCAGTGGTTCTCAGCTACAGATGCAAGGGCTTGTTCACACACCCAAACCTGAGAACTGTTTCAACTATCTATTTTATTATAAAAAATTAAAAGTAGTTTCAGTACGGAAATGCTGGAGCCTATCCATCACATAGACATACTCCTGGAAGACCTAAACAACTTAATTAAAAAATGTATCAAAGCGTCTGTTTATTTCCATTATAATAGTAATTTTGAAAATATTAGCGTGCCCTTTCTTAGGTTCAATTTCAAATAGTTTTTGAGACAGATGCTAGTAAAGCAATATACATAGGTATTGTTTTATGCTTGCTCATGTTCTTCCCATAGTGGTCACAATGAAAAAAACTGGTAGCCAGAGTAATCATGAATATGTGTCTTTATGTCAAACAGAGAGAAAGCTTCTATATGACAAAGGAAGACCTGGGGGCAAAGCTCATGGAGGCCCTGGGATAACAAATTTAGTATAGATCTGGGCTATAGAAAGAAACTGAACAGTGTACGATTTGTGGTTGGATTCAGTTTGACTTTTTAGGTAGACTGAATGGTGTGAGCTTTAGTTTCAGAAATTGCATATCAGCTGCCGTTGTAAAGGTCTGTGCAATCTGCCAGCTGGAGAATGGAAATGCCTTGCTTGAATAGTCCCCTCGTGGTGGCTCCATGTACAGGCTACATGTCATTGGAGTCAAGACAGAGCCCTAAGGGTTCTGCATGTAAGCTGGAGCACAGAATACTTGGAGTACTCCATTTGGGCATAGTGTTGTCTGTTTGAGAGGAATGAGATAGACCGCTTGAGGACAAGATCAGAGATGCTGAGACAATCGGAGCAGTACTTGGTGCTTAACTGTATCAAAGGGCGCCAAGTGCTCTTCGTGGATGACTTCTTGGGTAGTGGTCTAAGTAATGCAGCAGCTCAATTGGTAGGCGTGTGTACCACTGTGTTGATTTATGTGGTTTGGGAAATGCAGCACCACTGCTTCCTCAAGCACTTTGGAAGAAGAGATAGCCAACAATTGAGCAATAAGTTGTTCACTGTCTTCCAGCTAAACAGCAGGTGGAGTTTGAGGTATCCTTCCTGGACCACAGAGCAATTTGGGACAAGAGACCACCAAGCTTGAAATAAGCCTTCAGGACATACTTATCAACACAGTTACTAGAGGCGTCAACAAGATCAAGTTGACTCCTCTAGGGTTAAAAAAATGACATCACAGCAACCCCAACCATTCATTAAAGCCTTGGAGCTGTGATCAGCTCTTTGAAGTAGGGCGCAGATTCGGGTGGTACAATGCACTGCAAATAAACGTTATTAACATGAAATAAAATTAATACTTTTGAAAATCAACATTTTGGGGCAAAACTCGGGTGCACAATAGACATTTACACTAGAGTTATTGACGAAATTATGACTTAGTGAGCCAAGTGTAATGACTGGGTAAATGTGTTGCTGTTTAACATGGGCGAATGAAGCAATACAGTGATATTTTTAAGATGACTACTTTGAGATTAAGATGAATTTCAACAGCGAGGTTAGTTAAATGCCTGCCAAATGCAAACTGATGCCAGAACGTAAAGACCGTCTAGTTCTTACCTTTCTTGATATTGCAGTAGACTCATATGCAGTTTAGAAAAACATGTAAACTTTGGTACCCTTGTAGATTTTTCTTTGTGTAAAGTTAGCTTATTTGGTAACTTGTCCATGAAAAGGCTGCAACTAAATGCTTGAGCAGGTCCCAGAATGAGGTCATTGTTCTTGCATCCTCCTGCCTTCAGCTAAGCTTAGTGATTCTCACACTCTGGGACCACATGTGGAACCACTCTTTGAAACATACAATTACATGTCTGGGCTCAATTAACATGCAGAGTCACTCCAGGCACAAGAGTCATAGTTCCCTCCAGTTACTAAAGCATTGTTTGTTACTTGTCTGTCGCCATGGCAACACTCAAACAAAAATGTGCACATGCGCACATGCTTTGTCCATCATCAGCATACTGTCCATTTAATGCTACAATGTATATATAAATCAGGCTCGAAATTAAAACTGCCTCTCTTTTTTATTTATATAGTTTTACTGTCCAGGTGTGTGCTGCAGTCACTGGTGTGGGCGTTCCCGACACAGTAGGTAAGCATCGGTTATGTGTTGCTTTGCATGTTTCACGAGGTGATAAAATGTTCAGATATACAACTCGCGTATCAACATACGCTATTCTCCTTTGTGGGAAAGTTTCTCAAGAATGCATTTTTCAGTACCATGTCGCAATAAATGCATGACTTCAAAACCAAGCTTAATACTAAAAAAATATTTACCGAAATAAAAAAAGCCAAATATAGGATATGCTTACACACATAATCCACACCAGACAATTCAGTTATGTTCGATTGTGTCAGTAAGCCTTACCAATCGGCAACGCTGCACTCACATGAGGTTTGTTTAGGTTGCGCCGTCATAGGTGGGTAAAGTCACAAGAATTCTTGTAATTTCCTAAATCTCAAAGTTGTAATAACTGTTTCAGTTTACAAAGAGAGAGATCTGAAGTGGTGGGGGATAACATTCCTAACTGTGTTAGTTTGCCAGAAGGCATTGTCCATCTCCGGAAGTTGTGTATGGTTAAGAAATTCAAATGCAGTCGGAGGTGAAAGATGTCATTTTTTTGCAACCGACATCTAACACTGTTATTTGGTAACTTTTAAAGTATTCAAGATTTTTCTGCCATCATTTTCCCACTTAGGAAGCAGCAGAATGTAAGGGTTGTCTGTTGCCCTAGAAAGCTAGAGGTCCAGCAGAGTTGGGCTAGAACCTTACATGCCCACTTGGATGTTACTTTCACAGGTAAACCCTCTGATAACCCCCGGCACTCTGGAATTCATTAAGACAACAAATAGATGCAGAAGAGTTGACATGCAGAGTTTGGTGCAACTAAAGGAGATTGAAAGTTACAGCAGTGCCTTGAGTAATTCACGAACGAAGAACAGATATATGCATTCTAGTATGGATGAAGTCTAGAAGGAAAAACAGGTGAGCACCTGCGGAAGGAGCACATAGACTACCAGATGACAAAATATACACCACAATGATAGTACCAGGGGTTACTGGCACTGGCATGCTTAGTCCTATGGTCAGAAATGTGCCAAAGTCTCACTGCAGAAATGGAATGAGAAGGAAAATAAATACACGCAAAAACAGAGAGGTCCATACTGTGTAAATTAAACACCATTGCAGGACTACTTAGAAAGGCTTGTTAAAAACTTCCTTTTCTAATACCGAATCAGGTTGATATATATCAATGTTTTGTAATCGAATTCTGGTTGCAAAACATTAATAATTTACTGACTACTGAAAGGTAGTAGTAAGGCATTCGCATGGGCCCCTTCCCCTTTGTGAATGTTGAAAAAATATTTTTAAGTGTAGGCAATGGCCCCATGGAACTCTCCTTACTTTTTTTTTAAACTCATCCTGTTCTCCTTTAAGGAAAACGGGCTGCATTTAAACACGAAAAAAACTTTGTTTTAAAAAGCAATCACAGACATAGTTGTCTGCTGACCTCAGCAGGCCACCATTCATGTAATGGCTGCGATTCCTAGTGGGTCGCAATTTGTGACTTATCACATTAATATACTTGAGGCAGGTCGAATTACGACCCGCTAGATTTAATTAATTTGCGAACCAAACTACTAGTCCATAGGTCCGTTCACAAATTACCAAACTGGTCAAAAAAATACTTGTTGCAAATTGCAACCAATATTTTGTGACCAGTGCTATGTACATCCTACCCCAGGTGACTTAAGGAGTGTTTAGGTGATAGGGAGGTCAATCGCTAAATAAATGCATATGTCATAAATTGTTTGGTCTCTCCTAGCCTGCATCTACATTATTGTGAACAGTTGACAGTTGGCCTCAATATGGACAATGTATAGAAGAATATCTGAACAGGGACAATCATGACAGGAGGGTAAGATAATTATTTCACATGAAAGTTAATGTTTCAATGGAATACAAAATGCCCTTTCTGAGAGGGTGGGACACCTCCTTCACTTATGGACACTGTCATTCACAAATATGAACACAATGTAGTAAAAAGTGACATTTTGAATTAAAAACTAATTAACAAATCTAATAATTTGCCTTAGACATTAACGTGAAAACATACTCTAAAATAACAGGTAGTACAAATGTTCAAAACTCATCAGACAGCCACATTCACTGGTAGGCCACTGTTAGATTTCCCAGTAAGAAGTAGAAGCCTTAGAAATTGCTGAACCATGCACAAATGTATTTGATGGTTTGACCTTAATGTGACTTGCTTAGAATGTTTGTCATAACTGAAGAATATTCTGGGTTTATATTGAATTATGTTTCCTAAGCAATATGTTCTTATTTGCACTGGGCTTGAACTTCCTATCTATCTCGTGTTCATATAATACTGAATAGAAAATAGCATATTTTAACAATAACTCTCACTTACATGAAATACGAAAAGCATTACCTAACTAGAAATCTGCAAGTAAATGTTCTGTCTTTAGTATAGTTCATTGTCACGCAGTGAAACACTGAATAAATGATAGAATAGACTGTGTATTAATCTTCCATGGGAACCAAGGTTAAAGCTTCCAGAAACACTGTTTAGTGATGTCTGTTACATATTTGACAGTAGACTGTCAACTTTGTGTGCTTTCCATGGGAAAGGAAGAACAAAGACTGCTCACCATCGAAAGATGACTTTTCATTGGATAGAAGTGATCTAACCTGCAACAATGGTATTCACACGTGTTCTTGTCTTTCATGTTAGTGCATGTTTCTAATTAGACAAGAGATTTGCCACATTCAATCTGCTGCAGACTACTGCTACTACTGCTGATGGCTGCTGCTCATGGCTATTACTGTTGCCTGCCGCTTTGGAGGTGATGTTCCTGGACTCTCAACCTTCCTATTTCTATCTTTGACGATTGTAGCTGCTGCTGCATCTGTTTTCCCATAGTTTCCTGTTGAGGTTTTTGCTTGTACAGATTGCTACTGCAACTGTATACTAATGCGGTATCGATATTGAGACTTGGTTGAGCTTCATGAACTGCTCTTTATGGCGAGTTTGACTACTTAATTTGATTTCAAACCTAATGGTCCTTTGGTCTCAATTCCTTTCCTCAAACTCTTTATCAGTTCTATTAACTTGGATTCTGTACCTTTATTTAGAATAGGGAGTAATTCCTTTATGGAACACGCTTGTCATTTTCTGTTTTTCCTTATTCTAATCATATTTTTTTTTTAGATATTTCTGTAAACTGATTTATCTGACTTACTAATCAAATAAAGACAAACAAATTGACTAATCTCTTTATGAGAATAAAGGTTTTGTAAAACAATCAAAAACTCTCATTATTGACTGAACTTAAGAACTGATAAATTTGAATGTCAATTGAGATGATTTGATTTAGCTTCCATTCAAAAACGATGACAAAGATCTGCCGCCTAGAAGAAGATTTTGGTGCGGAGTTGGAGCCCATTCTTGTACGTCACAGGTTAAAGTAAATTTTGGACTCTTTCTGTGCTACCAGTGTCAAAGCAGAATATGCTGCACAATGATTGGCACAAGAACCACTTGGCACAACAATTATTCTTTCGCAGCTAAAAGCAAAAACAATGGTTCATCAAACTGAGTCTGATTTCTTGGGGAACTTCTTACCCATAGTTGTTAATTAAATGATGGCACTGAGTAAGTGTTGTGCAGACTTGATGCAGCTGCACCACTAGCACATTCATTGTGAAACATGGATGTGCACTTTAATGTGTACAGAGGAACTGCTTTCACTGAAATAAATACTTCTGAAATATATATATATCAATTAGATAAGGAAGATTTATTCACCTCAGAATTATGTTGAGCTAGTTCTAAAGCTGGAAGCTCATGTGAAGGTGCCTATGTGTTAGTGCACAGTTTATTGGCTATTTCTGCTGTGTGTACATACTTTATTCTGGCTCTTTTCAAATTGGATATTTTTGCAGTTTTGCCATTTTCAGCACCTTTGTTTGAGTATGAATTTTTATTATGCTTTTGGTGTCGCCTTTAAACTTGGAATATATTTGTTTGCGCCACTTTTTGTTATTTTTTTCTAACTGTACATCAGACCCTACTGGGATTTAAGCTGTCACTGTGTTATTATTAATTCAATTTTTCTTTTTTCATCTATTGCATATTCAAACCCATAGGGCACAATTCACAAAGCGTTTTTTCATTAAGTAAGTGCATCCTACTCCTGGACATGCTGAATAAGTCACACCCAACGTAGGAATAGACAGAGATACTCACTAAAAAGTATGCTTTGTGAATTGGTCATACAAAAGACACTAATTTATTCAGTGTGTTCTAGAGGTAGGATGGTTTGCTGCCATATTTGCAGCTCTTTCAAACTGAGGCTTCGCCATGACAAAGGGTCCATATTTTGGGCATGCCCATTGAATACCAATCAGTTGTGCTCATTATCCAACACGATTTTTCGTCATTATATATATAGCTGTATACCAGAGACATATAAATATTGAATCTATGCAACTAAGGAAAGGTGCGCAACTTGTGTCCACAAAAAGTACACACTGATAAAGGCAGATGTGGCTCAGAAGAACTCTGGCTATGGTGTGGGTTAAAGCTTAATGTAGAGTGTGCTCTCTGTGCTCCCATCACCAAAGCATTAAGATAATTTTAGATAGCTTGGGCAAGCATTTAGAAGCCATTTCATAGTACATCTTGCTTCGATACCTTGTAACTGTTGTACCTTTCGAGGTAGGTGATATCCGAAGGAAATGCCATTGTCCATTTAAGTTTCCAGATTTGCCAAAGTGTTGATGAATAGAGAAAGGCACAAGGAGTAATTGGAAATATTAACTACATTTTGTAAACATATAGGGGCATGAATTTCACCTGTGAGAGAAAGTTAATTAATCATCAAACTTAACATCTCAGTACATAACCACTTGACCCAGTGATACGCCACTTATTTCACAAATAACAGCCTATATTTGGGAACTCTGTCACTGAAATTCCAGAGGAATGATGTAATGAATTTAATCTTTGCTACTAGGGACACAATCCTATTAAGGGAGATTAAGTGAACTATTTATTTATTACACATAGTCAGAATACAATTTCATGTGCTGAGATTTAGAGAGTTAATTTGTTGCTATGCTTAAAAGGGACCCAATTTGTTGTGCAGAAATTGAGTGCGCTAATTCGTTGTTGTACATAGTAGAGCAAACATTTTGATGTGTCGAGATTGACTTGACTAATTCTTTGTTATGGATAATTGGAACCACATTTAATAGACAGGGGCACAGAAAATTAACCTTTGGTATAAACAGCAAGGGCACAATCTGCTTAAGGGTAATTTAGTGATCTTATTCTCTGCTATGCAAAGTGGGGACACAATCCAGTTAAGGAAGATTATGTGAAATAATTATTTGTTATACTCAGTGGGTATACAATTTGATGAGTGGAGATTTAGTAAACTAATTCATTTTTGCATCCGGAGATTGAGCTAACTAATTTGCTGTAGTAGCTGGGTCACAATGTGATGTGTAGAGACTAAATGAATAAATTCTTTTTTTTGCTTAGTGAGAACACACTTTTGATGGGCAGAGAATGAGTGAACAAATTCTTTGCTATGAATAGTGAGAATATAAACTATTTATGGGTGATTTAATGAAGTAATTAATTAGGGACACGATCTGGTTAGGGATATTGGGTGTAGTAAATCCTTATTAGGGGTGGGTGGAATTCCATGGAGTTACATGAAAACTCCACGAGATTCTGTGGAGTTCTGTGAATGGGTGGAAATCTGTATGTTGCGCTGCTCGCGCTGATTTTTTAGCACCCGGAGCTTGTTCCGTGCTGAAAAATCTGCGCAAAGAGCACCATGTGGCGTGCCAGAGGGTGTTACATTTCGAGTTGGTTTTGCTGCAGCACGAGTAGATTTTCTATTCAAGCGGCAGTTTTCTCACCATGAACGGTCGCGACCACCTGCTTTGGGAAAATCTCACCAGGTGCCCTCCTAGCACCTGAAAATCTCACTGGGGATGCCAATTCTCACTCACCTACTTACCGTTGGTGAGTTTGAACAAGAAAAAACTCCACCACACAACAATTTAGTGGAATTTGGCCAGAACTCTGCATTACGAACTCTGCCAATCCCCTGGATTCCAACTTATCATAGTCCGCCCACAAATCAATTGAGACTGATTTAGTGAACTAATTCTTTTGTATACTCTCTGTGGGCATTGAGAAAATAATGAAATGCTTCATTCTAATTTTTTCCTAGTGCTAAGAGCTGACCTGGAATTGGACTGGTTGAAACAGAAAGGAGCCATTAAAAGAACTCTTTTTCTTGATTACCAGCAGTCACAGCATTCTTTCTCCCTTCTTGTAAGGAAACAGAAGCAATCCGAGTGCCAGAGTTTTGTTGTATACCTCAAAGTAAGTATTCCAGAAACTTGTGAAAAAAATCCACAGTTTCTGTCTTTTTTTATAATCATACCATTCCTAGGCACTAATATGGCTGTTGAATGTTTAATCTGTATATCAGTTTTTTTTGTAGTGGGTTTGAGTCTACGCTCGAATATGTTAAAAGGAACGATATGATCATAAAAATAAACTGGCCTTGCTTTGTTTGTTAGAAGATGTTTAATGCAGAAAATGTTATGCTATGTATATGACACTTAATCATGTCACAAACATGCGGCTCCATTCATAACTGTGGAGATGGGTCTAGCCACTCTGGCTGCATGGCCACAATGAGAGGCCAACAGGTCTGCAGAATGTGACCATAAAGAATTTGCCAAAAACACAATCCAATGACTTATACATTTTGTAAAAACAAATTGCAGGCATGTTTAATTTGCTAAAATATTTCCTCATATAATGTAAAATAGCTTACATCCTTTGGACTTTGGTTAAAGCTGTGGTTTAGCTTCAGGTATAAACGTGTAACATTCTCATTGGTATAATTAGAAATGAAGGGACATTCGACTGAATGGAAGCCTTTGGATGCTTTTTTGTCACCCTGAAAGGATGTTTAAGTTCCTGTGGTGCATCCATGTAGTAATTCGGGGCATCTTCTAGAATGACTGCCACACTAGTAATTTATCCAGTTTATTTTGTTAGCGATATATAAGGAGGATGTTGAGGAAGTTTGGCGCAGTTGCAGGAAATGTTGAGGAATAATATTGCTTAGGGCATTTTACAGAGAACAACATGGCAGGGAGCTGTGGCGAGAATTACCTGAAAAATGCTAGCATGAATGCTCCAAGTTATTTATAATAACACACCAGTGTATCATTATCATTATGAAACATTCATTGTAAATGTACTTTCTATAATAGGTGACCACTCCAAATGGTAGTTAATTCTACAGAACAAGTGTAAGGGAGATGATTAGGCATTCACCTGACAGTGGAAATAGATGCTTGAGTTAGCAGAGAAGTATGAACAATATGGTTCAGTGTTAGAACATGTTTTAATGCAGGGCTTTAAGGCCCCATCCATAGAGCCATTCATTGTTGTAAATAACACCTAGAACACAGATGGCTGCAGTTACAATTGCAAGAAATTCACAAAAGGTGACCTGTCAGATGTACGTTTTTTTACACTTGCAAAATATTACTCCTAACTCCATGACTGTGTAATATTACCAAGGAGCAAATCCCACGAGGTAGGGATAAGGGGATTTAAAGGCATAACCAGCCTTGACAGTTTGTGAAAGCTCACAAATATGTACATTTGTAGAAAATGCCTGTTTGAAGCTAATCGACACTGCAAATTGTTGGAGACATACACCAGTCAAGGACCGGAGTATAACCCTTTCCAGGTCTGGAAAGGAAACATTACAGCCCCAAAGTTCTTTGGGATGGGGGCTCAGAAAACGGATTATTGCCTGCACAAATATTTTCCCAGAGGAAAAAAAAAGAAATGTCATGTGCCATTGCACAGAGGTGCTTGGTTTTAACAATTTGCAATTGTACTAGGCATACAAATCCACATTGAAGAATTGCAAATGCCAAAATAATAAAAAAGGATGCACATGTCATTTCCAGCATTTCACCTGGAGCTGTATGGCTGTTCTAGCTTTGTAGATGTACTGCTTTAAAGTATTTTGAGTTCCATAGGGGCATATTATCAAGAACGGCGTTAAAATTATCGCCGGTTTAGCGGCAGAAAACTGCCACTAAAGCGGCGATAATGGGCTTGATAATATGCCCTGGAGAATTCCAATAGAAGCCCATGTTGACACCAGAACATGGACTTCTATTGGAATTCTCCAGGGCATATTATCAAGCCCATTATCGCCGCTTTAGCGGCAGTTTTCTGCCGCCAAACCGGCGATAATTTTAATGCCGTTCTTGATAATATGCCCCATAGTTTTTTTAAGCTACGCCCATGTAATGCTATAGACTAGGAGGGCAGATTCACAAGTTTGTTTATCAATCAGGCCCCAGGTGTCTAAATAGCCTGGGTCGGTATGGATCACTCTTTACTCATGTCTCTCCTTTTGATATCAACATTCACAGATAATGCCCTTTCTCTGGGAGAGTTCCCCCAAGCTTCCAAGAAACACCAAATCATATAATTCTCCGAACTGCAGTCCTTTTGCCCCACAAGTAAAGTATATTCCTGTTGAGGGCATACATTTGCTCAGATTAATTCTCAGTTGGTCATAGTCTGTTAAACACCACGGGGCATATTAGCAAGACCGGCGATAAAATTATCGCCGTTTTAGCGGCAGGAAACTGCCGCTAAAACGGCGATAATGGGCTTGCTAATATGCGTTATGGAATTCCAATAGAAGCCCAGGTTAGATGTCCTGCACATCTAACCTGGGCTTCTATTGGAATTTATAACGCATATTAGCAAGCCCATTATCGCTCGTTTTAGCGGCAGTTTCCTGCCGCTAAAACGGCGATAATTTTATCGCCGGTCTTGCTAATATGCCCCCTCGTTTTCCATACATAATGCGCTCTAATGGTAAAGAGCACATTTGTGGCGTCATATGTGATTTCATTTGTGATATTATGAGTGAAGTCACAATCACTGCATTAAGCTCAAGTTATAAAAGCATTGCTAAAGTGAAAAATATCAGAGTTTTTACTTATTAATTGGAAACCGCACACTCCCTTCAACTGATATTTTATCAAGGAAATGTCTATGTTTTTTCTAACATTATATTTTTTTCTGTGTACTTACCCTTATCCTTAGACACTCTCCTTTTATTATTTCACACCCTCTGTCACTCACTCTCTTCAGGTCTTTCCAATTGCCTCTCCTTTTTCTTCATTTCTAGCTGTCTCACCCCCTTTTTCGTTCTCTCTAAGCTGAAGTAATGAAAATCATATATACTGGCTACGTACCTTGTTGTGCACGTAAAGAGGGCTGAAGTTAATGTCCAGTTGTCCAAAGTAGGGGCAGACATTAAAAAGAAAGTATAGGCATTGGGGAAGCCAATATTAAAGTCAGTCTGGTTAATGGGAACTCCAGAGGAGGCAGTGGTCAAATGTTTGAGTTTTTATTCAGAGCAAATATTTGTTGCAGAATTTATTAGTCCAGTATAATTTATAGTTTTGGGAACGACTGCGTGGGCTCTGGCAATACCTTTCTGTCATCAGATTCCTGTAGAGGTTCTTAAGAGTTTGGCAGAAGGGACATTAGCTAAAACTGGTGAATGTCCCAACCCCCCTCCTTAGTTTGTACACAGTGGTGTGCACTCTAAATCTGTGGACCGGACATCTGAGCATACAGCAATTAGAGTTTGGCAGATACAGGACATCCACTAAACAGTGGTGAGTGTCCCCTTTCCCCTTTTACAGTGTATTGGTGGGTATACACCCTAAAAAGGGAGACAGGGCATCTGCCATTTTTTGGTGAATGTCTCTTAATTTGCCAAACTTTTAAATAACTCTCAGAATCTCGCAATGTGTTGAAGGCTCTTGAATATGACAACATTGCTGCCTAACTGCACAACTGTGATGCTTATGCAACACAATCATATATTGTTTTAAAGAATAGCCACATGACTACCTTCTCAAATATGGGATGAACCGACACATTCCATGAGGACAAATATCTCATTTGCAAGGAGATATAAAATCACAAATAGCTCTGACTCTGCCAAATTTGCTCTGTCTCATGTTTCAGCATGGACAGGCACAGAGGAAAAACACAATTGAGAGAGGTGCAGAATGTGTTCAACAGAATGATGCAAGGAGAGTCCAACTCACCTGCTGGGCTTGGAGCACAAACGGGAGGCGGGGGAGGGGGGGTTCTGACATGGATCTATGCTATGTGATGGTTAAGGCTGCATCAGGTGACTAAACAGGGAACTTGGAGACCATATGATAAAAAGGGCAGAGGAAGTGGCCCCCCAGTACAATGTAACAGAGTGGCGTCTGCAGCCATTCCTGTGTCAAGTTGTATGGGTGAATTCAGGTGCATAGGTACACACACAACTGTGCAGATGACCTAGGCGCAGCCACCAGTGCATTAACCACACTGTGACCCCTCACAGGAGTTTACAGTCAAGAATGGTTCCTCCCACAGTCAGATCGAGCGTTCTCTCCTGTCATGCCAGGACGGGGCGCTGCACTGCTTTAATCTGCATCAGTGTGCCAGAGCCTATGGACCCCATAAGAAGGGATGCAACGAAAGGCTGGGATCGCCTGTACACTCTCATTAAGTGGATGTGGTAGCCAGCGCTTTAAGTGGGATGAAAAAGGTAGACGTCTCAGAAAGGGCTATGGGAAAAAAGTGTAACTTGGAATTGATTCCAAGAGGCATGGTCTATGTAATTAAAGACGGGCTTAGACCATGTTGCTTGGAATGTCCTATACATGGTATTACAGGCTTGCACACCTGCCTCAAGTAATCCCAGCTGTAGGTTACCAGATAACCTCTTTTTTGTGGCCCAGCAAATATAACAATTTTGTGTGCACGCTGAGGAATAGGTATTTCATTATGGTTCTGTAACCCAGAACCTATCTCTGTGGCCTGGAGGGCTGCACCAAGCATGCAAGTCGACATGGGGTCACTGTCCATGTCTTGGGCCACGTACATTAAGCGGCGGTGACGTACATTAAGCGGCGGTGGCAACGTACCTTTATTTTTAGATTCACAGTACCGACCAGACCTTTTTCTGTCCCTGTGGAATTGCAATTAGCAGTTGTAGAATTTCTGCTGAAGAGAAATGGTACCAGGGTAGTTACCACAAGGTAGTACCAGTACAACCAATGGAAAACATATGTCTGTGAATTTAGCGTCTAAACAAATACTAGAATAGGCAAAACACTGTTGAGGGCAAATTGTACCAATTGGCCAAAATGTGCTCCCTAGCAGTAATAAAGCAGCCAGGCAAAGGCAGGCTTGTTGTAAGAGAAATAACATTAGTGTCATTAGCTAGGTATTTAGTGACAATGCATAATCAATGTTTCACGTTCTGAAAGCTGCTTATGGGTTTCACCCTTTAAAGAGCTTATATCACTTTGGTAAGTAAAGTCCATACGTTCGGCAAGTGTTTTTAACTCTACTATGGATTGTTGGTGGTAATGCAATTATTGGCGACAGTAATTTTCTCTATCTGTAATCGATGGTATTGACCACTCAGCAAATATCAAATTACCAACTACAGTATTCCTTCTTCGCTCTGTGATATGGGCCACGGGGTTATATAGCATGAAGCAAGTACAAGGATTGGTAAGTTAAGAAACAGTCTCTGCCACATTTTTGGGTTTTTGGGATCTTTCAATTCATATGCCGCTTTTGGCTGGAAGCGTAGCAGCATTTTTTGTCATATACAAAGTAAACAACAGAACATAACACAATAACATACACAAAGCAACATTGCAATACAATTAAAACATAACAGGGCACATCACAACAAAACAGATAAAACAGAATTCAACACAACCACTACAGTACAACACAAGAAAATTGCATTGCAGTCATGCAGTGCAAAACCACAGAAGCACAAAACACAACCAAGCATATCACCACCTGCACAAATGCCAAATAACTAGTATACACAAATGTTTGTGTAACCCATTACCCCCTCCAGAATCCTGTTTTCGTAATACAGTAGCCAAGCAGCGCCTCAACTTACCATCAAGTACATAAAATAGCGCAGTCAAAAATGTTTTGTGATTAGGGACTATGTCTACTAACTGACCACCAGCATGGGGCTTCCAAGCATTGTGATAAGCACAGTAACGCAAGGACTATCAGCCTTTTTGACATTTGTTTTAGGTGGGCAGAGGAATGAAAACATTTGGATTATGAATTAACCTGAACTGTTATCCCATTAATGCTTTGAAGGCAATGGAGCTTTGGCCAGTACAGACAGGACAACATTATAACTCTGAGGAAGTTAATTTAGCTTCATGAGCAATGCAAAATGCATAGTTATGTATTATTGAAGCAGGGTTTTTTTTTACTAATGCAGATCTCCTTCTGTTTCTTTGGCTGTTAACTCAAGTCATCTGCTTTCCATGCAGCCGCTGAAGTTTCAAAAACTTTGGGATAAATTGTCTACCTAGATCCCTTTACCTGACTTATCACTGTGACCTCAGTAGCCACTCTCCGCATCATACAATGCCTACACAACAATGTGTTGCTTTCAAGTGACCATGTGCCTAACAAAGACCAGAATCCTGCTCACACTCTCTTTGCATGCCGTAAAGATGACAAAAGTGCCACATCTGTGAGGAGGAAGATCTTGCTGTGCAGCCGCGGCACGTGCAGGTAAGAGCGCTGGGTTAATGGGGCCGGGTGGGGAGGATTTCGACAGACGACGATAAATTAATTTTCCCTCGTCGTCGTCTGTCAAAATCTCCCCTACCCAGCCCCACCGCTCTTACCTGCACGAACTGCGGCTGCTGCTGTGAAAACATCTACTTTTCTATGCGCTTTTAGATGAGGATTATAGAAAGTCCCAATGAGTGCACTCAACTCAAAATCCACACCGGGATCACAAATCATGACGTTCTGCCTGTGAGTGTTGTATTATTCCAAAACCAACCTGGAACGCCATTGCAGGCTGTGAACCTCCAATATTGCTGTAAGTTATAAATTTAGAACTTTATCAAGTATGCCAAGAACTATGCCAATTACATATTTTTTCACTCACACACACCTAAAGAAGAAAAACTATGCATTTAATAGAACATAATCGAGCAGGCATTGCAAAAAGGGTAATAAAGATGAAAAGCTTCAGAATGTTAAAGGGTGATCTCGATTTGCTGGACTCTGAATCAGTGAGTCACACTTGTCACTCAGAGCAGAACAGTCGTTTTTAGGTCTCGCCTAGCGAGGCAGCGCGAAGCGCTGTCGCTAGCGAGATCTATTGTTGTCGACTTGAGTTTGGAAGGGGGACAGGCGATGTGCACGCTCACGGCGTGTCTTCTCTGGCAATGCTGAGCTTGCGCCCGGACAGCAGATGTGCACGCGTGCGGCTCGGCTCCCTCAACGCGCGCATGGCGTGCTTTCGCTTTCCCTCCCTCCCTTCGGCGTTTCAGTACAACGCGCGCACGCCTTTCTCCTTACATCTTTTCTCCCAAAGGCTGCACTGCCATCTTCGTCTCTCTGCTTGTTGGATGCCGTATCCATGTCTGATGTGCTCTTGGTGGGGCCCTCTAAGGCAGCATCACTGCCCGCTGGAGATCTGTGCCAGTGCCGGCTGCCTCTTTTCAACCCTCACATGGACCCGCTGATGCTCGCACAGACATGGCCTCCGAGACTGAGCGGCAGGTTGTGGTGTGGGTGCCTGGATCGGGCGGGCTCCCTAGAAGAGGCTTCTTGGGGGCCCAGCGGTCAGTCCTGGTTGTCCGAGGCAGTTCGGGTGTTTGATATTATCGCCCGCTTCCTTTGCTTGCTGGGCGGATGGGGGTGAGGCAGGAGGCTAGATCCGCCTATATAATGACTGGACTGCGAGTACTCCGGCGCTAGTGTCAGTTCAACGCTATACAAACACTAGATCACATGACGTAATGTAGCGCTTGCGCCTCTAGCACACCGCGTTAGTCTTGGTGCACTATATAAGGTCACTATCATGCTGTGTGGTGAAGTGAGGGTACCTGCCTGCTGACCTGGGCAGCTGCACACAACAGTGTACATGTGGGATTTTGAGGGAGCGCGCGCAGTACCACTGTGGCAATCAGTAAATGCTGCGTGTGCACTAATCTACCACTATCCAATACGTTTCCATTACTAAATATTATACCAGTGTATTCCAACCTCACCTGCCATTTGTCCAGTGTGATTCACCACTAAACAGTACGTAAAACAGACAGATACAATGTCAATGGATCACTTTGATTCGGGTGAGCGAGTGTACCTTGTCCATAAAGGGTGCCCAGATTCTGAAAGCGCCACGGGATCGTGCACAATGTGATAAGCGCTATATAAAAGCACATTTCATAACGTGGGTGGCACGGCCCCGCAGGGCAGTCACTCTGGTATCCTATCGGATGGATGGCACGGGGCACCTCTGCTGCTGCCCGAGATCGTGTCTGGTGTCTGCTGATATGTGACGCTAAGAGGCGGAGAAGCGCTATAGAAAACACAACTTGGGTGGCACTGCCCTGCAGGGTAGGTACCCTGGCATCCTATCCGAGGGATGGCATGGGGCGCCTCTGCTGCTGCCCGAGATCGTGTCTGGTGTCTGCTGATATGTGACGCTAAGAGGCGGAGAAGCGCTATAAAAAACACAACGTGGGTGACACTGCCCCGCAGGGCAGGTACCCTGGCATCCTATCCGAGGGATGGCACAGGGTGCCTGTGCTGCTACCCGAGAGCATGTCTGCGGAGAAGCCGCTTCTCGAGACAGATCGACGGAAGGGACCTGTGGCCGCTCAGCTCCTGCCGGCACAGCAGGCGCCCGTTGCCTCCTCTTACAGTCACCTGGCTGCGGGCATTACAGGCTCGAGCTCGGGAATGACGGCTCTACACAAATCACACCCTCCACAGCAAACCTTTAAACCAACAAGCGCTTCCGGATTTCTGCAAAGCGCTGTTTGTTTCTCATTGAAGAAAAGATGCAGTAGGAGGGTGGAACATCCACAGACTTGTGGGTTTAATTGAAGGAAAGGAAATGCCAGAGGAAGACAGAATGTGTGTTTTTTTTGTTTTTTTTCTCCTTTTCAGAAGCAGCCTTCTTTTAAAGCTGAACGCAGGAGGGTTGCATTCCTACGTCATTGTGTTTTTCTTTTTAAATTAACGCCCCTTGTTGTGGCCCCTACCAGTAATTCTGTGACACAGGGCTTTTATAAAGTGTCTAGTTTGTAAAATACTACGTGCTGGTGCCCAAAGCTTTTCTGAGTAGCCCTCGGCTGGTGCTGCTGTGGGTCGGAGGTGCCTATTACGGAGACCTAATTGTCTTGGTTCCACATCATATTAAAGCATAAAAAAGTGATGGATGGAAAGCTGGAATTAATCTCAGCCACTGTTAATCACTGGGGCCGCATCCCAAACCATCCTTGTTTTGCACACCATGCCACCTCCGTTTGGACCCAGCTATATGCAAATCAGTCTTGACCCTGCTCCAATCAGAACAGACTTGCCGAACTGTCAAGCCAGGTTCTCCCTGAACCAGAACCCTAGCAAGCCAGGACCAGTTTTGCCTTAGTTATGGGCTCACCAGCTGGGTACAACTTAGTTACAGTGTCAAAGTGTGCATGGTACCCATGCCTGTGCATACCCGCCCCACTTAGGGCAACACACTAAAGTACACACGAAAAATGATGGATGGATAAAATGCTTGAATTAATCTCAGCCACTGGTGATCACTCCACCCACATCTTGCCTATTTCTTCCACACTCTACCTTTCCTTCCTCATTATCTTACTCTTGTAGTTTCTTTTTCATCCCTGCTTTCTCTCTGTGTCTGCTTTTTCGACTTTCTGAGAAATAGTCTGGACTGAGGCACTAAAAAGTACATATAAACAGTAGTTGTATCAATTGTAGAGCAAACAGTCCATGTTAGAATGTTTAGTTGTAGTCCTTGTTTTCTTATTATATTTGCAGAGATTTATATTATTGCTGCCGCCAATGTTTGTTACAGAGGCATATGCGATGGGTGGGGCTCATTGTTTAAAAAAAAAGTGGCAAGCTGTTGTTCATTCTGTGAAAACAAGCAATTAAATATTTAGAGCAAGAGCCCAAGGGAGAGGTGGTTTTATAAAGAGAGGGTTCACAAAGAAACTGATAGTTCTGCATTGGCTAACCTGCTTACTAACAAGCGTGCAGCTGGCGAGCTGGTTCTTGCCACCCTTCTAAGAGGCAGCAGTTTGTACTTTTTCTTGGTGCTGGTTAAGGTGGGAGGCATTGGAACACCCTGGCTTCCTTCTGTCCTCTTCCTTATCCTAGTTTTGGACTGAATCCTTGACGAGATAAGCAATTTTCTCTCTGTAAATGACAGGGACCTGCCCCTCTCCAGCTATATTGAGGATATCCGTGATTATACTTTATGTGCCATTTAAAAAGCAACTGTTTGAAAATGTATTCCTTTATGTGCTTTAAATGTTACCCGTGGTATTTCATCTCTTTCATTTCCATACGTTTTAACGGCTGGAGACCTGCTATTGCTTTAATGACATTGAACATTTGAGAACGGTTGTGACTGGGTGGGGGTTTCAGGCTTGGTGGTCCTCGGAAGTGAGGTCTGGTTGCAGGTGTGGTACATCTTTTTAATTAATATTCGGTCTTTAATCTGGCCCTGCAGCACTAACTGTGTCTTGTTTTTGGATTGCACCACACATTAGTCATTTCTCAGTTGTAGTTTGTGGGCATTGCTGTGTTTGTGGCCCTGTGTTTGTGGGTGATGTTGATTATTCTGTTGACTGGCTGTGCCTGTCGGCCTTGCTAGGATACTTCCTGTTGCCTGGGTTATTTGGATTGGGTATAGGCCAGTCGGATGTGACATGAATGGTTTAACTGGGGGTGGTGTTGGTGAGCATTATGTCCATGCACTTGCTTAGCAGACTGTGTAGAATAGATGTTAGTAGTTCTGTTTAGCCACTTATATATTGTTGTGGGGTGCTGGTGTAAAGACCAAAAATACTGAGAGTGATTTTCAGTTTTCTTTTCAATATTCGGGGAAGGTTACCATACTCAAATAATATGTATCTGAAAAGTCATAGGAAGTATTTTGATGGAGGTTAATTGAATGAGAGTGGCAAAACTACTGTGCACTGCTTGAACATGTGAGGAGTTCTGTACCTCCTGGTCATACCTTAAGTTTGAAGTGGAGGCCTCACCTTTGAGTCCTAGCATCTCCCTGTGTCCCCATTTGACCCACAGCTCTGTAGGGAGATTCTTTTGAGACATCACTCAAGCTCCAACTCTTAGATGTCCACTGGTCCTTGACTATACCTCATCTTCGATGGTCCTTTCTCGTTGACTATGAGACTGTGCGTGTCATTAATCTCCAAGTAAACTAAAGAAAGGAAGTGATGGTGTACCAGTCTCCAGCGTATAGTCCTTGTCCACTCAGCCACTTATCTTACTGTTCATTATATATATATTTTTCTTGGTTGTAAGAAGAGAGTTTAAGCTATTGGCAGTGTAAAAGACAATGCCTTTTATGTTTTAAAAACCAAAACCTAAATAAAAGGCATTATCATTTACAATGCCAATAGCTCAAACTTGCGTAAATGCGAGACCTATTGCATTGCAAATGCTTGTCTAGAGTGGGCACTTATTTAGAGTCATTGGTGCGGACTTGTGGAACTCCTTTCATCAGCACTTCTATGTCACCACTGACCTGCTACCTTTCAGAAACAGTTATAAGAACCCTATTTTCTCTCTTTCTAAGTTCTATCACCAAAATAAATCCTTGCCGCAATTCAGCTTCACCTCTTCCACTGTAATTTCTCCAGACTATCCTTTAAAGATCACCTCACCAGCAAATAATGGCCAGACTTTTATGTGCATTAGGAATTGTGTATTGTTAAAAAAATACATGCAGTTCCTCCGTTGTTGGGCTCACCTTCATGTACATCTAAAGTGTGGTATATATGGAAGTTAGGCCCTCCCGTGTACATGGTCAGGAGAAGGCTTGACAGAAAAGATCAGCTCTTGGTCCATTTTCGAATTTCTGGAGATCTTAGGCCAGATATACTAAGAGTCAATTCACAAATGTGGTTGCAAATGGGGCATTACATTTTTGCAAATGGGTTCTGATTTTGCAAAGCAAGCTATGTCCTCATAGGCCATTTTGCCAAATCACCATTCACTGGGGGTCACAGACTGACCTGCCTAATGAATATTAATTAGACAGGTTACACTTAATGATCCCCTGCAGTATTCTACAAATACAAGGATGGTGGCATACACAGGACAGCAAACCACCATATATCTGTTAGCATTTACAAATGGAAACCATTTTTAAAGCAGTCCATGTTTTCAATTTGGAAAAGTATCAGGGGAAGCAGGTAATGGTATATGAGTTTAGTGTCTCAAAATGATGGTTTGGTGAAGTTGACAGAGTGTTACATTGTGTGCTACTTAGAGATCCAATAGAAACTGTGGTATTCTTGCCCTCATTGATGACTATCATCAGTCTTCTAGTATATTAGTGATACAAGATCAGTCACATCCAATACTTATACCCAAAAGTGAATGGTTGTTGGAACTTTTAAAGATTGGCACTGAACAGTGGGTGTTAGGCAAAACATTGTTTTTAGTGAGGCGTAAAGTTTCCAAATGTTGGAACGTGAATAAACGATTTGTCTATTTTATAGAAATGAAAAGTGTAAGGATATAATGGTTCCATCTAAACATAAGCAGCAAGATGCAGAAAAAGTACTTTCTATTCTCAAGACAGAGCAACTGACTTTGCTAATGCAAAATACCAAATTCTAATTCACAGATGTGAACTGCACGACACAAATGACATTGCAAGTTACAATGCCTAACCATGACAGTGAGTAGATCAAGGTAGCAGAAAAGGGGCATTACATCCGCTTACTGTGACATTGAGTAATGGTCTCAAAACAGTGAATGATTATATAACTACTACAGGCAGATTGTCACCATTTACAGAATGTGAGGTGATAGTTTCTGACAACATTTCACTATGTGTTTGTGTGGTCACACACAGTTTGTTTGGGACTGATGGTGCTGTTTTTTGCCTCTGTGCACTGGGACATTCCTGCCCAGGTCCAAGTGCATGTTCTAGACCCTTAAACCATGGTGAAATTGGCTAACTCCTAATTGGCTTATTTAACCTTCTTATAACATCATAGTACATAGTGGAGAAAATACTTGTATTCGTTATGGAAGGCTCTGGTTGTCCTATACAGAAAACTAAAGTACAGATTGAAGTATAAATTCTGAAACCTGGGTTTGAGGCACGCTAGAAAAATAAATTGACCATACTTTATGAATATTTATAAAAAGCCCAATTCAGTATTGAAGTTGGATTTTTAGAAAATATTTAAGAAAAGTAACTTTTAGAAAGTTACTTTTTCCCTGCCTCAAGCTCCTGGAGGCTACTTTCCATCACCTCTCCAGCAGCTGTCAACCAAGTACTTGACCTTAATGGGTGTGAAAACTGCTGCCAGAGCAGGGACAATGGTCTTCGAGTGGGGAGGTGTTATCTTCCCCTGGCAGAAAGACCAACTGGGATGGGCCCAGGAACTGTATTAGCATTAAAAGGACCTGCCCTGTCACAAACAAATGTCAGGTGACATACGGAAAGGCCCAGCCTTTGCTTCCATAGTCAGGTTGGCATCAAACCGAATGGGAGGGAAGCTACCCCCAGAACCGTTTTGAGTGACCACAGAAGAGGGGACTGCTCATTTTCCTGGGCACACCTCGGGTTGGCATACAGGCTCTGCACAAGGCAGAAGGGTTCCTCCAACTTGGATTTTGGAATAAGGTGGACTGTGGGATTGTTTGCAGTATGGCAAACAGGAACTGCTGCAAACGTGGGTTGGGTTGCCCCAGGAGTCACCCCTACCCACTAGCTGGTGGCAGGCATAAATGTTATACCCCCCTAAATTACTATCCTCAGAGCACTCCCTAGACCTATGGAAGAATAGGAGAAGGACTGCTCCTGCTATTTGAGACAATGGAGGAGACCTGAAGGGCTGGACCTGCTCCCACTTGTATGCAAGACAAATAAATAGACTCCAAGGGTCAGATTGCTGATTGCCAATGTGGCTAAGGGGACACAACAAGCAGCAATAGGCCTTTTCCCTGAAGTGCCGAGCTGACCAGTCACAACTGGACCTGGACTGGACCGTGCCGATAAAGGTCCGCTGTTCTATTCAGCCACCTATTCCAGCATTTGTTACTCTCTGCTGTGAGGCAGGTGGCACATGCTTCACTGCGCATCTATTTTCAAAGCGAATAGTTAGTGAATCTTCCATACACACATTTTGAGGTTTTTGCAAGCAAAGCAGCCTCTTCTTGAATCAGGATCAAGGAGACTTAAGGTGGTCCCTGTTTGCATTGTTTCTGATATTTACCGTTTTCTTAGTATTGAGATATTCTTTATCTTGACAATGATAAATCCTGTTTGCATGTGTTGAGTGGCAGGACTCAATATTTAATCTAAATATTTGCACACTTCTTTCATAAATATATCACTAGCATCTCTTCTTTATTAAGTGAGATGTAATTGTTGAATTTCTGGAGAGCTAAGTTTACAACATAATGGATTTGTTTTCTAATTATATTTCCTTGTTACAGAATTCAGAAACATTCTTCCCAAAAGATTATTCAAAACAGTTTGACATTTTGGCTCCATAAGCTACTGCAGCTGCTGATGAACATTACATTTCCCATGATGAGACAGTATGTTGTGGCTTTTGTCTTTTGTATAATTATTTTGCTTTGGTTTTTGTTTGTTTTTAAAAAAAACAAGCTTTGGAACATCAACAGCTGACATCTTTTTTGGATTCTAAAAGGCCACATTTATTCTTGTTAGCATCCAAAAATAACTTCCAGCAAATATATTTTTGCTACCGTAATCAGGTTTCCATTCTCTTGATGTTTTCTTAGTTTTCCAGATTCTGGGTAGGACAAGCACCGGAAGGGAATGTTAACTCTGCATTAAAATTAATTTAGTTTCTTGGTATTACATTTCCATTGGGTGCCACATAGCCTATGTGACAGTTGCAGAATAAATTAATCAGGATGTTGCTACTTAGGAAGAGGCCTTTTACATAGTTGAAGCTGAAGGTTCTGAAATGGCACTTTCCCAAAAAATCCTCAGTGGTAGAGGAGGTGGACCCATTGACCGAAAAGTAAAAATACAAGGCCAGCTCTCTCGGACATTACGAGATAGAGATGTTAGGAGGTGTTCCTAATGCTACAAAATACAACATAAAACACCATTAAACAGGCCCAGCACCAGTTTTGCATTGTCAGGACTGTTTTCTTAAATTTGTATTTTTGACACTAAGGGGCCTAATTATGTCGTTGTCGTGCATTTCAATGCAGTGCAGCAAATCACCTTGCCGCGATGTACTGTGTGATAGGGAAAGGCCAGGAATGCATGATATTTAAGGCAATACGGTGCATTCCTGCCTTTTCCCTTGCCCTGGCTCCCTTTTGGCAGCCTAGCGCCAAGCAGGCACACCTGCACCGTGGTACAAGGGTGCTTGCATTGCATGCAGGATTGTTTTTGTGCAGGAAGAGATATCTTCCTCCACAAAAACAATTCTGAGAGGCATATTCCTATTCCTATGTTTGCTGCAAAATGCAGCAAACATAGAAAGAGGAAGTAACAAGGAGAAATAAAGATATTTCTCCTCCTTATTTTGCCACATTCCCATGTCTACCAGTCCTGGTAAATCTGGGAATGCGTCAAAAACCATGGGAGTTGTGGGGAACACCCATGCAACACTCATGAAATGCCTTCCCAGGGCAGAGTAAGGCAAAACAGCACTTTGCACTGCGTGGCCTTGCGTGGCTTCATAAATCACATGTAAGCTTTACGTCACTCTTCTACCACATTGCGTGGTGCAAGAGCGATGAAACCGGCTCATAAATAGGCCCCAATGTGTTCTGCTTTCCTTAGTGATGTTCCAGCATTAATACATCTCTACATAACTGCTAAAATAATTAAATTAAAAACAGTATTGCAAAATAATTATTAAAAAAATTGGTATGCTAGAAAGATTGAGAAAGATAATCCAGTATTATAAAACTGATGTTTCTTGAGTGGGATGGGGTACATACCAAACCTTCCGGAGACTGGAATCTCCTAAGTAAGATACATCTGTCACTTGTCCTCTTCCACCCATGGGAGATCCTCCAGGCCAATCCAGTGTCAGATCATAGGCAGCTCTCTGTGGAAACGCCACCCCTTTAGCTCCAGTGGTTTCTTCTTCATTTCTGTGTTTAAACAAGATACAAATCTTCAGTATTGTGTCTCCCACAGATTTCTTGTCAGGCAAAAATCAAAAGTGCCAAAGCCACAATGTGAAGATGGGGGTGGAATGGATCACCACTTCGATTTTCACTTGTTCTCCCATTGGACATATTATTTCTTCCTAGGTAAATAAACATATTGGAGCATAATTCTACTTAGTTTAAAAAAAAGCTTAGGTGAAAATGAGTAAATTCTTCTGCGTGAAAAGTATGCATGTTATACGCAATATACGTATTTTTCACAAAAATCATACATATAGAGAGTTATCTATATGGAAATTGTGCGCGAGGTATGACCTTGCATCTAAAAGTCATGCAACATCCTTGCCCAATTTATTTGCCTTAGATTTTGTAAAGTAACGCTGGGAACAGTGCTAAAGCGGCATATGCTCATAATTAGGAGGCAAAAAACCTGATGACAAAGGAATGTAGAATGAGTATGATAACCAGAGGAGCAAGTACCAGGCAGCACAATTGATCAGAACATAACGAGCAGGAGAATAAAAAAAGCTCTACACTAATCTGAATGGGGACAAAATAACATTTGTAAATCCAGAAACCTATGGGTCATCATTTCAGACCTATGATTTGTGCAGATTTCTGCCTTTAGGTATATACAAAAATCCCTGAGAGTATGCGTGCAAATGGATGCAAGTCATAGATTTTACTGCGCACTCCTTATGCAGCTCACTTTTGTGGCTTGTCCGCAAGGCACACAATCCAGAGAAATAAGTATTGTGGAAGTCCAATTCAAGGTTATTTCATGTTTTTCTCCCCCATGAAAATGTTTTTCTTGTGGGGAAAATGCCTTTCTCGGCCACACTTTAAAATACTGGGGAGTTGGAATTTTTCTCAACCCAAAATTGCAGTTACCCAAGTCTTTTTTGGACTAAGTGTAAATGAACAAAATGGACGTAAGAAATCTTTGGGAAGGTGTGCAAATAGAGGCAAAGTTACATATTTTTACATAATTGTTGCAAATTCAAATGCCCTGGTAAAAATTTCTGGTGTTTCTTTTTAGCCCAGTTACGACTAGTAGGACCTGTTGCCATTTTTACATGTACACAGCTTTTTCCAAAAGTTGCCTTCACTTTGCCACATCGACTTTTGGCACACTTTTGCATTCGTGACACTTGGATTAGTTTCTTGGAAACACCGACCTTGCTAAAACGAATATACTTTGCGAGAACACAATCACATTGCCATGACACTGGGTACAAGGCCCTCACGAGAGTTGTACAAATGTGTTTGTTATTTACGTCCATATGGAGACAAAGCTATCTGTGGAATACAAACAATGGCAGCCTGACCACAAACTCACCTCAAGGCAAGGATGCTGTTTTTTATATAATCTTTTGTTTCCGAGTCTAATCAGAGGAGACATTTCGACTGACTTTGAGGGGTCCCTTCATGCTGAAGCTCTCTCCCAGCAGCTGACTGACATCTCCGTGAGGGGTGTCAAGTTTGTAACCAAGAAGGGTTCCTACCTTCTTACCCACCAGGTAACATGGTTGAATCATCCAGAAGGGGGTTTCTTGGCAGAACATACATTTACAACCTAGACACGTAGGTTAGGGTCTGCTTAGTAGGAGTATGCTAGATTTTTATACTGTTACATATGCTTGCATATATACATTGTTTCAGCAAGATGGTGGAAATCTTCGTCCTGTTTACTGGCCTGACACTTATTATAACTTTCGTCTGTTTCTGTTTATTTATCATTGCAGCACATATTTTCTATACAAGAATCACTTCGGTTCAATAAACATTGAAAACATCCCTGTGTGTATTCTTTGTATATTTCTCTGAGCAAACCAGACCATGAGTGTCTGAGCAAAAGGTTCTAGGTCTGTCACCACGGTTCCTGAGGGAACAGGGTTGTCATGTTCAGTGGTTGCCAGAACTGCTCACTCCCTGTTTAGGTTAGGGAGGCTTATGGTGGCACTGTAAGGTAGCTGGTCTGAGGGACAACATATCCTGCAGGGGTGCATGGAATCAGTCTGGCACCATTCCACGTTTGTCATCCACAAACGCGCCCTTCTACTGATTAGTGGAACCTACACGACAAAGATTTTAATTTGACTGTGGACTGAGGCCTGCTACCCGTGCCTCAAATACTTTATACTGTGTTTGAAATAAGCATTCCCTTGCATATTCTGAATCACTGTGCTACAATTGGACTGGTCTGATCTGAGTCAAGGTAAGCACTAAGATGTGCATTAAAATCAATAGATATCATATTGCAAAATAATAATAATTGCACTAAATTCTTGCTCTATTAGAAACATGCCCATTAAGGCAACTTTTAAGCAGAATTTATTTATTGTCTTAATCCCGAACATTGTCTCTGTGAATTAGACAATAACACTGTGCTGACTGCAAGTTTGAACTGCAGCCCATTTCTCTAAATAAGACAACATTAGTGATAGGTATTATTTTTATGTCAGGCCTTGTGGTAACTAATTAAATGACAACATCTAGGTAGTTTGCATAAAACACACAAATAAGAAAATAGACTCTGACTGGGGAAACTTGAGAGATTGAAATTTCTATAATGAATCCTGTGAGGAGATGATTGCTTTGAATAATTAACCCCCATAGGACCAGAAAGAACCTCTATTTAGCTAATATTAATGTGCCTTCAGGGAGCTCTGAGTGGCTGATAGATCGAAGTCCTTGCTGGGCAAAGGGAAGGATGAGTGGTGAAGGTGCTATGGATTCCGGCTGGGGACGATTTGCTTCTGGAGGTTCCAGATTAAAGATGATCAAGTGATTACAGAAGAGACTGCTGGTCTGAGTAGGAATCCAATTACCTGGCAATGTGGAGAACCTGAGACAACTTGAACCTGTAGTTTGGATGAACTCATCTTATGTAGGCCAGGTCTCTTTTATGGAAGGCACCAACAGTAATTTCCCCACGTTAATAGCATCACCAGAGCATTCTTCAGAAGATTTCTTGAAACTCTGGTAACGTGATGACTACCGTCAGCACATGTATGCAGAGTTCTTCAGGACAGTTTGCCTACTGTTTTCGATAGCACATGAGAAATGCCTTTTGTATTTTCTGGTGGCAGTTCTTGGATTCTATTTTTGAGTACAGTTTTGGGAGAGACCTCTCTTCCACTAATAAAATGCTCCACCAGTTATTATTTGTCCCAGAAGTCTTTGTGGGAGATTTAGGGTAATTCCCTCAAGACTTGTCGCATGTTACGGAACTGCGAAAGTTAAAGTGTTTGATGTGGGAAATGTTTAAGAAATAGTAGATCATTTTTGTCTAATGGCATACTTGGATTTTGCCTACAACAGTCCTGGGCAACCACTTTTATGATAGTTCAAGGCTTGAACAGTTGAACAGTTGAAAAGATTCTGGCTTCATCTGTGGAGAAAAAAACCCAAGAAGCTGTCAACGGCTTCCCTCTGATTTCTGCTGCCGGAAAGAACATGTTCCTGAGTTGTAAACAGTCTACCACCTCAACTGAGCTTCTAGGGGCAACACACATTTTAAAGACCACTGCATTTGAGGAACTTGACCACCTTCGAACTCAAATGGAAGGGGAGTCTCAATTGGGGTCCTTTCCACATTTTGTCTCCAAACCATTTTCTAAGGTGGAATCCACCAATGGGAAGATCGTATCATATATCCTCTGGTTCATTAGGCCCTGAAATTCTCTCCTTCATTTCTTTTTTGTTAGTATGAAATATATCATCCTTTCGCCATGGACATTTGTTTGTGGTATTCTTTGTTCCATAGCCCTTGAAGACTGTATTGTTTTTTCTTCATTTTCTGTGTTTACGTTTTATTCTATTCTCTAAAGTTGATGTGGATATTGAAGTTATTTATTCCCTACTGTAACAATGTAATGCTTGGTCTGTCAGCACAACACCTTCATGCACTTTCTTAGAGGATTGCCTTGTCACTCCAATCAAACCATTAAAAGAGATTCAAAACTGTAAACATAGAATCTGGATTATCTCTGTGGACTAGACTACAGATGTTCTCTGATTTGCCAGGTTCTTACAGCCACCTTCATTACCCTCTCACACGGTCCTCCTCGTCCCAGTCATAACATCATGAGGGCGGTCTCGCCCTTGACAGGCACCTATCAAGCATAGTCCTTTCTTTACGCCCATGGCATCTGGTTCTTCCTTGACTTCAGAAGAGGCCGTTCTGTTAGACCTGGTGGAGTGGAAGGTGCCTTGAAGCGTTCTGATGCAGCAGAGAACTTTAGACACTGGGCAGGTATTTATGCCGCCTATGCCTTAGAGGTCATGCTGAAGGAGTTTGAGAAATGATATGATGTCATCCAGGCTAACGAGGATCCCACATCTATTCTGGCCCACATGGAGGTCCTGTCACAGGTTTTGTCTGATGCCACCTTTGACAATTTATGGGCTTCAGCTTCCTTTCCTGGGGCTGCAGTGGCATACTGTCGGGCTATGTGGCTCAAGCCTTGGAAATTGAAGGCTACTCAGAAAGGGGTGGTTCAGAAATTAACTTTCCTTGGTCCTAAACTCTTTGACAAGAAACTGAATGATATGGTGCAGAGTTCTGTTGATGTGAAGAAGATTCTTCAGCCTTTCAGACTCAATTCTGTAAAGAAATCTTTATTTTTGCAACGTGAATCTTTTCTGGATTCACATGCTGTGCATTATTCCGCCATCTAGTGGTTGGGTCCAGAATTGTAGTATTTCTTTCCTTTTTTTTTGTTGTTGTTGGTGGGCGTCCTCATACCACCATTTGGTGTCCTCCTGTGACGTCGACGGGCTTCCTCCGGAAGCTCCCACCTTTGGTCGCCATCTTCAGATTCTTTTTTTTCCACCGTTGGGTCTGGATTGATACTGAAGGAGCTACCAAGATTGGAGAGAAGAATCAACGAAAATAAGGAAAAAACTTCAGAAGAACTGCGGTAGAACGATTCGACTTTCAAGATTTCAATCAGAACGACCGGAGTTCGACGAAAGTGGAAAACCAAATCTTTGATGACGATCGTAGAATGCGCATGCAGGGGGCTCCCTGTGCGTGGTAATGGACAAGACATCGTTCAAGTTTTGCAAAAATTGTCACCACAAGTATGCTCATAAAGATCAGCATCCAGTCTGCAACCTTTGCCTACCGCTGGATCACCGAAGCGAGGATTGTAACGCGTGCTCCGACTTCACCCCGAAGACGTTGAGGGTGAGAGAAAGACAGCGAAGAGCCAACTATAACATGCAAGTCCAAGGACCACCACCATCGTTGCGAGACCTGGGCCTCTCCAGTGAGGAGGAGGACAACGTCGCCAAAAGGGCCAGAAGGCGACGAGGACAGAGACGTTACAGTTGTGGAGGTCGAGAAGAAGACTTCGAAGGAGGTAAGAGAGTCACCGACCTCGAAAAAAACTAGAAGACTCTCGAAAATCTGACTCTAGACCCATGAAGGGAGCCTCGGCGTCGAAGCACTCGACGACCGCAGTTGCATGCAAACAAAAACACACCGTAGGATCCTTGGATAAGGACTCCGTAATGGCAAAGACCCTCGAAAAGCCACAGACGTCGAAAGACAGTTTGGAAAAGGACGCCTCGGCATCGAAAAAGGAGAGGTCCAAACAAGCTTCGACAGCCGGATCGGCGTCCACAAACACGAAGCGAAAAGCCTAAGGTCTCGACGCCAAAATACACGCGGCCGAGATGGAGAAGAAAAGGAAAAGACTCGAAGCCGAAATGGCAAATATTTTACAACGTAAAAAAGATTTCAACGAAAGCTTGAAACAATTCAAGATACCGCCGAAAACAACAACAGAAGTCGAGAAGGTCGTCGAGGAATTAATGCCTCCGACAACACCTGAACCGCTCGAAGAAGAAGAGGAAGAAGAATTCTTCTTTGGAGAAGACGTCGAAGAGGACAAACAAACATATGCAGGATCGGCGATCTCAGAGACTCTAGACTTGCAAAGGCAAGATCTCGACGCCGAATCACCTGAGGAGGCTGTGGAAACATATCCTTTGAGGCCATCACCCCTAGATGCCATTGGCATGTATAATCAGGTGATTAAGAAAGCAGCAGAAACATATGGAGTGCAGCTAGAGGAAGAAAAACCACAATCATGTTTTTTATTAGAGACTTTGATGCCAACACAATCAAGAAATCAATTCCTTCCAATGCTGTCAAGTGTATTGGACCAGGGAAAAGAGGCATTCAAAGAGCCTGCAACATGCAAGGCTATCACACCAAGAGCATAAAAAAATATGAGCATTCCTCTAAAGACCCTATATACATCAGAGGGTCTGTACCAGCTGACTCTATTATTACTTCCACAGCAAGAAAAAGAGCAAATGTACCAACAACAGTGGGTCCACCTCCAGACAAGGAAAGCAAGAGGGTGGACTTTGTAGGGAGGAAAGTAGAAAGAAGTGCAGCAAACAAATGGCGCATAGCTAATTCTAATGCATTGCTAAACAGACATGCTTATCAACATTGGGAGGAGGTAGGAGAACTGTTAAAAAAACCTACCTGAGCAATTCCAAAGAAGAGCTAGCCACTTGGTGGAAGAGGGTAAAAACATCGCTAACACATGTTTGAGATCAACCCGAGATGCTGCAGAAACATCAAGCAGACAAATGATGATTGGTATCACAGAAAGGAGGCACGCATGGCTGAGAATATCAGGCTTCAAGCCAGAAGTGCAAAGCAATATTATAAACGCACCGTTCAATGGCGAACAACTGTTTGGAAGTATGGTTGATGACAAACTCAACCAATTAAAGAAGGACAACGAGACAGCTAGGTCCATGGGCGCTCTACAATTCAGAGGCATGCGTAGATGCATTCCCTCAAGGAGACCAGCAGGTAGAGGTACACACCAACCTGCTACCTCACATCAAACTTTCCAGCAAACATACCAAGGAGTAAGCCAGGGACAGCAGCAGGGACAGCAGCAGAACTGGCAATATCAACAAGGAAGGCAATCCTTTCGAGGGCATCCCCGTGGCAGAGGACAGCCACAAAGAGCCGGACAACAGACCACTACTAAGTGACTGCATTCCAAAGAAGGTACACTCACGAAGAACAGCAGTGGGTGTATACACAGAAAAACAAACTATGTAAAAACAAAAACCTGTCAGTTTACAGTTCCTCCAACATGCCACACCAGTAGGAGGCAGACTAAAATATTTCCTTCAAAGATGGAAGGACATAACGTCAGACAAATGGATTTTAAACATAATAGAGTACGGATACTGCATAGAGCTAACAAAACAACCTCCAAACAGGAGACCAAAACAAAACATACATTCAAAAGCAGAATTATGTTAGCTATTCAAAGAGGTGCAGGACCTTCAAGGGAAACATGCAATAGAGCACGTACCACACAAGGAAAAGAACAATGGAGTATATTCCACATACTTCCTAATTAAAAGGTAGACGGAATATTACGCCCAATATTAGACCTAAGGTTTCTAAACAAATTTATAAAGACACAAAGATTCAAGATGACTATACTGCAAGAGGTGATACCTCAATTGCAAGAAGGAGATTACATGGCTACCATAGACTTAAAGGATGCATGCTTACACATCCCTATGAACAAAAAACACAAGAGGCGGTTACGATTTGTGGTCAACAAAAGACTCTACCAATTCAAAGTACTGGCTTACGGTCAAAAGTCTGCACCAAGAGTGTTCTCAAAGTGCCTATCAGCAATAGCAGCACATCTCAGAAGGCAGGGGATTCATGTTTACCCCTACTTGGACGACTGGTTAGTAAGAGCAAACTCTTACAGTCTATGCAAACAGCATATACAACAGGTGATAGAGATACTAGTTCAACTGGGTTTCTCCATACATTGGGAAAAATCATCACCAGAGCCAGAACTCATAAAGGTGTTCTTAGGCGCAGAAATAAATACAGTATTAGGGAGAGCATTCCCAAGTGTAAAGAGGAGATCAGCCCTATTGAAGGAGACTCATCTATACCAGAATTGGCAACATCTGACAGTGAGAACAGTGGGGCGATTACTAGGAATGATGGCCTCATGCATTCATTTAATTCCCAACATTCGACTACACATGAGATCATTTCAAGAATGGCTCCAGACACAATGGTCACAGGCAACTGGGAGTTGGGAGGATCTGTTGGTTGTCACACAGACAGTTCATCAGGAGATGGCATGGTGGAACAAAACAAACATAGCACAGGGAAGACTTTTTACACCACCAACTCCGACAGTGACCATAACAACAGATGTGTCCCTAATGGGATGGGGAGCACACACGAACAACCTCAAAATGAGGGGATTGTGGACACAGCAGGATGCAGTGAAACACATCAATATCTTAGAGTTGAAAACAGTATTCTTAGCCTTAAAAGCATTTCAGAAAGAGGTCTACGGGAAAAAGGTGTTGATACAAACAGACAACACAACCACGATGTTTTACATAAACAAGCAAGGACGAACTCAGTCTGTAGCACTCTCAACGTTAGCTCAAGAGATTTGGAGATGGGCAATCCCAAGGGGAATAGACATGATAGCAATACACCTACCAGGAAAGGACAATGTAGAAGCAGACAAACTGAGCAGACAACCAACATCATTCCACGAGTGGGAACTAAATCAAGTAGAACTCCAGAAGATTTTCAGGAAATGGGGTACACCACAAATAGACCTATTTGCAACACCCCACGATGCAAAATGCCACGATGCAAAATGCCAAAACTTCGCGACCTTGCAATCAGTCCCTAGGGAATGCGCTATGGATATGTGAAAACATTTCTAGGGGTACTAAATTTTTGTAAGAAATGATGATCATAATGTTGATAACAGTACATTGTGTTATAGTCTGATGTGTCCTCTAACATTTAATTGCTAGAAAATGTGGCAGATTGTTCTAAATCAGACAACATATTATTTACAGTTTCAAAATCCCAATCAAAGGAAAATGTACTGGAGGTAACTAATGATATCATTTAAGGAAATTTTTAATAAATGAGGTATTTTTAAAAGTTCTGTAGGGCCAAATATATCGTAATCAACCTTGTCCCAAACTATACCATTAGGTGTAGTAATGGCTGTAATGTTCACGAAGGACAAGTCTCTTTGTTCACGATGTGATGAAATATGAGGTTTCAGGATCAAGTTCACTTTTGATACTGCAGAGCTTTGTCGGAGATAAGTCCCATTAATAAGTAAGCAGAAAACAGTTACTAAGCCTATCCAGAAAAGGAAAAATAGTATACCCATAGCTATCCAAAGCTGGAGCCAAGGTGATACTAGGTATGTCTTTTCCAGAAAAACAAAGAAGTCTTTGATTTGTTGTTGATGAGATGTTGGGGCTGGCATTGTTTCAGGTTCGCTAGGATCCAGAGAAAAGGTATCAAAGTCGATGAAATAGCCAGATGCAATTCGATCTATTTTAGGTAGCTCTGCAGGTTTTGTTGAACTTGCCGACGTCTCTTGTTGAGGCATATTGATGTAGACATGGGTGTTTGGCCGAATTGAAATTTGTCTTTCATTTGTGTTTTGAATTTCTGGTTCAAGAGGAACGAGTTCCATAGCATTGTTGCATAGTCCATCATTCCGCATGGGAGACTCTTCAAATGTGATGAGTCTTTCCGTCTGAACTTCATGTATGGTAGCAAGAGGAGGGCGTCGGCTACCTAGGAGCCCAGGAGGCCTACTATTCAGTATCAGCCATATAGTGTGGTTTGATCAGATCAATGGAGACAAATCTCTTCCTCTTTTTTCCAGAAAGAGGCGGAAGAAGTACAATTCTTGTTCCTTCAACGGCCTGGACAGGTACAGGCTTTCTGTAGGATGGCCCAAATTCTTTCTTGTCCACAATCTTTTCTCTGACCAGATCCCCGACTTTAGGGATCCAGGCACGTCTTGCCGTGACTGACTTAACTTACCCAGTGGCAGTCCGTTTCACTTGCACGTTGCTTTGTAGTGCTCGGAATTCATGGAGATCCTGTAAAACAGCCAAACGTTTATTGATGTCAAAAGGTTTTTCATCCACCACTGTGCTTTCACAATCGAGATCAGGTACCCACATTCTCGTCCCAAATAGGACCTTGTAAGGAGTGACACCCCCTAGAGAACATCTTGGCATATTATTGAGTGCCTGTTGTACCCCATATAAATGGTTGACCCAACTACCACCCGAACCTAATACTCTTGCTGTTAAAGATTGCTTTAAGTCCCAGTTTTTCCTCTCCACGAGCAAATTTCCTGGATGGTACGGAGAGGAGTACCGCAATGCAACACCCAAACTTCCCATGGCTTCCTTGTAAGCCCCAGAGCTAAACGCGGTGCCACGGTCAGAGTGTAATGTGCCAACTGCGTATGTCCTTATAAAGACTCACAAATCTTTGATAACAGTTTGAGCGTCAGCCAAGCGCTGAGGCCATACCCATAGGAATCTCGAGCAGGAATCCACTGCAACCATGATGTACTTGTAAGCCCCATCAGATTGTAAGGGGCCGCAGTGGTCCAAATAGACACACACCAGTGGTCTGCCTGATATTAGTAATGGTGTCTGCGCTGGACGTGCTACGGTGGACCCCTTCATCTGCTGACAGATTTCGCACTTCAAGACAAAATCTTTCTTCTGTTTAGTTAACCCTGGTCACCAGTAGCGTTGTTTCAGTAAAGAAACTGTTGCTGTTACTCCTGCGTCTGCAGAACCCAGACCCTCGTGCGCGGCTAGAATTAAGCCTAATCTGCGATCCATGTTCGGTATTACTCTATCCCCCACTCCTGGAATCTGAGCATATGGAATGTTGTTTGCATCTAAATTGTAGGAGTACTTGAGTGGAAAACCTTTTGGCAAGGTCTTGCTGTTTTTGCGTGAAGCATTGACAGCTACCATTATTTGTCCATCTATTCTCGTTTTTGAACGAGTGATTGCAGCTATGAAAGCATTTCGTACTGCCCTCTTTGGGGCTTCATCAGCCAATGAATTCCCTTCAACGTGAACGCCATCACGTTGATGACTCAGCGTGTGTATCACGTGAGCTCTTGGTAGTTCATTTTTTAACTCAGCTACCTGTTCCCATAGCATTTTATGCTTAATTGTGCCACCCTTTGAGTCCTTAAACCCATTTTGTCCCCAGTAGTAAAGGTATTCGTTGTATGACTGGACACAGTAAATAGAATCGCGCACAATCAGTGTGGGGAATTCTCGATCCGTATTTATCAGTGCCAGTAACAGAGCTTTTAATTCTGCCAGCTGAGCCGTGCAGTCTCCTAGAGACTGTGTTTTTGTACAGCTTGGATGGAACTTGCCGTCCTGCATACAACCTTTTACAATCGCACACACAGCGCTGTATTGTTGTTTACTTCCAATGGCCAGCTGAGCAGATCCATCAGTGTAAATAATGTATTCATACTGATCTAGAGGCATTATTTCATTTGGGAGAGGATATTCTTGTTCGTATTGCAGAAATGCTTGTGTTTTTAGACTTGGGTTGTATCTGTATTCAAAATCTGTTGCAGTGACAGAATTAGCCCATTGTATCCATCTCGGATGTAAGGCTTTATCGTTTGGAACGCTTGCCTTTGTAGCAGCCTCAAAGGCCGGTACCGGAGTCACGACAATTATTCGTTTCCCCTGAGCCAGTGCTCTTTCTCTCACTACAGCAGTCTGTACTACTGTCAGAATTTTTTCCGTAGAAGCGAAACGATCTCAGCGTTTGTGTACAAGTGTGATTTGTATTCAATGGGTACTGTTTCGCCTTCATTAAATGTTAGGTAAGTCTACCTGGATTGACCCGCAACTATACGGATCACCAGGTTGCGGACATTTACGCGTGTCTGTAAGTGTTTAGACGCTATCATGTCAGCTTGGAGGGATCAAAGGATATCTGTGTGTTCCTGTGTCCAATGCCTAACTGAAAAATCAGGTCTTATTAGGTTGTATTGAAAGGCTTAACCCTTTCTGCGTAATCCAAAATGTATGTCCTGCCAAAATTCAGGAATCCCAATATTGATTGTAGGTTCTTCAAAGATTTAGGAGGTTGGAGCAGCGCACACTTTTCTAAAAAGTTAGCTGCAAGGCATTTCCTTCACTTGAAAGCTCGTGTCCCAGAAATAGGACCTTGAGGTGGGCTATTTTTGATTTTTTTAAGTTGAATTTGTAGCCCTCTGAGGCGAACCCCAAAATGATGTTGCTCACCATGGTCAAGTGTTCCTGTAAGTCATCATCCGTCAGATAAATATCATCTACATAGGACAATGCCTCCTCATCCACATTCTGAAGTAACTCAGTTTTGCAGCGTGAATCTTTTCTGGATTCACTATGCTGTGCATTATTCCGCCATCTAGTGGTTGGGTCCGGAATTGTAGTATTTCTTCTCTTTTTTTTGTTGTTGTTGTTGGTGGGCGTCGACGTAGTACCATTTGGTGCCCTTCTGTGACGTCGACGGGCTTCCTCTGGAAGCTCCCACCTTTGGTAGCCATTTTCAGATTCTTTTTTTCCACCGTTGGGTCTGGATCGAGACGGAAGGAGCTCCCAAGATTGGAGAGGAGAATCGAGGAAAAACAAAAGGAACATCGGTAGGACGGGGTCGTCGACTTTCAACTTTCATTCAAAGACGACCGCAGTTCGACGAAGGGAGAAAAACAAGATCTTCGACTACGATCGGAGAATGCGCATGCAGGGGGCTCCCTGGGCTGTTCTTATACCCCTGGGGGAGTCGACAAAATTGACGCTGTGACCCCATCGCTGAAAATGCTGTCAAATATCTGCTCTCAGGCGCTATATTTTGGCAGAAAAATCCAATTGAGATATCTAGTGTTGTTTTGTATTTTTTCCGCAGAATGTTATTCATTAATGTGGCACTGTGTGCATTCTGTGCGGCAAATGTTTTTGTGCATGTGTTCAGATGTCTGTAGTCTAAAACTTGACGGTATGAATTATCGGGCTTCATTACAGGAAACAAAGGATTATTCATTGAAGAGGTGCAAGTTTCAATCATCCCCTGGTATTCAAGTTGATCTAAGATCTCCCTGACCTGTTTTTTAGCTTCTTGTTTTATTGGGTACTGCCTCTGTGGAGTTGAAGTAGCTTTTACTGGGATTACATGGTGAGGTGACTCTTCATTCCACCCAACATGGTTGCGATATAATGCTGGAGCAAGGGCTACCGCCCACTCCCGTGCGCATGTGTGTTTTAAGTATATGGGAACGAGGTTGGAAAAAGCTGGTAAAATTACCGTTTCTCCCTTCGGGCAATTCATAACAATTTCAGGCGGCCAATCTCTTTCAGCAAAAAGGATTTCAGAGCCAAAAGTCAGGTTCTTCCAAAAGAGACCTTTAATTTTCCTGGTTTTGTCCCCCTCCATTTGGAGAGTTATTTCATGTAACCTATGGGGGACACTCACCCTTGTATCAGGTGTTTCTACCGTGATATGTTCATTCAGCTCCGCTGTCACCAGAAATTCCATCAGGTTCTGGCAAGCTATTGTTACTTCTGCTGCACTGTCTAGCATCGTCAGAGCCCACTCCCCGTTCAGTAGTTGAGTCCTCAGAATTCTGGGCATGTCTGATCTTAAGACCTGCTACTTTCTTCTTTTTAAATTGAGGTCTTCATTTTGGCTTTTCCTCTTTTTTGGAAGTGTATTCCAGAGCGCGCTGCGTGTCTCTGGACTTTGTACGCTCTTCTTGTCTGTGTTCTAACCGTCCTTCCCTCTCTGAGTTTTTTGATGAACCCTGAAAGAAACGAGAGGAACGTGTATCAGTATCCTGATACATGTCAGGTTTTTTAATGTTATCTCTATTCCTAAGGTTATATCTCCTTTCGGAGGACTCCTGTTGAGGAGACATACCTCTAGATTGAGATCTATTCTCTCTATTCTTTTGTTGTTTGTTATTATCCCATTTCTTCTTTGAAGAAGCAGGTGTTCGCTTGGTGTGTTCTTTTTCAGAACCACCCACAAGTTGAGGTTTTACTGGTCTAGCTCCCAAGTTATCTCTTCCTAATTCAGCATAGGTGTCTTCGATAATTTTAGGTAATTCTATCTCCTGTTGTAAAAGAGTGAAATCCCTCAGGCGTTGGTGTATTGCCACTGCTGCTGCCTCCCCTTTTATATTTGCTAATATTATAGCTGATACCTGGGCAAAATTACCTAAGAATTTCATCCCTAAGTTCAGAGCAGGTTCTGCTCCATAATCGTTCTGTATCTGTCTTAATACATCTGGTATTACTGCTAATGAAGGGATACCATGAGTCCTGGTATATATGGCAGCGAAAACTGTACCCCAAGTGGTACAATCCTCTATCTGGGGAGCTATCCCCATGGGCAAGCAGATTGCTAGCATTCTGTATTTTTCTTGTGGGCTAGTGTGTGGAAATACTGCCTCTAGCTGTGTTATTTTTTGAGCTATCCAGAATGGCATTTGTTCACGTTTAGTGGGCATTTTACCCATGACTGCGTGTAGCGTTTGTGGATGCTTGAACTGGTCCTGTTGGTATAGCTGTGGCTGGCTGAAGTGTGAGTGTTCTCATCACGAACTGTGTCATGTTTCTGTAAAGTCTTATTAGTTCTTTATGAAGTTGACGTAAGTCTGCTACTGGCATTGTGTCAATGTCAGGATGTGGTGTATAGGCTGCTAATACTGGCCAGTTGCTCCGTCTCTTCTGAGCTGACCGAGTCTTACTTTATCTCTTGTGTGGGGGAGGGCGCCTTTAAACCAGTTTATGTGCTCCTGGTTGTAGTGTAGTTCCTATTTCCCTAATAGGTTCTGCGCATTGGAATAACATACTCTATAAGCTTGGCATAGGACTGAGGTCGGTATGCCCCTATCGTGTATATTAAACTTAATTACTGTGTACCAGCTAGCTCAGAGGCCACTAGAAACTTCTTGACAACAAGAAGGGAATAGCTTCTGGCAACCCCATATCATAAAACCCTGAACCCTCAGGACCGTGCAAACAATATACTACTTTTCATTCAGTCACTCATCTCAGAGAAGTACATAGAAGAAACAGTCGGGTGTGTTTACAATAAAATGTATTGCACAGTTGTTATTCTAGTACTGGTTATATGTGCTGCGACAACTGTTGGACAGTAGCAGAGAAATATGGCCAGCAGTGCAGTTAAATAAAAATGCATGGTACAGTTTTACCATTGTGCAATAGTAATAAACACATACATGAAATGCAGAATGCATTAAGATAAAGCCTATACCCCTATAATGCCTAACTAGATGTACCTAAGTGTACCTAGCATGTGTGTAGGTCTTAGAGAGCCAAGAATCCCCCTAGGAATTAGTCTAACCCCATTACCTCAGTGGGACTTCATCCTGGTCTCGAGCTGGACACCCCAGGATGGGTGGATGAACCCCTGCCAGCTGGAGCTGTGGCATGATGCAGGTTGCAGCGTCTCAGGTCAGAGTGTCGGCATGGAAAGTCTCGGTCCCCTCTAGTTTGCTTGGGCAAAGGGAGGTATATTTATACCTGATAGGTGCCTTGGAATGTTAGTATTGACGTACAGTCGGTCAGAGGAAGACGTCAGGAATGAACCCTTAGGAAATAGTGGTTCATGCATATTTAATGAGTTCTTGGAGAAATCAATAATCCTGTGCTAGGGAAAATCCTAAGAGCTAAGGGTCTGTTTCTAAGAACGCGTTGTGACATAGGTTAGTCACTGTTGGACATGGATATGACGTATTTAGGATGGACCGTCTTCTGCACCCAGAGCACACGTCAGATAAGGGACAGACTCTGTTGCTCGTTATTTGTGAAGAGAGGGCCAATGTAGGTTAAAGGGCCTGCCTGTCTCTGTGGCACGAAGGATTTGTGCCTCTGAAACGGCGCACCTATGTTAGGGCCTCAATCCAGCACATAACACCCACTCCAATCGTGAATAACCCATTAAAAGCAAACTACGTGACTAAATAGGCATTTGCATATAATTGGCAGGTAGTTGCATGAGAGTGGTTTATGAGCTGAAAAAATAGCAGCTGTTAAAATATGTAAAATTACTATAGACTCTGTGGAGACAGGAAAAATCTATAGTGTCATTAAAAAATACTCTCTTAGAGTCAGTAGTTACTTATAAAAGTTCCTGTTTATAAAATTGAAACTCTTACAAGCTGTTCAGAAGACCATGCTTTCTTTAGAAAAAAAAAAGAAAAAGAAAGGGCATTTTAGAGGGAAAGCTCCAAGCACTCAGTGAGAGTTGAAACAAAATAGGAGAAAAAATGTGTCTCAGGACATGTTTTAGCAAAATGAGAGATAACAAGTGGCTGAGAGACACAACATTTCTGTTGCTAGTTACTGCAGGGGACGGACCTTTGTAATACCTCGCAGAATCGTTGTGGGAGCACTGAATGAGCAGTGCTGCCAGTTGCTGGTTCTGAGGCAGCCGGTGCTGTAATCAATACCTTGGATTTGCAAGGAATGCTTGGGTTTGATGGGAATACGCTTGGGACACAGCCAAGCATGGGACTTCAGCAGTTCCAGCCTGGAGGTAAATGCCGCTGGCGTTTCCTTTGGAAGTGTCAGACAGATGATGACCACGCATTCTTCACTGCAAAAAACAGGCATCAGAGAACAGGTATGTTGCAGTTGCAGTCTTTTCAGACTGGTCTTTTAAATATTAGAAACCATGAGAAGCATAGTTCCTGTTTGCAAGGTATTCCCAAGGTGTATCACACTGCTTGTATGTGAAAGATAAAATTTATCAAAAAGGAAAGAGGGGCAGTCATTTAAGAGTGCTATTTTTCAAAAAAGGAAAAATATTTCTTTAGCTGATGTGAAATAAAAAATAAAAGTGCTGCACAAGCATGGTTTTTAGATTGCTCAAAGCATTTGAACTTTATAAAGGAAACTTTTGGTTCACTACTTTCAGCGTTGGGGCTTCTAGCCAAAAAGGGCACAACTTCCCTACACTGTAGGATTTCACTACCTCTGGATATTATCTGTACATAACGTAGGTCTGGCTTATGTATACTGAGTCCCTTGGTGATGTTCAGGAATCATTTTTGTGACAGGTATTTGTGTCAAAGGGCCAAACCATCTATACTTTCCTAACTGGGTCTGTCCTGTTGTTTTGTAAATGGCATCTAATGTTGCCCATGCTGATGTATGTCAACTATTCCACCCCCGTGCGATGGTGTTTGGTGGTGTTTGGCAACGTTCCTACTGGTGTATAAACAACCACATTTCTAGATGCATTACAATTGTGTAGGAGTTGATAACCTTAATGAAGGTAACAGGTATAAAGCGTCACAATAAGAATAAATCTCTAACATTTCATGATCTGAAAATGTAGCAATTATTCCTAAAACAGACAGCATATTATTCACTGTATCAGTAACCCAATTTTCAGAAAAATGTACTGCAGGTAATAACATCACTGAATGAATGATAAAATGAATGAAAATGAATGAAAGTTCAAAATACATTAATCAGAATTAATAACCGGATGATTAAATACATCATTTAGAATACAAAGGCTTGTTTAGGCCGAATACATTTATAAGTCTCTTTTGCATTTGAATTTAAAATGGATGTGGCTTCAGTTTTATGTTGAGTCTGTTTTGTAGAAAAGTGTCCACTAAGAGTCATACTAAAAGCTAGCTCTAAGCAAAGCTAGAACAGAAAAAGATGAACCCAGAAATACTCCATAGTTACTAAAAGCTAGCTCTAAGCAGAGCTAGAACAGAAAAAGATGAACCCAGAAATACTCCATAGTTCTACCCATGGTGAAGCCAGGTCTGTATCTTTTTGGAAAAAGAAAAGGTTCAAAAGTTTGTACTTGCATGTTCGTTGTTTGTTTTTAGGCTGGCTTCGCTTCCTGTTCACGTGGAGCCATGGAAAACGTATCACAGTTAATGAAATAGCCAGTAGCTGTATGATCAATTGTTGAAATTGCATCGTGTTTAGCTGAAGTTATTTCTGCTGTTTTTGTTGAAAAACATTTGAAATGTTGAAATTAATAGTTGATGTCTTTGCTGAAAAACTTTCAGATGTTGAAGTTAATATTTTATGTTATTGTTGAAAAACATTGAAGCATTTATTAGTTGTTGCTTTTGTTGAAAAACGTTGATGCATTTATTATTTGATGCTTTTGTGAAAAAAAACGTTGATGCTTTTATTATTTGATGCTTTTGTTGAAAAACGTTGAAGCATTTATTATTTGATGTTTTTGTTGAAAAACGTTGAAGCTTTTATTATTTGATGTTTTTCTTGAAAAAACGTTGAAGCTATTATTATTTGATGTTTTTGTTGAAAAACGTTGAAGCTTTTATTATTTGATGTTTTTCTTGAAAAAACGTTGGTGTACACATTTGTTTTTGGCCAAATTGCAACTTGAGTGTTGTCTTGACTTTTATTTTGAATTTGAAAGGTTGGTTCAAGGAGAACTAGTTCCATTGCATTGTTGCATAGTCCCCCACTCCATGGATTTGATTTCTCAAACGTGATGAGCTTTTCAGTTTGAAGTTCTTGAATAGTAGTGAGAGGGACGTCTACTACTGTGGAGTTCACGAGGCCTACTGCTCAGCATTGGCCACATAGTTTTTGGTTGATTCTTTCATTTGAAATGAATCTGTTTTCCTTTTCACGGCAAGATGCGGCAAAAGTACAGTTCTTGTTCCTTTCACTTCAAGGAATGGCACAGGTTTTCCTGTATGAGGGGCCAAATTCCTTTGTGTCCGCGATCTTTATCTCTCTCTGCCCAGATCCCCGACTTTTGGGATTCAGACAGGTCTTGCCGTGATTACCTCGACTTCCCAGTGGCGGCCTGTTTCACTTTGACAGAATCTTTGTTTGTTTCTTTGTTTCCTTAAGTTCCTGTAAAACAGCCAAACGATCATAGATACAGAATGGTTTTCATCCGCCACTGTGCCTTCACATTTATGATCAGGTTCCCACATTCGTAAATGGAGTCAGACCCCCTAGAGAGCTTCTTGGCTGGGTGTGTATTGCCCCCTGAATCCGTATAAGTGTTTGACCTCACTAGCGCCCCGCCTAATACCCTAGCTGTTAAGGATTGCTCTATGCCCCAGTCCTTCCTCTCCTCTACCTAAATTCCCTCAGGATGGCGTTGGAGAGGAGTACCGCAATATTACGTCCATCCCTTCCATGGCCTCTTTGTCAGCCCGAGAGCTAAGCGTGGAGCCACAGTCAGGGTGTAACCTTGATTGAGTATCTCCTGTTATGGACTCGCAAATCTTTCTATAACAGTTTTGAGCATCAGCCGAGCGCTAAGGCCATACCTATAGGAAACTTGAGCACGGATCCACTGCCACCAAGATATATTTTTAAGCCACCTCAAAATTTGAGGGGCCGCAGTGGTCCTGTTACACGACACAATCTAGTGGACAGTCTGATGCTGTCTAGCAATGGGACCTGCGCGGGTCTTGTGATGGTGTAGCCTGGCATTTGTTTGCAGATTTTGCAGTTCAAGACAAAGCCAATAGTCTGACTTCTGAACCCTGGCCACCAATAGCACTGTTTGCAATGAAGAAATAGTAGCTATTACCCCTGAAAGCGCGGAGCCCAAGCCCTTGTGTGCTTTAAATGATTTATTCCTGCCTACTATCCATATTTGGAAATACTCTATCCCCCACTCCAGGAATCTGAGCATATGGAATGTTGTTTGCACCTAACTTGTAGGAGTATATAAGTGGAAATTTCTTAGGCACTGCTATGCTGCCTTTGCGTGAAGCAATTACAGCCACCATATTCTAACCGTCTATTCTCGTTGTTGAACGAGTGTGCGCAGCTACGGAAGCTGTGTGAACAGCCCCCTGTGTGGCTTCTACAGCCAATGAATTCCCTGCAACGTGCACGCCATCACGTTGATGACTCAGTGTGTTAATCAGGTGAGTTTTTGTTTGGTAGGTCGTATTTTTCAACTCCACTACCTGTTCCCATAATTTTTGTGTTTAATTATGCCACCTTTTTCATCTTTAAATCCATTTTGTTCCCAATGGTATAAATATTTATTACTATGTTTGAACACAGTAAAAGGAATCGCACACTAGAAGTGTGGGGAATTCGCGATCTGTATTTTCAAGTGCCAGTTTGAATGCTTGTAGTTCAGCTCGCTGAGCTGTACAATCGCCTAAAGATTGAGTTTTAGTGACCATTGGTCTGAAGTTACCATCGCGCATGCGACCTTTAACGATTGCACACGCTGCACTGTAAGCTTGCTTACTTACTCCCTGTAGCGGGTTGTGCTGATCCGTCAGTATAAATCGAGAGGCAAAATTTCAGCGGGCAGAGGTTGTTCGTTTCTCAACTGAACTACTTGTTCCCAAAGCGTTGTATGCTTTATTGTATGATTGCACACAGTAAAAGGAATCGCACACATTGAGTGTGGGGAATTCTCAATCCGTGTTTACAAGTGCAAGTATCAGGGCTTTTAAAGCTGCCAACCGAGCCGTGCTATTACCTAGAGGTAGTTTTTTGGTGCAATGAGGACGGAACTTGCCATCCAGCATCTGATCTTTAACAAAGGCGGCCGGTGGGGCAGACCCATCAGTGTAAATCTTAAAAATTCATACTGATCTAGAGGCAAGATTTCATTTGGTAGATGATGTTCTTTTTCATATTGCAGGAATGCCTGTGTTTTTAAACTTGGATCAAATCTGGATTCAAAGTCTGATGCAGCAAAAGAATTAGCCCTTTGTATCCATTCTGGATGTAAGGCTTTGGCATTAGGAATGCTAGCCCCGGTACCGGGGTGACGACAATAATGCATCATCCCATGAGCCAGTGCTCTTTCTTTTGCTACAGCAGTCTGAATGGTTGTCAGAATTTTTTCCTGTTGAATTAAAACTCATTTCTGTGTTTGTGTACAGATGAGATTCGTATGCGATTGGTACAGTTTCACCTTCATTAAAGGTTTAATAAGTGTACCCTCATTGACCCAAAATTATACTGAGTACCAAGTGGTGCAAGTTTACACGTGTGTGTATGTGTTTGGAAGCAATAATATCTTCCTGGAGTGAACAAAGAATATTGGTGTGTTCTTGTGTCCAGTGTTTGACTGAAAAGTCAGGTTTGAAAAAGGTCGTAGAAAGGTTTTACTCTCTCTGCGAAATCCAAAATGTATGTTCTGCCAAAATCTAGGAATCCCAGTACTGATTGGAAGTTGTTTTAATGTCTTTGGAGGCTGGAGCAGCGCACACTTTTCTAAAAAATTAGCTGCCATGCTTTTCCCTTCACTTGAAAACTAGTATCCCAAAAATAGGACACAGAGGTGGGCAATTTTTGATTTCTCAAAATTAAATTTGTAGCCCCCAGAGGCGAATCCCATAATAATGGTGCTCACCCTGGTCAAGTGTTTCCCCAATAGGTCATCCGTTAGATAAATATCATCCATATAGGACAACGCTTCTTCATCAAAGTGCTTTAGCCATTCAGTAACTCTTTCAGAAAATACGCCTGAGCTGTTCTTATACCCACGGGGGAGATGACAAAAAATTGTCGCTGGGACTCTAATATACTAAATGCTGTTAGGTACCTGTTTTCAGGTGCTATAGTTTGACAGAAAAATCCATTTGAGACAACAAGTGTTGTTTTGTATTTTTCCCGCATAATGTTATTCATTAATGCGGCACTATCTGCATGTTGGACAGCATATGTCTTTGTGCAAGTGTTCAAGTGTCTGAAAATGAAAACAAGACGAAATGTATTATCATGTTTTGATAAGTGAAACAAGGGATTTTTTTTTGTGAAGTGCATTTTTCAATGATCTCCTGGTATTCAAGTTGATCTAAGATTTCCCTGACCTGTGTTTTTAGCTTCTTGCTTAATACGATATGGTCTTTGAGCATGTGGTGAAACTATCAATGGGATCACGTGATGGGTTGAGGCATCATCCCATCCAGCGTGATTTTTATACAATGCTGGAGCTTGGGCTACTGCCCACTCCCGTGCATATGTATGTTTAAGGTGAACGGGAACATGGATGGAAAATGCAGGAAAAATATACTTTCTCCCTTTGGGCGCTCCCTGACGAATGCTGGCGGCTAATCTAGTTCTGCTAACAGTATGTCAAAACCAGAGAATAGGTTCTTCGCAAAGAGACCTTTTACTTTCCTGTGTTTGTCCTCCTCCATGCGGAGTGTTATTTCATATAACTTGTGTGGGACGCTCACCCTTTTGTCTGGTGTTTCCACCGTGATGTAATCATTCAATTTTGCTGTCCAGAAATTCCTTCAGGTTCTGGCGAGCTATTGTTACTTCTGCCGCGCTGTCTAGCATTGTCTGAGCCCATTCCCCGTTCAGAAGTTGAGTCCTTAGGATTCTGTGCATGTCTAACTTTGAGACCTGCAACTTTCTTCTTTTTAAATTGAGGTTTGGATTGTGGCTTATCTTCTGTTTTAGAAGAGTCCTGAGCGTGCTTGTCCCTTGACTGCTTGCGCTCTTCTTTGTGTGCTGACTTTCCTTCTCTCCCTGTGTTGTTTGTCGAGAGGAATGTGTATCAGTATCCTGATACCTGTCAGGTTTCCTAATATTATCCCTATTCCTAAGGTTATACCTCTTTGCAGAGGGCTCCTGTTGAGGAGACCTACCTCGGGACTGAGAATCTTCTCTGAAAAATTGTGTTTTTTATTATTATCCCAATTCTTTTTAGAAGAAGTAGGTGTCTGCTTAGAATTGTGCTTCTCAGGACTGCCCATTAGCTGTGGTTTTAAAAGCTTTCCCACCCAAACTGTCCCTTCCTAGTTCTGCATATGCAGTTTCAATTATTTTGGGAAGTTCTTGTGGTTGGTCTATAAGACTGACCTCTTTTAGGTGTTGGCGGATCGCCACTGAAGCTGCTTCCCCTTTAATGTTAGCTAGTATTATTGTTGATACCTGGTCGTAGTTACCTAGTAATTTCATACCTAAGTCAGAGCTGGTTCAGCTCCATACTTGTTCTGTATCTGTCGTAAGACATCTGGAATTGCTGCTAAGGAAGGAATACCATGAGTCCTGGTATATATGGCAACAAAGACTGTACCCCAAGTGGTGCAGTCCTCTAACTGTGGTGTGATCCCCATGGGCAAGCAGAGTGTTAGCATGATATGCTTTCAAATGGTGTGGTATTTGGAAATACTGCTTCTAACTGGATAATTTTCTGAGCTACCCAGAAAGGAATCTGTTCACATTTTGTGGGCAGTTTGCCCATTACTGTGTGTAATTTTTGTGGAGTGATTTTAGTAGCGGTGTGTTATGATGTCACTTACCTGTGTAGCGAGCTCTTCTCTCGTGGAGCTTCTTACCTATGTCATGCACGTTCTTTAGATTGTTAGGCTGACGGCACTCGAAGGTTGGCAGTTGTTACTGGACTTTCGAGGTGGTCGGATGCCAGGTTGTTCCTAGGAATAAACTCTCCTGACAAGTGTCCGGTTTCCCATCTCGTCTGTTCACGACGCTTCTCAACAAATTTGGCGACGATCCTGTGCCTTTTTGTGTGTTCCCGGACTCGAGAGCACAACCTGGTGATCGTTTGGCCCGCCCGCTTTCTGTTTTCTTCTCCGGCTCCTCTCCACGTCGTTGGATGTGCCACGTCATTGAATCTGCCTGTGGCATCTTCTTTGGTGGTGTTTTCTGCGCCCTTCGCTAGCTGGAGGTATTGTTTGGCTTGATTTTTGAGGCTCCTGAGCTCAGCGCTGCCGTTGACACCGCGCGCCATTGCTCGAGCCCTTCACTCCGCCACTACGTCACTGGATCTTCGCTGGAACGCACGCTGTTCAGTACGTGCATAACGTACACCGTGCGCAACGTCCTTACCTCATCTGCGTGCCGCCATCTTGCGAGTTCTTCACTCTTCTCGGAAAGCGCATCACGCCGGAGGTTTCCTCACCCACATGGTATTCGTACTTTGGCATTTTTATTACGCTTTTGCTCCATGTTTTACCTGACTTTCGTGCAGCTCCCTTCACGGTGTTTTGCACACCTTTTTATTTATTTCGGCTACTGGTTTTGACGTGACTTTATTTTGCTGCTTCTTCACCATTCATTACTGCGCAAAAACCCCTGTTCCTTTCTCTTCCAGGCTCTCCTTCTATTGTTTGGGAAGATTGGGTAGAAATGTTTGATAATTATATTGTCGCTCTAGATGGTCGAAATTTTTCACCTGATAGGAAAAAAGCACTTTTACTCAGCACCTTAGGTAGTGAAGGTCAGCGTATCTTTAAATATCTACCAGTAGCCATGGGTTCTAATGGTCAACCCATGGATGATGAGTACAAAGAAGCTATCAAAAGACTTGAAACAAGGTTTGCTAAAGAAGTTAACTTAGTTATGGCCAGATATAAGTTTTACACTCAACCACAAGCTGAGGGTGAAAGTATTGATGACTTTGTAGCCAGATTACGTGAACTTTCAGTGAAATGCCGTTTCGGAACCATGTCTGACGAATTGATCCATGATCAACTTATAGTGCAATGCCGTCACAAAAAAATTCAAGAAAGACTTTGGGCTGCCAAAGACCCCTCGTTAAAAGATGCTGTAGACATGGCCAAAGTCATTGAGGAATCCCAGAAATGTATTAAGGAATTAGAGAGAAGGGACAAGAGTTTATCTCAAATTGGCAATGTTGAAAATGTTTACAAGGAAGAAGATTCTGATGTTAATGCGGTCTCTAAGAAGTTTACAAAAGGCAGTACTGCTTTTACTCCTTCTCCCAAAATTAAGGGCAGAGAGTGTTTGCGGTGTGGGAGTCAGTACCACATGGCTGACTTCAAAAAGTGTTTTGCCCTAGAACAAATTTGTAGGAAGTGTGGTCGCAAGGGACATTATGCACGCATGTGCAGACAACTTGATGGTTCGGATAAAAATAAATTCAAAGTTAGTGTTGTACAAGAATGCTTGGATCTTAAGCAAAATGCGAAGAGAGTACTTATTGTACAAGAATCCACTGACTGTGTTGTGGGAGGAGTAAATCAAGACATTCGTAGATTAACGAGACCGAGTGCTGTATTCAATGTGTGTGGGCAGGATGTTACCCTTATGGTAGACTCAGGTTCTATGTTTACAATCATCCCTGAGTCTTTGTTTAGTTCTTTGTGGAATGGTGTTACCTTATCTGACAAGGACATCAATCCTGTTGGTTATCAAGGTCAAACCATCGACATTTTAGGTTATATGTTCGGTCACATTAGATTTGGTTCAAAGTGCACTGAAGGGAAGGTTTACGTAGCTAAAGAAGGCCCACCTATCCTTGGATGGATGCACCAATATGATTTACATGTTGTTATCAATCCAAGGTCCCCCAACCAAATCATGGTGGTTGATGATAAACCTCAGATTGAGCATATTTTACAACATGCCCATAAAGTTTTTGAAGATAAGTTGGGGTGTGTCAAGAGTTATCTCCACAAGATTATTTTAAAACCAAACGCCTGCCCAGTTCAACATAAGCTCAGGAAGGTACCTTTATCCGTGAGGCAAAGCCTTAAAGATCTTCTGCAAGATCTGTTAAAGTCGGGAGTCATCGAACCAGTGGAGGCGTCCTCATGGATTTCTCCAGTCGTTTTGACGCTTAAATCTGATGGCAGCTTGAGGTTTTGCATTGATCTCAGGTCGCTTAATCGTGACATCGTTATTGACACATTTCCTCTTCCCAATATCAATGAGTTGTTGCAATCTGTGGGAGGTGGCAGATATTTTTCCAAGATAGATCTAAGAAGTGCATACCACCAAATCAAGTTGCACCCTGAGTCCAAGCCACTCACTGCCTTTATCACGACGGAAGGCACTTTTCAATTCACTCGCATGCCGTTTGGCCTAGCCTCGGCTGCGAGTGTCTACCAACGTATGATGTCCAACATGTTTGAAGGTTTGGCGGGTGTAGTATATTTCCAAGACGACATTCTTGTGTCAGGGAAGACTGTTGAGGAACACAATGCCATTTTACGACAGGTTTTATGGAAGCTAGAACATGCAGGCTTAACTGTCAACAAAGATAAATATGTATTTTTGACTGAAAAGATTGAGTATTTAGGCTACACCATTTCTAGTGGTGGTATAGCTCCAAAGAAAAATTTGCTAGACGCTATTAGGAATGCTCCCTCACCCAAGGACAAAGACCAACTCAGGTCTTTTTTGGGCCTTGTGGAATATTATTCTAAATTTGTTCGAGGGTTTGCTGACATTTCTGAACCTCTGAGGGTCCTGTTACGCAAGGGTACTAAGTTTCTATGGGATAGACTACAGGAGGAATCCTTTTTGAACATTAAAAAAGAAATTTGCAATGCTGGGATTTTATCTCCTTTTAATCCAACCCAGACTATTCTTTTCTAACCGTTTATGCCAGTCTTACTGGGGTTGGTGTTGTTCTATCTCAAATTCAATGTGGGGTTGAAAAAACTATAGCCTTTGCCTCTAGGACTCTCACCCAAGCTGAAAGAAACTACTCTGTAATCGAGCGGGAAGCTCTTGCCGCAGCCTGGGGTGTTGAGTACTTTAGGATATACTTGTGGGGTTTGAGATTTACTTTGAGGACAGACCACAAACCTTTGTTGAAGATTTTGTCTGCTGGGGGAGCTGGGAAAGGTTCTGCACGCCTAACCAGATTCGCTGCTAGGTTGCAAGAGTATTCGTACGACATTGAATTTATTCATGGATGGAAAAATGTGCAAGCTGATTGCTTGTCTCGTATGTCGTTGGATTGGGAGTGCGTTGATGAGAATGTTGTAAAGAAATTTGAGTCGGAGGAAGCTGTAGCTCTTGTGAGTGATGTTTGTGAGTGTTCTCTGGGAGCTTTCTCTAAAGCTCAATGGATGAGTGAAATGCAGTTAGATTCTACTTTGAGAGATCTCATGGTCTTGATTAAAAAGGGGGCTTCCCGGGAAACCATGGTACCTGTTTCTCTTAGACCCTTCTGGAAACTCTTGGATGAGTTGTCTGTGTCTAGTTCTGATGTAGTTATGAGGGGTGATCGGTTTGTACCCCCTTGTGGTTTGAGATTGCACATATTTAGACTTGCGCATGAAGGTCATTTGGGCCAGGGGATGACCATCAGGAGGATCAAGCAGGAATTTTGGTGGTCTGGAATGGATGATCAAATCAGAGGATGGGTGGAAGCATGCAATGTTTGCAAGGAGAGTGAGAAAAGATTAAAAGTTGGTACCCAGAGCACTTTGGGTCAAATTACTGATCCAGGGAAACCATGGTATACTGTTTGTATGGATTTTATTGGTCCTCTCTCTGAACTTTCTGTGGACATGCGTTTTGCTGGTGTTATTGTTGATGTTCACTCAAGATGGCTTGTTGTTAAGTTCATGAGGGATGTCACCACCAAGTCAACCATTGAGGTGTTGGAGAAACTGTTCTTAGAGGAAGGTGTCCCTCACTTGTTGTTGACTGACAATGGCACACAATTGACTTCAGGAGAGATGCGCTGTTTTTTGGAAAAGTGTGGTACTAAACACTCGTGCACCTCTTTATATAATCCCATGGGCAATGGCATGGTGGAGAGGTCAAATAGATTGGTGAAGGGTACCATCCAACTTGCCTTAACCTATGGTTTATCACCTAGACGACTCATTGAGGAGTTGATTTGGGCTTACCGCACCACAATTCATAGTGTCACACTAAAGTCTCCTTTTCAAGTTATGAGGAGACGTCTCCCAGGTTCTAGACTAGTGCCTGTGTGGTTGAAGGATTGGGTATACTCTGGAGGTGAGCGTGTTCCAGAGTTTGTTTCCTCTAAATTTGTGGTTGGTGATTGGGTCAAGCTAAAATCTGGCAGATTGAGTGCTGGTTTGAACAAATTTAAGGGGCCTTGCCGTGTGGTCAGTGTGGGTAAGTACTTTGTTGTTGTTGAAGGTGGTGAAAGATGGAATTTGCGCAGAGTGGCGTTGTACCAGAGAGGTGGGTCGAGTTTTAGGCAAGCTTGTGATGATGAAGGGTGTTCTGGGGCCATGTTCATGCCTGATTCTTTTTCCAAAGATTGTTCCCGTGATCACGGCACCACTCTTGTTCCTGCGTCGCAAGCTGTGGATGTCAGCTCTAATGCCGGTCCTGACGTGGATGCTGGTGCTGGTGTTAGAGTTCGTAGGCCTCCATTGTATCTTCAGGATTATGTTACTGTTTGAACTTTTGTAGTGGATTACTATTGTTTTTTTTGTCTTTCTTTCATTTTGCTCTTTTCTTGTTTTTTTGTTTTCTAAGGAGGAGGATGTGTTATGATGTCACTTACCTGTGTAGCGAGCTCTTCTCTCGTGGAGCTTCTTACCTATGTCATGCACGTTCCTTAGATTGTTAGGCTGACGGCACTCGAAGGGTGGCAGTTGTTACTGGACTTTCGAGGTGGTCGGATGCCAGGTTGTGCCTAGGAATAAACTCTCCTGACAAGTGTCCGGTTTCCCGTCTTGTCTGTTCACGACGCTTCTCAACACGGTGCTCTGTGTTGGAGCTGTGTTATTTGTAGCTACTGTGGGCTGGACACCAAGTGTCCTCATGACGAGTTGCGTCATGGCTCTGAAAGAGTTTTACCAACTCTTTGTGTTGTAGGAGCAGTGCATCTTGTGGCATTATATCAATGTCAGGATGTGGTGTGTAGCCAGCTAATGTCGGCCATGTAGCTCCTGGTCTACCTAGTGGACCGAGCCTGGTTTTATTTATTTGTTGTAGGGCACCATTAAACCAGAAATTGTGGTCATGGTCAGTGAGCGGAATCTTAATCTCCTCAAACGGAGTGTAGACCGCTGGGACTTTTTCATGTATGTGAGAATGAAAAGTCTGAGTTGTTGCATTTACTGCTGGGAATGTAACCCAAGAACAGAAAACATATGTTTGATAATCTTCGTGTGCCTCTATTAATATCACTGTACCCTCTCGGTCTGTTAAACCATGTCTGAGGGGTTTTTGTGTGAGTGTATGCCTGATTTTGGGTGCAAACTGTATTGCATTTGCTTCCTCTTTGTCGTTTGAGACCTGTGTCCCATGACAGGAGCAGCTGCCTCGACAGACATTGTGTTGTGAAAACAAAATGTCCTAAAAAAGGGTTTTAAGATAAGGTTTTAAAAGGCACAATTGTTCGGGAACTTTTTCCTTCAAGCTTGATTAACCAACAGCCAATAAATAGGAAGATTGCCTACTCAGCTATGGCGGAATTTTGTGCCTACCCACTCCAGACGTCTCTGGCGTTTTGTGAGTAGGGGTCTCTGGGAATAAGCATGACTGAACTACTCAGATTCTACTGTTAAATTAGTGCCAAATTCACGTTTGGGCGTCATGTAGTGTAGTTCCTATTTCCCTAATAGGTTCTGCGCATTGGAATAACATACTCTATAGGCTTGGCATAGGACTGAGGTCGGTATGCCCCTATCGCGTATATTAAACTTAATTACTCTGTACCAGCTAGCTCAGAGGCCACTAGAAACTTCTTGACAACAAGAAGGGAATAACTTCTGGCAACCACATAACATAAAACCCTGATCCCTCAGGATCGTGGAAACAATATACTACTTTTCATTCAGTCACTCATCTCAGAGAAGTACATAGAAGAAACAGTTGGGTGTGTTTACAATAACATTTATTGCACAGTTGTTATTCTAGTACTGGTTATATGTGCTGCGACAACTGTTGGACAGTAGCAGAGAAATATGGCCAGCAGTGCAGTTAAATAAAAATGGATGGTACAGTTTTACCATTGTGCAATAGTAATGAACACATACATGAAATGCAGAATGCATTAAGATAAAGCCTATACCCCTATGATGCCTAACTAGATGTACCTAATTGTACCTAGCATGTGTGTAGGTTTTAGAGAGCCAAGAATCCCCCTAGGAATTAGTCTAACCCCATTACCTCAGTGGGACTTCATCCTGGTCTCGAGCTGGACACCCCAGGATGGGTGGATGGACCTCTGCCAGCTGGAGCTGTGGCATGATGCAGGTTGCAGCGTCTCAGGTCAGAGTGTCGGCATGGAAAGTCTCGGTCCCCTCTAGTTTGCTTGGGCAAAGGGAGGTATATTTATACCTGATAGGTGCCTTGGAATGTTAGTATTGACGTACAGTCGGTCAGAGGAAGACGTCAGGAATGAACCCTTAGGAAATAGTGGTTCATGCATATTTAATGAGTTCTTGGAGAAATCAATAATCCTGTGCTAGGGAAAATCCCAAGAGCTAAGGGTCTGTTTCTAAGAACTCGTTGTGACATAGGTTAGTCACTGTTGGACATGGATATGACGTATTTAGGATGGACCGTCTTCTGCACCCAGAGCACATGTCAGATAAGGGACAGACTCTGTTGCTCGTTATTTGTGAAGGGAGGGCCAATGTAGGTTAAAGGGCCTGCCTGTCTCTGTGGCACGAAGGATTTGTGCCTCTGAAACGGCACACCTATGTTAGGGCCTCAATCCAGCACATAACATGGTAGGTGAGCGGAACTTCAATGTCCTCATATGGGCAGTATTCGTTCGGTATGTCGTCTTCCATTTAATAATGAAATGTGATTGTTCGTGCATCTGCTTGTGGCAATTTAACCCATGAATAGAATACCTCTGTTCTGTATGATTCGTGTGCCTCAATCACGAAGGTTACTGACCCATCCCTAGCTGTTAAACGAATGGCTCGTAGTTTTAGGGTGATGGCATTTCTAACATTTTCAGAAATTTGTATTGCATCTCCATCTTCATCTTGCACTGAGAGACATAGTGCATGCACAGTGTCATCTTGCTCAGTCATTGTTTTTAGTAAGGAGAGTTTTTCAAGGGAACTGAGATAAGGTTTTATGCACAATAGGAACAATGTGTACTTCAAGCTTGATTAACCTACACCCAATACATAGGATTTGCCTACTCAGCTGCGGCGGATTGTTCCCTTCCCACTCCAGACGTCTCTGGGGACATGTGAGTAGGGGTCTCTGAGAATAGCAAGACTGGACTACTCAGATTTGACCGTTAAATAAGTACCAAACCAACGTTGGGCACCATGTTGTGTAGTTCCTATAAAACCTATATAGGATCTGCGTGTTTAGACAACATACACTGTAGGATTGGTATCCAGACTGTTTCTAGACACCCCCACCGGGTAGGTTAGTCTGTATACCAGCTAACTCACAGTGCCACTAGAAACCCCTCTTACCAAGGAGATAGTTCTTGGCAACTATCAAACATGACAACCCTGATCCCATTAGGAACGTGGAAACAGTGCGATACTTTTCGCTCAGTCACTCGTGCTCACTTTGTCTCAGAGAAATACACAGAATAAACGGTGGGGAGTGGGACGTTTTCAATAAGCATTTTATTGAGCCAGCATCATTCTAGTGTAAAATAGGTGTGCTGAAACAACCATTAGACAGAAACAGATATAAATGATTAGAAGCACTAAAAGAGTAAAAGAATGGTAGATTTCTACCATAGTGCTAATACAGTGAATACAGGCAGGTATATAAAATACATGACAGTAAAATGTGTACTCCTACGATGCGACCCTAACTAGATGTAACTAAGTGTACCTAGCATATATGTAGGTGTGCAGCCAAGAGTCCCTCTAGGATAAAGTCAATCCCATTACCTGAAGTGAGAGACTGTGGGACCCCGTCTTGGTCTCGAGCTGGACACCCCACAAGGCATGTCAGACCACTGCGAGCTGGAGTATCTGCATGCAGGAGCCTCAGCATCTCGCGTCAGGTTGTCAGCATGGAAGTCCTTGTTCTCCTCTGACTATCTCAGCAAGATGTGATGTTTATATACCCAAAGTGGTACCCTCAGGGGTTCTACCTTGCTGTGCCATTGTCGGACTTAGGATGACGTAGGGAATGAACCTTATACATAAATATTATGCAGGAGATGGTAGTCCTGCTGAGTTTCCAAGAATCCTCATGCATAATGTATGAGGCTTTTACTAGGTAAAAGCCTGCGTCCTGTGTGCAGTGTTGTATCTAGGTCAAAGGTCAGTCCCCAAGAACCGTTATGTGTGTAATGTAGGGGAAAATATAGGTGAAGGGTTAGGATGTTACCTGAGCCTATATTGGGGTACCTATATGGAATATAACACCTCCTCCTCTGATGTTCTGTGACACCCCGCTATCAGGAAATCCAGTGAAAAGGGCTGCTCTCTGCATGGTGTGGAACGATTGGTCCTGAAAAAGGCAGTGGTTGAGGTTCCTCCGGGCCAGGTGGGTCTCGGCCTCTATTCCATTCTGTTTTTAGTCCAAAAGGGGGACGGCTCATTCTGACCTGTTCTGGACCTCAAATTCTGTGTGTTCTATTGGACTCATTCCAAATTATTTCTCTGCAAGGAGTTATTCCTCTTATTCACCAAGGAGATTTCCTGGTGACACTCAACTTGGAGGATGCCTATTTCCATGTTCCCATCCATCCTCTCAATCAACAGATTCTCTAGTTCTCGGTGCAGGGGACGCACTTCCAATATCAGGCATTGCCATTTTGGCTGACGACAGCACCTTGAACCTTCACCAAGGTATTGGCTGTCCTGCAGCTTAAGGGATTTTCTTTATTCCCTTATATCGATGATTGGCTAATGTCCAGTCACTGGGTTCCAAGAGCAACTTCGGCAAGTCCCATCTGATGACTTCTCAACAGGGACTGTTTATTGCCGCCCTGCTCGATACGCAGCAGGCCAAGGAATTTCTTCCCGGGGACAGGATTTGTGTTCTGCAATCCGCTGTTCGGACTTTGGTGTCCTTTTCATCTACTCCGGCTCGTCTTTGGCTTCAGGTTCAGGGGCTGATAGCGGCGACCACAGCAGTGGTTCCTCAGGCTCGGTTTCATTTAAAACTCATTGTGAATCATTTGTTGGCCCATTGGAGCCCAGAATCGACCTAGTATGACTTTCTAGTACCTTCCTCTCCGGGGGTGGTGAAGGCCCTGGAATGGTGGCTGAATTCTGTGAACTTGACTCGAGGGGTTCCATTTCAGCTTCCCCCTTCTCTGTTACTTACGACGGATGCCAGTCTGTGGAAATGGGGTGAAACCCTAGGGGAGAGGGAAGCTCCAGGGCAGACAGTTGTCAGTCTTCCACTTGGAGAGAATTGACTGTGGTGTGGCAGGTAATCCAATTCTTTCAGCCCCTCCTTTACAACTATTGTTGAGTGTTTTGCCCAGACAATCTGGTGGCACGTTGCTACCTCAATCGGCAGGGGGGAACCAGGTCGGTTCAGTTGAATTCCCTGGCATCTTGGATCTTTGCATGGTCAGAATCCCATCTATTGTCCTTGACTGCAGTATGCATCCAGGGGGAAATCAACTTCCATGCTCATCGTCTGACTCACAATATGTTTTCATCGATCTCCTTCCATCTGTCAATGACTCTCTTCAATCAGATATGTCTGATCTGGGGTTCCCCATGGTTGGATCTGTTCGCAAACTGCTCCAATGCATTGCTTCCCCTGCTTTGCTCAGATCAGTCCGGCCAGGGAGCTTGGGCCGTGGATACTTGGTTTCCTTGGCCGAATTATAGGCTTTACGCTTTTCCACTGATTCCCCTTCTCCCGAGGGTGCTGCAGACAATTCAGGAGGAGAGGGTATTGGTGATTCTGATTGCCCTTTTTTGGCCACGTCGCCACTGGTTTCCATTGATCTGGGAATTGTCAGGGACTCCGTTTTGTAAGCTCCCTTTGGTCCCATCTCCTCTGCAGTCTCCCCGCCTGTCGCTCAGTCAGCTCCGCAATCTGCAGTTGGCGGCTTAGTTCTTTAACTGCAGTTCTTAGAGTTTCTGTTGTCTTCTAGTGGGGTGGTGGTTGACATTCAGTTCTCTAGAAAGCAGTCTACCATTTATTGTTATCGTAACAATTGGGGTTCCTTACGGAAATGGGCGTCTGTTCATGATTATGATCCTGTGTCAGGTGACCCTTCTCGTAGTCTTGATTTTCTCTGGGATGGGTTTCTTGAGAATTTAGCTCCTTCTACATTAGCCACTCAGTGGTCAGATATTCTTGCTTTTTGGGGTCATTCTGGTGATTTTGATGACTTGTTTCGTTTGGTCACCCAGCTGTTTTTCGGAGTTTTAGGCTGAAACAGCCTCCTCTGCATTCCATTTCTCCAGTTGGGATTTACCCATGGTTCTTCATGGGTTACAGCTGGCCCCTTTTGAACTTTTGATTAAATTGTCCCATGCTATGGTTATCTGCAAAATTATTTTTTGTGATGGTGATTACCCCTGCTAGGCGACTAGCGGTGCTTGGAGCTCTGGTCATCTCTTTACCTTACCTCAAGATTTTTCCTGACAGAGTGGTCCTTTGCCCTGACCTGGGGTTTCTTCCAAAGGTCATCTCCAAGTTTGATTTGCAGCAAGAGCTGATTTTACCTGTCTTTGAGGAGGGGGGTTCTGATGGAGTCCCTTCTTCCCTTGATGTTAGGCACAATTTGTTGTGTTACTTACTGAGCCACTGGGTGCGTCAGGCTATCTGTCAGGTGTACTCTTCTCTTGATTTGGTTCCCCCTTCTTCTGTGAAGGGCATGTCCACTAGGTCAGTCTTCTGCAGCTACCTGGTTCTCTTATGATACTTTCGTAAAGCATTATCGTTTCTATGTTGAGGATTCTATGCCTAGTAATTTTGGTCATCGGGTTTTGTCCACTGCTCCGCAGTAATGTATTTTTCTATTATAAATAAATTTGTGTCAGTGAATCTCCTTTGGGGTCTGGCTCGTGATTTCCTCATGACGTTATGACTGATGCAAGGAGGACTGTACAAGGGTGGTAATGACTTCTTTTACTTACCGGTAATCTTCATTACCCCGATTAGGTGCTCCTCGTATCCGTCAAAGACCCTCCCTTCCCCCCCTTGAGGCTTGCTTTCTTCGCTTGTGAACTTACAGGAGGAGGGAGAGGAGGGCGGAGCTTTTGTACATTTCAGGGACATAAAGAAAAGACTATGCGTGGGAGGTGCCTGTCGAGGGCAGGACCATCCTCATGACGTTATGACTGGGACAAAGGGGCCCTAATCAGGGTAATGAAGATTCCTATTAAGTAAAAGAAGTCATTTTACTGCCCAGCCAACACATTACATATTGCAGAAAATCCTTTTGTCCTAATGGATTTTCTGTGGTACAAAGTTTTGTCTAAATGTAATAAATGCCCTTTCAAAACAAATGGCAGTTGTGATCCTTTCAACTGCACTGGTCAATATCACAACATTTTCATAATTATTGTGCCTACTCCTAGAGTTTCGACTGCCCACAAAACTCAATATAAATCAGAAATACTTTTTAGCAGGAGGGCAACATTTTATCTGTTTGTTTCTTTTATATATCCAAGATTCTGTTGTATATAGCTGTAATCACTCTAGATCCAAATATTCAAATGTAAAGTCTTTCCTTTTGTTGTAAATTATTCTCCAAGCGTTGGTATTTTTTTAAACGTTCTTTATTGAGAATGGAGGTAAACGATTAAATACTTTGCAGAATGCAACTCACTCTGACTCATGAAGTGGTGGATGGAAACCTCAGTGCCTGCCACGAGAGCCACAACATCTCTATTTAAGAAATACTTAAAGCTCTATACAGATTTATTTGCAACAGATGATTTGCATTTTCTCACATTGTCCCTTCTGGATAATGTGACACATACTGCTTAAGGGATTGCTGTTCCAGCAATCTGAAACTTGCTGACACTTTCTGGTCTCTTTCCACAGGATGAAACCGAATTCCGAGATAAATTAACTCCAATTAGTGTGAGCTTCAACTACAGTTTGGATGAATCTGCACCCGTGCGCAGCCTGGCTTTGAAACCAATCCTAAACCATTACAGGGACCCTGTTCTTCGACAGCAGGTAAAACGACTATCACACACGGATTTATGACGTTACAACGCAAACAATCACAACACATACCATTACAACGCAGTTTTTACAATGCATCCTCCATTACAACGCATGCCATTACAACGCAATCCATTACAACGCATGTTCAATTACAATGAAAATTACTATTCTAACGCCGCCGGGTGCTTACCTCAGGGAAGGTGCTGGTCAGTGAGGGATATGCGTTGTAATGGCATGCGTTGTAATAGCATGCGTTGTAATGGAACTTGCGTTGTATTGACTGCGTTGTAAAAGCATTGCATTGTAATGCCTGCGTTGTAATGGATGTTTTCCTCACACACAGGTCTTAAATGGTGGTCCTTTAGACCCACAGAGTTTTGGACTGTCCGTCCATGACATTCTTATTCAACAACAAATACTTGCCGTGCCTGAATCAATTGCACCAGAACTTAATTAATTCAGAGTATGACTTGATCAAAAACAATGCACTCTGTATTCTCTGAAACCTTTCCAACAGTTTGGTGTTTTTGTGGTTTCCCTTTGATGTTTATGTGTGTGTTAGTCATTATGCGCAGTAAGATAAGCGCGAAATATATATTGTTTTAATTTGTGGTCTTTCTCCCATTTGATAAGGGTGTGATTCATGTTTTATAAAGAGTTGTAATGATTTTTCTTTTTGTTTTGAACAATGCAGGCTCATATTCTAGTGGATTGTGGAGAGGACAATATGTGCATTCCAGACCTACAACTTTCAGCTAAATTGTAAGTCCCAAGAAATATATTTTACACTTCTTAAAATGTAGTTGAGTACATATTTTGGGGTGAAAAGAATAATATGGCAATACAATAATTTTAGTGTGCACATCTCTTTTTGATATAAACCAGTGCTTAATTTGTGCTGGTGGTTTCCGGTGCTTAGCACCAGCACTTATTTCTTAGGGCCGGGACTACACATGATATCAGCTCACTAAGGTCACACTGTCTCCCCGGTGAAGAGCTGATATCGCATGTAAATCCATGCCTGCCTGGGTTCAGTGTTGCCTGATTGGGATTTGTGCGAAAAATATTTAAATTTGAATGCTGCCTGCCTTAGCATGAGGCACGCACCCACCGCCAGAAACTGCCTGGGTGAGGTCCCTACCTCAGCATAACAGCAATCATAGTAGCACTAGTGCGCTACCAATGACTGCTTGAAAATGGATTCTAAGCCCACCCCGTTCCTCCTTGACGGCGTTGAATCACCAAGTGTTGCCTCCTGAGGCGGACCAATGCAGATCAGTGTCCCCACATTTCACTCCCCCAGCGTATTGCGCAGCTGCAGCGCTTAGTCGACTCAACAAGCAAGCAGCGTGTTGCGCAGCAGCAGACCTCTGTTTTAAACCAAATCGCAGTAAGTAAAGTCATTATTTCGTTTTCGTAACAGGCACTAAGTGTAGAGCTAATCTTTTGGTATTTTGAAAATTAAAGCATTCAATACTTGTCAAAGTACTAATAAGAAAGTGAAATCTCCCATGTCTGACTTTGGTGGGCTGCATCACAGTGGTTAATTTGTCAAATAAAAAGTGCCGGGCTCTCCTCAGGAAGCAGCGCTAACAGGAGAAATGTGCTGGTGCAAACTGCCTCCTGACTAGAGACCCGGCACTTATTATTCTGGAGAGGACTTGGCCTACTGGCTAGAGTTGCCGATTTCGGAGCCGGAGAACGGGGTTCGAGTCTCAGCGTAGCTCAACATCCTGTGATTCTGTGGAAAATCACATGCCTTCCATGAGTATGTCCTTAACTTGTGCTATATGCACCGGTGCTGAGGATTAGGTGCCGGTGCTGAGCACTGGAAAGCACCTGCTCAAATTAAGCACTGCCGCATCAGAAAGGTAGCGGGGCAGGGTTGGCGGGGTGGAGGCGGCCCTCTCTACTTCTCTGGGTTTGGGAATGTCCACGATCCCATCTTCAGCTTGAAGAGCCTCAAAGTCTTCACTGAATACCACACTGTGAAGCATTTCAGAAAACGTGAAACAGCCAGCAGTGTCTGACTGAGGTTGATAAAGAATTGCACACTGACAACCACAGGCCAGGCAAATGTGCACATGGGGTTCTCGAACGCCAGTGCCTGCTCGCCCCCTCTCTTGAGGTTGATTCAAGAGTTGTGCACTCGTTTTGGTCCTAATGTACACAGCGCCCAGTCCTCTCTGTCTGCTTTCCCCTCTGTCATCCAGATGCTGTCGCCCCCTGGGGAAATATGAAGGCTTCACTACAGGCCAGCACCTCTGAAAGGCTAGAAGAGCTGGGAAAGAGTCAGTCAGGGTATTACACCTCCCGTTATACAACTCTGTACTGATTTTATTTGCCTTGGAAAAATTAGGAGGCAAGCGATCACTGACAGGGCCACAAGATGTTACCTCATGTTACACAGGGTTGGCAGATCCATACAGCAGGCACATTAACCCTCAATACTAGCCTTTGGTGACCTTGGTTTCTCAGTCAGGCTCTGATCCCTGCAGGAGCTGCATTAACCTCATACACTAGATAGAGAGCCTTAAGGTTACTGCCTGGCCCCAAATTTTATTTTGGGAATTGAACTATTCTCCCCAGAAGTGCTTTGTGTAGCCTCGCTTGAAATCTTTATAATACAGAAAGCAAAGGCCATTTTTCACAGTCCTAGGCGGGGGTATGTAAGGAGAATGGTCGAGCTCGACCAGAGAACAAGGAGTCTTCCTGTGGCTGAATAAAGCCACGTCATCCGGCCTAACTCAGGGGCTGGAATATATAGGTAGAACGCAGCAACAACAGATCTGTCTATAATTCACGGCTGATACAGAGTAAGCAAATTTTTTTTGCAAATCCGGTGTAAGAAGCACTTAAAAATTTTCTTTTCTTGAATATGTGGTCCTGCAGGTGGACTGGCCTGCATGAAAATCGAAAGATTTCATGATAGGTCAAATCGGAACAAGACAGAAAAGACAAAGGGAAAAAAGCAGGAATGAGAAGGAACATGCAAAAGGAGATAAAGTGGCAGGGAGAGACTGGGGGTGGGTTAAAAAGGCATAAAGTGGAATCCAGAGTATGCAGAATTCAGGGTCGGACTGGGACAGAAAATATGCCCAGGCACCAAAGTAAAAGATGCCCTCATTAGTGATTTAGTCAGCTTGAAAAGAAGCCAGAGATTGCAAATGGAGGCAGTTTTGAACTTGTAATGAACGTTGATTAAGTACTTTCAAGATATGGATGTCCTCATGAATTTGAGCTTGCTGCAGATAATGTTTGGTTCAATACAGGGGAAATCAATAGTAAATACTGGCCCAGTAGACCATAAAACACGCCCACAAACAGCCAAACAAATGGCACATACACTGACCTGTCAGAGCAGCCCATCACTACCTGATTGCCCTATAGGCCTGTCCCAGCCTGCCAGCCTTGGCATTCTGCATTCTGACATTCAGTAGCACCGACAATTCTCTTCTTAGTAAAACTTTGAGCCCCGGCATTTATTCTTTTACAAATTAAGCACTGAATTATAAACTATGTTTTGGAGAATCCCAGTAGCGGCCCGTGGTGGGCGTCCTGCTGGGCGGTGACGCGGGGCGGGGAGGGGAAGGGTGGGGGTAGTGCGCCGTATTCCGTAGTTTACTACCCCCCACCCTGTCCCTCCCCTGCCCCGCGTCACCACCCGGCAGGACGCCCACCACGGGCCGCTACTGGAGAATCCTCTGAAACTAAGAGGTGCTCTATAAAGAGGCCACATGAGTGAGAAGGAAACATTCTGATTGGGCAATTGTCTCTGCATACCAATTTCAAGGAAGAGAGGACAGAACAGTGCCTTATGTCTTCCAAAATATACACTGGCAGATGGGAGGCCTTTTTACGCTACATAAGTGGCGTAGAGAGATGGGTATAATAACCAGTGCTTTCTAATTACATTTCTTGAACCAATCAACTTACAAGTCAAAGAAAAATGGTAGTGCCTCAATATTTGAACTGTACTTAATAATAGCAGTTTATCTTGCAGCTAAAAAAAGTGAGAATGAATGTTGCTGTTTCAATGTAGCACGCAATTCCCAAAAGCTGCCGGGTTGACTGAGTGCAGGGGCTGCTCGACACCAAATCCAACCATCCTTCAAGTGGGATCTGCATCCTCCTTTAAATGCCCCTATTCAATCACTTAAGTGTTATGCATCTTTCACTTGTTTGAACACGATTTAAATGCGTCTAAAAATTGCCCCACTCAAGAGGCAATAGCTGTAGACCTTACAGAAAGGACCAGAGTCAGCAAACCATCTATGTCTAGCCCCTGTCCTAGCACCAACAGAGTGTGCTATTCAAAGCATGATGACTACCTGTCCCAGGTCTAACAGAGGGTGCAAGAAGTATTATCCGGGGGAACTGACCTGATGAGTTCATGCCAAGTAGCTGTATTAACCGCACACATTTGTTATAACAATAACAACTGAAAAAAAATAGGGCCTGATTCATACAGGTAAACTTACATGAAAGTGTAAGCTTATGATTGTTTGTTATTCACAAAGGTATTCTATGAGAAGTATCTTTACCAGTGCGGAGTCTCTGCACATACATAGACCTATGTTTTTGTGTGCGGAGACTCCACACTGGTAAAGATACTACTCGTAAATCCCTTTGTGTATAGCAAACAATTGTAAACTTACACCAAAGAGTAAGTTTACCTTTGTTTTTGTGTGCAGAGACTCCACACTGGTAAAGATACTACTCGTAAATCCCTTTGTGAATAGCAAACAATTGTAAACTTACACCAAAGAGTAAGTTTACCTTTGTTTTTGTGACTCAGGCCCATAATATTTCAGCGCTAGAGCTGTTTAGGTAAAGCCTTCAAGTTCAGATAGAGCGAGAGACTGTGGCGTCTGTGTCAAGGCAGAGAAAGAGCAAAGTTCTTCGTCTGCCATTTCTTCATCCATCCATTCATCCATCCAGCTCACCCTTCTGGACCTTTCTTTACAGGGATAAGCATCTACTCCTCATCGGTGATGAAAACCATATTGTGCTTACGGTAACCGCGCGGAATGAAGGGGAAGGGGCCTATGAAGCCGAACTGCACGTCCTCATACCCCAGGAAGCGGATTACGTGGGGGTTGTGCGCAATGTCGAGGTAAGGGCTGCCGCAAAAGCCAGGGCAAATGATTTTCCCATGCTGTAGTGTATACACTTGTGGGATACATGCTACATCTTCAATCAGGGGCAAAAATGTTTCCAGGAGGACTAAGATGGCAAAATTAAAATATATGCGGCTTTGTGCAAAACTGTCAAATGCTACAAGGGGCCAGCAGCAGAGGTCAGGGAGTTAGTCCTCAAAGCTATGTATCAGTTGGAATTATCATTATGTGCTATAAAGTGTGAAAGTAGAAGATGTCATAGACATTAATCAAACATATTTGAAGAAGCATTTGGAAATGAACAGACAATTTAGGCCTCATCAGATCTTACTCCCACTCACCCCACCCAGTTTCGGAGCTGTTTTTTCTTAACAGCAGAAAAGAAATGCCATCCCCACAATAAATGTTCACCGTTCTTTTTTTTTTTGTTCACCAGTAGAGACATGACTCTGCTTGCAAATACATCCTATCTCTTAAAGTCGCGTTGCTTAGAGTAATTTATATAATGCTATGTTTTGATTTTAGCCTAAAAAACACAATAACGGTTTACTCTGTCTTTTCATTTCCTTTTTTTTATTTTTTATTATCACCATCAATTCTTCATACACTATCAAACAAAAACTAAAAAAATCCATCAAATATTATACGTATGATATAGTACAGAGAAGAGAGAGAGAGAAAAAAAAATACAACAGCAAATACTAAAATTACATTGTACAAATACAAAACAAAGAGGGAGTTAAAGTACTCCTTTGGTCCAACCCTTCAATAATTAAATCATCCCTGGATCAACCTAAAAAAAGCAATAAAAGAAACAAAAAAGAAAAAAGAAGGCGTACATTAAATCTAGTTCGCCCCGGGTTCTTTTGCCATAATTAAGGCCAGGGATTATTGCTGAGATCTCTCCAATCTAGTTTTCCAGTCGGCTATGGGGGCCCAGATAAGTTTGCCTCGTTTCAAAGCTTTCCACCCTTTCTTCTCATATAAACCCTTTTCCAAACTATATACAGCTAGTAGGCGAGACACCCATTGTTGAAAGGTGGGAGGGTTAGGGTCTTTCCATGCTGAGGTCACGCAGATCCTAACTATCGCCGTAGCGAGGAAAATAAATTTATGATGAGCTACTTGAGTTCAGCCTCTAGCCACACCTAACACCATTAGCTCGTTGGTTAGTCTTATTTGGATCCTTAGGGTTTGCCCCATAAAATATTCTATCGCCTTTTTCAAAGATTCTAACTTAGGACACGAGGCGAACATATGGACCGTATCAGCCTCATCACTGTGACAGCGCGGACAGCGCTTACCCGTGGTCCCCCCCCATTGGGCTATTCTTGCTGGGGTGTAATAGAGTTCAAAAATAGTTTTAAAGTGTTGAGCTTGAAGATTAGCCACCTTTAAAACCATACATCCTAGCTTAAGTGAGGCTATAAACTCGCTCCCATCGATACCCAGCTTCCCCCGCCATTTTTCAGTCTGTTTTTCAAGATCGTCTTTTTGAAGTTGATTTAATTCGCTGTAGATCTGAGAAATAGAACACCCTTCAGGGTCTCTCACCCTTTCCATAACTGTATCTCTATCAAATATACTTACTCCTCCTCTTTTCCTTACAAGGGCCGAACGGATCTGCAAAAATTAAAAAAATTCCCTATGCTGTAGATTAAAGAGGGTTTGAGCTCTTTCAAAAGTTATTATACTATCGGGGTCTGTAATATCACCAATTGTCTTTACCTCAAGGGCATCCCATCGTCTCATTACAGCATCATGAAAGACCTCGGGCAAGGAAGGATTCATAAATAGAGGTGTATAATAATTCATTCTGCCCAGTCCCAGCTTTTTTCTAATAGCAGACCACACCGTTATTGCCGCACCCAAGGTCTTGAATTTGACTTTTTTATAATAACTAGCCTCGCTAAACCTCAATAGCCAGTTACAAGCTTCCCCATTTAAGAGTATTTCGTAAACATCCGGTATAGAATCATGCTCCCTCCACCGGTCCGTAATCTTGCCCCCTAGCAACCCACGGATATATTGCATCACTGCGGCCCAGTAATATGCTCTTAAATCGGGTACCGCCCAACCTCCTCTCTCCCTAGGGAGGGACATAAATTTGAGTGCCCTTCTCGTCTTCCCCTGAGCCCAGATGAACCGGTTGATCATTCTTTCCATTTCTGTAAACCAACTATTATCAAATTTCAGGGGAATCGTTCTAAACAAATACAAAACTTTTGGGAGAAATATCATTTTAATAATATTGCATCTTCCCACTATCGAAAGATGTAAATTATTCATCCTATCGAGATCCCTCTTTGCTTTCTGGATCACAGGAGCTAGATTTTTTTCAACAATTTTGGTTAAGTCCGATGTTATGATAACCCCTAAATAGGTGGCCGAATCCGCCACTCTTGAGTCAACCAGATTAATCTTATCATTGACCACTATTTGTGTCTTACCACGATTAAGTTTGTAGCCAGAAAGTGCCCCAAAGCATTCTGCCTCTTGTTCTATCTCATCTATTGCTACAGAGCGATTTGCGGCCGTGATTGCCAAATCATCTGCATAACCCAAGATCTTTGTTTCGAAACCATTCAGGCAGATTGGGAGAATGCCGTTGTTCTTCTCAATTCTCCTTATAAAAGGATCAATATAAAAAGCAAAAAGAAGGGGAGAGCAGGGGCACCCCTGCCTCGTTCCTCGCTTAATGTCTATTGGGTCACTCTGTTCTCCCCTAACCCGGAGTCGAATCTGCGGATTCTTATACAAAGTCTGTAATGCTTTTATGCACCCCTTGCCTATTCTTACATTTCCCAGTGTAGACCAAAGGAAGCCCCACGAGACCCTATCAAACGCCTTCTCCTCGTCAAGCAGAATAAGCGCCATAGGGTCTCGTGTGGCTGAAACTCCATCGAACAGAGTGCAGACTCTCCTGATATGTTCCGCGGTGCCCCTACCGGGAATAAACCCATGTTGACGGGGCGAAATCACCTTGCCTATGATATTACTGTGGCGATTGGCTAACATTTTTGAATAGATTTTTGCATCGCTGTTCATTAAGCTGATCGGCTTGTAAGAGCCAGGTTCATTAGGAGGTTTGTCTTTCTTTAAAAAAATGATCATGCTAGCTTCTCCCCATGACTGTGGAGGTGTTTGGCCGCTCTGAACCTGGCGCATTACATAACATAAATCTTCCTCCAGAATTGGACATTTTTTAAAATAAAATTCTAAAGGGATTAGATCCGGTCCGACCGCCTTGCCAGAAGGCAAATCTTTAATGGCTCTCTGAATTTCTTCATCTTCAAAGCTAGCCTCCAAAGTCAAAGAATCTTCTGTTGAAAATACTTCAGTGGGGGCTTGCTCTAAATAGTCCCTTACCTCCTTAACATCCCTGGTAATATCCTCACTATACAGAATTTGATAATACCTGTGGAACGCTTTGGAGATATCCTCGGGAGTTGTAACAACCACCCCGTCTGATGTTTTTATTTCCAAAATGTCCCCCCTAGTAACCGTCTGTCTGGTCCTTACAGCTAAGATATGTCCTACTTGTTCGCTGAATTCATGATGGATCTGCTTCCAAGCCAAAAATTTACCTGATGCTTTCGCGGCCAAGATATCTCCAGCCGCAGCCTTTGCTAATGTAAGTTTCTGCATAATCTCATCTATATTAAGACAGGAGCCAATTGCTATAACCAGTTCTTCTTCTAAGGCCATAATTGACCCTTGTATAGCCTCCAACTCCATTTTTTCCATCTTATTCCGTTTCAACGAATAACTCATAGATTCCCCCCTGATACCAGCTTTAAGGGCGTCCCATACTATCCCAAACCCAGCACTCCCCCTGTTAATCTCAAGAAATTCTTTGAGCCATTTATTCATGTGTGCTAAATAGTTTAAATCCTGTAATAAGGCCCTTTCAAAAGTCCAGCTCACTACCTGAGGTTTCACTCCAGATTTTGGGAGCTCTAAGACCAGGGGGTTATGGTCGGAAACTACTCGTGGTAGCTTTTTAATTTTACAAAGCGAGAGGAGAGACGAAGAAACTAAAAAATAATCTAGACGTGCTAAGGCCCTGTGTGGTGCTGAGCAATACGTACTACCCATCCCCAAAGGAGCTAGCTGCTCCCATACATCTATAAGCCCGCTATCTTCCATCATTTGGACTAGGGCCCTATGGCTTTTCTTTTTCCTGCTTTCGAACTTAGTTGGGTCCCCTCTCCATAACCCTTTTAAGCCATTAATATTAAAATCCCCACACGCAATTATTGGGAGGGGCCAATTAGCTAATTGTATATTTACGTGGTTAAGCATTTCTGGGTCGTCCACCGTGGGCCCATAGATCGAACAAAGCGTAAAGCTTAACCCTTGTGCTTGACACTCCACAATTACCCAGTGGCCACACTTATCTGATAAGCATTTTTTAACAATTATCCCCCTCTTTTGAGCAAGCACTGCCACCCCCCCCGGGTCCTAGTCCCTTGCGAGGTACATGCTATTAGATGAAATCCCAATTGTTCTAAAAGGAATTTGCGAGACCCTTCAATGTGCGTCTCTTGTAAGCAAACAATATCTACACGCAGAGTTTTAAGATACTTTCTTACCATCCTTCGTTTACCAGTGTCGTTCAAACCACATACATTGATAGTAGCTATTCGCATGCTATGTATAAGTTGTCATACTTTATATAGCCTGACGCTTGATACTTGATCCCCGCTCTCGCATTTTCAATAGTGTTAACTCCAAAACTACCTTCGTAACAAGATGGTGAATTTTTTCCCTGCTTTTCCCCTCCCTGATCCCCTCCCTTGACCCCTCCCTGCCCTCCCTCCCCCCATACCCGTCCCCCTCCCCCCACCTAAAATGTGAAGCAAGCAGACCTAAGGTCTCTGTGATGGAGCCTGACAGTCGACCCCCCTTGCTACCCTCCCATCTGTTTTACTTGATGCGCTAAAATTCAGCACTACCATTTTTTTTTTTTTTAAATAATAGCCCCCCCTCCAATTATCCTTGTTGAATTCAACTCACTCCGTCCCCTTCACCCCCACCTGTGCAATCCCCTTTTTTTTTTTATTATGTAGATCCCTCTATGAGCAGATACCCAATTAAGTTTCTCTTTAGGATTTTAAAGAATCCATATATGTCCTAGCTTGAATCTCTGAGGTAAAGGTTCTAGTGGTGTTCTTATAAATGATCTTTAACCTCGCTGGATTCATCAGGAACGCTTGTGCACCCATAGCTTGACATGGCTGAATCAGTTCTCTTAAGCGCCAACGTCTTTCCACCGTGACGTGGCAGTAGTCTGGCTTAGTGAAGAAGGACTGGTTCTCAAAAGTCCGTCTGGCATTCGGGCGGGCCTTGGAATAAACCTCTTCACGGAGCAGGAAGTTACCAAAGTAAATAAAAATTGCCCTGGGCATTACCGACCCATCGCTTCTTGGTTGTGAAGTTTTCCTCAACATCATGGGGAAGCGATGAACACGTTGGATCTCAGTCTCCCAGTTCCAATGATGAAGTTCTGGAAATGCTCCCTTCATCAGCCTCAAAATATAGGCCCTGATATCTTCACCTTCTATGCCTTCTTCTATGCCAAGAATACGGAGGTTATTACGTCTCTGCCTGTTTTAAAAATCCTCCATTTTCCATTGAAGATCTACGAGCTGCTTATCATGAGTTTCCGTCTGTGTCTGGGCTCTGGCCAAATTATCCTCTATTGTGCTTGTACGTTCTTCCACATGAGTCAGCCTTACATTTGCATCTGTACACGCCTTGGCCATTTTCCTTACTGCGCCTTGAAGTTTCTTAGTTGCCAGTCTATTCTTCTTTCCGTCCATTCGGGTCTCCTCCTGCAGCTGTTTGATTAAATCAAAGATCATTTTTAAAGAGGGTGCAGCCTCATCCTCGCCCTCCAAAAATCCTGTTTGATCCGGGTAAATGCTCCTAGTGGCTGAGTAATCCCATTTCAGAGTGGGGTCCATACTTCCCCTACTTCCTCTACGGAACACCTCACCATTTTTCTCCCAAGCTTGTCCATCCCTTGTTTTCTTCAAAAGTTTCTTCCAAAGTTTCTTCTTTCTGACTACTGTATCTTTTTGTGGAGAGCCTGAGCTAGTGGTGGAGCTAGAGAGCTGAATGTTGCTGCTATCTTCTGCTTCAGAGAGACTGAGTTCAGAGCCATCCGTCACTGAGAAAAACTTGTCCCCTAGATCTAGTGTATCCTCTGGACCATTATTAGCTGTGGCCTCCTCTATTAGAATGCTCATATTCTGCTATTCCAAAGAGCCTGCTGGATCTTCCAGCGGTGAGGATAATCCAGAAGTTGTGCCCTGCTGAACTTTTGCCATTTCCGAATAGCTCATGCTGGGGTCCTCCATTGGCCTATGGGTTTGGCTATTTTGATCAGTCTCAATCTCAATCTCAGCAACATTATTACTTTGAGCCACATTTGCCACATTCACTGGAGCTGCTGCCAGTACATTAACCGGATGAGTGTCACATGCAGAGTCTGCCACGTGAGACAGTGTTTGTTCTAGATTAACATTGACAACATCGTTTTGCACATTTTTCCCAAATCTCACAGCATCATTTCTGGGGGCTAACGGAGTAGTAGAAAAGAAGTCTGTGATATTGTGTCGCCCCCCCCCCGAATCCATTTGCCCTGCTTTCGCTCCTTTAACCCCAGTACCACTGCAATCTATTTCCCCCTTTTTTGACACATCACGATTCTCGCCTTTTTTCAGGGAGTCCTGGGTCAAGGTTATTTTTGACAGGGTGCTGCTACATGAGCTCACAGGGCGCGCTGTCCTACCTCCTTTGAGAACCGTTATCCCGGCATTGTCCCTGAGTTCTGAGCTTGGCTGCTTATCGAGCACTTTCGCTCTCCCTCCTCGGGTTGCCTTTGGAGGCATCTCTTCACTTTCAAATGTTTTGGAGCACAGCTCCGTCGCGCGCCACTCGGCCTTTCCAGACGTCTCTGCTCCAGCGTCTCCAGCCCCTCCTCCTTGCCCGTTCTCAGGCGAAATCCACCGGAGCTCACACAGCAGCACCCGGGCAGCCACCAACACCACTGATAGAAGTTCCTCAGCAACTCCGAGGGGGTCGAAAAAGTCTTTCCCCGGCTGGTAAGTCATGGGGGGGATTTAATCCGCAGCTGTATTTTAGTTTTACTTAATCAGCATCCAAGTTTTGACCGCACCACGCTCCTCGGTAGCGAAAGGGTGATCGCAGCGGTTGTCAGTCAGGCACCATCTTGCCCCCCGGTCTTTTCATTTCCTATATGCTAGTGCCTAAATTTGTGCTGAGAATTTAGTTTTAAAAAGCATGTAGTTTATATGAAATTGATTTTCGTGTAAAAAATGTAATCTTTCTTTTTTTCTGCCAATGTTTCATTTAAGCTATGACATTGTTCCTTTGAATTCTGGGACTTGTTTTATGGTGGAATAAAAAAGACTGTGTGTCCCAGAAGATCAAAGGAAAAACCTGTAATGAAGCAGCTCATCACCTGAGAAACTTAACAGGAGAGTTAGTAGATAATAGAACAAAATCAAATGAGAGGGAAGGAAGGGCACCTACAGACTTCTATGCTGTTTATTTACCCGTTAGAAAAGGCTGTTTTCCCATAAAGGGGCCTCAAGTGGCAGGCAAACAGTAGACTTTAAAGTGTCCCTCTGGATTCCAAGATGGATTTCTGTGAATATTTTGTGTATGCTTGTCTTATCTATTTCTAGTGCTTTGTGTAGCCTGACTAGAGGCACTGACAAGTGTTAAGTAAAAAGAGTGGCCACAGTTCATATGCAAAATAATATGTCAGAGTGCTGATCTGCATGGCTAGCTTTTCCAAGACTTAAGGATTTGCTATTAGAAATCCTCTTTATGGTATCTGGAGCTCAGCTTTATTGGGCGTGTATAACATTCTTCAACAATGACAATTCATACATTTTGGAGATTCACACCTGCTTGTGTACAGTAGTATCACATGCATTATCCTTAAATCTCTATCGTAGGACTGCTGTTGCCATCTCTACTCCTATCTTACTCAGAACTCATGCTATTTTCGCCTCTCCAGCCCTTTCTTGAAAGCACAGTCTTGGTAAACTACCTAAAATTCGCATTTACAAACATTCTCTGCTAACACCTACCTCCCTGCCTCGTCCTCTGATTGCCACAATCTGCTGGCAGCAGGGTACAAGGTACATGAGCTCCCACCACTGCAAGGAGCAGGCACTGATTATAGCTATACGTTTTGTAATTCTGAAAAAAGTTTGTTTTAGGAAATCCTTGATGACCTCCAGAGCGACCTTTGTTGGCTGATAATTGACCTCCCCCTCCAATATATCCTGCATTTAGGGAATCACACATCAGTAAGCATCCAATTAGTAACTGACACTCTCTGGAAGTCAATTATACTAAGTGAATTGCATATCCTGTGAGCTAGCCAATCAGAAGGCCTTTCTGATAATTTCTTTGGTTTGTGTGTGAGCTGCTAAATGTCCTTTTAAAGAAAATCTTGTTATGCACCTTTACTTACCCTCTCTGAATTGGCCTCTAATGAGTTAGGTGGTCGGGGAGTGCTCCTTAGAAGCAGCGCTCCTCTCACAGTAAGTGATCTTAATGCACACAAACCAAAATAAATGTCGTTTTGTGAAACACGTATCCCTTTTAAGATATGTTAATTCTTTGTGTTCATATGAGTGTATTGCCTTTGTACAAACAAATGTTTCCTGGCAGTTGTCAGTGTTTTTGTCTGTAAGGAAGGATGCAATCAATCAACTCTCCATGGTGATTCAGCACCGGTTTTTCATCTGTGTGAGATGCAAAACATATTGATCTATAGATCCTTTACCATGCTTGCCTGGTAACATGTGGAGACATTATTAAAATTCATCACAGAAAATTACAAAATGAAGACCACATCAGGATACAGTTTCTAATGTATATAAAAAATGTCTTACTGATGGGCACCCTTAGGAACTTTCTTAAGACAGTTAGTGTACACACATTTCATAACGCCAAGAAGAGAACAGATAAGATATAAGGGATAAAGCACCCCCTGCTGTATACTTTAAGGATATTGCAAGTCACCTTGGAGTTCCATAACCATATAGAGGAACAAGGCAGAAGGCCAAGTTCCTTTATAAGGTTACAGAACTCCAAGGTGACTTGCAATATCCTTATCATGTACACCAGGGGGGATTTTATCCCATATAATACATAGTCATACCATCACCTGTCCCATAAACCACCTAAAACCTTGGTGCATACCTCTTTGGTATGAAAGAGTGAGCATGTCTGCAAACATCAAGAATATAAATGAAACTTCTAGTGCAAAATTAAACACATCAAAAACCTATGAGATATTTGTTGCAAACAGATATTAGAAACAATTCAATGCAAGTCTTTTTTTTTTTTTTTTTTAAAGAGCTGCACTAGCTCGAAATGTGTAGAAACATGCAGAAAGATTCTAGCTTTTCTCTATCTAAGGAGTGGAAGAAATAAATATATTCTCTCTGCTTGTCATTGTAAGCTATTAAAATAGAGCAGAAGAAAGAAAAACAATGGTCTGTTTTTGTTGCTTTAAACAGCTGCTTCAGTTATGCTCGGCAGCAGGCATTGTAACTTCAGAACTCAACTGTAATAACTTAGGATTGTCAAGTTCTCACGTCTTTTCATTATAATCGACCACTGAGTGCATCACTAGTCACCTATTATAAAGAAATGAGAGACATGCATTTATACGGGGATTACAGAATTCCATGTATTGTAATTCGATTAGTGCACAGATTGAAATTACCTGGAGATTTAATTTCTCTCACTACTCTTCCAGGCATAGAGAAAGCATGCCTAGGTAAAAGAAAGAAAGGAGAAATAAAGGGAACAAAGAAGGAGGTGAAACACTGGCAAATATCACCTTTTTTAGAAGCATAGTTGGCGGTGAATGCGGTATCAATTACTTATAAGCATGTTTGTCTATACCTTGTAAGGAATGGACTGCTTGGCTGTAAGTAGCTGGTCGATCCATCACCAAATGCATAAGAATTACACCCGCTGATGTGCACAGAAGATAGAGTGTCCATTTAGTACAACTAAGGGAGCATTGATTCACTTTATAAAAATGCCTTACGTCTGAAAGGAGCCCTGTGAGTAGTGCTGAAAATCACACAAGGACACTGGTACAGTGCACGTATGAGTGGTGCTTACTTCTTGCCCTCATTACCTCACATATTACATCACTCATGACATGTTCAGTGACATCATGGATAACATCACTGCAACATCACATCTGAAATGACATCATTGATAACAATGCTGTGCTTGGAGGGCTTACAAGTTATTGTTACTTCAGTTAACTATAACTGGTGAATATCAGTGTTTTTTTGTTTGAAATATAACTTGTTATCTGACATTTTCATCACTTTAATCTTTGGGTTTTTTTCAGTGAATTTTTCAGTTTCTTTAATGTAAAGTGAGATATCATCACTGACTACAACGTCACTTTAACCTTAGGTTTTTTTCAGTTAATATGGACATATCTACTCCAGTATATAGTAGTATGTCTGCAGCCCAAAGAACATTGTTGCAGCTGCAATTGTAGGACTTTAGTACTCAGTTCCTGTATCCTGAAAATGTAAAAAAAAAATTATTTAAAGGAGAAAGGTAGCAACATCAACTCCCTGGAACTAGTGATGGGGCCAGAGGGGAACACTCTATTTGGCCAAAAACATTTTTGCTGTGGGTATCACAGTACTCCCGCAGGACCCAGTGTGGCCCTCCTATGAGATACTGTGGTATCCTATGGGAGCCAGCACTCAAGCTTCACCCCCATGATTCCATGGTACAGTGCAAGCTTTACTGAGGAATCATGCATGGCACAGCGGTACCATTGAGGTGAAATTCCATGGCACCACAATTGTTTTTAAAAAAAAGTTAAAATTAAATATTGAGTGTCCATGGGGAGGATTGGCATCCACTGAGGGTCAGGTGCAGGGCTTGGCCAGAAGCCAGGCCCTGCAGCCAATCCTCCACTATGCACAGTTTCCTAGTTAAGATGATTTTCTGATGCAAGGGAAAGGAGGGCGGTTTCTGCCTACAAAGACAGATCATGTGCTATATGTCTAAGTGCTGATTAAGAGTTTGGCGGAGGGGTTGTTCTGTCACAAATGTGAGGGACACCACATTACAAGTGCCATAGGATATAATGGACTTGCAGTACAGCAAATTGGATAGCCATCATGTTTGTGATGGAGTAACCTGTTCGCCAAACTCTAAATCAGGTCGTAAGTCCTGCTAAGATGGTCACAAGATTGTCACATCTCACCAACGCATCTGACTCCTGAATTATCTGAGTACAGCTAGTAGGGCCCGTATATAACCATCACCTCGCATCAGTAAGGATGGTCTAGGCTCTCATATGGACCACATTTTCCATGTATCTGCCATCCATCATTAGAAGAGCTTAGAGGAAATCAGCCACTCCCTTTCTGCAGGTCTTGGGCTTCTAATCATGATGCTAGAGAGATCTTGGTTTTTATAGCAGATGCACACCAAAGCCTCATAATCTCCCCTGTCAGGATCATAGTGGGACAGCATATGTCACAGAATGAGCTTCGAATGGAGTTGGCCTCACAATTACTGGTGCTGTGCTTCCCCTATGCCTTAAACCATTGCTGTCTGTTTATGAACTAGGGAGAAAAAATTCAATTGCAGTGACCGAGTAAGGTCCAATGGCAAGAATCCCATGTCCATTGTCAAGCAGATTTTTACACCAATGAATTGATGAATCTGAATTGGTGTAAAAGGAGATTTCTCACAGGAATGACGACCCACTGAATATTCGTCTCTGCCTTTAAAAAATAAGAGGCAGAGACACACCAGTCAGCCAGGCAGGGCAACACATAAATAACTTCCTTCAGGTAGAAGTGTCAGTAAAGGTCTCAATGTTCTTGTGAATACATGAGGGGGCGAAGAAGGCTGAAAGGCAGCACTGAAATCTCTCCAAAGAATCTCAGAGGAAGATCCCACTGTCCTGGTTAAACTGGGATGTAGAATTAGGACAGGAATTCCCTCTGATGGAGCAATGGAATAACCATCTAGAAAACAAGGACCTAACCAGCCTCTCAGAGCGATGGTGAGCCTGAGGTCCCCAATCGTTTTGCAAAGTGAATATCCTAGAATATCACCACAACTTACATTTTGTGCATTGTGGAAATGTGAGGTGGGGGGAGGACATTTAGGGGTTTGATAAAAGATGGCTTTTTGTTTTTTAATTGCCTCTCTCTGGAGGCTGCTAACACTCCCCTCTTGTCACAGATCGACTTGGCATGGCACGCTATCGAACATTTGCCGTTTTCCATAACTATTACTTAGTACTGAAGTGATTGAGGACAAGTTTCATTCAGCAATCAACTTTGGGGAAAATGTCCTAACGCTTTTAGTGACTTTTAGCTGTCATTCAACACTGGCAAACACCGACAGAAACACTGTAGTTTGTATATATTCAATGAACTCCGCAATATTAAAACTGCATTACATTTAAGCAGCAATGAATAAACGAAAAGAAAGCAGGGGGAAAGGAAATGAATGAAGGAAAGGAAGAAACGAAGGAAAGAATCAAACTGTATAGCGCAACCTGTGGAAAAAAACAATATAGTAATTTCCGAAATCTTCCTTGCAGGGTGAAGCGCTTTCGAATTGCACTTCCTATTTTAGTATTCGTTTCAGAAGCAAACACTGTAACCTGATAGCCTTCATCATTTAATTGCGTTTTGAAGTGACGGCCACATTGCCTTGGTGATTTATGCCTCCCCTACTCATATTTCCGGCTCTTTCATCTCCTTCACACTGCGAGCAACTGGCCTGGGTGTCAAAAATCTATGAGTCAAGAGGTTTTCCTCAGAATGTAGATATTACATTTGAACTAAATCATTTTTCCTCATTCCAGAAAGGAAATGTATGGGACAGATTTTAGTTGCACTTGTTAAGCCTGCTTTACCAGCAGGAACTCTTCACAGTGAGTATTTTACTTGCAGGTGCACATTCGTTTCATGATTTCGATTTTTCTGGAAGTGAGACCCTACGTGTGGTATGAAATAAACGTGCAATATAAAAATACAAACGGGGACTACGTATGATATGGTCGTATATCGCCATCTCAGGGTTCTGTTGACATTTAATAAACATTCAGTCTTAGAGTATAATATTCGATTTATTACCATTGATGAGCAGGGGTGGGTCATGACTCACTAGAGGCGAAGTGCATAGGCATGCATGGTTTATGTAATGTCTTTTATTCATGTGTATTTATTTTGACCAAAGGTATTTCATCAAAACTATGATTCAAGGGGTAAGGTTTATGCACTAAGGTAAACTCACTTTGAAGAAGCTTAGTGACTAGGAGAGTGGTTTAGTTTAGCATAATTATTACATGTAATCTGTGAGGCAGTAAACACTGTTTTTCTAATTTCAATTTTGCTCTACGTTGATGAGAAATTCAAATTTGTCTTTTGCATTGAAGTAATGTGTGAATGAGCAATTAATAATACAGCTGCTCTAGATAACTTGTGTTATTGGGTCACGTTTATTTTACTGGCAAAGTATATATATATATACATACCATGAGAGTGAAAATAAATGTGTCCCAATAATAAAAACACAAATATATACTCGAAAGGGTGATTCAGAAGCGAAAGCGGAAATGTGCATCTTGTCCTCCAGTCGGATCTATAGATTTTGAGATCACATAAGTACATCTAAATCCTGTAACAAGGTTTAAAATGCAAAAAATAATTTCAATAGTTTATTTTGTGCTGTAAATGTTTGCACCTTATAGTTTTTCAAAAGAGGTTGTTATATGGCCGTTAGGGTAATTGTCGACATTGCTAAGTTAGCATGAGCACGGCTGCCATGATGCTGCTTTTGCGCACGTTACTACGTGACTTTGTTCTGCAAGACTCTGTTTGTGCCTTTCACATGAGAACTGTCTGATTTCTGTGTTCTCTGCCTGTTCATGGAGTTTAGTCTGAACACAATGTGCAAGGTCGATAAACAATGCCCCTTGTTATTCTGTTCTGGTCAGTCCCTAGCATCTAGACACAACATGCTAACGCAGCTGCGCTACTGGAAACTCGTGCTTTGATATTACAGGGATGCATGTTGTTCTGACACACACTTGGAGAGGGTCCTTGCCAGGGAGAAGAGCTATGCGGTTCCTATGATGTAAAGCTTCCATCTAGGCACTAAGGTAGGGGGTTTGCTGACAAAGCCCAGAGATCTTCTTTTATATAATACACATCCCTTTACCAAGGGGAGGGTGGTTAGGCCTTATAGTCCTTTTTCCACTGTCTGTATATGATGACATCCCCCTTTATATTCTATGGAATTGTAACAATGCTAATTGTTCTAGATTTATGCATTTCGCTGCTGGTAGTGGCTCGTATACTGCATTATTGAGCACGATAGTTAAAATAAACATTTTGAACTATAACAGTGACTCTGACCATTCTTATTGTGGACAAGTACGAGTGAGCGAGCGAAAGGGTATGTCTTGCTACCGCGATTCCTGAGAGAGTCGGGAGTGTTGTGTTCTGGGTTGTCTAATCATTTGTAGCTTCGTGATTTTGGAGGAGAACGAATGAGACACTATAGCTAGTCGGTTTTGGAATTTTGGGTACTAAGGTGGTAGGTTGGTACACCCCTATACACCGAGGTCCTGTTTTCCTGCGCATAATTCTGTGTAGGTGCAGAATCCCCGCAACAAGGTTTATGTAAGAATGGACCAATTGTGTGGCTGGGACTAAATCCTGAAAGAAGTATATTATAGCCCAGCCTCAATAACTGCACAATAAAATGTGTTAATAAGCAACTCCATCTTGTGCTTTAATGTTTCCTTAAAGAAGGCACACAAATACCTGAGTGGATGGGAGGACATTCCATTCTCCTGCACCTTCATTCTTTTTCTTTCCTGGAGTATCTGATATGCTCCTCTTCTGAATGGAGGAGCAACCAAATTGAGAACATCTTAATTATGGGAATTAATGCACTAATTACTTACAACTAACCTTATCCTTCCCCTGTTGTCTCTCTTCCTTGTCTCAGTTCTTATTTCCTAAGGTGTTTCTGCACAATGTAGACAAGCAGCTTTGCTTACTCTTTCCTAATAAATAACAAAGCCTGCCTGTTAGGATGAAATGTTCCTTGCATTATTTTGTGAGTATACTCTCCTGCCTGGAGTTAAGAAAGGAACACCCCTCGGGAGTTTTTCACTAATTGTCTTTTGCCAAAGTGGACATGACAATTATGCCTGTATGCTGAGGGCCAATGTATCTTGGATTGCAAAACAGAGTGAGGCTTTGTAGCTTGGGGGCTGGGGGTGGGGGGCACACCATGTGCACCATACTTAATTGAGTGTGACTACTGTCAGCTTGCCAGGGTGTAGCGAACTGACAGTGATGGCCTTTTTACATGTAACTAGAGCAGAGAAAGGCAAACCCTTGACTGTCCCTTCTAATTTGGTTCTGCTAGTCTCCAGTAACCAGGTCCTTCCCTAAATTGTGTTGCTTGTGGATGTGCATGTGTGTGTGCATGCTGCGTGTGTAACAGACAGAGTAAGGAGTGTCTGTGTGTTGCAGCGGAAGCACTTTTTGGGGTTTTCTCGTACTGGGTCCATACAAAATGTCTCAGACTTAGCCACTTCACTTAGATTCTATAATTCACCCTCAGAGGCTTTGGTCCTCAGATGGATCTTTCTTCATCGAAGTGAGGGGTGAGAAATCATGATGTTCCACTGGTCGCCACCCAATGAGGAACAATAACTGGTAGTCAACTCACAAATTGTAGATCAAGTTCAAATACGCTACTCTCAGAACCATGCTTGAGAAATAGAGTACTGCAATTGGAAGACCTCCTAAAGAAGTTCAGTCTGTTGATAATTATGCAAACCAAGAGCTCTGCTGCAGCTACCAGAACAAGAGCAAAAGAACCTGATGTTCTGAAAATAATCTATGACTCTCTATCATGCATTTAGAAACTAGATAGTGGAAAGAAAATTAAGACACAATACAAACTCAGACAAATTTAGGTAATTTGGTTATTGTATTAAAGATCCAAAATCAATGCATTTAAGTAGCATTTTAAGCAACTCTGTCAAGAGTCTTACAGCTCGTAGTATAAAACCACACATTTAGTCAAAGTAAATCAATTGCTAAATAAAATAATCCATAAGAGGATGGTTCAGAGCTAGAGATTCCTACCACCAACAAAGGCAGGAGTATGGTTCACAAACGTTCTCCTAGCATGGGCAAAGGGATCAAGTTAAAGTCCACTAAGGAAAAGTCCATGGGTTTGGGCAAAGGGGTGTGGAGTGGAGCAATAATTAGGAAAGTTCAGGTCTGGTCTCTCACTAGACAGCTCCAAATCATACAGCAGGCAAGTTCATCAGCAAAGGGAAAAAAAGGCGAGGGGAATGTAGAGATAGGCAGTCAGCAATGGAGGGAAGAGGAAATGAAGGGGCAGCCCCTCCTCCTATTCAAGTCTCTTTTTATACTCCTAATCATCATACGGTGGTCTGGCCATCATGTGACTATTCTTCCATTCATCAGTTCCAAAATTGATACTCCAACATATTTTCCCATGTTGCTCATGAGAAACTGTCCATTCTGTCCTCACAGGTTAGTTGACAAACAGCTTATTTACTTTGTTTCTCTTCGTGGATTAAGTCGAGAGGTCAAGTTCCCACCAATTCACACACATTAAAGTACTAGAAAAAATGTCTTGTTGATTAAAGAATGCTGCATAAACAGAACAGATAAAGAAACATTTGAGGAAACGTAACAAAAGTCCATTACACCAGGCTATGAAATAATGCAGAATAAAGAAAAAGGCAATTCAATGCTTTTAAAAGTTGGCATCTCTTATTTAATAAATAAACTCATAATTAAGTTCAAGCATAATGAAATAAATCATACATATCGTATATGAGAATACTTGAAATATTGTCTGTGATTTTCACACAGAAATGTTCAACTCTAATTATGGCCTACTACCATGATTTCAAAAAGTACCTACATGCAAACTATTCATAATCACTACAATAAAATTGTTTCTAGGATTATAAGATCCTAATAATGTTAGGCACTTATACTGAAAGTTTCATTCATATAGCACATTGCAGAATCTTTTGCACCACTTTCTATAGTGCTGTGGCACATTACAATGAAGTCAATGGAAATGCTTAGTTTCATCATTAATTTTCATAACGACTTTGTTAAAAATATATGGTAATCAGTTAATAAACAAGTTAAATTCATTATTTTATTAATCCTGCTATTTTTACTTATTCAAGCACACTTTTACGGTGCTGGTTCTTCAACTTTTCTCAATGTCAGTGTTGTTTTCTAAACGTGTGCAAAGTGCACATTAGAGTTTTCGTTGTCAAAATCGGCTTGTGTGTCATGTAAAGAATGATCAGCTTTTACGCTGCATCAGTGTCTTGGGTGACTGTGGATACAGCAGGATTTATTTTGGATTTCCTCTGTTGGCATGGTGTACAGAATAGAGGATGAAGGCAGTTTTTCAGATGAGTAAAGGATTTTGCTGGGCTCATTCAATGCACTCTTGAAGCCATTGTAAGAAGCAATGCCAGCTCCTGGCCTGACCATGGTTGCTCTGTGAAATGGCAAAGACAACTGAAATAAGACAAGTTTGCTGGATGAAGAAGCTGCAATGTTGCATTCTTTTCTTGCATCATCAATTGATGCATGCCCATGTTTCTTTACTATTGATGAAAGGCATTGATGTAAATATCCTTAGGTTGCTCCTTCAGCTCAGAATAGCAGTGATGTTTAAGGAGGTTTGCCTATGGTGGTATTTATTTCTTGCTGACCACCATCTAAATCATATACCTACTTTTCACTGTCCAAAACACATTTTCTTTTATGGTCACTTACACCTTTCTTGCTGCTATGAGCTTGAACAGGTCTTGCAGACACATTAGAAAAGACAGTCTCACCTTTATGCAAGCACTAGTAAACATGTAATTTACATTAATCAGGAGAGTGGCCACATTCATTAAATTAGTTCTGAGTGGACCTCTACTTCCTGTTTTAATTTCACAATTTTCACATCTACACTCACTAGGGCCCTCACACGCAGTGCACCCAACGGCCAGGAAAAAAGATCGCCGTTAAAAGGCCCCATCATGGGTGCCGATCGGGTATTGCAGCGCTGACCCGTCGAGGAGCAGACCCAATGATGAAGCAAGACACCTAGCTGACTGGGTGTGTGAGGGTCTCTTTCTGAAAGGAGGAAATCTTCTCCTGCATCTAGCGCGTAGTGTAGTTCTTCACACGTACACAAACCTGTACTGTCTTGTAGGAACAGCATACCATTCTGTTTTGAGCTCTAGTAAACAGACAGCACTTTCCCAAAAATGTCTTTGAATAGCAACCCAAGAAAGGGCAAACTCTTGCTCTCTTCAATTAAGTCAACTATGGAGGGTTTTATATTACAATTCCTCAGACACTAAACATGAAATAACTAGCTGCTCCCAAACAAATATTATAGCTTATTTAATGTAATAAGGTAACCAATGTTAAACTATGGGAGAGGCAGGCCTCACAACAGTGAAAAATGAATTTGTGAGTTTTTCCCTACCAGTACATGTAAAGTGTAAGAGTGCAAGTCCAACCTTTTAAATGTACTGCACCCTGCCCTCTGGGCTGTTTATGACCTGCCCTATGGTTGACGTATACGTATTAAAAAGGGAGGTTAGGCCTGCCAAAAGGTTAATTTTACCAGGTCAAAATGGCAGCTTAACAATGCACACACAGGCTGCAATGGCAGGCCAGGGACACGTTTTAAAAGGGCTACATAAGTGGGTGAGACAATAAGTGCTGCAGGCCCACCAGTAGCATTTCATTTACAGGACCTGGGTACCTGTAGTACCACTTAAGTAGGGCACTATAAGTAAATGAAAAGTGTCAAATGGGTGTAAGCTAATTTTAACATGTTTAAGGGAGATAGCACAAACATTTTAACACTGGTTAGCCATTGTAAAGAACACCTAAAGCCATCAAAAACAAAATCATCAAAACAGGAGGGGTGAAGGTAAAAGGTTTGGGGTGACCCTGCAGAGAGGACCAGGTCCAATAATCTTCCTTTTATTTTCCAAACTGCTGTGTCCTGGACCTACCCCCTCATTGTGAGGTATTTTTGCTGTTTTCTGTAAAGCTGTCTTGTTTGTGTGTACTTTTTTTAATACATTAATGGTTTTGATTGTACTAATAACAGGTGCCTTTAGTTCACTTTCTTGAAAATAATTGGTATGTTCACAACTTGCTGTCAACAGAAGAGTTTTTGGGAATATTAGAAGGATGTGGGCCTTTTGGTAGGAGCTTCTGACAGCCCCAAGGCCAAATTCTATTCATCTGACACAACTAACAAGTTATAAAAAGCATAGCTTCAAAAAGGAAACCTAATTGCACTATTTCCCCCATGTAGGAGAGATGAAACATGAATTGTGATGCATTCAGAGAAACATCTTGGGTATTGTACGAAAGATTTTTCCAAAAATAGGAAATCTATACCAGATTGGTCTGTGGTTCTTGTTAGTGCTGTTGAATATTTCAAGAACTTGTCTCTCAGTCAGACCATAACCATATTTACGAATTTGAGTTCAGCGCCAGGGATGCTTAGCTTCTCTACTAGCTTTAGACACATCATTCTAAATAGCTGAAAATATCTAGAACTGATCTGCTGTGTGTATGGTACCAGAATATCATAACCAAAATATTGTCTGGCAAAAATATTGTGCTCTAAATGTGGAATACAAAAATATTACCTGAATTGGCTTAATAAAAAAAAAATACATCTAATGGGTCGATATTTTTGTAAAGGATTTTTAGGACCCAGTATTTCTGTCAGACAATATCTTTGCTAACAATGTTCTGACATACAGCCTCTGCTGTGTGACATTTTAATAACTATCCAACAGAAGGCATCTGACAGACCTTAAATTCTCAAAAACACTATAATGAACTGTAACTAAGAAGCAGAATGATTGGTCACTTAAAGGGCAAACCTGTAGTTTTCAGTGCCCTGCAAAAATGCGAGGGGTTAATAAAAAAGAGGGTTGTTTATTAGAACTTGAACAGCAGCATGATGATGAACAAAACATCTGCCTTGGTGAGTATATCTGAGGCGTGGGACGAGCAATAAGGCATGGGCAGCAGAACAATTCTGCTTGTAGGAGTGTAAAAGCACAGTCTTCTACAAAGATGCATAGGACTTTTTGAAGGCATTGCTCGATGTCTAGAGGTTTTTAAGATAATTATTTTCTTGACAAGAAGTTAACATGTGGTTCAGATATATAGAGGCCAGGTAGAAGCCCTGAAATTCGTCTTACCTCTCTTTTCATCTACCCACTCCTAAAATTATCTTTACCTCCTTTTCACACTACCTTCTCCCTTCCAGATAAGTGGTCAATCTGTAGTGCCTTTAATCAAGTAAGATTAGCAAGGGCAATGTTGGGGACCAGGGTGGCTGGAGCCAGGTTTCAGTAGTTGTGCAAAGGTCTACCTTAGGATTTATTGTCATACTGTGAACTTGAGTTGCATGCTTATGTGGGAATCAAAAAGAAAATAGAGAGGTAAACTCCAACCAAAGAGCTGAAAAGGAGCAGGATTTGTCTGGATTATGTGATTTTAGTTAATGGACAAGATACATCGATAGAGGAATGGTCAGCATGGCCCAACAGCTGTACGATCCTGGCACAGATGAATACAGACAGGCTTCTCTTTTGTGTGCTTTCTGCTTGCTGCTAACATGCCTGCTATGCACGACTGCTATGCAGCGGTCTGTGGGAGCAATTAAGTAGATGAAGACAGCATCGGAAAAGTGGACATCCAACCTCTGCACGTAGCCATCAATACCCGCAGTGCATGCTGGCGGCAGGGCAAGGCTGCCTCTGCCCAGAAGCAGGTGCTCCTTTCTGAAGCTTGAAAGCTTGCCCCAAACTGGGTATTTGGACCATACAACTTCACAGATCTGTCAATCTGACAGAAGGCTCACTGTATTTAGAATGCTAATGTTGGAAGGATTGTTAAGTCCTTTGCTTTGCTGTGTCTGAAATATAATTTGTATTTTACACATTTGACGATTCATATATAGTTGTAATTGCCTTAGCTGCTAATGCTAGCTGTAGCCGTGTCCCGCGCAGGTAAGAGCGGCAGGGCGGTGGGGATAATTAATTATTTATTTAGTTTTCCCTCATCGTCGTCCGTCAAAATCCCCCCCCACCCGGCCCCACCGCCCCACCGCTCTTACCTGCACGGGCCACAACTGGCTAGTAGTTAGCGGCTGTTATGAATCTTTAATCATAGTCCTGTACCACCGTGTGTTATCAGCACCACCGTGTGTTATCAGTACCACTGTGTGTTATCCCTACAGCTCTCCTTCTCCTGGAGTCACTTTGCTTGTACAGGATGAGACACGCAAAGGAGTTTGTAGATGTTCTCCGTTCTCGGGAGAGCAGGACTGTACGCTGGGTATGAGCAGGGCCGGCCTGCCCATAGCGGGCATTTCCCCGGGAGGATGAAAGGGTGAGGGGGATTTAACAGGGGGGGGGCTGCTTTTGTTACTGGGGGCCGGTTTTGCAGCGGTGCTGCAATATCGGCCCCCAGTAACAAAAGCAGCAGTGCACACTTGCGCACTTCCCCCTCAGTCCCCTAGGGGGCTGGTATGACAAAATTGCCAGGGCTGCTTTGGGTTCCCAGTCCGGCCCTGGGTACGAGAAGTACCAGCTGCATGTTCCAGTTCTAAAATGCAAGATGTATAGCAAAGGTTGCTTCTTTGCCATAGAAAGAGTTAAATATGTTCTCAGCTATTTTAATGTATCTGGTATCCGTATCTCATCTCTCAGGTAGGCACCGGGAGTTGTGATTTGCCACTTTGCTGTGATTGGCATTATTGATGGCTAGCTTGGAAGTTTGGCGTTCCCATTGCAATACTCGGCAAACCATCGCCTGTGCGTTAGCCTGTACTGGCCTCCTCTTCCATCTGCTTTCTTCTCGTTCCCTACCCCCACAACACAAACTAAATGCAACCAATAAAAATACAAATGCTGCCAAAACCATCATAAGGCATGCAACCAAAAAAAGTCAGCCAAACATAAAAGCTCACCAAATCAAAATACATTTAACATAGATACCCGCAGCTTTCCAAAGCAAGATGTCTCCAGGCCCACAGCAGGGCATCAAAGAAAACAAAAACCGAGACAGGATTATTTTGCTCTTGTGGGAGAAGAACAAAACCATACTTGTCCAAAACACTGAATGTAAAATAATTGACGTATGTGAAAGGGACAATATCATTAAAGAAATTTCGAAATGTTGTATCTATGGAATTAAGAAATGCTTGGAGATTAATGACACTTGCTCCACATATTACAGAAAGCTATCCAGTCTCTCTCAAATACAGAAAAAACAAACCTGCCATTTCTCGTCTTCCTTTCTTTGATAGGGGCATGCATTTTTCTCTTTATTTGTTTTTAGACTAGCGAGGTTGTGGTGGTGCTTTTCAGTTGTCTTGCTAAAATAGTCATGTGAAGCAAATGTATCTTCAGCATATGTGCTTTATTGTTTCTTTGAGCTTTTGCAGTAATGTATTATGCAGTATGACTTACCCATTTTCTCCTTTCCAATAACTCAGTAATATTCGTCAAGGAATAGTAAAAATCAAGGTCTCTTTGGCAGGAGTCCCCTTGTAATATTTTATTATCTTTCCTTTTGGCTCAATTACATCTCTGTGCCTCCATTTCATCTAAACAGGTCCAGCTAAGAAACGCAACTTCAGTAGTTTCAGAATATGTTTCTATCTGGGCATAATCGGTGAACAGGCACATGTGCTCAGAGGAGCGCTTACAGTGGGTTAAGGGAATACCACATGATAAGGTTGGGTATAATCCCAGAACCCACCCAGGGTGTTGTTTGAGACACAAAAAGCAAAGTCATGAATGCATAGAGCCTGATTCACAAACTGCACTTTTGTAGTACATACACTTTTGAGTGTGTTTACTACTTGTCGGTATTCACAAACTGCTCTTTTATAGTAATTTACACTTTTGTAGTAAATCCCTACCTCCCTTATTTTCTGTGGGTGGGTGTGTGGTTGGCTATGTGTAGTGCTGGACTTACTACAAAAGTGTAAGTCAGTACAAAAGTGCAATTTGTGAATACGGAAAAGAAGGAAATGTACTCAAAAGTGTAAACTTACTCAAAGATGTACATTACCTTTGTGAACCAATCCCATAGTTTGTGGTTTGTAAACTAATGATGATACATATCTTATCCAACAGTCAAAATCTATTGATAGCTAAAATGTGTGAGGTTTATCATAAACCTGTTATTTGGAGCACAATGAAATGAACTAAGGTAACAAATCTATCTTTCGTTATCCTTTATTTCATCATTATTGTCATTTCTAGTATTAGTGCCACATTATTGTATGCTATGTACGCATGTTAAATGCTGTGCTTGAAAGAAAATAACACGAACAGCAGGCTAGTTGTCCTGGTGGGCACCTCCTTCGCCTCCAGGAGGTGGTTGATGGTCGTGTGTGCAGTGCGTAGAGAGTCCTGTGCAGTGCAGTGCACTCACGCGCCCTCACCTGTTTACAATCAAAGAAGTTTACAGTCGAGAGAGCATCGCTTTCCCCGGAAGGCTGTGGTTTACCGTGACCTTTGAACCCCATGTCAGTGTTCTTTTGTTGCAGGCCTTGCGTAAATTGAGCTGTGACTACAAGATGGAAAACGTAACTCGGATGGTGGTTTGCGACCTCGGAAACCCCATGGTGGCTGGAACTAATGTAAGAGAGGCCCAGAAGGACCTGCTGATTTTCATCTAATTGAATTTTAAGGGCAGCTAATGGAGCAGGGCCCGAGTCACAGCATGTATCCGTATGGCTGCAGCAAAGCAAGGTCTCTGTGTACAGGAAACCGTTAGTCTAATGAGATTCAGCTATGAACCGTATGCACATTCACTAACTGCATAGTTTTAGTAAATGGAAGGCATTTTTTTTAAATGCACCCATTAAGCATACAGTATAAGAAACTCTGCCGGAAAATACAGCTCTGAAGATAAGAAACACGCTTCTCTCCACGCTTGCTTAGAACATATTTTAGCTGCATGGTTTAATTTATGCCATTTTTTGCACATGTATTTTTAATTGTAAAATTCAGGCTGTGGAGTGAATTTAAAGCTTCAGAGCGTGATTTTCAATTCTCACAAGACTTTTGAGGGAATATTTTCATGGAGGTGAAACCTGCCATAATGTGTACTACAACAAGTACCTTTTGTCTGGCCCAGGGTTTATAATCTCAGTTTTTTCTTTCCAGACAAACAATGCTTTTTTAAATTAATAGTTTTCGTAAATAAGAAACATCTGACTGTACAGAGTGTATCATTTATTGTGTATCTTAAAGTGAGTTTTTTAATATCTACATGAAAACTGAAATATTGATCGATTTGTATTGCACTGTATTAATGAATTTACTCGGCACTACGTGACAACTACGTGACAACGTTTTATTTCTGATTCTTATGCAGTATTTTAGACAGTTTTATTTATATATTTTTTTGTTTTTGATGTAAGTCTTTACTGTTTTTACTAGATGCTCAATTAATTGAGCCACAAACAATAAACAAATTGGATAGTAATTCTGCAGTTCTGCAAATAATTGCAAACTTCTTGAGAAAAGCACGTTTTTTTGTCAGAGTAAAGCATTAGGTTAATCACAGCATATTTTTCCTTTGCTTGAGATTTACTACTCATTACAATACTTTAATTTTCCCTGCCGATTTCCTGTCGTTGGTCTTTCACAGCCTGTCTCCAAAGTTTAGTAATTTGTCGGAGATTATTATATTTTATGCTTTAAATGTGTTTTTACCTATTTGCCAATGAATGAATTACTTGATAGACTCTCAATTTTCCTTAGCTTTCTGTCGGACTGCGATTTGTTGTACAGCATTTGGAAAACGCAGATTTCAGCATCAAATTTGACCTGCAAATGAGAAGGTTAGTTTGTCTCTTTGAAAATGTAAGATTTATCATACATTTCACTGACATAACATGTTTTCTAAGGATTTCCACAGTACTTAAATAAGATATACTCTGATATTTACTATATTTTATTTTAGTGGATTTTTTAAAATAAAGTGCTGCTTATTATGATGCAATCACCTCAGGGTGATATGTTATATGGAAATAGCATTTGCTAGCAGGTTGTAACTAGTGACCACAAGTAAATCTTGAAAATGTTCCGATTACACATGGAAGTGAGTTGTAAGCTGGTCTCTCTGAAACCAGACCAGGCGTTTTTTAAAAGCAATGTGGTCAATTTGTCAGGTACACAGGGCAGATGAACATTTCCACTGTGTTTATTTTATAGAAGTCTAGCCTATATTGATATCTTGTACAGTAAGAAGATTTGTATTTTTATTTCCAACAAATTAGGCTTTATTTTATAATGACAGAACAATACAGTTTAGCAGAAACTAGGTTTTGTGTCAGCGTTAGGGTACTGCCCATTACATAAAGTCATTGGTGAGAGGTAGGGTGTCCCACCACAGGGAGAATCTTCCCTAGTGGATATAGCATGAGGGCTGCTGTAGTGGCAGGGCCTATTTTCATGATCCAATAAGTTCTCCCTTCTGCCACCTTCAGAGCTGTAAAAGGTTTTGGTGCAATAATACCAGAAGTGATTGCCTACCGCTGTCCAAAATGAACCCAATACTCTGTAAGTCTCATCTGCAGCGAGCATCATTATATCTCCCAAGGACCTACCAAGATGTGGTATTATTATTGAGCCCCCTTTCACAAGCATAAAATTGCTACAGAGCAGTGCTTAATTTGTAAAAGAATAAGTGCTGGGTCCCAAAGCATTGTTCAGAAACCCGCAGTAGGCATTGTTGAATGTTGTTGCACCTAATAGCAAGGTGGTGTAGTCTTCATTCCACCTCATGCCTTTTTAAGTTCGACATCAGATACTCCCACACCCTTTATCTAACTATTAGAAGTTCCTTATTTCTCCCTTTTTCACAGTTTTTTCACCTTTCTCGTCCTCCTTTTTGCCCCCTGATGTGTTTTTCACTTTCTGGCTTTGGGTCAAAGTCTGATGAAGAAAAATAAGCACTGATTCAAACAAATTAGTGCAATTGGGCCCCACTGCAATCACCGGCTCAAATTAAGCATTAACACAAAGATATGGGGGAACTACACATACAGCATTGGTGAAGCAGATCAATTAGAAACACTAATTGCTGTGCAGCACCAATTGTAAATTACACCATAATGTGCTATCTAGGTCAAATAACACTGTTTGCACTACTGTCAGAGGGGAATTCATTTGTATAATCTGCCTTCATGAGCAGTAAATATTAGAAAATGAACTACTTCATTTAAACCAAAGATGGGGACATACCTGGCTGGCTTCCGATGGGCTCAAGAAGCCCGTCGGTCAGTCGGAGCGGCACGTAATCCCTTAAGGATGGTGTTTTCCCCCGTCGGGATTACGATGTCGGTTTCCCATAAGCTTTTCATGTCGGGCTTTCCGACATGAAGAGCCTGTCGGAAAGTGACTTTGAGGACCCCTAGCAGGGCCCTCTTGCAAAAGTGGCCTCCGGATGGGGGCTACATATGGTGCCCCCTGTCAATCCCTGCACTGCATGGCAGGCACCATGAGGTGCCTGCCACACGGTGCTGGGATTAACAAAAACTCCCATTTCTCTATGGGAGTTTCTGACTGCAGCACAAGCTCCCATAGAGAAATGGGAGCTTGCAACCGTACCATGTGCGGTCACATCGTAATTGCGGAGTCGGGACCGCCGACCTATAGTTGGTCGGTTCTGCATACACAGCGATGTCGGTTGGAGGCAACTCAAACGACATCATAATCAGGCCCCTATGTGTGATATCACTACTCATATGTAAATTGAAAATAGAATAAGTACCTTACTGTAATCACATATAACATCACAGCGTTAGCTATCAGCGTGAGAACAGACAGCATAATGGAGCTCCTTGAGCAGAATGCAAGTTGTGCAGAAAAAAATAAAGGCATTTATAATAGCAGAAAAAGCAAGAAGAAAATGGTAAGCATTTAAAAATCAGTGGAAGTCTGTTGAAAAACTGTCAGCCTTGTTCTGCTTACTGACTCCCGTCGGACTGATACTGCCCATGTTAACCACACCCTTATCCACATAAACATCACAGGCATATCAATCTCTCCACTTCCCACCCACTGACACCTTAGCTAAAGATGGAAATTCTTACTTGATTCTGTTGCTCCCAACTAAGATATTTATCAAGCACGATGTTCCTTTCCAGCATAGCCAGCCTATTTGTTCAATTAATTATTAATTTAATAATGGTCTGCAAGGAGTTATCCGCCCTATTTCTTCCTTCTAAATCTTCAGCATCTGTCCCTTGTGCTCAAAGTTGGATAATTCCAGTCCTCTGAAATATAGGGACTTACACCTGCACTCACCTCACAAATAACAAAGGATGTAAGGCCAGGGACAAATTGTTATATACAACATCCCCTTCTCCATACATATATCCACCAAGACAAAATCTTGTGTTTCCATATGACTATTTCCTCTTTTATCATACACACCCTTGAATTTCATTCTTCTCAAAACCATTAAAAAGGTTAGCTACATTAGAGTCTCACTCACCACTTGCAATCGCTGCATTCCTCCACACTAAGAAAGCACTAACTTGAGCCTTCATCTTTATGTTGTCTGCCTGCCACAAACATCTATACTTCATACTCACATTCCTTAATATCACCAGTGCCTTTGCAGTGGCATATCAAGGGGGAGGGAGCAGTCTGCCACGGGCGGCATGAGTTTTGGGGGGTGACAGACTCACCCCGCTTTTATCTGCAGCCGTCACGGCAAAAGCAGGGATCGCCAGCACATCCCCCCACTCCTACCTGCGGCCATCGTGAGGGATCGCCAGCACCCTGCTCTTACCTGCGGCTGTCATGGGGCAGCAAACACAGGGGCCGCCACCGGAGGCCAAAGGTCTAGCTACCCCACTGTGCCTTTGACACTGCCAATCGGGAGTTATTTTTGACACCTATGCCAACTTTGGCATCAATGGTGCTGTCTTGATCTGGCTCTCTTTCTCTCTTGATTACAAGCTCTACTCTATGTCCTGGTGCTGGTTATCCAACTCGTACATCAAAGCTCTTACAAGTATGCACACTTCAAGGAATTCCAAAAACTGTAAGGAATTCCTAAAGCTTGACATTTTCCTCCATATTTCTCACCGCTTCTCCATCTCCAGAGTATTGGCCTGTTCTGTTATCTTGGACATAGGCCAAGTCCCATGTGCTTTTCTAAAATGTGTTTTTCTAACCCTGCGGTGCAACGCCTAGTACACTTGGACTGGCTTGGCATGTGTCAGACCATAAGAAGTGCTGAGGGATACTAAATTATCAGCCACTTATAGCAGTACTAGTCCACCTTAGTTACAAAGGTGTCCAGATTTATGGTTGAGTGGAAGAGAAAAGTTATCCAGAAAGTCAATTAAACAGTCTCTTGTCACTGTAGTCAGAATCAGGAACTTAGATCCAGATATTTTGTAAAGATTTTTAATTTAACCCTTAAGTAGGACCTAGGATGAGGTGGCACATTCAGTTGTCAAAAACACTATGTACCCTTATCAGATTTGGAATCCAAAGACATAATTTGCTGAACATGATTGGTCATGATTGGATGAAACACTAGAATATGTTATATTTGCTACTTTGTAAAAGCACTCACAATTTACCGATAGCGGCTATCTAACAAGTGTGAAAGTGTTCTTTCACAAATGGTAGGAGAAGACCTTCTCTTGTCTTGAAATACCAAGTACCTGCAAAGTTCCAGCCATTACATTTGGAGGAAGGCTGAATAGACCCGCCAGACTCCTAGACCTCTGATCCCATAGGCTGTCAGTAGCCAAGTGTTAGTTAATTTCTATGCTCTCCTGTTGGTTGGAATGTGAGCCTGGAGTTTATGTTGAGTGCCGGGCTTGCGTGGTGGACAAAGGCAGGGAAAAGGAGTACAGGTTGCACCTCCTTCAATATGGCAGGACGACTATCACTGGTTAACTGGACCTTTTGGCGCATCAGTGGATAGGCCTCCAAGTCAAAGTTTTGCCCCAGCAGAGCCATTAAAGCCTCCACCGGTGTAAACACATGGCTTCCCCTGATTCAAAATAGAGCACAGGAACCTTGAGTTTGGTTGGACGGAACACCACTTATTCACATTGGTGCTCCCTCTCCTTCAAACTCTATGGCTGATACACACCACCCTCTGCACCCAATATTGGCATACTGATACCCCCTTTGCTGGGTTCCCCTGTACTGTTTAATGTAAAAGCTGCATTATTTCTGTCTAAGATGCTTTGCAAATAAACAAGCAAAAATATTAGTGTAACTAACTTTCAAAGACGTGCAAACTCAATGCCAAATTGCTTGCTGGATGATGGGCTTAATAATTCTCATGGAATTTTTCTTTCTATCACACCCAAAAACCCATCTAAGTTTGGCACTCCATGCAATGATGGATTCACGAAAACTGGTGGTGCTTTTTGCTGTTTCGGTGATAGGCATGTAATACATCAAGGATGAGTCATGAACTTAAAACCCCAAATCTAAATTTGTGTCCAAGAAGCACTGTATCATGAAGCGTTAAATTCTTTACCTCATAGATGCTATATATACAGAAAATAATCTTTTTTTGTTTTGTTTCAGTACAGCAGGCTTTTTAAAATATTTTAGTCAGGACTCGAAATACAAGCCATAGCTATTGGTTTTACCAGTGCTTGTTAAAAGCAGCAATAGGTCTGTTGTTAATTTCTGCCAAAAACATTTTTGTGTTTGTTATCAGTTCAGTGAGAAACGACATCAACAACATTGTCCTGTTTTGTTCTATAAATATTAAGAAGAAAAAAAGATTTGAAAGTCTAAAAAAAACACAGATGATAAGTAAGCAGGAAACGTGAGGGAGTCAAGGGAGGAAACAGACAGAAGCGGAAGGAGACCGTTGAGAAAAAACACGCTTAACCTTTCGGTCATCTTTCACAGATGAAAGGCAGAATGAATTTACCCTAAAAGTGTACACAGCATTTTGCTTAGGGCCAATAATGGCTGTTATAAGTCTTCTGCTCCAATATTCCAATGTTTGTCTTTCTGTTTTTCACTTTTTAATTTAGAACATTCTACCCCGAGTGGGTGTAATGTTCTAATAGCCTTATAGCCCTTCTTCCTCGGGCTATACCAGTTCTTAAAGGCCCTTCTTTCTCGATATAGGCCTGAGGCGCAGTTAAATGTTTAAAATGTCCCTAACATGAAAGTAGTTACAATATCAACTAGTTTCATTTTGGAATCGATGATCCTCTTTGTAAAATATGCAAAGCCATTTTGGGCATGTTTGGCTGAATTGTACAGGAGTGTTGCTTTCAGGAAATTCCCTTTCCTCTGGATGAGCCTGTCATACTTCTACTTTATGGGGTCGGATGTGTGTACTCATTCTAGTAGGTAAACCATTCAAGGCTTTGAGGGGAAGTAATATTATGTGTTATGTCGGTTAATAGATTTTGGCACAGTGGTTGCTGCCAGGGAAGAAGGGTTTTTGCCATTATAGTTACCCTCTCAAGGAGGTATTCCAGGGGCCTATTATTTAAAAGGATCTGGGGTTGCAACAAATATGTGAACCCACTAATTGGGCCCCCAGAGCATCCTAGCATTACAGAAAAGGCCACTGACACTTGTGAGGCCCCAACATTAAAATGAATAATACCAGCACACACTACGAGCTAGTGTGATCATGAGGGGGTGTTTCATCATTTTCATAGGGCATGGCCCATGAAAATACAGGAATCCTTTGCCACGAAGGGCATCTTTTGGGAGGGGGGTATGGGAGTCCTAGGGATGCCCAGGCATCCCCATGCAGCTAGGTATAATCACTCACTGCAGCCACCTACAAGAGGATCTCTGCTCCCTTTGAATGTGAGGCCAGGTCTGCCACTTCACTGCCAAGCAGCCCGGCAGCTTCCCACAGCCGGTCAGCTTTCTCTAATGCACTGATCCCAGTGCAGGAACAGTGCAGGTGTGAGTTTCCTGTAATCGGATGAGGTGTCCCAGTCTGTGGATGGTGCATCCAGTTAAAGGTGTGCTGAGGTGCAGGGTGGAACATTGCACCTTATTTGTAACACAGCTCCAGTTGTTTTGGAGGGTGATAAAGGCCAATTCGCCATACTTCATGTGTTATGTATCTAATTATGACACATGATTCCAAGATTCCTTCAGACTCTGCCCCAAATAGACATCTAGCATCAAGTCAATCTGAAGCAATCCCATTATTTAACTGAGTCTGTTTCAATCAAGGTCTCCACTAGCACAGATAATGTTTTATTCTATATATCAAACCTTAGCCTTTTCCCTCCGATCCTGCTACGTGCCTTTCATAGTTTTCACTCGTCTTGTTTTATATGTTTACTCAAATGAAAATGGATGTAATACAGTAATTTAATCATACTGATTCGGGGAAGGCTAGCATGGTCAGGAGTTGCCACTGTGAAATGATTACCTTTACGCTCCTTATTGTACTTTCGTGGGCATATTCTGTGCTTTTACATGTGTGTAACTTCTTTCCATGACAGGCCAAGACATCCACACAGGGATTACTTGGCTGGGAAAAGACACTGGGTTCCTCCTGCCTCAAATTCATTTTGCACTCACATCCCAACTAATGCAACACTTGCTCAGTGCAACTATGGTGACTGCTAAACAACTCCCTTCTAACCATTTAGAAGATAATGGCATTGCTAGTTTTCAACAGGGTTTCAGATTTGAGAGAGATGAGCCTTTTCCGGATCTTGAATCTCCTGGAGCTCCCTCACCCCGCTTTTATGGTGTGCATGGCCTTTCTGCTGTTTGAAGAAGAGGGGGCAGGTACTTATAAAAGTGGGTGTGGTGGCAGGATTGGTGTCTGAGCCCCTGTCACAGAATCAGTCTGTATAACTCCTTCACATTGAGTATTAATGAGGGGGCAATTGATCCTTTGTATGTATGCATGTATGGCTGAATATATGCATGCATTGGTATTTCTATAACGCAGACCTAGCTAGGAAGCAACAGAGCACTAAACAAAAGCAGCAGCCAAAGGAACATTGGAATTAATTACAAGAGGCAGATAAGTAATACTTTTGTGATGGGGTAGGCCCCATGAACCAGATGAGTTTTCAGTTTCTTTCTGCATTACAGGAGGGTTGGAGCCAGTCTGTTGGTGGGAATTTTATTCCAGATTATTGGTGCAAAGATGGAGAAGGCATGGCTTCTGTTTTTCTCTTGCACATTTTTGTCTCCAGTCTGAATTTATCCTTGCTTCTGGTGTGGGCCTGTCTGATTGATTCAATCAGTTTCTTGGCCAGGTATGTCTGGTTTGTCGTTTCTGATAGGTGATGTAATTGGTCTTGAAGATGATACGGGTCAAAGGGGGAACCAGTGTAGCTTGTTCAGCTTTGGGGTGATATATGATTGAACTTATTCAGACTGTGTTGAACTTAGTGGAGTATTGTTTCCATCCAAGTGGGAGAAGACTAGGTATTTTGCTTTATTATAAATCAAATCTGCTTTTGAAAGGAAAGGGGTCACTTTTTTTAGGAAGGCGTGGCGGTTCCTTACTGTAATTGTTTTTCTTGTTATGTGTTCTCTCAATATTTGGCCTTCTTCAAGGGTGTTGTAAAGGGATTTTGCATTGCATGTCAACTTGTTGCTGACGCTAGGGTCATGTCAGAGAGACAGGCTTGTACCTGTGCTGTTTAGTTTTGTTGGCATGAAGTATTAATTCAGACTTCATGGGTTGAGTTTCAGGTAGGTAGAGTTCAGTGTTTCACCAGCAGAGCAAATCAATGCTCTTTCAAACAAATAAGCGCCAACATTTTCTATACATACTCATTTTTCACATTCACTGCACTTTACATAACACGTGCTGTGCGTAATACGGCAATTTTCATAATATGGCCATGGTTAACATGACTCCTGCTGTGCACTGGGTTGTAAAATGACCATTAGGTAACAATCTGATTGTGCTGCTGTTGTGTGACTTCCAGCTTTGCTCCACACTTTTTATAAAGAAGCAGTGATGTAGCAAAGATGCCATGTGTTCTAATGCAAGCAAGGAAAATTGGGTGTTTGCTCCTCTTTAGCTTGTACAAGTCAGCCAGAATTGGGCTATTCTGGGCCCTTCACACCACAGAGTCACTGCAGCTGCTCTAATGTTAGATCTCTGGTCAGAGATCTGTTCTCAACTTGTTTCCCACGTTGCCACTGAGTCACAAAGGGCCTATGCTTAAATTCTGTAAATCTATGAATTTAGTAGATTTTTTAGCTGTCGCCTCTTAACCTTTACCTAATAAGGACAGCTGCATTGTAAAATGTTTTTTCAATTTTTTGCACGTAAACATCCAGTTTTTAGTGCATTAAAAAAACGTTGTGCTTCTGACGTACTGAGAATCCATTAGTCTTATGCCAGATTGTTGTTAAAATTCTGTCTTATTCATTATGCACGAGTATAATCCAGTATTTTCCGAAGCTTCTAGGTCTGCATAGCACGGTCACCTCAACTGTGCTGGTCTATAGTGTTTTCCACAGTTGTGTATCATGCTCCGGATTTTATTTTTTGAAGAATATTTGTGTTGTTCTAAAAATAGTGATCTATGTGAGTATGCTTGCCAAAAAGGAGTAAAGGTCACTTTATGTTTGCTTTACTATCAAGCTTGTTTTTTTGTAGAAAGAGCATTGGCTGTTGCATAAAGGCAATAGTTTGTACAGATGGTGTTATCTAGGTAACGTATTAATAATCAGTACAAAAAAATAGGCTGACTATAATTCAGAAGTCTGGTAGCAGATTCTTCTTTTCCAAACAGAAGTGACAAATTGCTGTTAAAGTATGACTTTTGCACATTTGTCCATTCGCCTGATGCTCACCAGATGTGATAGCGGTAAACAAAACTTTTTGTTCTCTTACATTGTGTACAAGATGTGATAAATTGCAGAAACGTGGGAATACTTCCTGTCAGTGAACTATGTTGAAATGCATTTAATTGACAATAGGAAACACAGCTTTTTAGTCCGAAACCCCAGACTCTGTAATTCAAATATTGACCGTGGGCACATTTTGAATATTTTGTATAAGTAAATGCAGAACACGGTTCGATATGACAGAAGTAATTTTAGATCCTACGGGGCATATTTACAACAAAGTGGCGGAGTGTGGTGTTAGCCTCCTTGGCTTAACGCCGCGCTCCACCACTTCAGAAACGCAGGGCTGCACCATATTTATGTTTATGTTTATGGGATTTATAAAGTGCGTGGCTGCCCGAGGGCTTCCCAGCTCTATTGAGAGGATGCAGAGGGTAGAGGTAGGGAATCATGGGAACAACCAAGTTTTAAGTGTTTTTCCTGAAACTCCAGTCGTCTTTAGCCAGTCTCAGTTCCGTGGTCATTGATGTCCAGAGCTTTGGGACCAAGTGTGAGAAGGATCTCCCACCCCATCTTGATCTTTTTATCCTTGGTATGTTCATAAGGAAGTCGGACAAGGACCTGAGGGACCTATTGGGGACATATAGGGAGATGAGGGTCTTTAGCAGGGCTGGACCTCTGCCATGCATGGCTTTGAGGGCAAGGCAGAGGGCTTTGAACCTAACCCTAGATTGAATAGGTAGCCAATGCAGTTTTTTCAGAGAGGATCTCACTGACTCCTGTCTGGGGATCTTCAGGAGCATCCTGACCGCGGCATTTTGGACAACCTGTAACCTATTGACCACGTACTTTACTACAATATGGTACAGCCCTGCGTTTCCCCCTGCGCTGGCGCTAAACTTAGCAGCCTAGCGCCAACGCAGGCATACAAAGGTCTCCTTTCCTGCACATAAACAATCTTTAAATTATGTTTTGTAACTTTTATGTGTGCTGCTTAATGCAGCACACATAGAAGTTGCAAAATGTCATTTTTTTTATTGTTCATGTGCAGGAATGGTCACTTTCCTGCACATAATCAATCAATGGCAATTTGCTGTTTCTATGTGTGCTGCACAACGCAACACACATGGAAACAGCAAAAACGAGGAAAAAATAAAGCATTTCTCCTCGTTTCGCCTGTTTAAAACCAGGTTTCCCCTGGTCTTAATTTTGGCGCTGCCTTCTATTTACGCCACCCTTGTAAATAGGGGGCAGCGTCAAAATCAATGGGTGCTGCAGTGGAACGCCCACCGCAACACCCATTGCCCTCCCCTTTCATGCTAAGTACAGCTTGAAAGGGTGCCTCATTTAAAAAGGCAGTGTTAAGCCACATTAAGTGGCTTAACGCTGCCTTGCAAATAAGGCAAAGCCCCTATCACCACCGCAATGTCACTGAAAGTGACATTGTGGTGGTGATAGAACTTGTAAATATGCCCCTTCATGTACATATGAAAAAAGTGGCGACCGGCTTTGTTTCCCTTCAGTCTTGAGGATCTCAGTAATTGCTTTCGCAGAGCAACCATGGTATAGTTATCAATTTGGCATTAAAAAGAGCTACCATTATCAAATATAGATCACTTTGCTCAGGTAGACTTCACTGTCTCCCATTCCAGGGTCCACCTACGCAGACTGCAAGGACCTATTTAACCATTATTCCCGCCTTTAGGTCCTTGTGCTGTTCTGTATATAGTATTTGACCGAACACTGCCTAGTGCTCGGTAGTGGCTGCAAGGCACCAACCTAGGGCAATAGAAAACCCCTAAAGCTAGTAAATAAGAAATAAAATTAATATTGCTCTCAAACTCTGATTGATGCGGACTTTAACTGATGTTGTCGATATCCTGCACTCTCTTTCATGGACTAACCAAGGTCTTTGATGAAGAAGCACTCAAAGAAATCCAAAATCTGGATCACTGCGTCTAACTGTAGTTAAAATGGCTGGGGATCTTTTGAATGAGACCAATTTTCTCTAAATGTTTTCACGGTTGGGTATTTCTTCATATTCCTGTTAATATGATGTTAAAAACCTATAATAATTATCTAGTTAAACATACACGTTTGTCCTGTGGTGTTAACAGATAAAATAAAACATTTGGCAAGGTGACATGGAAATGAGCCTATAAAGATGGCTGCCATTCTTGGAGCTCCATTAGAGGAATCAAGGAGTGAGCACATAATGGCCGCTGGAATATAGAGAGCAGTTTGCTCAGGATGGAAATTCTTATCAAACGTGTCACTGGGCATGAGGATATCTTTCCTGTGGAAATCGAGGAGGCGAGAAAATGGCAGCACCACATAGCCAGACAACCATTGTCTCATTGGAGCTGGCAGATGGTTGCAGAGGCTGATAATAAGATAAAAGCTGGACATAGGTGGCATAACTCTCTTTTACTATGATGAGAGGACCATAAATAGGTGAATGTTGTGTGGGTGCAGCTGTCAGGAGCCTAGGCTTGGTTAGGCTGCCAGAGAGACACAAGCAGATGATGCAACTCTTTGGAGGATGAGGCGAAATAGGAATCGGGTCATGTTAAGAAACCCAAAGGTGGTGGATGAAGGGTGAATGTGTCCAATGGGAGTAACCTGAGGTGACTGACTTGAAGGGTGCAAAAACATAGTCTCAAATAGTGGTACTTAACTGTTAGTAGAAATACAAAATGTATCACAACAGAAATGAAGGGAGTGGCCAAGTCAAAGTCAGGCAAGTGTTCAAAGAGATGGCCATTTTGTCAGCCATAATTAGGGTAAGAGAAGATTATGATGGATGTGGGTCAAACTGTTGAATTAAGCACTAAGTGCACAGCACAGAGTATTAACAAAATGGCCTTGTCTAAAAAGAAGGGAATGGAAAAGAAAGTGAAGGTGGACATTGCCAGAAAGAAAAAGTCAATTTTGTGACAAAGTTCGGCAAATCCAATAGGAGAGTCTACAAATTCATGCTATACCCTGAATTGAAAACATGGAAATAACAATGCAAGATTAATACAAGATAATGGCCCACAGGATGGAAATTCTGTTGAATACAGTTAGACAGAATCAGATCCAGGTCTATCTGTCCGAGTGGGGGCCAAAGGAGCAGCAGTACTCAAATTAAACTTTGAACAAGACCACATTTATATTGAGAAACATCATCGAATCAAGACACGCATAAAAAAGCCCATAGTAGATGATGTTTTTCATGTGACAGAGCTAGGAAACAAAGAGAAAATCCTAACAGCAACTAAAGCTATAAACAAGAGTTGAAATATGAATATTTTGGTATTTTGATATTCCCAGAATGATCATCAGTGACCTTAAAGATGATGATTAATTATTACCAGTATGAAGAAACGTTTTTTGACTCTAACAATAGAGCCAAGATTGCTATAGCTGGTGAAACTGTGGAAAGAGGCGGAATATATCTTGTGGTACTCTGACAGGCAGGAAAGTCAAATGCGATGTGGGAACAGGGCATCTGGAGGCTTACTGCATTTTCCTATGCCATCCATATAATTTCTATAGCGTTGTTGCTCGGGTAGTATTGACATCATTGAAACTGCATTCCATACAAATACTCTGTAAGGAATATGTGATGGAGAGAATGATCTTGATCTGTCGTGTAAAATATATGATTGTACGTTAATGCTACATGTCAATGTGGTATTAAGAACTGTTGCCACATGCACAAAACTAGAGTGGAATCACACAGCTGGGAACAGATGTTTATTTCTTTGCCAAAGTGTAGGTCCTTAACCTGTGGTCTGGGAATCCCAGGTGGTCTGTGAAGTATACTCAGGGTGTCTGCGACTGCTTAGGAAATGAAATAATATTACCAGATTAATAAAGTGTATATAAATAAAGAAGCAACATTTTAAACTGGTCCATAATTGTGAAGGATTTTGAAATTGGAGGTTAAAAATTAAGTTAGTATCCTTAGATTGATTCATGGGAAAAGTGCAAGAGCATCAAACAGAAGGTAGTATGGAGAATGAGTGGCCTAAATTGAATTTAAAAAAGCTCCAACCTTCCCATTGAAATTAAAACGGTGATGTTTTATTTGTGTTTGTAAATTATATAAAATATGTAATCATTTGTGTATTTGTTTGATGAATGCTTGTTTCTGTATTTTTGTGTATTGTTTTGCAGTTCATATAATTGAAAATGCTTAGGCTGGGGTCCCCGGCTTCCAGTAATGACTTTATGTGGCTCCCTGTATTCCAAAATGTATTCAGTGGGGTCACCGAGCTCCATTAAGGATTAAGTGGGGGTCGACAGAAGACCAAGGTCTAGAACCACTAGTGTATTTGATTCACAGATTTTCCGAGGCTAGTGATTTGTTCCACCACCGTTCATGAATGTTTTTTCTTGTATAAATGAAACAGTATTTTCCATTTTATTCTGTTCATTTATTTCATATTTCGACAAGTTGTAACTTTTGCAATATGTTCTTTACTATACTTGTACCCTGTGCTGATGTAATGTATTTCAACTTTTTATAGCTCCAATAAGGATAACCCAAACAGTAATTTTGTGAGCTTGCAAGTTAACATCAGTGCTGCCGCTAAAGTGGAGATAAGAGGGTGAGTAGTTTGTTCAGGAAATGCCTATTTTTCATGTTTGTTTGTGTAAAGTATTAAATGCTGTTTCGTGGCAAATTCAGATGACTCTACAGTAATGCCACTGGAGTAGACATTGCAGACCCCTTCTTATGTGTCACACATTTATTTCAATCACAAACATCTAGAGCTAGTCACCTACCTAATGGAGCCAGCCACTGTTGATCAAAAAAAGAAAAAAGACTCACTTAATCCTTCAATATTCATTCACACTAACTCCACCCCAGAAATAACATCAGCCAAATTACAAATATAGAAAAAACTAAAACGTAAACAATATAACATTATCAAGTGATTTTACTAAAATTAAAATAAATAGCTAATATCTCATGACTGTAAGGGGCATATTCACAAGGACTTATCGCAGCGTTAGTGGCACTTTTCTGCCGCTAATGCGGCGATAATTTTATCGCCCTATTACCAAGCTGTCGCTAACAGCCGTTAGCGACAGTTTTTAGGCGAAAACGTCCGTTATAAAGATCGCTACTTCTGTTAGCGATAATTATATGCAGGAGAGGCGTTCCCGTGCAAACACGGCCGCAAACACCACTACTCCATATTCACAAGGGGATCCTTGAACTTCTGAAGACCAAAAAAACTGGCTCTAACTGCAGTTAGAGCCAGTTACTTAAGACCAGAAAATAGCTGGTCTTAAAAATGGGGATAACACTTGGGGCCACATCTCAGCAGGTTTTGGTGCTGGACAGCGCTGCAAGCAATGTTGCAGCGCTGCCCTGCGACAAAACTACAGTGCAGGAATGCGCACCATCAATAAGATAGTGCACATTCCTGGGCCCCAGTCACGAAAAGTGTTGCAGCGCTGCGACAAGACAGCGTTGCAACACTTCTCACTACGCCCTTCTTGCGACAGCATGGATGCGCTGTATTCACTGGACAGCGCTCCATGACGCAAGTAATGACAGATACGTCAGGAATCCTGACGTATCTGTCTGCGCTAAAGTCACGCATTGCTGTAGTCGTGTCACAACCATGACGCAACTCCAGCAATGCATGGGGCCAGCCTATCCCTGTGGCACTGCGTCACCCTCACGCCTGCCATCAGGCAGGCGGAAGGTACTGATGCAGTGCCGTTCATGAGGGGTGCCTGAATGTCGGCGCTGTTGGAGATCCATTGGTGGTGGTTGCGCGCTGCGGTGTCATCATTTGGAAGCATTGGTGGAGTGTTGGTGCGGAGGGAGTTGACGAGACGTTCTTCGGTGGCCTTGATCCAGCTGCGAGGGGGTGCGATGATGGCGGTGGCGTCGGGTGGGCAAGGTAAAGATGTGATGTTACCAATGATGGTCGTTCCAGGAGAGTCCGGTGTTGTGGCTGTAGTTGAAGTTCCCGCTGGCGTAGGTGACGTGCTCGACCATGTGTCCTGCTATGTGGCTTGTTGAGGTGACTTGCTGCTTGCGTCTGATGTAGGGGACCTTCCCCAGGAGGGGGTGGTGTCCTGGTCACTGGGGTTGTCCAGGTGGAACTTCAGTTCACCGAGTAGGATGTCATCGGTGGATGGGAGACCCTTGGGTGCAATGAGGTCTACAATGGTATTGGAGAATGGGGGGCCATGGCCCGGGGGGCCTGCACATGAGGGTGCCGCAGAGGATGTGCTTGGGCTTGGTCCGGATCTGGGAGTTGAGGTGGTCCATGGTCACCCTTGGGTCATTAGAGTGCGTGGTCAGTCGGAGTGTGCTTCTGTAGGTGATGGCAATGCCTCCTCCTTGATGGTCGGGGTGCTCCTTGCGGGTGTCACTGCAGCCATCAGTGATGGCGATGTCCGGTCCGGAGCAGAGGATGGTCCTGGCAGGCGAGGTGGCGTCCAGGGTTTATGGCGAGGAGGGTGCTGGTGTCGTAGCGGTGGAGTGTCCAAGAGGAAGGCTCCTTGGTGCTGAGCGCGGTCCAGGGGCAGACGGACGCAAACGGCGTAGCCTATGGGTTGCCTTTGGCACAGGAGACGACCATTACAACACAGACAGTACATCGTTAACAACGCAACTCCGACAACGCAGGTGCCTTTACATCGCATTTGATTACAACGCATTGTGAGGTCAGTAATGGGGTAATTTAAAGTTTTTGGGGTGTGTATGGGTTTCGGTTGTAAAATATGAAAATTGGGGTGTGTTTTGGGGTAAAATATGGAATTTGGGGTTTGTTTTGGGGTAAGATATGGAATTTGGGGTGTGTTTTGGGGTAAGATATGAAATTTGGGGTGTGTTTTGGGGTAAATTATGGAAATTGGGGTGTGCATTTGGGTCAAATTTGATTTTTGGGTGTATTATGGGGGCTCAAAAAGGAATTCCAGGGTTCACGGTTGGGTTTGGTTTGGGGTTGCACTCACTGAAGTGGGAATAGTAATATTAATGTCTCCGCTATGCAACACCTACTCTACTGTTGCAATGTGCCTAGTATTAGTATGCATTGGAATGGAATGCGATGTTATGGCATGCGTCGCAACTACTTATGTGCCTTTGGTACACGAGTGGTACGCCCGCTGTACATGGGCGCACAGCGGCCTCCATTGAGAAGTGCTGTGGGGGGGCTGGACAGCTGTGAGGTGGTAAACACTGGAAAGAACACTGGATGGGGCGTGGACGCGGGGATGTGTGTGTGAGCGGGTGTTGTAAATATTTGAATAAGGGAAGTCTTACCTCGAAGCCGGGTCTCATGTCTTCGTTGCTCCTGCTCTCCTGCGTCTGCTTCCAGGAACAGGAAGTAGGCAGCCAGGCTCCCTCCCCTGAGCCAATCACAATGCTGTGATGCGGCAGTGGGATTGGTAATTGGCAACGGGACAAGGCATGCAGCCAGGGGCAGGAGGGGTGGGAATGTTCTCCATGCAGGCTGTAATGCAGCCTGCATTATGAACAGGGAAGTGCGCATGACTGCTTTGGGCGGCCTGAGTGGGCCGACCAAACAGTCATTGCGCACTTGAGTGGGCATGCCAATCCGCCCATGCCTTGCCCCGTGCTTGGATCAGTCCTACATACCCTCCCACCCGCAAAGGTAACATAGCACAGTTACATCAGTAAGTTATCATCATGTGATGATTGTTCCTCTTCTGCACTGCTTGAAAGCAGTTGGGTGACGCTCTTCCGCCATAGCGGATGAGCCGCCACTGGCGGTGCGTCATCTACGTGTGCTAGGCCTGGGCGACTCGACCCCCCCAGGCGTCCTGCGCTACGCGTCCCTCCTTCTCCTTACCTGGACAGTGACACCGTGGCGCAATCTGCTGCACTCTCTCCAAATATGTGACTCAGCCAGCAGGAGCCTCAGCCAGGTGGGATTTCACAAGCCTGGGTACAGCAGTCTCCGCCAAGTCCGCTGGTGAACCTCCCGATGCAGTTGATGCAGCAGGGCCCCCTTAAGGCGTGAAGTTGCAGCGATCCCGCCACACAAGTTTGGCGCAGCTCTGGGGCCTCACCCTCCACAGCGTCCGGCCAGCCCAACATCATCCGGCCTGTGATGCAGAGAGGCGGCACCCACCGTTGGTAATCCCCTCCGTGCACCCCGGTGTAGTGGTGGATCGTAGTATGCGATACAGACCTCCCTACGTTGGGGTGCAGGAACGCCTCTACTATTAACAGCTCGAAGGTGCGCAAGGCGGTCTTCTCACACAGGTCAGCAACGTGTCTCCATGCGACCTGCCAGACTTCACCACCAGGTACAGGCGATCGTCACGCCTCAATATCTACCGCCACGGCTCATCGACTCCACAGCTCCTCCACATCCCACTCCAGGCTCCAGACGCAGGTCCAGCGAGGCATCCAGGCTCCAGACGCAGGTCCAGCGAGGCATCCAGGCTCCAGACGCAGGTCCAGCGAGGCATCCAGGCTCCAGACGCAGGTCCAGCGAGGCATCCAGGCTCCAGACACAGGTCCAGCGAGTCATCCAGGCTCCAGACGCAGGTCCAGCGAGGCATCCAGGCTCCAGACGCAAGTCCAGTGAGGCATCCAGGTTCCAGACGCAGGTCCAGCGAGGCATCCAGGCTCCAGACGCAGGTCCAGGGAGGCATCCTGGCTCTCATCCTGGTCATCCTGGATGTTGGGTGGCTTGCAGGGGTTGTTGATGTGTGCTGCACTTGGCCCATGCTGCTCCATTCTGCATTTTTTTGTTTTTTATGCCTATTTTCTCTTGGATGTTGACTGATAGGCTATTTTTTTATTAGAGGCAAAAAAAACTCACGTTGGGCTGACTAATGTGTGTTTTTTTGCCGCTAATGGGCCTATCGGTAGTTTTCGCCCGCTAACGCCGGATTTCCTATCGCCTTCGCGCTGATGTTAGTGGCAGTTTTCACTGTCGTTCCCTGATACTATCGCCATGTAGCGACGGCTTGGTAATACGCCGCTAACATGGCGATAGTTTTCAGGGTTAGGCGGCGATAAAAAAACTGCCGCTAACTGGCCTTTGCAATAGGTATCGCCGGTCCTTGTGAATATGCCCCTAAATGTCCTAAAATATCAAAGACTCAACTCTCAATCAAGAGGTACTACCGTGGAGGTTGTTTGCTAGAATCTCACCTGTAGCCCACTGAAATTCTAGTGACTACACTATGGGATATCAACTGTAAAACGCTGACTACACCATGCAATATCACCTCTAGAACACTGACACTCTAGTGACTATACCATGGTGACTAGAGTGAGAAAAAGAGGCTCCTCAAACCTATATACCATGAACTAGATTTGACCAAATGTAGCTTAAATATATCTTTTCATGAATGTACATATCTTCTCCAAAATGGATGTTATGAACATAACTATTAGTTAATAACCTTTTGACAAAATAAGGAAATGAAACAAATAACATTGAACATAACACACTGAATGTAAGTTTTAGCTTTTTCAAATTAATGACCACGTCCAGTGGGGACTGATAACCAGAGCTGAACTTGTCGACTCACTGAATAATACAATCTAGTTGAATTTTGTGAACTGACATCATATATATATATATATACTCAAAAATCTCTTCATTTCATTCAGAGGAAATACTTGTCTTACATATTTAATGGAAATGTATGATGTCGTCAGCGTAGTTTTAAGTTTGGTTTATAAATGAGACTAGTCCCCAAGAACATTACTCCACTACAGCAGAAAATACATTGTGTGCTTATCATAAACATTTGTGTCTAATAAAAATATTAAAATGACTGAAGACTTATTTCTGCCCCATAGCAAATATAGTGCCTGATACACTGTGCCCCAGTAAAATATTTGCCACAATAAACCATGTGCTATGATAAACAAACCCAATTTTAAATATCATGGCATTAAACACCATCAGAACTCCTGTGTAAGAAAATAAAATAGCATCAGACCTGCTTACATAATATACCACGGTGCTGGTGTTATAAGGTGCATTCAACATATGCTTGGATGCTGCTCAATCATATCACATCCTAGGATTGCTTATTTCTGTTCCGTGTTGAGCTCAGTGTTGCCAGTGGACTGCTCAGTTAAGTCAGTAACCTACTCAATTATGCAAGTGTGCTCCTGAAAAATGCTTTTGTGCTTGTCAGGTTTGCTTCTGGTGGTCGTCTTTTGTGTCAGAGATGATTCTCAACTTTATTAGTTATGCTTCTTGATTACACCTGTGGCAGTCCCCATTTATACCTCTTTATTTAAATGTTTATACCATAAAAATAAAGTGTTCAAGGGAAACACACCCACCAAACACCCACAGATAAGTAATGAATATAAATGAATACATTTACCATGACAAACCATGCAAGCTGATTTGTAAGTCCACTTAATATAGCCCCTAGAGGGAAATGTATGGACCACTGGGCTTAAGAGCCTATATTATTGATAGTGGCCTGAAAAACAAAATATTACTGTGTCAAAGACCTCTACTCCTGTCTTACTCCTCTCAATACCCAGTGGAACACACAGATAATATGCCAAACCAGAAACTCTTCATGAATATTTATGAATGGATTCTAGAATAGTGCCCGTGGTACTTCTCAAACCAGTGTGGAACTTCTTGATTATGCTAATGGCACTTCTTAAATATGACTGCATGCTGTTGCTCACTTATGAAGTAGTTTCTTAAATCATGCAGGCACCTGCTCAGTGAAGCTGCTGGTGCTCAGTTATGGACTGGGCTTTCTCAGTTGTTCCTCTGTTACTTCTGCTCAATTAGTGCTGTGTTATTGTTGTCTAAGCATACAAATTTGTCAGTTTATCATACTTTAATGCTGTTTTTATGTCTTTATGAATACTATTACATTATGCCTGTGATGCAGTTCAATTATGCATTAAGTAGTGTTAAATTATTTCCATCGTTGTGGTTCAGTTATTCACTTAGCCTGGTAACCTTATGTCCATACCGCTACCGACTCATGCCTCTGGTGCTGCCCAATTTTTCCAATGGCACCTCTTAATTAAAGCTTGATTTTTTAATGATTATATTCATCCTCTCTTATATCCGCAACTGTACAAATGCATAATCAACATTGTATGGCCGCAAAGCACTGTAAGCTTTCTATGAGTGCCTCCGCATGTGAATCACAGATTTTCATCACACATTGGAGACTGAGTAGTGCTGTGATAATGTCTTTTCAGCGTTGTGCTCTTGTTGATCTTTGGGTGGGTGGCCGCTTTATATTCAAATAAGCTATATGTGTAAATTGTGGCATGTGAGGGGACTGTTGGTGTTCCTTTGTCAGTTTTTTGCATATCTTTACGATGATCTTAGTCTATTATTTGTATAGTCTAATCTGATAGGTCTGAAGCAAATTTGAGCTCTGTTGATGTATGTGAGAAGTTATGTCTGATGTGCATGGTTGAATATGTGGTGTATCTAGGTGACAGGTTTGAATATATGGGTTATGTGTGATGTTACTGATGTGTGCATGTATGTGTGATATGATGGTTACTGTTTTTAATTTAACCTATTTGATTTATTTACATAAAAGAAACCTGGCCAGAATCGTAAAGGTACACAGTACTTGTTAATATTAAATTAGCTTAACCACAGTAGTTTAAGCCCAATAATTTAGAATGTGACATGACTAGAACCTATGCAACCTTTTAAAACCAGGATATTGCCTCCTGCTGTACATTTCTGCCACATCACCTAGATAGCCATAGGGACAGCATCCTAATGGTACCACTTTTGGTGTCAGATAGATGACGAGAAACAGACATTTCCTGGAGTTTTGGCGTCCCCAAAGCGTGTGGCAACTATGGTGTTGCAACTGTTTTTCACTGAGCTATTGAGTTTACCCTGCAACTGCAATATGAATTCACTGTTGGTATTGGTTCTTTTCATGGCTGGCCACAGGGCTGCACTGACAGGTCCTCAGGCAAGTCAATGACGTGGGCTTAAAAAGTTGTATGACAGAATGGTCTAATAACGACAGAATAGTGTGAGGATGAAAGGTTTCAGAATATATTATGTACATATCTCACCAGATACCACATCACCCTCATTTGCTAAGCAAAATAAATTTTGGGCCCCATATACAAAGAGACTTGTGGCAAATAATGAGCACAAATTGCGAACAGACTGTTTGCTACTTGTCTCTGATTTTGCAATTGGACCTATGCACATATAGGTTGTCTCACAAAATCTTCAGTCGCAGGGGTTGAAGAAGGGCCTGCCTAATGAATATTAATTAGCCTGATCTCTATTTGTGACCTATGTGATTGATTACAAGAACAAAGATGTTTGTTTGTATAGAACATCAGACCACCATCTCTGCTTTTGTATTTCCAAATGGGATTTTTTTTTTTCTGAAGCCAACCATGTTCCTTAAAGGAACTGGTGCTGCTTTAAAAAAAAAAAATTCTCTTTTGAGAATACTGTGTGCGGTAGCAGGCAGTTGTACTATGGACCACTGACTGCTGCCACAGAGGTTGCTAAACACAATGCTTAACCTAGAAGAGCTCCTTTTCCGAATGTGTTACCACTTCTTTAAATGAGCTGGTAACTTTTCAATGGTGTGCAAACACAATTGTGGTCACAAATCATTGATACATCCCATTGCTAATCACAATTAGGTGGGATTATGATTCAAAACAAGTTGGTAAACCCATTTTGATTCAGAAAGGCTTGATCAAACCGCAAACTGGATTTAGTAGATAGCAAAAGGTCATTTTGTACTTCAAACTGATATGATGTTTCAGATTTCAGAGTTTTTGACTACTAAATAGAATAGTAAATAATGTCCTTAGTTCTAAATGCCTTAATGTTTTTGTGAAAGTATTGATTTTTCCATCTGATGTGGAAGTGTCCAGGTTGAGCAAACGTTTGGGGTAGGAAAAGTGGTGAACATAACAGACCCTTCCTTGTCACACACTACATCTGCCATAACTACACAAATTGTCCAAACTGCAGGTAACGAGGTCTCTTTTTATTCATTTGACCCTTATCCTCACAAAGAGATGGAAGGCATTTTGATTGAAAAGGTTTGGGTCACCCGGTTATTAAGCATCCCTGTTAGACTAAGCTAAGTACATTGTAAGGGATGAATCTGATAGAAGATTATCGCAACTGAAGCAATGACCGAAAGGCATCTGGAATGACTATTGGTGGTACTTGCTCAGCAGTGATGGTAAGAGCAGTAGCATCTCTGCGGGGAAAGAATAGACATGTGCCTCTGGAGATAGTGAGTTCCTCCTGCACTGCATCTGAATGGGAGTGTTAGCAAGATGGATGGTTGTTATACCTGCTGCTCAGCCAGTATGAGTGTGGAGTGGAATGTTGGTGTGAGAGGTGACTGTGGAATGTTGGATGTGATTGCTGGATTGCGTTTTGTTCCTCTTTCATAAACCTATTCTTTGTTATCTAGCATACATGTACATTGTCCATCATTATCATCTCTACATGTATTACATTGAAATTGCTTCCTTGCCCCAGTGCTGCATGTAATTATTGCATTGTCATCTCTTCATGTGATTCATTTGAAGTTGATTCTCGTTTCTGTAAAAAAGGGAGATGTGTTGTACCTGCTGCTCAGCCAGTGTGAATGTGGAGTGGAATGTTGGTGTGAGAGGTGACTGTGGAATGTTGGATGAGTGAGAATGTCAGTTGGTGTATGGGCTGAGCAGCAGGGAGGCTGCTCCTGGTGGGGCTCTCTTCTACTTAAGATCTTACTTGGAATAAATACACTTAAAGATACTACCTGGACTGGACTACTTTATTACAACAATGGTATAATCTAAGGCAGCGTGAACCTGTCCCTGTGTAGGATGCTGAAGAAGAGCTCTAAACACCCAATTCACAAATAGAGTCACACAAGTACAGGCAGAGATCTCCACCTCTGCCTGCACATACTTTTCCCACTTTATGCTGTTCATAAACAGCCCCAAGAGTACCATTGGAAATCTGTGGCAGGCCCAGGTCACTTGACACTTAAATCGGGGTCTCTTTCTCCCTGTGCGGAGTTCTCCATAGCGGGGGATCTCTGCACGGTGGAATGACATCTCCTGTGAAAAGTCTCTTTTTTCTCCATATGAAAATATTTTTCCACCATGAATAAAGCCCTTCCCATAGATCCCAAGCATGTTTGGCAGTGATCAATTCATTTTCCCTCAATTGATAGGAAATTTTACCAGCACGGTGCTGGACTAAAAATCCTACCATTTCCGGAATGGAATGGAGAATCTGAGGAGTTGGTGAATGCACACAAACATACTTGGTTGTGGCTGTTTACATACTTCCAGGACTAACTACTCTGTGAAACGCTGTGGAACAAATATGTTGCCACCCCTTGAGTGGGGTTTATGGATGTGGAGGACTCCATACTCGGGATAGAGAGCTCTGTACATGTAAAAGGGCTGCTGACTCCTAGGAATCCCTTTGTGAATACCTAGCAGGTGTAATAGGGATGTATTTGGTTGCAAACTTAATTTATTACCGAATTTACCTTTGTGAACAGGGCCCATTACCTCCACTTTAGATTGCTTGTTTACCATGATTACCTGAACTTAAATAAAAAGTTAAAAAAGAAATGTAGTAAAATAAAGGGATGTAAAGAATTTAATTGAGTATTACTGAAAATCTAAATAATCAAACAAGTGTCATACACACTGTTTTCGAGGCACGTGTTATAGGTAAACACATATTGATGTACATAAACATATACACCCACTCACTGACATGAAACAAATGTACACACGTAAGCACAGATGTGAAACACACACACACACACACACACAGACATACACACACATACACACACATGGTTTCAGTTGTCTTTAAAGACGCAAAACGTATTTTTTGCTGCTTTTAAGCTAAGCACATGCTTAAAACTATGAGAAAATATATACATAGTTCAGTATGTGATATTTTTACTTTTAAAATTCTGCTTGCTTATGCTACATTTTGAGCCCACGCAAGCCACATATATATTCCTTCATAAACGTGTCTTTCATTAAGAGATGTTTAATTTAAATGTCTGTATTTAAAACAGAGCAAACCCCCAAAAGTAAAATGACGGGCTTCTTGAAAAACGCTGTTCCTGTTCTTTCTTTCATTGTTATGAATATAAAACCAGCGCTTTGGACTTTTGTGACCCCTCGATGCGCAGTCAGGCCAGACTTTTCTGACATCATGCACTTTACAATAAAAGGAAACAGGCTTCCTATTCTCCGAAAAAGCATAATATTGGAGACATACGCTGAAGAGAAGTCAGCTGGTGGTGACATAAAACAGACCAGAAGCCCAATCCTAAAACGTTTTTTAAATCTGTTTTATAGGTTTTAATGTATCTAAGTAAGGAGAGGAAATATAGTCCTGTCACTTTGGGGCGTCTTATGAAGTTTTTGAGCCAAAATGTACTTAGAATTTCAGTTAAATGAGCAACTTTAAGCACTAGTTGTACTCATCTGCATTTAGCTTAGTGGTTGAGTTTTCCAAATCTTCAGTTTTTATAGCTTTATTTGTAACGCTTCAGAATGATGGCACCAACTGGCACACAATATGGCCGCCTTTGACTGAAAATTCACACAGTTTACTGCAGAAATAAAATGTAGGTGCCAGAAGAGCTTGGCACATTCACAAAGTGAGTGGCGTATTGATTTGGAGCATCCATTTACTCTTAACCAGAGTTTAACTTTATTCCCTTTTCTGTTGCAGTTGCACTGCTATATTTCCTGACAAGCTGATGCTGCCTAACAACTGCAGCGACTTGTTTCAGTCAAAGGGCAGTTTTATTTCTTCAAGCCAGGGTCAGATTGGTAACGCGGGCAGTCGGGAAATGGCCGAAGGGCCGGTAGCCGAGTTCTAGCTGTGGGCTGCTTTTTTGGGCAGCCTGGGGGCTCTCTGTGCCGTTACGATGCCGCCAGTGGCCCAGTGGGTGCCTGAGTGGCCTTTCTAAAGGCAGATTGGTGGAGGTATCACTCCCTTTCTCTCACTGGGCCGGCCCATTAATGTATGCTGTTTGAGCGAGGGCAGGGGGCCTGAGCAGAAGTGGTCTCACTTGCATTCATGTGTGGCTCAGCAGTGTGAACTAATCTGTGCATTTTTTTTTATCTAAGTGAAGTTAATAAAACATGCCCCCCACCCCCTTTCTTTTCATAAAGCTTCGCTGAAGCAGTGTTTTGCGGAAAGGCAATAGGCAAATGTGGGCCACTTTTTTTTGGTGTGCCCGGGCCGATTTTTGATCCCAATCCAACCTTGCTTCAAGCACCTCGTTATGAACATTGTTCTAGCATTACTCTGATGCAAGCTATGACAATGTATCTGTGGATGGATATTGCCTAGGCTCTGTCCCCCCCTCATGCCTTACCTGCCCTCTCGTTCCAACCCCTTTGCTACTACCCATCCGTGGCCTGGTTCCCACCCCCAACCTGGACTCTGCTTCCCACCCCACTGCCCCAGACCCACATGGGTGACTCTGAGCCCCCCTTTCCATCGCTGGGGGATACCAGTGACACCTGTGGCCTTGAGCCCCTCATGGAAGCCCTCTTGAAAGCAGCAGCAGTGGCCCCGGCGGCCGAGTTAAAGCTGGTTAGAGCACGTGGCTCCCGGAAGTGCAGGAGGCCCTGACTGGCACCAGGGCTGTATTGGGTCACTTATGACACACGGTCATGTGATGCTTGTGTCAGACGTTCCTCTGTGGGACACTTTTCCCCCTCCGTGCTTGTGCAGTAATATGGAGGATTTCAGTAAACACCATTTTTGTGACATACTATGCACGTGCTGTAGTCCTTTTGTTAATTAAGAACTCACTGTAATAAATGCAGGCTACAGACTTAATTATGCAGAAATAAACGCTCTCATGAACCAGTCCAGACCTTAATCCCTGTGTTCTAATGCAAAGCTAGACAGTGGAATGAGCTCAGCTTGTACCAGGAGGTAGCTTCAGGCTGCTGTAAACACAGCAATAAATGAATGCATTGTGACCGCAGATAGCTTCAGGATGCAGTGACAAAGAAGCTCTTAATATGAGTGCCAGGCTGTTGTACTAAACTTACAAAATATGTAAGGATAGGACACTGAAAGCAATGCAAAATCGACTTCGAGAGTGGGAAGGCACTGGTGCCAAACTTCACCACTCTCGTCACATTGTGCCAACAGGGGCTAGAGCGCTACCATTCCAACTCATCTTACGGGATGTGCCACTTGGCGAGACCAGTTTGCAGAAATATTTGGGCTCACTGGGGGATGTTGGACTGTGCTGCTATGTGAGCTTAATGTTTGTGTCTGGAGGAGGGTGGCTTGGTACAGTGCTGAGCTTATACAGTATCCCAGAAGGGTGTGCAGGGCTACAGTGTGTTGTAATGTGACATCTTTACTTTGAGACATGTTGCATTCATGTCTGTGTGTTTAGCAGGTACTCAAAACAGTGGCAGCCGATCTCATTTAAAAGTGGGATGGCTGGTTGGAGGGCACACAAGAGGGCGCAGGGGAGCGTGGGGATGGGGGAGCACGCAGTGGATTAATAAATAAAACCTAAAAACCTACCTCATGATGACAGCCGCCTTGCCTCTCGTTACTTCGCTGCTCTGCTGCTCCCAGCAGTCCTTGGGGCAGCATCCCAGACTCGCCATCCAATCCCTGCACAGCTCTCAAGCAAAAGAGCAGTGTGGGGATTGGCCAGAGCGGGCTAAAGAGACGCTCACTAAGGCACAGGGAGTCTGTGCTATTTCTCCAACACAGCTGAACAGTACAGCCAGGTTGGAGAAAACAAAGTGCACATGTCAGTTTGTCCGGCCTAAGACTTACAAGTGCACATACCACTCTTTCTCCCCCCTCCCATGGCCTGGTCCGCCCCTCCCTGCACTAGCAGGCTCAGAGCCAGTAGCTAAAAAATAAAACAATAGTAAGATATGGTATTATTTTCAGGTGCTGGTTCTGAGCCAGTGGGGCGACGCTCCTCCACCATTGCAGAGGAACCGCCGCTGGCTCAGAACTTAGAATGTTTTTGTAGACACTTTGGAGTCCATGGCATCATTGGTTGCAGTTGGACAGTGGTACAGCTAGGAGATGAGTTGTTTTGATGGCATGATTTTCTTGTTGGCATTTCTTTTGCTGGAAGTCATGCTGCGGGCACTGTCAGCATCACACAAAACACTGGAAGATAAGCGGTCTTGATGAATGTGAGGCTTTCATCTTGTGTAAGAAGTGGCCTCTCGATCAGCTTGTGTGCCTAACGGTGTATGATAATATTATTTAAGCACTGTCCAGTCATCTCTGCTGGAGTCCTGATAATGTAATCCTGGTATTCTGCCACATCTCCCGGTTTATCCCAGGTATGTAATACCTCAGTGTCACAACCTATATCCTTCTACAGCCTCTATCTGGCCCACCTATTCTTTATTAGTGTGTCTGCTGCTCCACCGGCACACACAAAAATTGTCCACTGGAACCAGTCAGCTATGTCATTTTTATGTATGATTTTCTATGATAACTTTATTTATCACCTAAGTTGTAAACTCATATTTACATTTGCCTTATTCTTTGTTCCTCTTCTTTGTCTCTATAGTTTCATCTTTCTAGTTTGCCACCCTATGCTGAATGCTCCCACCCAACGGGACCAGATCACTATGCACCCTCCTGCCATCGTGACCAAACACCTTTACATGCTCACCTTACACCTTACACCTCCACCTCCTCATAGAGATCAAGTGATGCCTCTCATGCCCTTGCAGTGTAATATTCTATTTAACCATTTAGGACAGCATTCTGAGGCTTGTGCATTATTTTTCTTGCGCTGACACTATTATTGGGTTACTCATAGCTCACATAATTTCCTGTTCCTAACGCTTATGCTGATCGCTTGGATTTTTCCCATGTAAGACTTGCTTGAGCCAGAGAGGATCTTGTGGGAAATGTGAAACTGGATGTATGCAGAATGCACTGCGCTATCAATGTTCACCGCGTCACTTTAGACGTCATATGTACATACCATACAGCTAATATCACTAGAGCTGTTTGTTCATGAGAGTACATCTGACAACGGTACAAGCAAAATTCATACAATTCATGGTTCCTTGTGAGATTTACATATTATGCACAAGGAAAATCTATAAATCTCTTCATCTGTAGATTAAGCCTATGATTTTGGGCCGTACTTAATTAGTAAAACAATTAGTGCCGTTGCCCAAGGCTCTGCTCAGAAGGCTGAGGCCACTGCAATTACGTCAGTGAGCCGAATACCAAAGTTGTGTGGGCTCAAATCCACCGCATGCCTTTATAATCCACTACCAGACACTCCCTACCTCTTTATCTCACTCTTGCAGGTTCCTGCTTTCTCCCTGTGTGATGTTTTTGTTCTGTCTTTCTTTTCCTCCATCTTTCCACTTTGTCTGTGTTTTCCTCTCTTACTCTGGGGAAATGTCTGAGGCCGGCCCACATAAATAAGTGCTGGTGGCCCCCACTGGCAACCAACGGCACTGGTGGAATTCCAGAATTGAGGACCCCTGCTACACTGAAATATCTGCTACAGAGATCATTTGTTCATATGGTTTAGTAATCTCTCAGCAAGTAGGATGCACTTAGGAATCAAACTCTCTGCATAAGGCTGTACTGGACAAATCCGCATTTTCTCCTATTTGTGGTTTCCTTTGCAACCACGGAATATAATGCACAATTTAAATGAAGTGCCCCTTTAAAGTTACAAGTTGACATTCCCTTTTATTATTCAACAGCCTCGGAATGCTAACGTCACATTGATGTTTTATGCAGGTGTGTAAATTTGAAGAAATTGGGGTGTCTGATTGAAGCACATAACCAGTTTAATATTGTAGTATTTATCTCATCTGGGATCCAGTAAGTATGTATCTCAAAAAGCAGGTTATGAGGGAAAACGTATGATTGAATTACAGTTCCAATATATTTTATTTGCATAACCTTTTTTAATGTAATACCGAATTCAAATATTATTGAAACGAAACAAAATATTTCTGACTGAATTATGATTTGGTATGCAGTGTATATGATAATCAGAACCTACATATCTCTTAACCCGGCCGAAAGTGCTTTAGATCTTTTCTGGTTCAGTCCTACAATTCTCTTTGTGACACAGTCGTTGTTTCTAAGGAGATATTCTTTAAGTGTATAATCACTGATTAAACATACTAGTGACCAAATTACATGAACTTGCAGTAATTACTTGTGTTTCCCTTTTCACGTCATAGGGTTTCTCACCCTCCGCAGATTATCTTGCCCTTTACAAAATGGGAACCAAAAGAGAAGCCAACAGAAGAAGGAGACCTCGGACCTCTTGTTCAACATATATATGAGGTAGGCAGAGAAGATATGCTCATTATATAAATGATCATTATCTATCATAGATTCTATACTCTATCGATTATAGGACTATAACAAAGGTAGAGTCCTGAAAAAATAGGTAGTTTTAACCCAAAAATGTATTTTTTCTTAATGGCACCACGAGGTAGTGAAGCTTCTGTGCGAGACGGACATATTCACTCAGTACCTCCATCCCCGTCAGCTTTGACACTGCAATCAAACCTATATCCAAACTATAATGTAGTGGTCAGAAAAAAAACCTTAATTTTTCAAGTTGCTCAGTCGACAACAATAATTGTTGCTGGTCCCAACCAGTGACCTCCATTTTGTATCTGGACAGTTCCTTGTGCCAATACAGAATACAGAGGCAACGAAGAACTGCAGAGGAAACTGAGAGACCTTGTATGGACAACTAAGCCTTCCAATTATACCAAGCAAAGAAACAGCAATGAACCAATCACATGCTTAAAACAGTCATTCAAAAGTGTATCCTCCTGACAATGTGATATGTTATCACGGGTCTTCCAGAAATATTTCGATTGGTAGGGCTCTGGAAGCAAATCTCACTTTCCAATAAGGTGTTTCTAAGATGGAGTATTTCAGGGTGTCTCTTTGTGGAAGTGACTATGGGCAGCAAGATTTGGTATTTAGATAGAACATCGAAAACCCAAATACAGAGGGACAAAATAGTGTCTCAAAAATATTGAGGACAAATATATTGTCAAGGTAAGTTTCTATAAACAAGTAAAGACTTTCTATATATAACTCCACATATATGTACCTTAACAATATATATATATATATATATATATTAATCACCAAGAAAATAAACGTGGCACTCTCCTTGGATGGTTAACTGGTTTTATTCACACCACCACTCTTCTCCTCCTACGCGTTTCGACCCCACAATAGGTCTTGATCACGGTATTGGGGACCCCCCCACGGTCCCCAACGAGTGGCCAGGCCCCGGGGGATGGGGTCCCCGGGGCTATTAGTGGCCTGGGAGGGGGGCCACGCAGCCCCCCTCCCCATAAAGAAAAAAAAAAAAAAAAAAACGTTAAGGCCGGTCCCGGGGGATGGGGGCCCCGGGGCCATAAATGGCCTGAGGAGGGGGGCCACGCAGCCCCCCTCCAAAAATTTGAAAAGAGAAAAAAAGAGGGCATGCCCCGGGGGATGGGGTCCCCGGGGCCAATAGAGGCCCAGGGAAAGGGGCCACGTGGCCCCCTTCCCGTTTTTTTTTATTTTGAAAAAAAAAATCCTCAGGCCCCGGGGGATGGGGTCCCCGGGGCCAAAAGTGGCCGAGGGAAAGGGGGCCACGCAGCCCCCCTCCCATACAAAAGAAAAAAAAATGACCGGCATCGTGCCGGAGGCCCCGCCCCCTCCCTGCAGCAGTCTGCAAACGCGGCCCCTGGCGCGTTTTAAGAAGGGGAAGTCATTCCCCTTGAATACTGGGGGTCCCTGGGGGCCAACTAGCCCACCAGGAATCTCCAGTATGCGCCAGGGGGCTGCGTTGCAGAGAGGTGTACAGAGGCCACGCCCCTTTTTACACCTCTCTGCAACGCAGCTCTGTGGCGCTTTTTGGAGGTACATGGTGGGCTAGTTGGACTCCAGGGACCCTCAGGATTCAAGGGGACTTAATCCCCAAACTTAAAACGCGCCACGGGGCGCGTTTGCACAGTGGTGAAGGGAGGGGGCGGGACTTCAGGTGACATGTGTGCAAACAGGCCCCGTGGCGCGTTTTAAGATGGGAAATTAAATCCCCTTCAGTCCTGAGGGTCCCTGGGGGCCAACTAGCCCACCAGGTACCTCCAGTAAGCGCCGCGGAGCTGCGTTGCAGAGTGTTGTAAAAAGGGGCGTGGCCTCTGAACACCTCTCTGCAACGCAGCTCTCTGGCACATACTGGAGGTATCTGGTGGGCTAGTTGGCCCCTAGGGACCCTCGGGATTGAGGAGGAATTAATTCTCCAACTTAAAATGTGCCACAGGGCGTGTTTGCAGACATGTCACCTCAGGCCCCACCCCCTTCCTTCACCATTGTGCAAATATTCCTCTAAAATCAGCCGAACTACGAATTCCGATTTACTCACCTGTTATCAGGAGAGACCTCAGTGCTGCATCTTTGAGCCCAGTACTGATCCTGAAAAGTAATTTTAACCGTACTTACCAGTAACTTGAATTTCCTTCTATAGGATATCATTGCCTTCTTTTTGCTGAAAACGTTTCTAAGTGTCGATTTTTGAAACATACAAATATTCCTCTAAAATCAGCCGAACTACGAACTCCGATTTACTCACCTGTTATCAGGAGAGACCTCAGTGCTGCATCTTTGAGCCCAGTACTGATCCTGAAAAGTAATTTTAACCGTACTTACCAGTAACTTGAATTTCCTTCCATAGGCTAACATTGACTGGTTTCACTTGGAAATTCTTCTAAGTGTGGAGTTATGGAACTTTATAATATTCCTCTAAAATCAGCCGAACTACGAATTCCGATTTACTCACCTGTTATCAGGAGAGACCTCAGTGCTGCATCTTTTAGCCCAGCACTGACCCTGAAAAGTAATTCTAACCGTACTTACCAGTAACTTGTATTTCCTTCCATAGGAATCCATTGTCTGGTTTTCAGCAGAAAAGTTTCAAAGTGTCGATTTTCACAAACTACAAATATTCCTTAAAAATCGCCTGTATGACTTAAACGCATTCTTTCAACTGTTTACAGGAGATGCACCAGTGCTGGATCCAGGATCCACCACTGAGTAAGAAAAAGTAACGATAACACTACTTACCTGCTAAGTGAATTTCCTCCCATAGGATAACATTGGTGATTCTATGTGAAAAAGTTTCTAAGTGTCAACTTTTAAAATACAATAATATTCCTTAAAAATCACTTCTGTAACCAAAACGCTTTTACTCAACTGTTTACAGGAGATGTCCCAGGACTGAATCTAGGATCCAGTCCTGTGGTTAGAAAAGTAATCCATAAAGTAACTAATTGCATTTAACTAGAAATTCACATTGAGCTCAATGTTGCATTGTGTTTGAAATTGTGTTGCCCATTGCAACAACTGTAACTACTGTACTTAAAAGTCTATTATCTATTTGCAAAGTATTTAAACTAAAGTAATTCATTCTGAGAAAGTATATTTTGTAATGTAATGTATAATGTAATTACAATGTAATTTAAAAAATAAAATATCTAAAAATAAATAGTTTAAAAAAATGTAGTAAATCAGTATCAAAAAAATAAATATAACAATTAATACATTTAAAAATTGTCATTTACAAAACCTTTGAAATTCACTGAAAAAACCATAGGTTTCAGGCACGTTATAGTTAGAAATTAGCATTTAAAAAACCTTTGAAATTCACTGAAAAAACCATAGGTTTCAGACACGTTATAGTTAGAAATTAGCATTTAAAAAACCTTTGAAATTCACTGAAAAAACCATAGGTTTTAGGGACAGTTATATGATAGTCCTGTACTGAGTGACCGTAAGTATGAGTGACTGTACGGGTGAGTGAGTGGATGTGTGTGTGTAGACCTAAGAATCAGTGAGTGGGTATGTAGTTATTGGTGTTGGAGTGTCTATGGTTTTGCGAATGGCAGTCTGTAATTTAGAGTGGGTGTATCAAAGGTTATATTAGGGTGTGAGGAGGTGCATCAGATTATCACGTGGATGATGTCATCAGTGATGTCATCAGTGATGTCATTTGAGATGTCATCAGTGATGTCATCAGTGATGTCACTGACCATGTCATGAGTGATGTAATATGTGACGTCATCAGCAGTGCATTGCGGGGCGCGAGTTATAGTTAGCTGAACTAACTATAACGGGGAATTTCACGGGTTTTGTACGAGTGAAATGTCCAACTAACTATAACTGTCCCTAAAACCTATGGTTTTTTCAGTGAATTTCAAAGGTTTTTTAAATGCTAATTTCTAACTATAACGTGTCTGAAACCTATGGTTTTTTCAGTGAATATATATATATATATATACCATCAACATTCCACAAAAAAACACGGAGCACTCTGCGGGTAAATAAAAGTGCACTTTATTAGCCAATGTCACCAGTAGACGCGTTTCGGCTAACTGCCTTTTCCAATACTGGCTTTACATGTGAGGTCGCATGACTAGTTTAAAAAAACACTTGCTTTTGCTCCCATTGGATCGCCTATCAATTGCCATGGAGAGGCGTTCTCCTGTCTCCATTCACATTACCCAGCCAGCGTGTAGCCATCTTGAAGTGTACTAGAAATCATTATCAGAGGCAGAGTCATTTGGCAAAATGTAGCGTAAGTAGCTCTTCCTTCCACAATGGAACTCAGCCGCATGGCTCATTCTTAAATAACACACTGACTGTTTGTTGATCTTCCTTTGTTAGGCTGGGAACGATGTTTTTTATTGCTACCCTTGTTGCCGCAAATATATATATATGCATTTTTTCAAACTACGTAGATGTGGAGTTAAGAATAGTAAATCTATACTTACCTATTTGCACTTAACGTCTCGATATTTTGGTCATTGATATTTTTGACACGATATTCTGTCCACACAATCTTTGTGTTTTCGATATTCTGTCGGTGATCCAGAGCGCCTGCTCGTACATTGGTTTATATTACTGCTCCACTGATTCCTATCACTTCAACTTAACCAAAGTACTCATACTTGTTCTTGTGAGACGGCAATCTCTTAGGCTTACTCCGGGCATTATTGTTACTTATAAAAAGCATCAGTTCAAACCATTATCATGCAAAATGTTGTAACAGCGTTTCAATGCTACAACACTGCGTACATATGCCTCCTTTCTCTGTGGGACTTTCTCTGTGGCACAAGGGGGTATTTTTAGTTCTAAGATGATATATTTGCCTTTCTTACTCTGTTCATGTTTCTGTTTCAATCACTCCTTTCGGAAGTACTGCTACCCAATTTTTACATGACAGGTCTTTTGTGGGCTCCTGGCAGCCGCGGTGACAGAGTTGTGGTACTGGCAAGTCAAAGGCAAATCCCCGTGACCAAGTCTTGTAATTGGGGGCTTGTAAGGAAGTTTACTAAACCTTACTATTGAAGGAGTGAAACAATGTCTTTTGTGACATGTGATGTATCTTTGCAGAGGACACCATTCATACCACAGAACAGCACCCATGCATATCTTACATATGAATAACATCCATAGCCACACGCTACAACCGGGGCTGCGAATGACCCAGATTATCGGGAACTGTACAGATAGACTCCACCCCCAATGCTACAAACAAAAAGGCGTGTGACTCAACATTGTACATTAGCTGCCACCAATCACCAGTCTCCCTATTACTGAGTAAGCGGCCAATGGCCACCTTTCACTATGGATGGGGATCCTTTTTGGATGCACCTCCAGTTGAGCAGTGATTTGGGCTATAGTGATAATGTTGAAATGGGTTCGAAGATGCCTAGTCCATTCGGGAAAATATGGGGTCAAACAGAAAGTCAAAAAGCAACCAGGAAGGAATATCTGTTTATGAAGTGAAATGGCGTTTGCCATAATAAAGTAACATAAATATATACCTACCATCCACAATGCAAATCATTTGCTTTCCTTTTCTTTGAAAGATTTCAGTTGTCAATTTTGCAGTATCACTTGAACTGAATTTTAGATTATGCAATTGAATTATATTGTAGCCCTTAACATTAACCTGTTTTTCCACTTCACTGTACAGCTGCACAACATAGGACCAAGTGCCATCAGTGATACAGTTCTCAATGTTGGTTGGCCTTTGAAGAGTCGAGATGAGTTTCTGTTGTACGTTTTCAGTATTCACACTGAGGGGCCTTTAAAGTGCCAAAAGAGTACAGCCATCAATGAACTGCAGTTAAAGGTAATTTGTATCTTATTTTGTCAGTTCTTCAGCAAGTGCATGTCAACCTATTCATTCAGTCATGACCTAATGTAAAAATGTAAAACATCAATTTCTAATACAAGGTGTAACAGGTCTGATCTGGATAATACATTTAAAGTGGACTGTGAATGTTGGTAATTGGCAACCATGTAAGAGAGATGAGTTATCTTTAATTCGTTAGCACTTAGAAACTTCTCATGCCATTGTGAAGTGTTTTCTTCCCAAAAATGTAGATACCTTTGAATTAAAAAGTTATTAAGGTGCGTTCTATTCCTTACAAACCCTTCCAAAGGCACTAAGGCCCTATTTTCTGTAAAAACGATTAGAAATGCCCCTAGTGGGTGAATCCAAACATTGTGATTTTGTAAAAATACTGTCTGCATGGGTGGACATTTAAGGCAATTTAAAAAAAGTGGCAAACCTGCGCCCATAAAAGTACTCCTTCTCTACGTTTCTTCCAAGTGTGGAGGGATCAGTTCTCATCCTGGAAGCAGAGTTACTCCACTCCATTTTCTCTGCAGCCATGAAGGAGAAATCCACAATGGTAAACCCCACTAGTCAGGATTCCCTTTGGGAAATCCTGGCATAAGTAAATGCAGACATTTGCAACTATAACATATCATTATGCATGAAAATACATTTGTGAATTGTTTCCACTATTTTTACAATACCATTGAAGCTGAATGTTTGGTTTGCAAATTGAGGTGAGCACCATGGTACATAGCAGAGAGTGGGGGTCAGCATATTAGAGGTGAGAGTATGGAGTTTGGTAGTGGAAAAGATACAGATGCAATGGGTGAGAAAAAAAGATCTAAGGGGTCTATTACGATGGCGGGCGGACTGTGTCCGCCCGCCACCGCAACGGCAAACGGGACCGCCCGCAAGAGGTGCGGCAGTCCCGCAATGACAATTAGGATGCCACCGCCATGGTGGCGGTGGCGGTGGCATCCCGCATATGTTGCATTGCGGCGGGCGGTGCTGTAAGCAGCACCCGCCACAATGCAGTATATGCATGTCATGCATTGGCATGCACAACGTGACAGGCACTGCGCAGTGCCTGCCACCTTGTGCATGCCAATGAAGGGGGGTACCATGGGTACCCCCCAAGTGCAGGCATCCACCCCCCCACCCCCCGGGGGCCCGCAATGGGCCCCCGAAGGCATTCTCCGCATGCCTTTCCATGGCGGAGTCCCCGCCATGGAAAGGCATGTTACCGCATACATCATGATATGGATGGCGGTGTCTTGCAGACACCGACACCATATTGTGACCCTATTCCGCCCGGTCGACAGTTCGACCGGCGGAAAAGCGGTGGACGGTCTTTCCGTCCGCCGCGGTGCCCCTCGCCATGCTAATATGGCGGGGTGAAAAGGGATATTTGGCGGGCGGATCGCCACCGCCGACCCGGCGGTGGCCACCGCCGGCCCAGCAGTGGCGATCCGCCAGATATCCTAATAGGCCCCTTAGTTCAGCATTTGGGAGCATATGGTCATTCGTTGGTAAATGATAGTGACTCAATAAAAAAATAGGAGACAAAGTGAATTTCTGTAAGAGAAGGCCTGCAGAGAGTGATAATTATTAGAATGAGCAAGGATTGCTGGATTCAGGATGGTTTATGATGGTGGACTTGTATGGATGAAATTAGGAGTTCCTGATAGCGGAATTGAGCTTGATGCAGGGCAGTAGTGAAGTCAATGAGAGCATTTCCTGGCACTAAAATAAATTAATATTTTAATGGTTTACCTGCCAGAGTACATTATCCCACCCCTTTTTGATTCGTACCCTTCCTGGAAGTATTATGTCATGCATGAGTTATTTTGCATTCATAGGGTCATATGGGCAGCAAGGTGTTTTTGTGCACATGAATAACACCACTTTTAAATGAAGGTTTGCATTGTAGTTTTGAGTACATCAAGTCTCAAGTGATTAAAGGTTAGTGGAATGGGGTGGAGGGTGTGAATGTGAATTTAGAGCAGAGGGTGGCAAGTACTGATTGAAAGAGTGTTGTTTAAAGTCAATTGAGTTTGAGAGATAAAATAGATGAGATATCGATGTAGATTCGTTGAATGTCTGGAGTGAGCATTCTGTCTCTTTTTGAAACTGAGTTGGTCTAATTATCATTGGACAAAGTTTGAGAAGAGACAAATTGCTAGGTTGATATTTGTTCTAAAATACAGGCTTTTGTTTTTGCCTTGTTATATGCCTTTCACCTTAGCAAATGCAGTTTAGGGGAAGTGTGGTAAGGGGCAAGATTAGCTCAAGAGGGGAGGAAGGTACATTGGCTGGGGTCAATAATGGTCGGTAAATGTTTTTCTAAGAAGGCTGTTGGGTTTTGGCCTTTCTCACAGAATGACAACTGAATATCATATTGTTACTCAGTCAAGAAGGATGTGGAGAAAATACGTATTCAGATTTTGTAAAGAGGTTTACATTGTGAGTTAAACAATTCTGAATGTATGTGGCTTTATTTATAATGTTAAAATTATTGTGACATGCGTGTAGAGAGTTTTAGAAACTGATATTGTTAGTTAAAAATTGTAAAATTTTCTTTGTTCAAATATATATGAACATTTATTTGATTTGTTGACACTGTTGATTCAACAGTTTTAAGAAACTGCAAATGTTAGGTAGCATTTTCTAAACTATCTTTTTTTTGTTTTAAGTCACAATTTATTAAACATGGGTTTGCTATGATTTGTTAATTTGTAAGTGTTGGCTGAATAGTGGTATGTAATTTTTCTTTGGCATATTATTTTTAGTATTAGCAAACATTTGAAGAGTTTTAAAAATTGGAATTGTCAGTCCATTAGTAGGAGTTAAAACATAGAATTGCTGGTTAACATATTCCTTTCACCTTTATCAAAAACAAAAGAAAAATAAACAATTACATATAATTTGTTTTTGTTTTTAAAAAAATGCTATGTTGTACAAACCATGAACTTAGAACTTGTCTGAAGTTCTAATACTTTTGTTGATTGTCCTCGGGTATAGCTATAATTTATAGCAAGAGGTGGAAACTTGCTCAGGTTGAATGATCTGCCTTCAGTCTGCTATATGAACAGGTTGTCCACATTAGTCTGGCTAGTCAGTAAGATGAAATGTCTACCAACTCTGATTCTGTGAGTCTCGATTCTGGAACTTCCACCTGCAGACAATATATTCTGCACACAGGTTCAGCTTGTGAATATAGGTTTTCCCACCTGACGCAGAGATAATTATGATCCTTCTAAAAGTGTTTAAAGATTCTGGTGGCAATTCACAAGAGTATTTATGAGTACAGGAAGTAGTACTAAATAAGTACTCCTTTACATAGTCCTAAATGCCTTTGTGAATTGGCCCTCAAATAGCCAACTCCCTATTAGTTAAAATTCAAAGGGAACATAGTCTGTCTATATGTACTAATAGTGAATTAATATTTCCCAAATAAAGATGTACAGCAGTACTAGCTTACATACCCCAAAATACCTTTGTAAATACGTTACTTCAGCCAGGATCATAGAATTTCCATCTGTTGATAAGTTTATGGAGTATGTACCTTTCACTTGTAAATCATGGTCCTTTCTTTGATGATACCCTGTCAGGGTTTTGTTATACATGAATCAATGAAAGCACTTTGCAGTCCTCAATGAAATACATAAACACATACTTCATTGTTCCTTTTTATCTATAAGGCATTGCACGATGTGGTCTGTTAGATCCACTATTCTTAGCCTCTAAAAACAGTGAGAGATCAATCCTCTTTGGAGCACTTACATTTCCTGGCACTAAAATAAATTAATATTTTAATGTTTTACTATCCAGAGCACATTATCACAGCCCTTGTTGATTCATACCCTTCCCGGAAGTATTGTGTCAAGCATGAGTTACTTTACACGCATAGGGTGATGTGGACATATTTAGAAAACCACAGCAATGGAAAAGAAAACACACTTCTCACGCAAAATTGATAGTTCACGTGACTGCAGTAACAGTAGTATTTGTTGGATGTCGTATATGCATATGAAAATTTGCAGTGCGTTATATTGAGATTGTTATATTAAGTATATAACTGTAGATAAGGTGTTTTTCTCTGGCCCCAATATGTCAAACTGGCGTTGCAGGCTTATTTTCATTTGCCAAAACAAAACTTTACATTTCTGCATGTGCAAATGTATTTTTACGATTTGACCACACTATGGGGGTGATTACGATGGCGTAACAATCGCCACCGCCGTGCCGGAGGTGGCGACCGTCACGCCATCGTAACGTGATTTACCCACCGCCATATTACGATGGCGGTGGGTATCGCGGCGGACGGAAAGTCCGTCTGCCGGTCGGCAATCGTTACGATTGCCGGCCGGGCGGAGCTGGGGCACATATATGGTGGCGGTGCCTAGCAGGCACCGCCATCCATATTATGATGTTTGCTTTTCACGGCGGGGATTTGCTTTGGGGGCCCGTTGCGGGCCCCCGGGGTTGTGGGGGATTGGGGGGGTATCCATGGTACCCCCCTGCATGTCCATGCACAAGGTGGCAGGCACCGCACGGTGCCTGCCACGTTGTGCATGGAAATGCACAACATGGCATTTTACCATTGTGGTGGGTGCTGCAGCCAGCAGCACCCGCCGCAATGTTAAATTGCCAGATGCGACCGCTGCGGTGGCGGTCGCATCAAATTAGGGTGGCGGAACCGCCCGCCATCCTAATGACCCCCTAAGTGATTAAAAACTAACTGTGCATTTACCATTTGTTAGTAGATGTGATATTTAGTAAAGTTTCTGATCTTGGAATTTGAAGCCTTGAATTTGAATTTCTGATTTTTTACTTTACTAAACACCACATGGTTCTTGGCAAATCAGTGAAGCTTCCTATGCCTCAAATTGCAACTATGTGTGCATCAAAAATGACATATACAAGAAGTTGTCTAGTCCACCCCAGGTTCCCAATACAAGTTGGTTTCTGTTATTTGGGGTGTGCAGACAAAATATCGAGTTGGAAATGTTGAACTACAGAAATATCGTCAGTGAGAAATATCGACAGCAAGAATATCGTGGTCAAGAATATCGATTTGAAGGTAAAAATATTGTTTTTAAAAATATAGAAGTCAATAATATCGTTTGCAAAAATATAGTTGTTTAAAATATTGATTTTTTAATTAGTGTTATGTCTTTTAGTATATATTTTAAATGTATGTGATGTATTTTTTTGTATAAGTATTGCTTATGTTTTTTAATATATGTGTTACATTTTTAGTAGTTATCAATTTTATTTTAATTACATTTTGCTTTTTTTAGTTCTGTAGTGGGTTGTGGGTTTATAGGGGAATAGGGTGGGAAGTAATGTAAGTATGATAAATTAATGATATTTTTTTATTTATTAATATTTATTTAATTGAGATTTTATAGTGTTTATTGTGGGAAGTAATTTATGTTTAATTAATTATTAATTTGTTGTTAATTAATATTAAATAATTAATTGAAAATTAAATATGGAAATTGTGTAATTAATTTTAGGTGCAGGTTGTGGGGTTTATAGGGGTAAAGGGTGTGAAGTAATTTACTTTTATGTAATTAATAATTAGTTGTTAATTATTAATTAATTAATTGAAAATTAAATATTGAAATTGTGTAATTAATTTTTGGTGCGGGTTGTGGGGTTTATAGGGGTAAAGGGTGGCAAGTAATTTATTTTTAATTAATTAATAATTAGTTGTTAGTTATTAATTAGTTAATTGAAAATTAAATATGAAATTGTTTAATTAATTTTATGTGTGGGTTGTGTAGCGGTAAAGGGTGTGAAGTAATTTATTTTTCATTAATTAATAATTAGTTGTTAATTAATATTAATTATTTAATTGAAAATTAAATATGGAAATTGTGTAATTATTTTTAGGTGTGGGTTGTGGGGTTTATAGGGGTAAAGAGTGGAAGTATTTTATTTTTAAATATTTAATAATTAGTTGTTAATTAATATTATTCCATTAATTGAAAATTAAATATGGGAATTGTGTAATTAATTTTAGGTGTGTGTTGTGGGGTTTATAGGGGTAAAGGGTGGGAAGTTGATTAATTTTTATGTGTTTTAATTTGTTTTTTAATTAATAATATTTATTTAATTGATAATTAATTATGTTAATGATGGAAGTTCATTTTATTTTTAATTCAGATGTGGGTTGTGAATTGTCTGGTGTTATAGGGTATGATGTAAATAAAATAAATGTAATGTTTTTGTTTATAAATAATTTCTAGCTAAAAATATTTGTTTGTTTGAAAAATATTTTTATATTTTATTTTTATATAATATTTGTAGGTATTTGTGATATGTATTTAACATTATAATATGTTTGTTTTTAACATGTTTATATATATTTTTTTAATTTATTTAGTTTTTCAAATATTTTTTGTTATTGATATTTTGTTTGTTTTTAATTTTGAATTGACTGTAGCGGGAATAGTAATTTTTATCCCTTTGCAATCCAACACTTTCCCTACTGTTACACTCACTGGAGTGGGAATAGTAATTTCTACCCCTCCGCTATCCAACACTTTCCCTACTGTTACACTCACTAGAGTGGGAATAGTAATTTTGACCTCTCCGCTATCCAACACTTTCCCTATTGTTGCACTGACTAAAGTGGGAATAGTAATTTTTGCCCCTCCGCTATCCAACACTTTCCCTACTGTTGCACTGACTGGAGTGGGAATAGTAATTTTTACCCCTCCGCTATCCAACACTTTCCCTACTGTTGCACTGACTGGAGTGGGAATAGTAATGTTTACCCCTCCACTATCCAACACTTTCCCTACTGTTGCACTCATTGGAGTGGGAATAGTAATTTTTACCCCTCCACTATCCAACACTTTCCCTACTGTTACACTCACTAGAGTGGGAATACTAATTTTTACCTCTCCGCTATCCAACACTTTCCCTACTGTTGCACTCATTGGAGTTGGAATAGTAATTTTTACCCCTCCGCTATCCAACACTTTCCCTACTATTGCACTCACTAGAGTGGGAATAGTAATGTTTACCCCTCCGCTATACAACACTTTCTCTACTGTTGCACTTATTGTAGTGGGAATAGTAATTTTTACCCCTCCGCTATCCAACACTTTCCCTATTGTTGCACTGACTGGAGTGGGAATAGTAATTTTTACCCCTCCGCTATCCAACACTTTCCCTATTGTTACACTCATTGGAGTGGGAATAGTAATTTTTACCCCTCCACTATCCAACACTTTCCCTACTGTTACACTCACTAGAGTGGGAATACAAATTTTTACCTCTCCGCTATCCAACACTTTCCCTACTGTTGCACGGACTAGAGTGGGAATAGTAATTTTTACCCCTCCGCTATCCAACACTTTCCCTACTGTTGCACTCTTTGGAGTGGGAATAGTAATTTTTACCCCTCCGTTATCCAACACTTTCCATACTGTAGCACTGACTGGAGTGGGAATAGTAATTTTTATCCCTCTGCTATCCAACACTTTCCCTACTGTTGCACTCATTGGAGTTGGAATAGTAATTTTTACCCCTCCGCTATCCAACACTTTCCCTACTGTTGCACTCACTAGAGTGGGAATAGTAATTTTTACCCCTCCACTATTCAACATTTTCCCGATTGTTGCATGCATTGGAGTGGGAATAGTAATGTTTACCCCTTCGCTATCCAACAATTTCCCTACTGTTGCACTGACTGGAGTGGGAATAGTAATTTTTAACTCTCCGCTATCCAACACTTTCCCTACTGTTGTAGTGGGAATAGTAATTTTACCGCTCCACTATTCAACACTTTCCCTATTGTTGCACTGACTGCGGTGGAATAGTAAATTTTATCCCTCCGCTATCCAACAATTTCCCTACTGTTGCACTTATTGGAGTGGGAATAGTAATTTTTACTCCTCCACTATCCAACACATTCCCTACTGTTGCATTGACTGGAGTGGGATATTTAAGTTTAAATGTTTTTAAATAGTTTAATGTTTTAATTAATAATAGAATATTTTTTAACATAAATTTTATGTTATTGGTATATGTATATATATATTTATTTGTTACATTTTTATATATTTTTAAAATGATAAAATACATTTAAATTTATAATTTAATTGTTTTACAGTAAATATATATATTAATTATTATTTATATGTGTTTAACTTTTTTAAGCTAAGTTTATTTGTTATTTTTGTTAAAACGTATATTAAATCTATTTTTTAACTAAGTTTATTATTTAATATATTTAGGGGCTCATTACGATGGCGGGCGGAAGCACAACCGCCGTGCTGGCGGATGCAAAAACCACCAGTTACCGCCGGCACGCAGCAGTCCACACGCCCGTCCAATTACGATGCGAAAAGTAGGCCAAACACCGCCGGCAAGCCAGCAACACCGTCCGCCATCAAAGTGCGCCCGTACACGTAGCGGCGCAGCCCAACTGACACACACCGTCCGACGAAACACGTCCCGCCCGGCGTATAAATTACGATGCCGCAAACAAACGGCTCCCACGGCTAAGAGACACCGCACGTGAAAGAGAGGCGGTAACACGGACGCAGAGCACGGACAACGAAGAAGCGGCACCCCGAGCATGAATCCAGCACTGCAGGCCCTTCCCATGCTTCTGCTGATGCACCACCAAGGACGCAACGTACCGCGGAGACGCAGGTAGGCACACACACAACAAGTGCACGCAAACAGCGCACACAGTGCAAGGGCGGAAAAGCGGACAACCCCCACCAGCGCGTGTACACTACACATCCACCATTGCATCCACACATGACACACAGGCCAAATCGTAACATCGCGGAACACATGTGTACACACCACCTGGGACTAGGAACCAACCACCCCGTCACGGCCCCAAAGCGGCGATGACGCCGCCACACATGCGCACAACGCAGAGGCCAACCGCAGCGCCATGCATGCGTCGCACACAGACACAGGGACACAACCAAGCAGCACACACATCAGCCCCACCCCGAACGCACATGACACGTGACAGGCCTGCCACAGACATGTCCCCAACGCCCAAATCACGGACAACACCCAACGCCACACAACCGACGCACACATGTCAGTGAAGTCACGCAACAGCAGGACACACCCCAGTGTAACAAACATGGCGTAGCACACAGCGGCGGCAACACCAACTAGGAGAAGCAGGGCCCCTTCGGGAAGAGGAACGCCAGTACCACACAGAAACACCCATACCACCCTGCACATATGAACAAGACATATAAAACGGAACACCAAAGAGCACGGGGACCGACAACAGGTGGCCCAAGAATAACATTCACACACAAGGCCCAACGCAGAGCGGAAAGGCAGCCTGCCGCCCACACAAGGGAGAGCAGACAGCACTGAATGACCTTCCATTCCAACTCCGAAACCACAGCCCTACGACAGAAGCCGGTGAATACAGCCATTGTCCAAGAATAGACCAACACAGGCATGCCGAGGAGACCGACCACAGGGCAGATAGCGCATATCACAGAAGCACACAACGGACGGGGAAGAAAGAAGAAAACACTCCCCCATGTCGGCCACATGCAAGTTAATTGGAAGGAGTCACACATCACTGACCTTGAACTGTCTGAGAAGCATGTGGGAAGAGGGCCCGTGTCCTCCAAACAAGCAAACAGAACACAAGTCCTGTCTCCCTACGACTACACAGAGCTCACAGCAACCTCGGAGCGTGCACATTGCAGACTGCACACACAGCCGGAGCACGCCACCACAACGCACCGCTGCGAAATGGCAACCGCAACACACCTACCCAACTACGCCGAACAGCTCAAGCTGTACAAAACCAACCTGTTACATACATTGGGATGCGATCTCCTGTCCCTGCTGAACGTAAGTTACCGACTGACTTACCGCATCACATTGTTCAGCTGCGTCATGCCCGTCTTCTACTTTCGGAGGTGTCCCTACCAGCATCCCGTCGAGATATGCCTCTCCAACCCGGCATGTCTGAAGGCGGACCTGCTACCACTACTCCTCCCTCTGGACGCACACGACAGGGCCTGCTCTGCCTATGGGGGCATGGCGTATGTGGCCAACATCGCACCCGCACTGAAATGGGACCACTGTGCCTCCACACGACGGATCATCGAGAACAGCTACATCGAATGTCACCCAGCATGCCCCATCATGGTCCTCCAAGGGACAACTTACGAACAACACCTTGACAGCCACCATCCGCTACATTGGCTGGCAAACATGTACACCACCAATGACATGGAAGCCCTGCTGGACGGCATCGCATACCTGACAACCTGTAAATACGTCGGACCACAACGCAGGTTCCCCGAGTGACCTATGATGTCCAACCCCGCACCCATGCTTAGCTTCCGCACGGACTGGCCAGTCACCACCACAACAGCCATACCAAACGACCGGCAACTGTAACCACACCATCAACGACATCGCCATGACATCGGATATGACCGGGACATGCACACTGTTCCCCATCACATCCAGGAACACCGCATGCATCGTGGGAGGCAGTGGCATGGGCTCTGTGTATCGCACCCACATGGACGGAACTGCACGAACAACCAGGACACGACATGGATCCAGCGCCCATGGACACACACACCGCTCAGTGGACATGAATAGGTCGCCTGGAGTCTGTGGGTGCTGCACCCCTCCCACCCCCGCCCCGGGAATCCCATACCAGGACCTATGCATGGACGACAAGTGCATACAACAACAACACGACCCCAGTGACTGTGACATGTCCAGTAACCACCACAGTGCAACAACAAGTGGCACGCCGCTGCATGCACGCAAGCACATGCCCTGATGTCATCTCACATGCACGCGTGCATGAGGAACAACCGCAGCAAACCTGTCACATGGAACTGAGATGGACTGTGCCCATGATGCCAAGCGGTCTGGTAGGCTACATGTATACCGTCTGTGTCAAAGTCCGCAGCTCCGCAGCTATACGTAAATGTACATTAGCACAGCCTTGGCCAAGCAGATGTCACTCTGAAGCCCACATCCCACATGCAACAGCCAATCACATGTAACCCCACACCCTATCCCATTTGCAATCATGCTCAGTATATCCTCAACATGTATTCCGCTGCCAGTAGTGTCCACTATACTGCATCACAGAGGACAGAAGACTCAATATAATGTTTGAAACCAAAACTGTCTCCGCTGACTCATTTCACATGTACGAATGAGAGAGGATGAGAGTATGTGAAGTACACGGCAGTCGTGACATGACCATGTAGTCCACTGGTATTGGATGTCAACGCAAATGAGTAGCACAACTGTGGAAGACACACATGTGTCGTGTGAAGTCGTATGGACGCAGTGCACAGGTGGGTGGGTGTGACGGGTAGATGCGCACATGCCAAGTTGGAGCACGCCGTGTTGGGAGGGGTCATGAACAGTACACCACCACTTCCCTGGGCATTGTGAGAGGACACCTGTCGGGGGGAGTGAACACGTGTGTGCACAGCAGCCGGGCACACGTACATAGCGGTACCAGGCGCACCTCAGCCCACCCTCTGTGGACAAGCTGGATCCTGTTGTGCACCCGCCATGCCCCTTGACAAGGCACACACAGCCCCAGTCGACCAGGTGTAACCCCAACATAGTCAATCCGCACAGGCGATACAGGGCACGGGATGGCAGTGGAGCATGGTGTGTGAGAGGTCTCCTCGCGCTCCTCCTGGTCATATCACGCAGGCAATAGAACCTCAACGTCTAGCATGGCAAAAAGTCAAATGGAAGTGTAGGGGGGACGCACCACAGCACGAGCAGCACTGACGTCACGGGAGGTGGCTCGCACCATCCCATCCATTGCCCATCATACCAACCACGCCACATGCCATTGCGACTAAGTGCAAGCGCGTGCGCCACCACCCCCGAGCCCTCCCCAGAGAGGCCAAAGAGTGAATGTGTGGGCCATCAGCCACAGACGGACGCGGCATGGCCGCAAGGGCAGCCACAGCCACTGGGTGTCGCAGGTGGCGGATCCGGAAGGCGAAGACTGTGATGCATAGTCCATGCAGGCCGGGTCTCCATTTGGGGCACCACGCAGGTGGACGGCGTCCCGCCACACATCATACCCTGAGACAGCCCACTCGTGCAACTGGACCCACACATACACTCCTTGCCCTCTCTGGTGCGAGCTTGGGGCTGCCTGTGCAAGCGCTAGCCTCGCAGGTGAGCATGCATATTGGGGGGCGAGGGGAGGACATGAGGGCTGGGGCGAAGATGACTATATCACTGTCAGTTAGTACAAGGGATGACCCAGATGTGGAAAGGAAGAGACGTGTTCTGTGTGTACTGCAACTAGTCGCCAATCCAACTACCCCCATGTCCGGAATGTAAGCCCGCACCTAGGCTCGCCCATCCGCCACATCGAACATACCACCAGCACGACAACCTTCCCATTCGAAACACTGACTGGGGGTGGCGACCAGTGAACAATCATGTGTAGCCTACCCACGCGTACATGTGGGCCCTCCATGATCCATGTCACCTGCGGCAAAGACATGACATGCGCAATGAGGGAAGTGAGGAGAGCTGTCCGCCCCACGCACAGACGGTGCATCAGCTCCACAGACCCAGCAGCGAGTCCAGCAGGGGTCACATGTGCAGGGGCAGCTGTGCCTGGTGTGAAGGCACATGCATATAGACAGCACATCGACCAATGTGTAGTCTGCCCACATCCACAGTCCATCATCATGCGGACATAGGAATTGAACACAGGGCAACACATCTTAGTTGGTGCACCCACCGTGACCAACAATGCGCAATCATCGACGTACCCGCCCTGTGCATGGCCCCCCACCCAACGGAGGCACATCCAGTGCCACCATCCCACACACACAAGCCTTCCACGGAACATGCTGTGTCCAATGCTCAGTACAGAGTCAGCGCCCATCTGGTGGATCCTGAACAGGAGACACATGCACACACATGCCAGCTCCCACTATGTACGTCTGCCACCTGGCACGTGCAATGTAACCTCTCACCTGTGACGTGTGACTGCAAGCACACAGCCGTCTTGGCATGGGGCTGTCAATGTGGACACCTGTCAATGTTTCGGGAGGTGTGATCCGTACAGTGCTGTACATAGGGTGCAGTGCTGACACCTACTACTGTCTCATATCCCCTCGTGCCACAGGTCCCACTTGTATTGACCGCTCAGCCTGTGCCCACATCGTCGTCGTCGTGTGCCATACTCATCCAGCCTCGGAAGCAGTTCCATGCTCAGCAGACACTCATGTTGCCGTGGCGTTGCCGCTTGACGAATATGCAGTCAGTCCCCATCAGCACGCCACGCAAGTCATTGGGGCCTAGATCCCCATGTGCATGCACATGGCAGTGGTATGTCTCACTTGCCATTGCCATTGTTGGGAGACCTGTGTAAGTGTATTGTGGCCGTGCCGTCCCAGCTTGACAGCTGGGCTGTGGCTCATGTGCTTGCTCAGTCATGTCAGTGATGTGTATGCGAAATTGCTATGTGTTGTGTTGCTTTGACATGTGTCCTCTGCCATTTTCCCCAGGCGGAGACCGAACATTGACCGCCCATACCAATTGCTGGCGGACATGGACGATACAGAGGTTATTAGGAAGTTTCGGCTGGACAGGCCAACCCTGCATCGACTGTGTGCCATGTTAGAGCCCCATCTCCGTCCCCGCAGGGTGTATCCGACTGCTGTCACCCCCACGCTAAGGTGATGGCCGCCATGCATTTCTTCGCCACTGGGTCATTCCAGCACACGGTGGGCAGTGGAGGAGGGATGTCCCAGCCCATGTTCAGCAAGGTGCTGAGGGATGTACTGGCAGCCATGATGCTGTACCGAAACAGGTACATCCGCTTCCCCAGGGCTCGTGAGTTGGCGGCAGTGAAGGGTGCATTCTATGCCCTTGGCAGAATCCCACACGTCGTTGGAGCCATTGACTGCACACATGTTGGCCTTGTTCCACCACAGGCCACTGAGCACCTGTACCGCAACAGGAAGCACACGCACTCCCTGAATGTGCAAGTGGTGTGCCTTGCGGACATGGTGATCACCCACGTGTGTGCCAAGTTTCCAGGCTCGGCACATGACGCACACATAATGCGCAACAGCATCTTGCCACGACTGATGGCCAATCTGCAACAGGATCGTGGCTGTATTGTCGGTGAGTATGTGGAGTGGTGTAGCGTGCTGGTTGTGCGATGCTGTCCCCTGTCCAGTTGGAATAGCAACGGTTCTCTGTGTCCCTCACACCCAGGTGACTCTGCGTATCCGAATGGGGCATGGCTGCTCAGTCCATTGAGGAATCCTCGCACCCCAGCAGACGATCGATACAATGAGGCACATGGGAGGACCAGACGTGTGGTCGAGCGTACCTTTGGCCTCCTCAAGTCCAGGTTCAGGTGCCTGGACCGCACCGGGGTGCACTGGCGTACTCCCCACAGAAGGTGTGCCAGATAGTGGTGGCGTGCTGCATGCTGCACAATCTGGCCATTCGTAAGCAGATCCCCCTCATTGTGGATGACGGAGATCAACCAGGGCCCCAGCCCGCAGACCAGGACAGCTCGAGTGAGGAGGACAGCGGAGAGGAGGAAGCTGGGAATGTGCGGCAGCAGCTCATCGCCCGCTACTTCACTTGACGGTGAGTGTCCATGTACGACGGCTGATGTGGCTGTATCTGTGCAGGTGTGTGTGTGCTGTGTCAGGGTGGCCGTTTGTTCACTACGTGCTGTGTGTCAACGCTCCATGGCCAGGGTAGTATGCCACTGTTGGTGACTGTGGCATTGTGCCCTATTGCTCTGTGCGATGTGTGTACATTGCTTGTAGTTGTTGACATGTACTGTGTGATGGGTGTGTGACACACTCATTGAATGTGCTCCTGTTCTGTCTCCCACCCCTAGGTCCCTACAGGCCCTCCGGATTCCATTGCCATGCCACGCATCAGGTGCCTTTCCGCCCAAGGTGGCCGTTGTATTCCGTACAAATAAAACACAGGGCACAAACAGCAGTTAGTGAAAAAGGTGCATTTATTCCAAACTGTGACATGTGATTGTGTGTAAGGTGATGACAAAAGTGGTGCGTGCAGTGACAATGAGCTGTCGGTCATGGCTGCGTGATGCTCAGGGTGTACCCACTGGTTCTATGTCCATAGTCCAACACACACATGCCATCCAGCTGGCTGTGTGGAGTGGGATCGTAGAGCAAGTCAATGCAGTGGCTGGTCAAGGAAGGCTGGCGGAAGGCTGGCTGGCTGCCTCACTTGCGACTGGAGCGTGCGAAGTCCTCCCGGGAGATCTGTTTCCTCTTCGGACGGCCCCTTCCACGTTTGCGAGGGGGTGCCTGCTTGCGACATGCTGGTGGTTGAGGTGTGCTCACTGGCTGTGGACGCAGGGGAACTGGACACTGCTGCTCGACCCTGCGCCCCGGCAGGTGGTGGCGGAGGGGAGCTGCTATCCCTGGCCGTGTCCTCACCGCCACCACCAGCTGGCCCATGAGGTCCACGAGTTGACCTATACGGGCGTCCATGGACCTCAGCACCCCCAGCACCTCCCGCGTGTCTGAAGCAGACCTGACCCATTGTTCTTGGGCCTCCTCATAGGCCCCAAGGACTCTGGCCATTTGAGGCAGGGCATGGCTCCCAGGGGAGGCTGGCGTTTCCCTGACCCTGCTCCTCCTACCAGTCCTGCTGCCACCGGCCTGCCCACTAGCCACATTGCTCACCACGGTCCTCGCTGTGGCTCCCAGGGTGGATCCAGTCGGCCGGGCCACCACCTGCGCTGGGGCTGGGGCTGGTGCCAGCGAAGACGTGGTGGTGGTGGCGGCGGTGGTGGTCGGTGCGGCGATGGTGGCGGTTGCGGCAGTGGTAGTGGCCGCAATGACCGTGGGTGTGGCCGCAATGACCGTGGGTGTGGCCGCAATGACAGTGGCAGCAGGGGGCTGGGACTGTTCAGCAGCCCTGGATGATGGGTTGGTGGGTAGGAGGGGTCCTGGGGAGCGGCTGGGCCCTGCCACACCAGATGGGCCTGCTTGGTGGTCCGTGTCCGAAGAGGAGGACAGATCCTCCACATCCGTGTGTCCTCGTTGGGGGCTTGTAGGCTGGCTGTGCTGGCTGCTGTCTCCATCCCCAGCATCCGGCAGTTCGTCACCTGTGGAGAGAATGAGATTTGTTATTGTGTTGCACCTGGCGAAGTATGTATTTGTCGTCTGACATTGGCAGTTCGTGCATTCTCGTACATGGGTTTCCCGGAGGCGAGTGTGTGGCTGTGGCATTTGTAGTTGTGTGTGCTTGGCAATGGGACTGTGTGCTGTGCACATGTGGCATGGGACGGATTGGCCATGCCGATGGGTGTGTTGCTGTGCCCCTACTCATTGTGACTCTGGTGTATGCGGGCTCCTGGCCCATCCTGGGTCTGGTTTGTACTTTGCTTTTGGGGTTCATATGGAACGCTTAGGAACGCATATGGCAACATGGGGGCCATGCCCCAGATTCGCATTTGGGAGGGAAGATGCTTTTGGGGTTCAAATGGAACGCTTAGGTACGCATATGGCAACATGGGGGCCATGCCCCAGATTCGCATTTGGGAGGGAAGATGCTTTTGGGGTACATGCTGTGAGCCATGGGTGCCGAACGTGACATGTGTTGTGGCAGCATGACAGTGCATGGTTTGAGGTGTGTGCATTCTTGACATGGCCTGCATATTTGCTGTCTGTTGTGATTACTGGACATGGCATTGGACGCATCGTTATGAGTGAGTGATGGTTGTGTGTGAAAGCCAACGTATTGCAGTTGTCCCATCTCCTTGGTGTGCGTGCTGCCCTGTGCCATGTGCATCACTGCAGTGCTCGTGGGGGGGTGTGGCCCATGTTGTGTGTTGTTGCTCACAGTGTGTCGTGCGCTTCATTGACTTCTGGCACATGGTTGGTCATGGGCATGTATCTTAGCGTGACTGCTGTATGTGTGGCAGCTGTGCGGATGACATGCCTTTCATGAGACTGGGGCTGACGGATGGGATGGATGGTATGTTGTATGTGCATGGTGTGTCTGTGTGTTTGATGGGTTCAGTGGTGTTCGTGTGCATTTCTGTTGTTCCGCTCTGTTGCGTCTAGTGTTGTTTGTCTTACATAGGCGTAGTTGTGGGGTGTGTGGTTGACAGGCAGTAGGGGCTACATGGACAGGACTTCAATGGTGTTTCGGTTGTGTGTGATGAGTTGCACAGTGGCTGCCGTGTGGTACTATTTTCAGTGTGGCTTGTGTATGCAGACGTGGCTCCTTGGGTGTTGCTATGTCTGTGATGGGTCATGTGGGGTGTGAGTCTGTTGTTCATGTCCGTGTGCACATTGTTCACTTGTTCGTGACGGTGGGCGGTGCTGCGTTTTCGTCTGCTACGTGACATGTCCCATGTGTTGGTCGTGTGCCGGTCCTCATACCTCCAGTAATCCAGCCCTGTCCAGTTTCCCACCTGCAGGTTGTTCGTGCGTGCACTGTACTGGATGCCACATGGCTCTAAGCGGGGGTGCTCCATGTTGCAGGTCTGTGGGGGTGGGGGGGTGTTGTGGGTCGTGGGGGTGGCTGGACACCCACTGACACCGATTGCTGTGGACCGGGTTGTCTGCCTTTCGGCTGTCGTTGTGCACTGCGGTGGCTGACACGTGGCTGTGGGGTGTGGGGGATGCTCCTCCTTGCTGTGCTGTGGGACTAGGGGCCTGGTGTGTGTTGTACTTGGGCTGTCCACCGTCCCACCCACTGCACTTTGTGTTCCTGCCACTTACCTGTTACTTGTCGGTTTGTGCAGCTGTGGCGGACACATGGGTGTGGTGGGTGCTCGTTGTGGCGCTTCTGGCATATTTGGGGACCTGTTGGTGGTTACGTGGCTGGCTGACTGTACACATGTCCCCACGCATCTTACAGTTGTTCGGTTTGGGCTGTGTGTGGTGGTGTCTGTTGCATGTGTGTGTGATGTGTTGTGTATTGTGTGCTGGACATGGGGGTGTTTGTCCCTGGGAGCTGTGGCATGGTGGTAGTGCATGTGAGTACATAGCGGTGTGCTGGTATACATTAGTTTGTACTTACCAGCCTCCACTCCCCCTGCTAATCCGGCGAGGATCTCGGGATGTATGATGACTCGCACCTTGTCCTCCCACGCTTTGAAGGTCTTGAAGAGCGCGGGATTCCCTCCGCCAGTGACGGCAGCCAGCTCTCTGTTTTTGCCCTCCTTCTTCTTGACCAGGCTCTTGACGTCATTCCACCGTTTGTTAATTTCGACTCTGTTCCTGGGCAGGGTCCCGACTGCATTGACCTGGTCTACGATCCGGTTCCACATTCTGTTTCTGGTGGCTAGTGGTGTGTGTTGGACCATGTTCCCATAGATTTGTGGGTGCACCTTGATGATCTCGTCGACCATGACCGTCAGCTCCATGGGCGTGAACTTGGGCATTCTTTGTGGTGCCATGGTGTTTGTGGTGCTGGTGCGGTGTGTGTTGTGTAATGTGCAGGGGGTTTGTGGTGCCGGTGTTTGGTGGTGGTGGTGGTGGTGGTGGTGATGTGTGCGTTTCTGTGGTGTGCTGTTGTCCTCGCTGTGTCACTGTGTCCTCTCCTCTCCTCTCTGGTTTGCAATGTTGCAAGGGGTTGTGGTCTGTGGGAGTGCTGCTTTTGTACTTACCTATGTGGGTGTGTCCTCATGGTCTGTTGTTTTCAGGTGTGTTGTGTCTGGGGTTCTGGCCTTTGTAGTTTTTGTTTGTCCGGGGGTGTTTTCGGGATGTGTACTGTGCTTGTCTATTTGTGCGTGCCTTGCTGTGTGGACTTATTGGCCATGTTGTGTGCTATTGGTTTTGTGAGCGGATGGTTTCTGTGCAGGGACGTGGGCGCCATGGTTTCTGCCGTGTCGATTGGCATCGGCGTTGTTTGCGCTGGCGGGCGGTATATTTGTGGTTTTCCCGCGCTCATGGCGGTGTGATCGTAATTTCACGTGCGGTGTGTCGGCCGTGAGGGCGGGCGGTTTTGTGTTGTCGGGCGTGTTTCCGTCCGTGGCGGGCGGTTTGACTCCGACTCGGACGATGGCGGGCGGTATTTTGTGTGATTTTTCCGCCGATGGCGTGGTCGGTGTTCAGACGGTGTATGCGGGCGGATTTTTGCCGCTTCCATGCCTGGCGGATTTATTTACGCCGGGTATCGTAATGGGCCCCTTAATATTTATTATTTTATTATATATATATATATATATTTTTTTTTTACATCTACATTTATGTCATCAATATTTTTTTTCAAAATTTTGGGACTTACGTTTATAAATATAGGATGTTGATATTTTTGGCATCTATATTTATGACTCGATATTGTGGTATGGGGATGTTTTGGGTGTCGATATTTTGTCAGTGAACCATTATTTGGTCTCAAATGGACCACACACCCTTGTTCAAGATATACCTGCAGCAATGAAAATCTTCACTGCACTGCCCATTGCAGCAAAATATGTGTGTTACAAAATAGTTATGTTGTGTGTGTGTATTCAATGAAAAAAAAACAAAAGTTAAAGTAACATTGTAGGTAGGTGAAAAGGTCAGTGACAATATAACATTTTAAACTAAAACTCTAAAATTCACCAGTTATAGTTATCACAAGTCACAAAGGGCCCGTTTCTGATGCGGGTTGGAAAAGCTTCCCGACCGAGGGCCTGATTCTGATGCGGTTAGGAAGGCCTCCTAACGGCATTTGCTCCTTCCAAATCGGATCGGGAACGTGTCTTCCCGACCGAGGGCCCAATTCTGATGCGGTTAGGAACAAATGTTCCCATTGAAGTCAATGGGAGTTCAACCAAATCGTATCTGGAAGCATCCGGATGCATCCTACTCCGCCGGTCGGACTTTCCCGATCCGAGTGGGTCGGAAAACATTTCCCAACCGATTCGGTCGGGAAGCTTTTCCAACCCGCATCAGAATCGGGCCCAAAATCTCATGCCCTAAAGTAACTGTAACTCACGCCCACCCTGCAGGGTCTTGTCACCAATCTTGTCATTTCAGATATTGCAATCATGTTATCAGTGATGTCATAGATCATGTCATGAGTGATGTAATATGTGGAGTAATTAGCAGTGCAAGCGAGTGTGTGAGTTATAGTTACTTCAGGGCACAAGTTATAGTTACGGGAGATAACTACAAATGGTGAATTGCAGGTAAAACATTACTTCGTCACTGAAATCTTCACCTAACTATAAAGTTACTTTAACCTTTGGTTTTTTCAGTGAATTTCTAAGGTTTTTTTTAAATGTATTTTAAATGTAAAGTAAGATATAATTAGAATTCCTAACTATAATGTCACTTTAACCTTTGTATTTTTCAATGAATTTCTAGGGCTTTTTTTATGTAAAGTAATATTCTCGCACATTCTCCATGCACAGGGTGATACCCTTGAATATTACATCACTTATACCATGTGAAATCATAGCATTCATAACCACACTTATGACATCTCAAATTACATCATTTGTCTCAACACAGTGCATGATAGAGTGGTGAGTTATAGTTAATGTACTATGGCGAGTGAGGTACAGTGGTGTGCGATTTATAGTAAACTGAAGGTGGTGCATAAATTATACTAAAGTTATTAGTATAACTTTAGAATTTCCAATGTTTGTGTAGTTTAAGTTGTGATTCTATAGTAGGAATAAAGTTTTCCTAACTATGACTTATCCGTAACCTTTGGTTTTTTGGGGGGGATTTCAGTGGTGTTTAATTTTTAATAAAAATGTGTTTCAAATTGTAGTATCAAGTGTCATTCGTTAGGGAGTCGTTAATTTGAGTGTCGTACAGCAGAGTGGAGGAGAGTGTCGTACAGTCTAGTGTTGTAGAATGGAGTATTGTACAGTGGAATGCTGTGGAGTGGAATACAGTGCAGCGGAGTTGCATACAATGGAGTAAAATGTTATGCAGTGGAGTGGTGTGACGTGATGTGTTGTATAGTGGAGTGGAGCATTGTAGAGTGGAGCTGCATGTTGTACAGTGGAGTGGCGTATTGTACAGTGGGGTTGAGTTTTGTACAGTGGAGTGTCGTCTACTGGATTGTCGTGAAATGTGGTGTCAGGAGTGGCATCGAGTAGAGTGGCACATAGTGGTGTAGAATGTTGTAGAATGTAGTGGCATAGAGTGGAGCTCAGTGGAGCAGAGTGTTGTACATGTAAGTGATGTCAACAGGAGCATCATAGAGTAGCAGAGAGTCTTGTACAGAGTAGTGTCATACAGAGGGGCCGATTCCGATTCAGGCCGGAAATCACTCCGACCGAGCCGGACCCAGAGAGATTTCCGACCGAATCGGACTCTAGCAGCCCGACCGAACGAGTACGATGTGTACGCATGCTATCGGACTCGATTCGGTCGGACTCCCATTGAAGTCAATGGGAGCCGGTCGTACAACGCGTACGCGGGCTCCCATTGACTCAATGGGTGCGAGGCGAACAAGGGCGCCCCCTACAGCGGGTACGCGTCTATGCGAATCGCGCCGTACATGCACAGGTAGGGGGGACCCATGGGTCCCCCCTGTGTGTGACTCACGCGGCTACGCGTACAGGGGGGTCCGACACGGACCCCCAAAGTCCGGCTCCGACTGCTCTTTCGAGCCGGCGGCGCGAGTCGGTCGGACTGCTCGAGGCACGCATCGTACTTGCCCGGCCGGGGAACGTCTCCATTGCGCAGTGCGAACCGTGTCCATGCGACTCGGTCGGAGCGGGTCGGACCCGCGTACGAGTCGGTCGGCGATTTCGCGAGCGCTCGCATCGTACTCGCTCGCCCGGACGCACGTACGAATCGGTCGGGAAAGAGGGCTCCGAATCGGATCCGGTTAAGCCGAATCCGATTCGGTGCCCTACCGGCCGAGATGGAATCGGCCCCAGAGTAATGTCATAGAGTGGCGATTCATAAAGTGGACTGTGGTACAGTGTCGTAGAGTGGAGGGGCATCCATTGGAGTAAAGTCTTCTACAGTGGAGTGGTGTACAGTACAGTGCAGTATTATACAGTGGAGTGGAGTGTCATACACTGAAGTAGAGTATGTGCATAGAGTGGAGTACAGTGTTCTAGAGCAGAGTGGCATGGAGTGAAGTGCCACATTATATAGTGCAGTGGAGTCTCATAGAGTGCAGTGGACTGTCGTAGAGTGGAGTGTCATAGAGTGTAGTGTCATACAGTGTTGTGTCAAATAGTTTTGTTGAGTGGAGTGTGGTTGAGTGGCGTGTTGGCAAGTAGAGTGTTGTACACTAAGAGAGTGGAGTAGGATGTTGTAGAGTGGAATGCCATAGAGTGGATTAGGGTGGAGTAATGTGTCATAGAGTAGAGTGTCATAGAGTAAAGTGTAGACTGCAGTGCCATGTCATCTAGTGGAGTTGGTTGTCATAGAGAGGAATGGAGTAACGTGTGCTCAAGTGTCATAGAGTTTAGTTCAGTGGTGTAGAGTAGATGGGCATAGAATGGAGTAGAGTGGTATAGAGTGGATGGGCAAAGAATGGAGTTGAGTGTCATAGAGTGTAGTACAGTGTTGTAGAGTCGAGTTGCATACAGTGGACTAGAGTGTCAGATAGTGGAGCGGTGTAAAGCACAGAATGCTACCGTGGATTACCATGGGGTAAAGTGTGGTAGAGTGGAGTAGAGTGGAGTGGAGTACACTGGAGTGGGGTAGGATAGAGTGCAGTAAAGTGTCACAGAGTGGAGTTGCCTGGCATACAGTATAGTGGCATGGAGTGGCATAGCATACAGTTGAGTAAAGTGTCATAACTTGGAGTACTGTGTCATAAAGTACAGTGCAGCGGCATGTCGTACAGTGTTGGAAAATGTTGTAGACTACAGTAGAGTATAGTGCCATACAGTGTAGTAGAGTCTTGAAGAGTGGAGTGCCGTATAGTAGACTACAGTGTGGTCGAGAGGATTTACAGTGTTATAGAGTTGAATGACATAGAATGCCGTACAGTGGAGTAGTGGAGTAGAGTGGAGTGCTGTGTCATAGAATAGAGGAGAGTAAAGTGGGGTGGATTGACATAGAGTGGAGTGCCATACAGATCTAGGTGAATTTTGTCAGCAATGTAGATTATGGTGTGCAGGGTAATGCAAAACAGAAAATGACTCTGACTTGCATTTCTCCATTTTGATCAACCAACGGAGACCCACGCATGGTGTCCTTGCGTTACTTTGTAAATCTGACTTAAATATTGCTTTGCCCACGCAACACCATGCGTGACGCAAGGGTAACCCAATACAGTAATACAGCTAGTCCTTAGTTAAATATTGTTCCATAGTATACCAATGTAACTTTGCTGCATACAGTGGTACATGGTAATGACAAGCCAGTGTATGATTAGGTAACGGCTGTTTTTACTAAATTAAAAGGCAGCCCGTTAGAAAAAGGGGTTTCTAGTTGGTAGTGCTTTGCACCCTGACCAAGTAGGGACCCTTCCTTCTAGTCCGGGTAAAGGGATTACACAGCTAAAATAACCCCTTCTCTGCTCACCCCCATGGTAGCTTGGCACAAGCAGTCAGGCATATCTCAGAGGCAATGTGTAAAGTATTTGCAAATAAACACACAGTAACCCAGTGAAAACACTACAAATGGACACCACACCAGTTTAGAAAAATAACCATTCTTTATCTAAACCAAACAAGACCAAAACAACAAAACTTCAACATACATAAATCAAGATATCACTTTTAAAAGGTTCAGAACAGTTCAGTCCATAGGAAACTATGGATGCGTCACTTTTTTTTTTTAACATATTTTATTAATTTTCAAGAACAACAAATCAAAAATAAGGACATTCAAAATGACAGTGCCAGAATCACTAGAAGGTGGCTAATGTTGTTACAGCTTTCATACTTTGGTAGGAGTCTTTAGTAATAGATACTTTAGCATTTACAGCAGTGAATCTTGGAGGACATCTGGACATTCAATGAACATATCTCCACTTTTGTCTTATTGATCCAATACAAACAAAAGAACAAAGAAAAAGAGATAACCTACCCGCCACCCTTAAACTAATACCAATATTGTTCCACCCCCCTCCCTACCCCAGACTCACTACCATATTTACATAGGTTGTAGGTCGGCAAGCCCATTAGGTTCCATCCAGTGGATATTTTTGTCGAACTTTTAGGCGTACATTTTCGTGGCACTAATTGGGTACACACAGGGTCTGTGCCATAGCTGCGCCCATATATTTGCTAAACAGCCTATTGAAGTTACCAAGTCTCAATGTAGTGATATTTCAGTGGAAATAAACTGCTCCAACATCTCACTCCATTCCAACGAAATGGGGTTCTTTCGCAGTTCTCTATTTTCCTCCCTTTTGATCTCCATACTTTCGGCTCTGCCCCATCTAACAACCTCATTATGCCATCCCAATGCTATTAGGGGCAATGCAGACTTCCAACGCATCGTGATTGACCGTTTTGCTAAGATCATGCTATATCGGCAAACCGGGCTTGCACATTTCGCTTCTTGCGTTTAGAACATAACCCTAAAATACAATAGTCAAGTGTATCACCCCCCACCGCTGGCGCCACTTCATTCATTTTCTTTAAGTACATTTTCCCAAAAGTGTACCAATCGTGGGCATGTCCACATCATGTGTAACAAATCCACGTGTTGTGTATGGCAGCGGGGACATAAGTCTTCCGTGTCTGGGAACATTTTGTTTAATCTATGTGGGGTCAAATAAGCTCTATGTACCACCATGTATATGGATGCATCACTTTTAGCACAAAGTACCTGGGATGCGTCAAAATCAAAGGCGTAAACAGATGCAGGGGAGGTGAGGCACCAGAAAGCAAAGAGATGCGTCAGTTCCTTACATGCAGGGAAGGTGATGCATCGGTTCCTTGCTCCCAGGGGAGGTGATGCATCAGTTCCTTACTGCTTCGCAGGGGAGGTGATGCATCAGTTCCTTGCTGTGAGAGGAGGTGATGAGTCGGTTTCTTACTGCATGAGGAGGTGATGTGTCGTTTCTCTGGACACGCGGCCTCAGTTCCTTACTGAAGCCCAGTGTCAATGTAGACTTGGTGCACAAGTGTGATGCGTGGAAAAACCAGATGCGCTGGAGTCGATGTGGCGGAGGTGAAACAGGCGCTGCATCGATTCTTCCAACTGCGAGCAGGTGATGTGTCGAAACTTTAGCTGCACTGCAGGGCCTGCATCGGGTCAAAGCGGGTGCCTTGGACATCGGCGGCATGGTGCTCAGGACTCGGACCACACGGCAGGCATTGCATCTATTCTTCTGCTGCACCACAGCAATGCATTGGTTTTTCAACCGCATGGTGAGCTTGCGGTGGGTAAAACAGGCGCTGAAGTCCGGTGCATGGATTTTCTTCTTTTCTTTCAGCAGAAGCCACCGCCAAGGCCCCAGAAATGGAATTGGCACCACTTGGCATGTCAGAACTCCCAGCAGAGGAGTTCAGGGGCTGCAGACGAAGTCCTTGATGGCCCTGAAACTTCCTTACAGGAGCCAAGCACAGACAAGCCCTTGGAGAATCTTCTCAAGTAGGATACCAGACCAAGGTCCGGTCCTTGTTCTCTCCAAGACAGAAGCAGCAACTGCAGGCCAACCCAGCAAAGCACCACAGTATAGAGGCAGTACTCCCCCTGGCAGCTCTCCAGCTTTTCCTTATGGCAGAGACTCCTCTTGATCCAGCAGTGTTCTAAAAATGTGGGGTCACAGGTCCAATACTTATATCCCTTTCCGCCTTTGAAGTAAGCATACTTCAAAGGGTAGTCTTTGTAGTGCACAAGATCCTGCTTAGCCCTGACCTGGTTCCAGGCACACTACAGGGGGGTGGAGACAGCTTTGTGTGAGGCCTGGCACAGCCCTGTTCAGGCGTCAGTGACAACTCCTCCCACCACTCTAGCTCAGGAAGACCCATCAGCCTGGTAATGGGCCATCAGGATATGCAGGGCACACCTCAGCTCCCTTTGAGTGACTGTTTAGAGTGAATGCACAAACAGCCCAACTGTCAGTCTAAACCAGACGTGGATTCCACAGGCAGGCAGAGGCAGCCTGTAAAGCTAGAAAATGCCCACTTTCTAAAAGCGGCATTTTCAACCAGGCAATTTAAAAACCAACTTCACTAAAAGATGTATTTTTAAATCGTGAGTTAAGGGACCCTCAAACTCCAAATGTATATATCTTCCCAATTGGAAGTTAAGTTACACTTGTAAGATGATACAAGGCAGCTCCAATGATAACCTATGGGAGAGATAGTCTTTGCAATAGTAAAACACTACATTGGCAGTATTTCACTATCAGAACATGTAAAACACACCAGTACATGTCCTACCTTTCACATACACTGCAACCTGCCCATGGGAAAACATTGGGCCTACCTTAAGGGTGCCTTACATGTAGAAAAAAGGAGGTTGGGGCCTGGCAAGTGGGAGCACTTGTCAGGTTGACATGGCAGTTTAAAACTGCGCAAACAGACACTGCAGTGGCAGGTCTGAGACATGTTTGCAAGGCTACTCATGTGGGTAGCACAATCAGTGCTGCAGGTCCACTAGTAGTATTTGAATCACAGGCCCTGAGCACACACAGTGAACTTTACTAGGGTCTTACCAATGAATCAAATATGCCAATCATGGCTAACCAATAACAATACAATTTAGACAGAGAGCATATGCACTTTAGCACTGGTTAACAGTGGTAAAGGGCCCAGAGTCCTAAAACCATCAAAAATGGGTCAGAAAAAATAGGAGGAAGAAGCAAAACATTTGGGGATAACCCTGTAAAAAGGGCCAAGTCCAACACAGCCATATTGTTGAACCATACTTTGGCTGTGTTCTGGGTTAGGACCTTGGATATAGGTAAGTAGTAGGTTTTATTGTTCTCTACATTTTACCACTTTATAAAAGAAGTAATGGGTGGGAAAATGTATTTTTTTTACTTATTGTTAAATAAGTTTACAGTGCACTGTGCTAGTACTTAACAAGTACCATATTTTTTATCAAATGTACATTTTTTTATTGTTTTTAAGTTGTGAGGTGTTTTATAGGTGTTTCCGCAGTAATTCAAATTTTCGCAAACTTTTCCCAAAAAAGTGTGCCAGTGAGTATTATTGCACATAGAAAGTTTCAGGGTGATCCGTCAAGCGAGAGCAGAGAAAAGGGGGGGTGGGGGGTCAAAAAAAGTGTGTTTCACTTGTTAATTCCCATAGAGATTTTAGACATGACTACAGCCCAAACCGCTGGACAGAAATACACCAAATGTGGCAGAGAGGTAGCTCTTGGTCTAAAAAGCGTACTTTTTAGGTCTCGTCTAGGCAGCGCTTGCACTGTCTCTTCAAGACATGTTGTATTCAGAATATGGGCTTTAAGCTTTAAGCTCTGCCCAGCACTTCTGGTTCGTTGGTTGGCCTGCCTTTTGGTAATTCCTTTACTGTGGTTGATCAATAGTGTCCATCTGTCTCGCCTTTGGGTGCTTGGACCACCATACTCACGGGGGCAGCGGTGGCGGTCTCCCACCCACCCTATTGTGATATGGGCGGTGGGACCGGCACAACCCAGTCGCAGCCGCCAGGGAGCCGCCATTCCCTGGCAGTGTTACGGCAGTCAGGAGCCAGTAATATGCTTGGCAGGACTGCCGCGGTCTCACCAAGCATTTTACAAGTTTACTCTCTGCCACTGTTTTCATCGCTGTTCCACTGCAATGAAAAAACATGGCTGAGAGGAGACAAAGGGAGCCCTACAAGGCCCCCTGGTGCCTCACGCCCTGTGGATGCACACAGGGGGGGCACAACTTGTGCCCCCCTATGTGCATGTACACCAGTTCCTGCACATCATGGACTTTTCAGTCCATGATGTGGAAGGGGCTGTTTTTGGCGTTTCCATTACAGTGCACATTTTCAGGACACCTCTGAGGGAACGTCAAAAACAAAGCCCGCCAGACAGGAGGAAACTCCCAATCTGGTGGGCAGCCTGACCAAGGCTTTGGCGGTGCAGTGGTGGGGTGGACCCGGCGCAGCACCGCCAAAGTCATATTCGGGCCCTTACTCAGACACATTCGCACCCATTCACCGACCCACTCAGACACTCATGCACCCACTCACAGACCCACTGAGAAACTCATGCATCCACTCATGGATTCACTCAGAGACTCAAGTACCCACTCACAGACCCACTCAGAGACTTACAGGCCCACTCACAAATCCACTCAGACACTCATGCACCCACTCATAGACCCATTCAGAGTCACATGCCCACTCACATACCTAGTCAAAGACTCACACGCCCACTCACAGATGCATTCAGAGACTCATGTACCCATGTAGACACTTTTGCACCCACTCACACACCTACTCAGAGAATTAAGCATCCACTCACAGACCCACTCAGAAACCCATGCACCCACTCACAGACCCACTCAGAGACTCATACACCCAATTACAGACCCACTCAGAGAAGTGTGGCTCAATGGTTAGAGCGGCAGACACTGATGCAGAGATCTGGCCCGGGACCAGTGTTCAATTCCCGCCTCGGCGGGTCTTGGGCTCAACTTCCTCGGACCTGATAATTCTCGCCTCGGTGCCTATTCTAATCATGGGTCCCACTCTGCAACTCTGGGCAATAGCTTGCTTAATCTCCACAACGGCCCCACCAGCGCTGGGATGCCTGGCTTCACCTTGGGGGTGCCCAGGAGTGGACATTTCACAGGGAAAAGCCAGGAAGGGTTCCACAGCGGTATGCGTTCAGCGCCAGGATGCCTCAGGGTAGCAGTGCGCTTTACAAGTACAAATTCATTTCATTTCATTTCATTTCATTCAAGCACTTACACACCCACTCGCAGACCCACTCAGAGACACAAGCACCCACTGCCAGACCCACTCACAGACCCACTGAGACACTCTCATACCCACTCAGAGATTCATGCACCCACTCACAGACCTACTGAGACACTAACACATCACTTACAGACCCACTCAGAGAGTCACAGACCCACTCACAGACCCATGCACCCACTCACACACCCACTCACACACCCACTCACAGAATCAATTAAGTCACTTATGCACCCACTTACAGACCCACTCATAGACTCACAAACCCACTTACAGACCTACTCAGAGACTAATGCACCTATTCACAGAACCACTCAGACACTTATGCACCCACTCACAGGCCACTAAGAGGCTCATGTACCCACTCATAGACCTACTCTGAGACTCATGCACTCCCTCACAGACCCACTCGGAGAGTCACAGACCATCTCAGACACTCATGCATGCACTCACAGACCCACTCAGAGACTCAAATGCCCGCTCACAGACCTGCTCAGAGACTATGCACCCACTCACAACCCTCTCATGGTCTCACACACCCACTCACGGACCCACTCAGAAACTCACACACCCACTCACAGGCCCACTCAGAGACATATGCACCCACTCACAGACCTATTCAGAGACTCATGCACCCACTCATTGATCCACTCACAGACCTATTCAGAGAGACAGACCCACTCAGACACTCCAGCACCTACTCACTCACCCCCTCAGAGACTCATCCATCCACTCACAGACCTTCAACAACTTATACACGGTAGTAGTGGTAGATTATTCGCACCTCTTGAAATACACAATGTAAAAGTGGGTACTGTTAGGAAATCTTTTTATAGGTTTTGGTGCTCACGGGTTTGACAACACCCTACTACCAAAGGTGTTAGTTACAGTCATGGGCCAGAGGACCCCCAACTGTGTACAAGATTACAGTTCCTGTAAACCCAAGCACTCCAGCTGTATCGTAACAATTTAAGAGTTCAAATACTGAGAAAATTATAGTATAAACATAATTTATTAAACACATCAGGTAAAACGATGTTCGTCTGTACAATCCATTTCTTGACAAGTGCTTGCTTCAGAAAAAAACAACCGACGTGTTTCATCACCAACGTGACTTTTTCAAAGCTGTAAATTCGCAATACAAAGAAAGTACAATTGAGGATATATTTTCAATTGACAATTAATCAGATGCAGAGAAATAAGGAATGAAGAGAAAAATAGTCAAAAAGATGCAAAGAAGTGATGAATTTAGGGACAAACCATTGTGACAACGTAGTTTCCAAGTCGAAAGGCCTGGATACTGCGGATAGAAAAAATATAGTGCTTGTGATCAACACCTGTGATAATAATAAATAAAATCTACGAAGTGCGAACTTAGTGAATTATTCCCAAATGGCAAAGGGGAAATGTATGCATGCATAGCATAGCGAGTGTGAGACCCACCTTGCCAGGTATAGAGTACTCTTAATATAGTCAAGACCTGTTTCCGACGGATTGGTGAAAGTATCCTACGTAAACACCGTAATTTGTAGTGCTCATCAGTCTAATCAAAAGAAAGGAAACAAAGTTACTCTGACTTTACCATAGGGTAAGTCTGAAATCACAGCATCGTATAACACGCAAATGAGTGTGAGCAGATGCCTCCATAATGATTAGTAATCCTGTATAGATAACCTGCCTAGTCAACAGAACAACATTATACGGTAGAATTTCTTATCGTATGTACCCGGGATCACTTATCGGAACTCTATTCCAAAAAACTGCGGTAATCCTTAAACAGTAGAAATGATCTCCGGTCCAAAGCCTCTAATTGGGAACAGAAGAAAAGATGTATTCCATGAAAATCAGTATCTCAGAATTGTGCTAAAACATAGTCAAATCTAAACATCCAAGGTCTAATAAAGAGTCCAACCCTTATCCAGATGTCAATTAAGTTGACCCAAGGTTATAGCTAATGTGTAAGGGCTAGAACAACAACAGGTCTCATAAATATGACTAATATGGTGAAGGCGGAACCACCGTAAAAACGTGACCGAGAGCACCACGGTGTACTTTCCACAGTGCAAGGTTAACAGGCTTCTTACCTACTGTGGTAACGTAGACAGCTTCCCCACATAAAGTGATCAGAGGACGGAGTCCATAATAAGCTCCAGTCTGGGATAAGTAAGAAAAAACGGAAGTAAGAACAAATGGAACAAAGTCCATATTGCTCAAATATGGGTACTATTGTGAATAGAGCGATCATAACCATTCTCGGACATGTGAGAGAAAAACGAGATTCACAGCCAATAGATCAAATTCTGCATTGCTAAAATATGGGTTCTAATGTGAATAGAGCGACCAAGGTGCAGTTAGACTCACATAAAAGTTCTACTTAAAAATCCTTTAAAAACTGGTTATCATAAAAAACGCTCTGAATCAACAATGGTATATGTGAGGCAAGTACTCGCCTCAGAATTAACGTAAAAAAGACATGAATGCGGGCTAGTAAAGCAAGCATAAACGTACCCGATACTGTCTGTTCCGCATTCATGGAGGTGCCTAACCCGCCCTTCAGGCTTCCTATTCATATGTAAATGGATGACGTGCGGGCATGCATAAACAGTGAAAACAAATGAGGGGTGAGTCGTACCAACTCCCGAGTATAAAGATAGAGAAGAGATAGATCGCCATATGATCCCTTGAACCAAGGAAAACGTCGGCCATCTTATCATGTGTATGCATGGATATGCATGATAGTATATTCAATGAGCAAAAAAGTGTCCCTGCCTCCAATGTGACCATAAAAAGCATAGAAGGACAGGAATAAAAGACACGTAGTGTGAGGGGACAGAAAACATCATCCCAATGCTACAACTTAACATTTCACAATTGTTGGAGATACATTGGGTTATCATGGGAAGACCAACCACAGAAATGAAGTTCAGTATAATACAATAGAACGTGTTGATTATTTTACAGCATTCTTGATGTATTTGGACTACTAGTGTTGAATTTGACCGTAATATGACATTCATAGATGGATTTATCAATACAACATAACAGATCTAGTCATCTTTTGCAAAAACATTCGTTCTTTTTACAGGGTATATTTTGATGTTCCTGCTAGACTAGGATTCATTAATTATTCAGTGAGAAACACATGTAGTTCCCTATCCACATTCAATCCCAAATCGATAGCTCTTAATTTGATAATCCACTTAGTCTCCATTTTTCTAAGTGTCAAAGTCCTGTCCCCTCGCCTGGGATTACTCATGAACATCGTTTTACCTGATGTGTTGAATAAATTATGTTTATACTATAATTTTCTCCATTTTTGAACTCTTTAATTGTTACGATACAGCTGGAGTGCTTGGGTTGACAGGAACTGCACTCACAGACCTTGTCAGATGCTCATACACCCATTCACAGACCCATTCAGAGACTCCCACTCCCGCTCACAGACCCACTCGGAGACTCATGCACCCACTCACAGACACACTTAGACACTCACACACCCATGTGCAGACCCATTCAGACACTTATGCACCCACTCACACACCCACACAGGCACTGATGCACCCACTCACAGACTCACAGAGACACTCAGAGGCCCAATCACCGACCCACTCAGACACTCATGCGCCCACTAACAGACCTACTCAGACACTCACACACACACTCTGAAAGGTTACAGGTTACAATTAGGAAATAAAATTACAAATATATTTGAGATTTGCTAAAAAAAAGCAAAGTTAACAGGGATGTTATAGTTGGGAAATAACTTTAAAAAACCATGGAAATTCACTGAAAAAAATGAAGATTACAGGGACATTAAAGTTAGGCTCACATTTCACATGTACAAAACCATTGAAATTCAGCAGTAATAGTTACTCGAGCCAACTATAACTTATACCCCGCAATGTACTGCTTATGTCTTCACATATTACATCACTCATGACATGGTCAGTGACATCACTGATGACATCTCAAATGACATCACTGATGACATCATCCACAGAACCCCTCACATCCCAATAAAGACTTTCATACATCCACTCACACACCCACACAGCCATTCACATACCCATCCATAGACCCATACAACTACTGTCACACATACTCACTCACTTATACAGCTACTCACACAACCACTTACTTACCCATACAGCCACTCACAGACCAATACAGCCACTCACATATCCACAAAGCCCTTACACATCCACAACACCCCTCACACACCCACTCACAGACCCATACACCCACTTACACACCCATACAACCACTTACATACCCACACACATACCCACACAACCACTCACTCACCCATACAGCCCCTCACACAGCTGCTCTAACAGCCACTCACTCACCCATACATCTACTAACAGAGCTTCTCACTCACCCATACAGCCACTTAAGCATACATTCACTCATCCACAAAACCACTTACATACCCATTCACACATCTATACAAGTACTCACTTGCCCACTCACTCACCTATCAATCAATCAATCAGGGGTTTGTAGAGCGCGCTACTCACCCGTGAGGGTCTCAAGGCGCTAAGGGGGACGGGGGCGGCTCCGGATCAGTTGAAGAGCCAGGTCTTGAGGTCCTTCCTGAAAGCATGCAGGGTCGGGGAGCATCTGATGTTCACTGGGAGCTCGTTCCAGGTCTTGGCTGCGATGTAGGAGTAGGCTCTCCCGCCCGTTCTGTTTCTGCAGATGCGGGGGACCTCTGCCAGGGCGAGGTCGGCGGAGCGGAGGCTCCTCTTGGGCACGTGGAAAGATACTCTCTCGTTGAGGTATTTGGGTCCGATGTTGTTGAGGGATTTGTAGGCGTGGGTGAGGAGTTTGAAAGTGACCTTTTTCTCGACGGGGAGCCAGTGGAGGCTTCGTAGGTGTTGGGTCATGTGTTCCTGACGCGGTGTCCCGAGGACGAGTCTGGCTGCGGCGTTCTGGATGGTTTGGAGTTTGTGTAGAAGAGTTCTGTTGATTATGGCGTAGAGGGCGTTGCCGTAGTCCAGTCTGCTGGTTATGAGCGCGTAGGTGACGGTCCTTCTGCAGTCGGGGGGGGATCCATTTGAAGGTCTTGCGGAGGATGCGCAGGCAGTGGAGGCCACGGCGTTGATCTGGTGGTTCATGGAGAGGGAGGAGTCAAGGATGATGCCGAGGTTTCGTGCGTGGTCCGTGGGGGTGGGTGGGTTCCCGAGGGCGGAGGGCCACCAGGTGTTGTCCCAGGCGGAGGTGCAGGGTCCGAGGATGAGGACCTCGGTCTTCTCTGAGTTGAGCTTCAAACAGCTGTCTTTCATCCAGGCTGCCACGTTCTTCATTCCTTCCTGGAAGCAGAGTCTGGTGTCTTCGGGATTCTTCATGAGTGAGAGGATGAGCTGGGTGTCACCGGCGTAGGATACAATACTGAGCCCATGCTGTCTGACGATGGCGGCGAGGGGGGCCATGTAGATGTTGAAAAGCGTAGGGCTGAGTGATAATCCTTGGGGTACGCCGCAGTTGATATCGGTGGGTTCGGAGAGGAACTCACACAGATACTTGCTGTACAAAACAGCCACTCACACACCCACTCATTTACCCATACACCCACTAAACCAGCCACTCACTTACACATATATCCACTTGCACAGCCAGTCACTTACCCATTGAGCCATTCACACAGCTACTCTGTCACCCATACAGCCACTCACACATTCTCACCCACCCATAGGGCCACTCACACAGCCATCAAATGGTGCCACTAATGGCCCTGTAGACCGCAACCCCTAGGGCCTGCTCCCTATGTACCAGGGTGCCCACCGCCGGGACATTAATGCTGTCTCCCACTGGTGGCGTGGAGCCGGCAGGGACCGTGGGGGCATTGAGGCTTCCCCCACAGTCCCCAGCACTGCACACTGGGTGCCCTGGGTAGGCTCCAGGGCACCCAGGATCAAGTGGCTGGGCCCCATGGGATGGGGTCCCAGGGCAAAAATCGACTTGGTGAAGGCGGGCCCCCCTCCCCTTCAAAAAAGCACAATTAATCCTAACTACTTGGGTTTGGGGAATGTAAATCAAGTGTGTTTCCTCTTGTATCCGACTTTGAAAATTAAGCTGTAATACTTAATAGAGATGAATGCATCATTGATCTATTGGAGCACAATCTGATCTGTAGTGACTGTAATGAATAGTTTCTATCTTGTATCCTGGTGAGAGCAGAGTCCATGGTTCTCCCTTTTAATTGCCTTGAGTATGCAAATGGCCAAAACCATCTGCAAGCTCTACCTGTTTGGACCCGCTCTGTTTTCCTTACTAGTATGCAGAGCAGTGGCCGCTCCTCCGCAATGGCGGAGGAGCGTCGCCCCACTGCCTGGGTCAGAGCCAGCAAATGTAAAATAAAACTATGTTCTTGCATCATTTTATTTTACATTGGCCTGCTCTGAGTTCTACGTGCACTCCACTCCCTAAGTGCTCATGTGTGTTTGGCCGGCCATCTCAGACTGACCAAAACACACATGCGCACTTAGGTTTTCTCCAGCCCAGCTGCATTGAGCAGCCGGGCTGGAGAAACCTCACAGACTCCCTGATCTGAGCAGGGTGTCTGTCTTTCCTGCCTGCTCAGACCAATCAGCATGTGGATTGGACAGGGAGTCTGCCCCAGGGGCTGCTGGGACCAGCAGGCAGGAAGAGGAGAGGCGGTGCGACGAGACATGATGCTGGAGCGGCCGGCGGAAAAAGGTACGTTTTAGTTTTTTTAAATTGTATTTCTCCCTGCAGGACGCCTCCCGCATGACCCCACCCGCCTCACCACCCTTCGTTTATGGCAGCCGCCGCTGATGCAGAGGTCTTCCCACCTTTTCCCGCATTGATGGACAGCTTACCAAATGGCGCCAAAGCACTTTTCCCGCCGACTTTGGTGATGCGTTCTTGATGTAGAGGAATAGGTGGGCATCACCACCAAACAAAGAAGCACTTACTTCATATAGTTAGGAGTAAGTACCCCTGTTTGGTGGAGATTCACCTCTTTGTAGTCTCATCGTCTCTCTTGACGAGGATTTATGTTATCTCAGATTTGTGGATGACGATGCTCAAGGACACAAGGTCACTGGAGGCATTACCTCATGGCCCTTTACACAACTGCAGTGTACAATATGCACTAGACATTTACCCAATGAGGTAGCACTTACTAATTAACCAGTAGAAAGTACTCCAGTTGGGTAGACATTTTGTGCAAAACTGCAGACTCTTGTTGAATATGGCTGCAGGTGAGGTTCTGTTGTGGGCCAGTCACTCACACAGCTGCTGACACACTCACACAGACACCCACTCACACACCCATTCAGCCACTCACATCCACTCATAGACCCACAAAGCCACTCATACATGTGCTCACACACTCATACAGTCACTCACACACCCAGTCACACACCCACAAAACATCTCACACACCAACTTATAGCCCCATACAGCCAATCTCACCCCCACATAACCACTCACTCACCCACCCACTCTCAGACCCATATATCCACTCACACACACACTCACACATCCTCCAAACTACTCACACATCCACTCACAGATCCATACAGCCATGCACACACCCACTCATGAACCTATGCAGCCACTCACACACACACTCTCAAAGGTTACAGGTTAAAGTTAGGAAATAAAATTTAAAAACACCTTCACAATTCTCTGAAAAAAGCAAAGGTTACAGGGGCATTATAGTTAGGAATTAACATTAAGAAAAACTAGAAATTCACTGAAAAAAACAAAGGTTACAGGGACACTATTGTTAGGAAACAGAACTAAAAAAAAAACCTTAGAAACTCACTGAAAAAAACAAAGGTTACAGGAACGTTATAGTTAGGCTCAGATTTTACACAAACAAAACCATAGAAATTGAGCAGTTATAATTACCTGAACTAACTATAACTTATGCCTCCGCAATGCACTGCTTATGACCTCACATATTACATCCCTCATGACATCTCAAATGACATCACTGATGACATCATCCACAGAACCACTCACACATCCACTAACACATCCACACAACCACTCATACATCCACTCACACACCCATACAGCCACTCACACAACCACTCACTCATCCATAAAGCCACTCACACAGCCATTTACTGACTCATATACCTACTCAAACAGCCACTCACTTACCCATACTGTCACTCACACAGCCACTCACCCATACAGCTACTAACACACCTACTTTTTCACCTGTACAGCCAATTACACACCTGTTCACTCACCCATATGGCCTCAACAGAGCCACTCACATACCCACACAATCACATACATACCCATTCACAATTCCATATCAACACTCACATATCTACTCACTCACTGATACAGCCACTCACACAGACACTCACTCTCTAATACAGCCACTCACACAGCCCCTCAGTTAACCAAACACACACTCAAACAGCCACTCACTCACCCATTCAGCCACTTAATCACACAGTCACTCACCCATACAGTCATTCACACAGCCACTCAGTCACCCAAACAGCCACTCACACACCAACTCACCTACCCAAACACCCACTCACACAGCCACTCACGCACCCATATAGCCACTCACACACCCACTCACTCACTAATACAGCCACTAACACAGCCACTCACTCATCCATACAGTTACTCACACACCTACTTATTCACCAATACAGCTACTCACACACCCATGTATTCACCCACACAGCCACTCACACACCAACTTGCACACTCTTACAGCCACTCACACACCCACTCATACATGGATACACACAGTCACATAGCCACTCACATAATATATGTTAGAAATAGTATCACTCATTAGTAATACACAAAGTATACTAGTTTAACTTTTGTAATACTTTAGTAAATATGTTTAGCACTCATAAACTTTTTTAAAACACTTACAATCACTGGATGATGTAATCAGTGATGTCATCAATGATGATATGCCATCAGTAATGTCATTAGTGATGTAACTGACCATGTCATGAGTGATATAATTTGTGAGGTCATAAGCAGTGCATGGCGGGGCGAAGGTTATAGTTAGCTCAGGTAGCTATTACAGTTGAATTTCTAGGATTTTTTGCATGTATAATCTGAGCCTGACTATAGCGTCTATAGGGAGCTGGCTCTGTATATACTATACGAAAATGATGTATAGTGTGCACAGAAGCCAGTGGATCCCCAGAGGCTTTACAGAGGCTCAAGTAGATAATACTAATGCTCTCTTTTGTGGTAGTGTGGGCGAGCAGTTAGGCTTATCACAGGCAGTGCTAAGCATTTGTTGTACACATACAGGCCATAAATGATACACACACTCAATGACTAAATCCGAGAGAAATGGTTTGTAAAAATAATACATTTAATATATTTATGTCATAGAATCAAAGATACTTGGTTGCATGTAAAGATACGTTTTGCAATAGCAATGCTTTTCAAAGTAAAAAGTGGACACTTAGTGCATTTTTCAACAATACAATGCTATCCTATGGGAAGAAACACAATCAGCAATATGCAGGTAAGTAAATGATTTATGATATTGAGTTTCTGGATAAATAAAACTTTAGGTAAGTGACAAACCTGCACCACCAGCGGCACTGGGGTGGCTGGGTGCAGAGGTCAAACTCAGTATCTGGTGCCAATGTTATCCAGTGGAGAAAGGGGGCAATTGCAGTGGTACTACTTACAGGTAAGTAGCATGGTTTGGTAACACCGTCTCTGGGGGTTAAGGTAAGCGTAGGGGGGCCCACAAGGCAGCACCAAACCTACTCCTCCAACTGCACTGGGGCAGCCGGGTGCAGAGTACCAACACAGCGTTGGGCACCCGATGCAAGCCAATCTGGAACCTCGAAGTCCGAAAAAGGCTGCAGGCTCAGGCCAGGAGGCCGATCGAAGGAGATCTACAGCTGCACCGGTAAGCTGGGATGTGCTGAAGCGTCAGGACACTGTCAGTTGATCTCCCCAAGGCCCAGGGGCTCTGGGGGCAGGGGTGTCTTTTTGCATCGGAAAACAGCTTACTGGTTCAGGTCACGGTTGGGGGGTCATTGTGCAGAGGCTGCAGGCGTTGACGTGGAGTCCAGCAGAGGTCAGCCCATGGTGGACTCTTGCTCAGAAACGCTGGGGAACCTTTGCTGGACTGGTAGGCCACATGGACTTGGGCCACAGGCGTCAGGTTCAGTGGTAGTCTGTTTTGCGGTTCCGCAGGTAGAGCTTTGGTCTTTGAAAGTTGTTTTTTCTTTTGGACAGGTCCTCTGTCCATGGGAGATCAGGAGTCTTTATGGAAGGCAGGCAGTCCTCCCAAGGTTTTGGAGGTTGTTTGTCTGCGGTACGAGTTGTGGAAGCTTGCAAAGTTTGAAGTTCGCAGACAGGCTGGCAGGGCTGGGACCAAGTCAGTGGCTGGAGCTTCTTGTCGTGCTGGGATCAGCTCTTTTTTGTCCTCTTCTTTGTAGGTCATCGGAAGTCTGAAGGTTAAGGTTTAGGTAAGCCCCTAAATACTAACTTTAGGGGCGTTACAGGGGTCAGAAGGTAGTAACCAATGGGCTACTTACCTTTAGGGTGCTTACACCCTATGTATGTCCACTCTCTCTGGGGATGGGGCATACCCTAACCCTATTGACTAGAGTCCTCCAAAACAATATGGAGGATTCTGAAAGGAGGGGGTGGCTTCAGCTCAGGACACCTTAGGGGTGGCCCTGGCTGAGTGGGGACACACCTCTCTTGTGTACTAATTTTCCCAACAACCTTGCTGCCAAAATTGGGGCTTGGTCAGGGGGTGAGCATCTCAACTACCTGGAGAGGCCCTGGTCAGCATAAAAAAGGATTAGAAGCCTTTGAGGTTCACCGCCTTTCTATGCTGTTTCCTGCTTGGGGGTGGGTGTGAAGCACCTCCACCCAGACAGGCTTTATTTCTGATTCATGAGAGCAAAAGCCTCCCACCTCAGGTGGTCAGAAACATGTCAAGAGGTAGCAGGCTGGTGGGGACCAGTGAGGAACACACTAGTGAGTTGGTAGGATTTCAGGGAGCACCTCCGAGGTGCCCTCTGGGTACATTTCATAATAAATCCAACACTGGCATAGGTGTGGGTTTATTAAGCTGAGATGTTTGGTACCAAACATCTTGGAATTCAGAGAAGCAATCATGGAGCTGTGGAACTTGTAGTGACAAGCTCCCAGCCCATGTACTCAGTATGGATTCACTGTGCACTTATAATGTCTAAGAATGGACTTAGACACTATAGGGGCATATCTGCTCATGCAGTTATGCCCTCAATTGAGGTATAGTGAACCCTGCCTTATGGCTGTAAGGCCTGCTGTAGGGGTGACTTACCTATGCCTCTTGCAGTGCTGGTGTTCCAGGTCAACTCTTTCCTTTTATCTGCACCAGAACATGCAGGCTGCTGTGGCAGTATGCCTGTGTTGGTGAGGGGACTCTTAGGGTGGCATAATACATGCTGCAGCCCTTAGAGACCCTCTCTGGTCACAAGGCCCTAGGTACTATTGATACATTTTACAAGGGACTTATGTGTGAGATACAGGTGTGCCAATTATGGACACAAAGGCACAGTTTTGGGAAAGAACACAGGCACTGGGAACCTGGTTAGCAGTCAAAGAAGCATCAGTCAGGCAAAAAGTGGGGGGTAACTATGCCAAAAAGGGTACTTTCCTACAGTGTCCCTGTAACCTTTACCTTTGCCTGTAACCTTTGTTTTTTTCAGTGAATATATATCTATATATCTATATCTATCTATATCATATATATATATATATATATATATATATATATATATATATATATATATATATATATATTATCTACTGGCGGTCGCCAGTAGATAGTTATAGTTACAACCTATTATCCATAGGAAATCCGCGACATTCTATTTGAAATAACTCTCTTGCCGGTTGACGTATCTTCGCAAAATTTTCAAACTTTATGGCCCGCTCCGGTCCGCTCCTACCCTGAAAGTCTCGGGGATTCGCTCAGCCGGGGCCGAGAAAAAAGGGGGTCCCAAAACACGTTTTCCCATGCAATTTTCCATAGGAAACTTTAGACACGGCTACAGCCCGAACTGCTGAACGGAATTACACCAAATTTGGCAAAGAGGTAGTTCTTGGTTCAGAAAGAACCCTTTTTGTTAAATGGTGTAAATCCGTTCAGTAGTTGCTGAGAAAATCAAAAGTAAAAAGATAGTGATATCTAGGGCCGCGGATCCTCCCGAGCACGAGCTTTATGTTAATTGGCTGTCAACACTCCAAACCAGGAAGTGTTGGCAGCCATTTTGTCCCTCGGTAGAACCGAGGGACAGAAACAAGTGTGCAAAGCGCACAAAGGGGGCAGGGTAGAAACACCCTGACCCCTAGGTCTGCTCAGGGGGTCCCACAAGGACCCCCTGGGCAAAAAATTATTATTTTTTTTTTAAATCGGCAGGATGCGCTCAGGGAGCGCGAACCCTGCCGAAAAAAATCGAAGCGCGGTCTCCCGCGCTCGATAGCTAATTGGCCCCCGGGTGGGCCAAGTCCCGGGGCATGCTGGGGGGTTAATTTATGTGTGGGGGCCTCTAAGGGCCCCCAAGCCCCGGGGACCACCACCCCCGGGGCTTTATATATAATGGTGCGGGAGGGCTCTGAGCCCTCCCGCAGCCCCGGGGACCGCCACCTCCCCGGGCTTCTTTTTATTTAAGAAACCTGTGTGGGGGGCTCCAGCCCCCACACGCCCGGGACCACCACCTCCCCGGGCACTAAGAAAGATTAAAATGGGGGTCCGTTTGGACCTCCAGAGCCCCGGGGACCACCACCTCCTCGGGCTTTCAAATGTAGGAGGGGGCCGCGCGGCCCCCTCCTGGAGCCCTTGATGGCCCTGGGGACCACCACCCCCCAGGGCTGGCTCCTGCAGTGTCCCGGGGTGCCTACCCCTGGGACACTGCTGTTTGCAATGACAGGACGGGAGCCTCGCGGCTCCCGTCCTGTCATTGCAAACTGCTTTGGATATTGGAAGAGAGAGCAGGTAAACCAGCTCTCTCTTCCAATATTCAAAGCCGATTGCTTTTCCACATGGGGAGCAGCATGTTAGCTGCTCCCCATGTGTAAGCAATGCCGGCTCCCGTAGGACACGGGGAGCCGGCGGGACTGTGGGGGTTTGGGGACCCCCCACAGTCCCCAACGAGAGGCCAGGCCCCGGGGGATGGGGTCCCTGGGGCCATAAGAGGCCACGGAGGGGGCCACGCAGCCCCCCTCCCCAAAGTAACAAAAAAATAAAAAAAAATAAAAAAGTGCAAGGCCGGCCCCGGGGATGGGGTCCCCGGGGCCTTAATGGCCTGAGGAGGGGGGCCACGCAGCCCCCTCCAAATAAAAAAAGAGGCCATGCCCCGGGGATGGGGTCCCCGGGGCCAATACAGGCCCAGGGAAGGGGGGCCACGCGGCCCCCTTCCCCGTTTTTTTATTTTTATTTTAATTTTTAAGAAGAGGGGAAAGGCCCTGGGGATGGGGTCCCCAGGGCCTAAAAAATAGGAAAAGGAAGGGGGCTACACAGCCCCCCTTCAGGGGGAAAAACAAACAACAAAAAAACGATCGGGCCCGTAGGCCCCGCCCCTTCCTTCACCATGCAAACGCGCCCCTGGCGCGTTTGCAGAGGGGGAACGAATTCCCCTTGAATACTGGGGTCCCTGGGCCAACTAGCCCACCAGGAACCTCCAGTATGCGCTAGGGGCTGCCTTGCAGAGAGGTGTACAGAGGCCATGCCCCTTTTACACCTCTCTGCAACGCAGCTCCATGGCGCTTTTGGAGGTATATGGTGGGCTAGTTGCACCCCAGGGACCCTCAGGATTCAAGGGGAGTTAATCCCCGACTTAAAACGCGCCACGGGCGCGTTTGCACAGTGGTGAAGGGAGGGGCGGGGCTTCAGGTGACATGTGTGCAAACAGGCCCCGTGGCGCGCTTTTAAGATGGGGAATTAAATCCTCTTCAATCCTGAGGGTCCCTGGGGGCCAACTAGCCCAACAGGTACGTCCAGAAAGCACCACAGAGCTGCGTTGCAGAGAGGTGTAAAAAGGGGTGTGGCCTCTGTAAATGTCTCTGCAACGCAGCCCCTGGCGCATACTGGAGGTTCCTGGTGGGCTAGTTGGTCCGTAGGGACCCTCATGATTCAAGGGGACTTAATCCCCCAACTTAAAACGCGCCACGGGGCGCGTTTGCACAGATGTCACCTCAGGCCCCGCCCTCCCTTCACCATTGTGCAAATATTCCTCTAAAATCAGCCGAAATACGAATTCTGATTTACTCACCTGTTATCAGGAGAGACCTCAGTGCTGCATCTTTCAGCCCAGTACTAATCCTGAAAAGTAATTTTAACCGTACTTACCAGTAACTTGAATTTCCTTCCATAGGCTAACATTGACTGGTTTCACTTGGAAATTCTTCTAAGTGTGGAGTTTTGGAACTTTAAAATATTCCTCTAAAATCAGCCGAAATACGAATTCCGATTTACTCACCTGTTATCAGGAGAGACCTCAGTGCTGCATCTTTCAGCCCAGTACTGATCCTCAAAAGTAATTTTAACCGTACTTACCAGTAACTTGAATTTCCTTCCATAGGATATCATTGCCTGCTTTTTGCTGAAAAAGTTTCTAAGTGTTGATTTTTTAAACATACAAATATTCCTCTAAAATCAGCCGAAATCCGAATTCCGATTTACTCACCTGTTATCAGGAGAGACCTCAGTGCTGCATCTTTCAGCCCAGTACTGGTCCTGAAAAGTAATTTTAACCGTACTTACCAGTAACTTGAATTTCCTTCCATAGGCTAACATTGACTGGTTTCACTTGGAAATTCTTCTAAGTGTGGAGTTTTGGAACTTTAAAATATTCCTCTAAAATCAGCCGAAATACGAATTCCGATTTACTCACCTGTTATCAGGAGAGACCTCAGTGCTGCATCTTTCAGCCCAGTACTGATCCTGAAAAGTAATTTTAACCGTACTTACCGGTAACTTGAATTTCCTTCATAGGCTAACATTGACTGGTTTCACTTGGAAATTTTTCTAAGTGTGGAGTTTTGGAACTTTAAAATATTCCTCTAAAATCAGCCGAAATACGAATTCCGATTTACTCACCTGTTATCAGGAGAGAACCCAGTGCTGCATCTTTTAGCCCAGTACTGATCCTCAAAAGTAATTTTAACCGTACTTACCAGTAACTTGAATTTCCTTCCATAGGATATCATTGCCTGCTTTTTGCTGAAAAAGTTTCTAAGTGTTGATTTTTGAAACATACAAATATTCCTCTAAAATCAGCTGAAATTCGAATTCTGATTTACTCACCTGTTATCAGGAGAGACCTCAGTGCTGCATCTTTCAGCCCAGTACTGGTCCTGAAAAGTAATTTTAACCGTACTTACCAGTAACTTGAATTTCCTTCCATAGGCTAACATTGACTGGTTTCACTTGGAAATTCTTCTAAGTGTGGAGTTTTGGAACTTTAAAATATTCCTCTAAAATCAGCCGAAATACGAATTCCGATTTACTCACCTGTTATCAGGAGAGACCTCAGTGCTGCATCTTTCAGCCCAGTACTGATCCTCAAAAGTAATTTTAACCGTACTTACCGGTAACTTGAATTTCCTTCATAGGCTAACATTGATTGGTTTCACTTGGAAATTCTTCTAAGTGTGGAGTTTTGGAACTTTAAAATATTCCTCTAAAATCAGCCGAAATACGAATTCCGATTTACTCACCTGTTATCAGGAGAGACCTCAGTGCTGCATCTTTCAGCCCAGTACTGGTCCTGAAAAGTAATTTTAACCGTACTTACCGGTAACTTGAATTTCCTTCATAGGCTAACATTGACTGGTTTCACTTGGAAATTCTTCTAAGTGTGGAGTTTTGGAACTTTAAAATATTCCTCTAAAATCAGCCGAAATACGAATTCCGATTTACTCACCTGTTATCAGGAGAGACCTCAGTGCTGCATCTTTCAGCCCAGTACTGATCCTGAAAAGTAATTTTAACCGTACTTACCGGTAACTTGAATTTCCTTCATAGGCTAACATTGACTGGTTTCACTTGGAAATTCTTCTAAGTGTGGAGTTTTGGAACTTTAAAATATTCCTCTAAAATCAGCCAAAATACGAATTCCGATTTACTCACCTGTTATCAGGAGAGACCTCAGTGCTGCATCTTTCAGCCCAGTACTGATCCTGAAAAGTAATTTTAACCGTACTTACCGGTAACTTGAATTTCCTTCATAGGCTAACATTGACTGGTTTCACTTGGAAATTCTTCTAAGTGTGGAGTTTTGGAACTTTAAAATATTCCTCTAAAATCAGCCGAAATACGAATTCCGATTTACTCACCTGTTATCAGGAGAGAACCCAGTGCTGCATCTTTTAGCCCAGTACTGATCCTCAAAAGTAATTTTAACCGTACTTACCAGTAACTTGAATTTCCTTCCATAGGATATCATTGCCTGCTTTTTGCTGAAAAAGTTTCTAAGTGTTGATTTTTGAAACATACAAATATTCCTCTAAAATCAGCCGAAATTCGAATTCTGATTTACTCACCTGTTATCAGGAGAGACCTCAGTGCTGCATCTTTCAGCCCAGTACTGGTCCTGAAAAGTAATTTTAACCGTACTTACCAGTAACTTGAATTTCCTTCCATAGGCTAACATTGACTGGTTTCACTTGGAAATTCTTCTAAGTGTGGAGTTTTGGAACTTTAAAATATTCCTCTAAAATCAGCCGAAATACGAATTCCGATTTACTCACCTGTTATCAGGAGAGACCTCAGTGCTGCATCTTTCAGCCCAGTACTGATCCTCAAAAGTAATTTTAACCGTACTTACCAGTAACTTGAATTTCCTTCCATAGGATATCATTGCCTGCTTTTTGCTGAAAAAGTTTCTAAGTGTTGATTTTTTAAACATACAAATATTCCTCTAAAATCAGCCGAAATCCAAATTCTGATTTACTCACCTGTTATCAGGAGAGACCTCAGTGCTGCATCTTTCAGCCCAGTACTGATCCTCAAAAGTAATTTTAACCGTACTTACCGGTAACTTGAATTTCCTTCATAGGCTAACATTGATTGGTTTCACTTGGAAATTCTTCTAAGTGTGGAGTTTTGGAACTTTAAAATATTCCTCTAAAATCAGCCGAAATACGAATTCCGATTTACTCACCTGTTATCAGGAGAGACCTCAGTGCTGCATCTTTCAGCCCAGTACTGATCCTCAAAAGTAATTTTAACCGTACTTACCGGTAACTTGAATTTCCTTCATAGGCTAACATTGACTGGTTTCACTTGGAAATTCTTCTGTGTGGAGTTTTGGAACTTTAAAATATTCCTCTAAAATCAGCCAAAATACGAATTCCGATTTACTCACCTGTTATCAGGAGAGACCTCAGTGCTGCATCTTTCAGCCCAGTACTGATCCTGAAAAGTAATTTTAACCGTACTTACCGGTAACTTGAATTTCCTTCATAGGCTAACATTGACTGGTTTCACTTGGAAATTCTTCTAAGTGTGGAGTTTTGGAACTTTAAAATATTCCTCTAAAATCAGCCGAAATACGAATTCCGATTTACTCACCTGTTATCAGGAGAGACCTCAGTGCTGCATCTTTCAGCCCAGTACTGATCCTCAAAAGTAATTTTAACCGTACTTACCAGTAACTTGAATTTCCTTCCATAGGATATCATTGCCTGCTTTTTGCTGAAAAAGTTTCTAAGTGTTGATTTTTGAAACATACAAATATTCCTCTAAAATCAGCCGAAATCCGAATTCTGATTTACTCACCTGTTATCAGGAGAGACCTCAGTGCTGCATCTTTCAGCCCAGTACTGATCCTCAAAAGTAATTTTAACCGTACTTACCGGTAACTTGAATTTCCTTCATAGGCTAACATTGATTGGTTTCACTTGGAAATTCTTCTAAGTGTGGAGTTTTGGAACTTTAAAATATTCCTCTAAAATCAGCCGAAATACGAATTCCGATTTACTCACCTGTTATCAGGAGAGACCTCAGTGCTGCATCTTTCAGCCCAGTACTGGTCCTGAAAAGTAATTTTAACCGTACTTACCGGTAACTTGAATTTCCTTCATAGGCTAACATTGACTGGTTTCACTTGGAAATTCTTCTAAGTGTGGAGTTTTGGAACTTTAAAATATTCCTCTAAAATCAGCCGAAATACGAATTCCGATTTACTCACCTGTTATCAGGAGAGACCTCAGTGCTGCATCTTTCAGCCCAGTACTGATCCTGAAAAGTAATTTTAACCGTACTTACCGGTAACTTGAATTTCCTTCATAGGCTAACATTGACTGGTTTCACTTGGAAATTCTTCTAAGTGTGGAGTTTTGGAACTTTAAAATATTCCTCTAAAATCAGCCAAAATACGAATTCCGATTTACTCACCTGTTATCAGGAGAGACCTCAGTGCTGCATCTTTCAGCCCAGTACTGATCCTGAAAAGTAATTTTAACCGTACTTACCGGTAACTTGAATTTCCTTCATAGGCTAACATTGACTGGTTTCACTTGGAAATTCTTCTAAGTGTGGAGTTTTGGAACTTTAAAATATTCCTCTAAAATCAGCCGAAATACGAATTCCGATTTACTCACCTGTTATCAGGAGAGAACCCAGTGCTGCATCTTTTAGCCCAGTACTGATCCTCAAAAGTAATTTTAACCGTACTTACCAGTAACTTGAATTTCCTTCCATAGGATATCATTGCCTGCTTTTTGCTGAAAAAGTTTCTAAGTGTTGATTTTTGAAACATACAAATATTCCTCTAAAATCAGCCGAAATTCGAATTCTGATTTACTCACCTGTTATCAGGAGAGACCTCAGTGCTGCATCTTTCAGCCCAGTACTGGTCCTGAAAAGTAATTTTAACCGTACTTACCAGTAACTTGAATTTCCTTCCATAGGCTAACATTGACTGGTTTCACTTGGAAATTCTTCTAAGTGTGGAGTTTTGGAACTTTAAAATATTCCTCTAAAATCAGCCGAAATACGAATTCCGATTTACTCACCTGTTATCAGGAGAGACCTCAGTGCTGCATCTTTCAGCCCAGTACTGATCCTCAAAAGTAATTTTAACCGTACTTACCAGTAACTTGAATTTCCTTCCATAGGATATCATTGCCTGCTTTTTGCTGAAAAAGTTTCTAAGTGTTGATTTTTGAAACATACAAATATTCCTCTAAAATCAGCCGAAATCCAAATTCTGATTTACTCACCTGTTATCAGGAGAGACCTCAGTGCTGCATCTTTCAGCCCAGTACTGATCCTCAAAAGTAATTTTAACCGTACTTACCGGTAACTTGAATTTCCTTCATAGGCTAACATTGATTGGTTTCACTTGGAAATTCTTCTAAGTGTGGAGTTTTGGAACTTTAAAATATTCCTCTAAAATCAGCCGAAATACGAATTCCGATTTACTCACCTGTTATCAGGAGAGACCTCAGTGCTGCATCTTTCAGCCCAGTACTGATCCTGAAAAGTAATTTTAACCGTACTTACCGGTAACTTGAATTTCCTTCATAGGCTAACATTGACTGGTTTCACTTGGAAATTCTTCTGTGTGGAGTTTTGGAACTTTAAAATATTCCTCTAAAATCAGCCAAAATACGAATTCCGATTTACTCACCTGTTATCAGGAGAGACCTCAGTGCTGCATCTTTCAGCCCAGTACTGATCCTGAAAAGTAATTTTAACCGTACTTACCGGTAACTTGAATTTCCTTCATAGGCTAACATTGACTGGTTTCACTTGGAAATTCTTCTAAGTGTGGAGTTTTGGAACTTTAAAATATTCCTCTAAAATCAGCCGAAATACGAATTCCGATTTACTCACCTGTTATCAGGAGAGACCTCAGTGCTGCATCTTTCAGCCCAGTACTGATCCTCAAAAGTAATTTTAACCGTACTTACCAGTAACTTGAATTTCCTTCCATAGGATATCATTGCCTGCTTTTTGCTGAGAAAGTTTCTAAGTGTTGATTTTTGAAACATACAAATATTCCTCTAAAATCAGCCGAAATCCGAATTCTGATTTACTCACCTGTTATCAGGAGAGACCTCAGTGCTGCATCTTTCAGCCCAGTACTGATCCTCAAAAGTAATTTTAACCGTACTTACCGGTAACTTGAATTTCCTTCATAGGCTAACATTGATTGGTTTCACTTGGAAATTCTTCTAAGTGTGGAGTTTTGGAACTTTAAAATATTCCTCTAAAATCAGCCGAAATACGAATTCCGATTTACTCACCTGTTATCAGGAGAGACCTCAGTGCTGCATCTTTCAGCCCAGTACTGGTCCTGAAAAGTAATTTTAACCGTACTTACCGGTAACTTGAATTTCCTTCATAGGCTAACATTGACTGGTTTCACTTGGAAATTCTTCTAAGTGTGGAGTTTTGGAACTTTAAAATATTCCTCTAAAATCAGCCGAAATACGAATTCCGATTTACTCACCTGTTATCAGGAGAGACCTCAGTGCTGCATCTTTCAGCCCAGTACTGATCCTGAAAAGTAATTTTAACCGTACTTACCGGTAACTTGAATTTCCTTCATAGGCTAACATTGACTGGTTTCACTTGGAAATTCTTCTAAGTGTGGAGTTTTGGAACTTTAAAATATTCCTCTAAAATCAGCCAAAATACGAATTCCGATTTACTCACCTGTTATCAGGAGAGACCTCAGTGCTGCATCTTTCAGCCCAGTACTGATCCTGAAAAGTAATTTTAACCGTACTTACCGGTAACTTGAATTTCCTTCATAGGCTAACATTGACTGGTTTCACTTGGAAATTCTTCTAAGTGTGGAGTTTTGGAACTTTAAAATATTCCTCTAAAATCAGCCGAAATACGAATTCCGATTTACTCACCTGTTATCAGGAGAGAACCCAGTGCTGCATCTTTCAGCCCAGTACTGATCCTCAAAAGTAATTTTAACCGTACTTACCAGTAACTTGAATTTCCTTCCGTAGGATATCATTGCCTGCTTTTTGCTGAAAAAGTTTCTAAGTGTTGATTTTTGAAACATACAAATATTCCTCTAAAATCAGCCGAAATTCGAATTCTGATTTACTCACCTGTTATCAGGAGAGACCTCAGTGCTGCATCTTTCAGCCCAGTACTGGTCCTGAAAAGTAATTTTAACCGTACTTACCAGTAACTTGAATTTCCTTCCATAGGCTAACATTGACTGGTTTCACTTGGAAATTCTTCTAAGTGTGGAGTTTTGGAACTTTAAAATATTCCTCTAAAATCAGCCGAAATACGAATTCCGATTTACTCACCTGTTATCAGGAGAGACCTCAGTGCTGCATCTTTCAGCCCAGTACTGATCCTCAAAAGTAATTTTAACCGTACTTACCAGTAACTTGAATTTCCTTCCATAGGATATCATTGCCTGCTTTTTGCTGAAAAAGTTTCTAAGTGTTGATTTTTGAAACATACAAATATTCCTCTAAAATCAGCCGAAATCCAAATTCTGATTTACTCACCTGTTATCAGGAGAGACCTCAGTGCTGCATCTTTCAGCCCAGTACTGATCCTCAAAAGTAATTTTAACCGTACTTACCGGTAACTTGAATTTCCTTCATAGGCTAACATTGATTGGTTTCACTTGGAAATTCTTCTAAGTGTGGAGTTTTGGAACTTTAAAATATTCCTCTAAAATCAGCCGAAATACGAATTCCGATTTACTCACCTGTTATCAGGAGAGACCTCAGTGCTGCATCTTTCAGCCCAGTACTGATCCTGAAAAGTAATTTTAACCGTACTTACCGGTAACTTGAATTTCCTTCATAGGCTAACATTGACTGGTTTCACTTGGAAATTCTTCTAAGTGTGGAGTTTTGGAACTTTAAAATATTCCTCTAAAATCAGCCAAAATACGAATTCCGATTTACTCACCTGTTATCAGGAGAGACCTCAGTGCTGCATCTTTCAGCCCAGTACTGATCCTGAAAAGTAATTTTAACCGTACTTACCGGTAACTTGAATTTCCTTCATAGGCTAACATTGACTGGTTTCACTTGGAAATTCTTCTAAGTGTGGAGTTTTGGAACTTTAAAATATTCCTCTAAAATCAGCCGAAATACGAATTCCGATTTACTCACCTGTTATCAGGAGAGACCTCAGTGCTGCATCTTTCAGCCCAGTACTGATCCTCAAAAGTAATTTTAACCGTACTTACCAGTAACTTGAATTTCCTTCCATAGGATATCATTGCCTGCTTTTACTTGAAAAGTCTTCTAAGTGTTGAGTTTTGAAACATACAAATATTCCTCTAAAATCAGCCGAAATACGAATTCCGATTTACTCACCTGTTATCAGGAGAGACCTCAGTGCTGCATCTTTCAGCCCAGTACTGATCCTCAAAAGTAATTTTAACCGTACTTACCGGTAACTTGAATTTCCTTCATAGGCTAACATTGATTGGTTTCACTTGGAAATTCTTCTAAGTGTGGAGTTTTGGAACTTTAAAATATTCCTCTAAAATCAGCCGAAATACGAATTCCGATTTACTCACCTGTTATCAGGAGAGACCTCAGTGCTGCATCTTTCAGCCCAGTACTGGTCCTGAAAAGTAATTTTAACCGTACTTACCGGTAACTTGAATTTCCTTCATAGGCTAACATTGACTGGTTTCACTTGGAAATTCTTCTAAGTGTGGAGTTTTGGAACTTTAAAATATTCCTCTAAAATCAGCCGAAATACGAATTCCGATTTACTCACCTGTTATCAGGAGAGACCTCAGTGCTGCATCTTTCAGCCCAGTACTGATCCTGAAAAGTAATTTTAACCGTACTTACCGGTAACTTGAATTTCCTTCATAGGCTAACATTGACTGGTTTCACTTGGAAATTCTTCTAAGTGTGGAGTTTTGGAACTTTAAAATATTCCTCTAAAATCAGCCGAAATACGAATTCCGATTTACTCACCTGTTATCAGGAGAGACCTCAGTGCTGCATCTTTCAGCCCAGTACTGATCCTGAAAAGTAATTTTAACCGTACTTACCGGTAACTTGAATTTCCTTCATAGGCTAACATTGACTGGTTTCACTTGGAAATTCTTCTAAGTGTGGAGTTTTGGAACTTTAAAATATTCCTCTAAAATCAGCCGAAATACGAATTCCGATTTACTCACCTGTTATCAGGAGAGAACCTCAGTGCTGCATCTTTTAGCCCAGTACTGATCCTCAAAAGTAATTTTAACCGTACTTACCAGTAACTTGAATTTCCTTCCATAGGATATCATTGCCTGCTTTTTGCTGAAAAAGTTTCTAAGTGTTGATTTTTGAAACATACAAATATTCCTCTAAAATCAGCCGAAATTCGAATTCTGATTTACTCACCTGTTATCAGGAGAGACCTCAGTGCTGCATCTTTCAGCCCAGTACTGGTCCTGAAAAGTAATTTTAACCGTACTTACCAGTAACTTGAATTTCCTTCCATAGGCTAACATTGACTGGTTTCACTTGGAAATTCTTCTAAGTGTGGAGTTTTGGAACTTTAAAATATTCCTCTAAAATCAGCCGAAATACGAATTCCGATTTACTCACCTGTTATCAGGAGAGACCTCAGTGCTGCATCTTTCAGCCCAGTACTGATCCTCAAAAGTAATTTTAACCGTACTTACCGGTAACTTGAATTTCCTTCATAGGCTAACATTGATTGGTTTCACTTGGAAATTCTTCTAAGTGTGGAGTTTTGGAACTTTAAAATATTCCTCTAAAATCAGCCGAAATACGAATTCCGATTTACTCACCTGTTATCAGGAGAGACCTCAGTGCTGCATCTTTCAGCCCAGTACTGGTCCTGAAAAGTAATTTTAACCGTACTTACCGGTAACTTGAATTTCCTTCATAGGCTAACATTGACTGGTTTCACTTGGAAATTCTTCTAAGTGTGGAGTTTTGGAACTTTAAAATATTCCTCTAAAATCAGCCGAAATACGAATTCCGATTTACTCACCTGTTATCAGGAGAGACCTCAGTGCTGCATCTTTCAGCCCAGTACTGATCCTGAAAAGTAATTTTAACCGTACTTACCGGTAACTTGAATTTCCTTCATAGGCTAACATTGACTGGTTTCACTTGGAAATTCTTCTAAGTGTGGAGTTTTGGAACTTTAAAATATTCCTCTAAAATCAGCCGAAATACGAATTCCGATTTACTCACCTGTTATCAGGAGAGACCTCAGTGCTGCATCTTTCAGCCCAGTACTGATCCTGAAAAGTAATTTTAACCGTACTTACCGGTAACTTGAATTTCCTTCATAGGCTAACATTGACTGGTTTCACTTGGAAATTCTTCTAAGTGTGGAGTTTTGGAACTTTAAAATATTCCTCTAAAATCAGCCGAAATACGAATTCCGATTTACTCACCTGTTATCAGGAGAGAACCCAGTGCTGCATCTTTTAGCCCAGTACTGATCCTCAAAAGTAATTTTAACCGTACTTACCAGTAACTTGAATTTCCTTCCATAGGATATCATTGCCTGCTTTTTGCTGAAAAAGTTTCTAAGTGTTGATTTTTGAAACATACAAATATTCCTCTAAAATCAGCCGAAATTCGAATTCTGATTTACTCACCTGTTATCAGGAGAGACCTCAGTGCTGCATCTTTCAGCCCAGTACTGGTCCTGAAAAGTAATTTTAACCGTACTTACCAGTAACTTGAATTTCCTTCCATAGGCTAACATTGACTGGTTTCACTTGGAAATTCTTCTAAGTGTGGAGTTTTGGAACTTTAAAATATTCCTCTAAAATCAGCCGAAATACGAATTCCGATTTACTCACCTGTTATCAGGAGAGACCTCAGTGCTGCATCTTTCAGCCCAGTACTGATCCTCAAAAGTAATTTTAACCGTACTTACCAGTAACTTGAATTTCCTTCCATAGGATATCATTGCCTGCGTTTTGCTTGAAAAAGTTTCTAAGTGTTGAGTTTTGAAACATACAAATATTCCTCTAAAATCAGCCGAAATCCGAATTCTGATTTACTCACCTGTTATCAGGAGAGACCTCAGTGCTGCATCTTTCAGCCCAGTACTGATCCTCAAAAGTAATTTTAACCGTACTTACCGGTAACTTGAATTTCCTTCATAGGCTAACATTGACTGGTTTCACTTGGAAATTCTTCTAAGTGTGGAGTTTTGGAACTTTAAAATATTCCTCTAAAATCAGCCGAAATACGAATTCCGATTTACTCACCTGTTATCAGGAGAGACCTCAGTGCTGCATCTTTCAGCCCAGTACTGATCCTCAAAAGTAATTTTAACCGTACTTACCGGTAACTTGAATTTCCTTCATAGGCTAACATTGACTGGTTTCACTTGGAAATTCTTCTAAGTGTGGAGTTTTGGAACTTTAAAATATTCCTCTAAAATCAGCCGAAATACGAATTCCGATTTACTCACCTGTTATCAGGAGAGACCTCAGTGCTGCATCTTTCAGCCCAGTACTGATCCTGAAAAGTAATTTTAACCGTACTTACCGGTAACTTGAATTTCCTTCATAGGCTAACATTGACTGGTTTCACTTGGAAATTCTTCTAAGTGTGGAGTTTTGGAACTTTAAAATATTCCTCTAAAATCAGCCGAAATACGAATTCCGATTTACTCACCTGTTATCAGGAGAGACCTCAGTGCTGCATCTTTCAGCCCAGTACTGATCCTCAAAAGTAATTTTAACCGTACTTACCAGTAACTTGAATTTCCTTCCATAGGATATCATTGCCTGCGTTTTGCTTGAGAAAGTCTTCTAAGTGTTGAGTTTTGAAACATTACAAATATTCCTCTAAAATCAGCCGAAATCCGAATTCTGATTTACTCACCTGTTATCAGGAGAGACCTCAGTGCTGCATCTTTCAGCCCAGTACTGATCCTCAAAAGTAATTTTAACCGTACTTACCGGTAACTTGAATTTCCTTCATAGGCTAACATTGACTGGTTTCACTTGGAAATTCTTCTAAGTGTGGAGTTTTGGAACTTTAAAATATTCCTCTAAAATCAGCCGAAATACGAATTCCGATTTACTCACCTGTTATCAGGAGAGACCTCAGTGCTGCATCTTTCAGCCCAGTACTGGTCCTGAAAAGTAATTTTAACCGTACTTACCGGTAACTTGAATTTCCTTCATAGGCTAACATTGACTGGTTTCACTTGGAAATTCTTCTAAGTGTGGAGTTTTGGAACTTTAAAATATTCCTCTAAAATCAGCCGAAATACGAATTCCGATTTACTCACCTGTTATCAGGAGAGACCTCAGTGCTGCATCTTTCAGCCCAGTACTGATCCTGAAAAGTAATTTTAACCGTACTTACCGGTAACTTGAATTTCCTTCATAGGCTAACATTGACTGGTTTCACTTGGAAATTCTTCTAAGTGTGGAGTTTTGGAACTTTAAAATATTCCTCTAAAATCAGCCGAAATACGAATTCCGATTTACTCACCTGTTATCAGGAGAGACCTCAGTGCTGCATCTTTCAGCCCAGTACTGATCCTGAAAAGTAATTTTAACCGTACTTACCGGTAACTTGAATTTCCTTCATAGGCTAACATTGACTGGTTTCACTTGGAAATTCTTCTAAGTGTGGAGTTTTGGAACTTTAAAATATTCCTCTAAAATCAGCCGAAATACGAATTCCGATTTACTCACCTGTTATCAGGAGAGAACCTCAGTGCTGCATCTTTCAGCCCAGTACTGATCCTCAAAAGTAATTTTAACCGTACTTACCAGTAACTTGAATTTCCTTCCATAGGATATCATTGCCTGCTTTTTGCTGAAAAAGTTTCTAAGTGTTGATTTTTGAAACATACAAATATTCCTCTAAAATCAGCCGAAATTCGAATTCTGATTTACTCACCTGTTATCAGGAGAGACCTCAGTGCTGCATCTTTCAGCCCAGTACTGGTCCTGAAAAGTAATTTTAACCGTACTTACCAGTAACTTGAATTTCCTTCCATAGGCTAACATTGACTGGTTTCACTTGGAAATTCTTCTAAGTGTGGAGTTTTGGAACTTTAAAATATTCCTCTAAAATCAGCCGAAATACGAATTCCGATTTACTCACCTGTTATCAGGAGAGACCTCAGTGCTGCATCTTTCAGCCCAGTACTGATCCTCAAAAGTAATTTTAACCGTACTTACCAGTAACTTGAATTTCCTTCCATAGGATATCATTGCCTGCGTTTTGCTTGAAAAAGTTTCTAAGTGTTGATTTTTGAAACATTACAAATATTCCTCTAAAATCAGCCGAAATCCGAATTCTGATTTACTCACCTGTTATCAGGAGAGACCTCAGTGCTGCATCTTTCAGCCCAGTACTGATCCTCAAAAGTAATTTTAACCGTACTTACCGGTAACTTGAATTTCCTTCATAGGCTAACATTGACTGGTTTCACTTGGAAATTCTTCTAAGTGTGGAGTTTTGGAACTTTAAAATATTCCTCTAAAATCAGCCGAAATACGAATTCCGATTTACTCACCTGTTATCAGGAGAGACCTCAGTGCTGCATCTTTCAGCCCAGTACTGATCCTGAAAAGTAATTTTAACCGTACTTACCGGTAACTTGAATTTCCTTCATAGGCTAACATTGACTGGTTTCACTTGGAAATTCTTCTAAGTGTGGAGTTTTGGAACTTTAAAATATTCCTCTAAAATCAGCCGAAATACGAATTCCGATTTACTCACCTGTTATCAGGAGAGACCTCAGTGCTGCATCTTTCAGCCCAGTACTGATCCTGAAAAGTAATTTTAACCGTACTTACCGGTAACTTGAATTTCCTTCCATAGGCTAACATTGACTGGTTTCACTTGGAAATTCTTCTAAGTGTGGAGTTTTGGAACTTTAAAATATTCCTCTAAAATCAGCCGAAATACGAATTCCGATTTACTCACCTGTTATCAGGAGAGACCTCAGTGCTGCATCTTTCAGCCCAGTACTGATCCTCAAAAGTAATTTTAACCGTACTTACCAGTAACTTGAATTTCCTTCCATAGGCTAACATTGACTGCGTTTCACTTGGAAAGTCTTCTAAGTGTTGAGTTTTGGAACTATACAAATATTCCTCTAAAATCAGCCGAAATACGAATTCTGATTTACTCACCTGTTATCAGGAGAGACCTCAGTGCTGCATCTTTCAGCCCAGTACTGATCCTCAAAAGTAATTTTAACCGTACTTACCGGTAACTTGAATTTCCTTCATAGGCTAACATTGATTGGTTTCACTTGGAAATTCTTCTAAGTGTGGAGTTTTGGAACTTTAAAATATTCCTCTAAAATCAGCCGAAATACGAATTCCGATTTACTCACCTGTTATCAGGAGAGACCTCAGTGCTGCATCTTTCAGCCCAGTACTGGTCCTGAAAAGTAATTTTAACCGTACTTACCGGTAACTTGAATTTCCTTCATAGGCTAACATTGACTGGTTTCACTTGGAAATTCTTCTAAGTGTGGAGTTTTGGAACTTTAAAATATTCCTCTAAAATCAGCCGAAATACGAATTCCGATTTACTCACCTGTTATCAGGAGAGACCTCAGTGCTGCATCTTTCAGCCCAGTACTGATCCTGAAAAGTAATTTTAACCGTACTTACCAGTAACTTGAATTTCCTTCCATAGGCTAACATTGACTGGTTTCACTTGGAAATTCTTCTAAGTGTGGAGTTTTGGAACTTTAAAATATTCCTCTAAAATCAGCCGAAATACGAATTCCGATTTACTCACCTGTTATCAGGAGAGACCTCAGTGCTGCATCTTTCAGCCCAGTACTGATCCTGAAAAGTAATTTTAACCGTACTTACCGGTAACTTGAATTTCCTTCCATAGGCTAACATTGACTGGTTTCACTTGGAAATTCTTCTAAGTGTGGAGTTTTGGAACTTTAAAATATTCCTCTAAAATCAGCCGAAATACGAATTCCGATTTACTCACCTGTTATCAGGAGAGAACCTCAGTGCTGCATCTTTCAGCCCAGTACTGATCCTCAAAAGTAATTTTAACCGTACTTACCAGTAACTTGAATTTCCTTCCATAGGATATCATTGCCTGCTTTTTGCTGAAAAAGTTTCTAAGTGTTGATTTTTGAAACATACAAATATTCCTCTAAAATCAGCCGAAATTCGAATTCTGATTTACTCACCTGTTATCAGGAGAGACCTCAGTGCTGCATCTTTCAGCCCAGTACTGGTCCTGAAAAGTAATTTTAACCGTACTTACCAGTAACTTGAATTTCCTTCCATAGGCTAACATTGACTGGTTTCACTTGGAAATTCTTCTAAGTGTGGAGTTTTGGAACTTTAAAATATTCCTCTAAAATCAGCCGAAATACGAATTCCGATTTACTCACCTGTTATCAGGAGAGACCTCAGTGCTGCATCTTTCAGCCCAGTACTGATCCTCAAAAGTAATTTTAACCGTACTTACCAGTAACTTGAATTTCCTTCCATAGGATATCATTGCCTGCTTTTTGCTGAAAAAGTTTCTAAGTGTTGATTTTTTAAACATACAAATATTCCTCTAAAATCAGCCGAAATCCGAATTCTGATTTACTCACCTGTTATCAGGAGAGACCTCAGTGCTGCATCTTTCAGCCCAGTACTGGTCCTCAAAAGTAATTTTAACCGTACTTACCGGTAACTTGAATTTCCTTCCATAGGCTAACATTGACTGGTTTCACTTGGAAATTCTTCTAAGTGTGGAGTTTTGGAACTTTAAAATATTCCTCTAAAATCAGCCGAAATACGAATTCCGATTTACTCACCTGTTATCAGGAGAGACCTCAGTGCTGCATCTTTCAGCCCAGTACTGATCCTGAAAAGTAATTTTAACCGTACTTACCGGTAACTTGAATTTCCTTCCATAGGCTAACATTGACTGGTTTCACTTGGAAATTCTTCTAAGTGTGGAGTTTTGGAACTTTAAAATATTCCTCTAAAATCAGCCGAAATACGAATTCCGATTTACTCACCTGTTATCAGGAGAGACCTCAGTGCTGCATCTTTCAGCCCAGTACTGATCCTGAAAAGTAATTTTAACCGTACTTACCGGTAACTTGAATTTCCTTCATAGGCTAACATTGACTGGTTTCACTTGGAAATTCTTCTAAGTGTGGAGTTTTGGAACTTTAAAATATTCCTCTAAAATCAGCCGAAATACGAATTCCGATTTACTCACCTGTTATCAGGAGAGACCTCAGTGCTGCATCTTTCAGCCCAGTACTGATCCTCAAAAGTAATTTTAACCGTACTTACCAGTAACTTGAATTTCCTTCCATAGGCTATCATTGCCTGCGTTTTGCTTGGAAAAGTCTTCTAAGTGTTGAGTTTTGAAACTATACAAATATTCCTCTAAAATCAGCCGAAATCCGAATTCTGATTTACTCACCTGTTATCAGGAGAGACCTCAGTGCTGCATCTTTCAGCCCAGTACTGATCCTCAAAAGTAATTTTAACCGTACTTACCGGTAACTTGAATTTCCTTCCATAGGCTAACATTGACTGGTTTCACTTGGAAATTCTTCTAAGTGTGGAGTTTTGGAACTTTAAAATATTCCTCTAAAATCAGCCGAAATACGAATTCCGATTTACTCACCTGTTATCAGGAGAGACCTCAGTGCTGCATCTTTCAGCCCAGTACTGGTCCTGAAAAGTAATTTTAACCGTACTTACCGGTAACTTGAATTTCCTTCCATAGGCTAACATTGACTGGTTTCACTTGGAAATTCTTCTAAGTGTGGAGTTTTGGAACTTTAAAATATTCCTCTAAAATCAGCCGAAATACGAATTCCGATTTACTCACCTGTTATCAGGAGAGACCTCAGTGCTGCATCTTTCAGCCCAGTACTGATCCTGAAAAGTAATTTTAACCGTACTTACCGGTAACTTGAATTTCCTTCCATAGGCTAACATTGACTGGTTTCACTTGGAAATTCTTCTAAGTGTGGAGTTTTGGAACTTTAAAATATTCCTCTAAAATCAGCCGAAATACGAATTCCGATTTACTCACCTGTTATCAGGAGAGACCTCAGTGCTGCATCTTTCAGCCCAGTACTGATCCTGAAAAGTAATTTTAACCGTACTTACCGGTAACTTGAATTTCCTTCATAGGCTAACATTGACTGGTTTCACTTGGAAATTCTTCTAAGTGTGGAGTTTTGGAACTTTAAAATATTCCTCTAAAATCAGCCGAAATACGAATTCCGATTTACTCACCTGTTATCAGGAGAGAACCCAGTGCTGCATCTTTTAGCCCAGTACTGATCCTCAAAAGTAATTTTAACCGTACTTACCAGTAACTTGAATTTCCTTCCATAGGATATCATTGCCTGCTTTTTGCTGGAAAAGTTTCTAAGTGTTGATTTTTGAAACATACAAATATTCCTCTAAAATCAGCCGAAATTCGAATTCTGATTTACTCACCTGTTATCAGGAGAGACCTCAGTGCTGCATCTTTCAGCCCAGTACTGGTCCTGAAAAGTAATTTTAACCGTACTTACCAGTAACTTGAATTTCCTTCCATAGGCTAACATTGACTGGTTTCACTTGGAAATTCTTCTAAGTGTGGAGTTTTGGAACTTTAAAATATTCCTCTAAAATCAGCCGAAATACGAATTCCGATTTACTCACCTGTTATCAGGAGAGACCTCAGTGCTGCATCTTTCAGCCCAGTACTGATCCTCAAAAGTAATTTTAACCGTACTTACCAGTAACTTGAATTTCCTTCCATAGGATATCATTGCCTGCTTTTTGCTGAAAAAGTTTCTAAGTGTTGATTTTTTAAACATACAAATATTCCTCTAAAATCAGCCGAAATCCGAATTCTGATTTACTCACCTGTTATCAGGAGAGACCTCAGTGCTGCATCTTTCAGCCCAGTACTGATCCTCAAAAGTAATTTTAACCGTACTTACCGGTAACTTGAATTTCCTTCATAGGCTAACATTGACTGGTTTCACTTGGAAATTCTTCTAAGTGTGGAGTTTTGGAACTTTAAAATATTCCTCTAAAATCAGCCGAAATACGAATTCCGATTTACTCACCTGTTATCAGGAGAGACCTCAGTGCTGCATCTTTCAGCCCAGTACTGATCCTGAAAAGTAATTTTAACCGTACTTACCGGTAACTTGAATTTCCTTCATAGGCTAACATTGACTGGTTTCACTTGGAAATTCTTCTAAGTGTGGAGTTTTGGAACTTTAAAATATTCCTCTAAAATCAGCCGAAATACGAATTCCGATTTACTCACCTGTTATCAGGAGAGACCTCAGTGCTGCATCTTTCAGCCCAGTACTGATCCTGAAAAGTAATTTTAACCGTACTTACCGGTAACTTGAATTTCCTTCATAGGCTAACATTGACTGGTTTCACTTGGAAATTCTTCTAAGTGTGGAGTTTTGGAACTTTAAAATATTCCTCTAAAATCAGCCGAAATACGAATTCCGATTTACTCACCTGTTATCAGGAGAGAACCCAGTGCTGCATCTTTTAGCCCAGTACTGATCCTCAAAAGTAATTTTAACCGTACTTACCAGTAACTTGAATTTCCTTCCATAGGATATCATTGCCTGCTTTTTGCTGAAAAAGTTTCTAAGTGTTGATTTTTGAAACATACAAATATTCCTCTAAAATCAGCCGAAATTCGAATTCTGATTTACTCACCTGTTATCAGGAGAGACCTCAGTGCTGCATCTTTCAGCCCAGTACTGGTCCTGAAAAGTAATTTTAACCGTACTTACCAGTAACTTGAATTTCCTTCCATAGGCTAACATTGACTGGTTTCACTTGGAAATTCTTCTAAGTGTGGAGTTTTGGAACTTTAAAATATTCCTCTAAAATCAGCCGAAATACGAATTCCGATTTACTCACCTGTTATCAGGAGAGACCTCAGTGCTGCATCTTTCAGCCCAGTACTGATCCTGAAAAGTAATTTTAACCGTACTTACCAGTAACTTGAATTTCCTTCCATAGGAATCCATTGTCTGGTTTTCAGCAGAAAAGTTTCAAAGTGTCGATTTTCACAAACTACAAATATTCCTAAAAATCGCCTGTATGACTTAAACGCATTCTTTCAACTGTTTACAGGAGATGCACCAGTGCTGGATCCAGGATCCAACACTGAGTAAGAAAAAGTAACGATAACAGTTTTTAACTTCTAAGTGAATTTCCTTCCATAGGATAACATTGGTGATTCTATGAGAAAAAGTTTCTAAGTGTGAACTTTTAAAGTACAATAATATTCCTTAAAAATCACGACTGTAACCAAAACGCTTTTACTCAACTGTTTACAGGAGATGTCCCAGGACTGAATCTAGGATCCAGTAATGTGGTTAGAAAAGTAATCCATAAAGTAACTAATTGCATTTAACTAGAAATTCACATTGAGCTGAATGTTGCATTGTGTTTGAAAATGTGTTGCCCATTGCAACAACTGTAACTACTGTACTTAAAAGTCTATTGCCTATGTGCAAAGTAATTAAACTAAAGTAATTCATTCTGAGAAAGTATTTTTGTAATGTAATGTATAATGTAATTACAATGTAATTTAAAAATAAAATATGTAAAAAAAATTGTTTCTAAAAAATTTGGAAATTAGTATGAAAATTTTTTATATAACAATTAATACATTTAAAAATTGTCATTTACAAAACCTTTGAAATTCACTGAAAAACTGTAGGTTTCAGACATGTTATAGTTACAAATTAGCATTTAAAAAACCTTTGAAATTCACTGAAAAACCATAGGTTTCAGGGACGTTATAGTTACAAATTAGCATTTAAAAAACCTTTGAAATTCACTGAAAAAACCATAGGTTTTAGGGACAGTTATAGTTAGTTGGACATTGCACTCGTACAAAACCCGTGAAATTCCCCTGCTATAGTTAGTCCAGCTAACTATAACTCGCGCCCCGCAATGCACTGCTGATGACGTCACATATTACATCACTCATGACATGGTCAGTGACATCACTGATGACATCACTGATGACATCTCAAATGACATCACTGATGACATCATCCACGTGATAATCTGATGCACCTCCTCACACCCTAATATAACCTTTGATACACCCACTCTAAATTACAGACTGCCATTCGCAAAACCATAGACACTCCAACACCAATAACTACATACCCACTGACTGATTCTTAGGTCTACGCACACATCCACTCACTCACCCGTACAGTCACTCATACTTACGGTCACTCAGTACAGGACTATCATATGCACTCATACTCCTATATAGACACTCAAACACCGCCACTCATCCATAGAGGTACTCACACACCTAGTCAGTCATGCAAATAATTAAACACACTACCATTTACTCACCTATACAGTTATACACACACCAGCTCACTTACTCATACAAATAGTAGCACATTCTTACGCTCTTATACAATCACTGATACAAGCACACACTCATCCATACAGCCACTATCACAATCACTCACTCTCGCTTATAGCTATTTATATACTCCAACACACATATATACTGCCTTTCACATATGTAGTTACTCACACATGTACCACTGGGACATACATTCACTCACTAACACACTCTTACACACACTTACCCACCCATACAGTCTATCACAGTTGCACTCTTGAAACCATCCACCCAGTGAATCACCCACTCACACATCTATTCACAGAGTTGCACACACCCCTCCCACACAAACACTCAGGCACCCATACAGATACTCAGACAAGCATTCAATAACTCATATAGACACTCATGTTGCTATTCACAAACACATGCAGCCACTTACACAGCAACAGACAGACGGATACAGACATTCACCCAGTTTAGTCACTAACCCATGCATTCAGTAAGATACGTTAAATCACTCACTTATAGAGTCAGTCACGCACCTACTAAATCATCCATACAGACACTTACACACCCACTCATTCTTCAATACGTCTTTTCCTATATATATTAAAAATATATAAACTTTACAGAAACACACAGTCACTGGATGATGTCATCAGTGATGTCATCAGTGATGTCATTTGAGATGTCATCAGTGATGTCATCAGTGATGTCACTGACCATGTCATGAGTGATGTAATATGTGACGTCATCAGCAGTGCATTGCGGGCGCGAGTTATAGTTAGCTGGACTAACTATAACGGGGGAATTTCACGGGTTTTGTACGAGTGCAATGTCCAACTAACTATAACTGTCCCTAAAACCTATGGTTTTTCAGTGAATATATATATATATATATATATATATATTTATATTCATCACCAAAGTAATTCTCTATCCCCTTTTCCCTTTTTGTGGCACATGACAACGGCGCCTGAAATTTGTCTGTGATAAACACTGACACATTTTGCATGTAAAAATCTTCTTTGCTTTTGCTGCTTTACACTGATGCTTAACAGTTTTAATGTTAAACATGTAAAACAGCAGTGATTGTTTTACACATTTGCTATGGATGTGTACATTATTCATAAAATGCTCCATTAAGTGGATAAAGAATATACTTGTTCCTTTAAGAACATGGTTGGCCGACTCAGCGGCAGTCTTAGGCTTGAGTTATGGAACTAGTTTTCCTGCATATTGGCAACAGTAACTTTGACTCAGTGTGACTTTCAAGCAGACAGCCCTGTGCTTCTGAATACTGGACAACACTGTACTTCTTATGTCTTTGACTCGTGCGCAGGGAAGAGCGACTTGAAAAAGTAAAGTTCTTTCCTGGACTGATGGGGTCTATTGTGCTCTCATTTACCACTAGCAGAAAAAGAAAAACATGCTCTCCTTCTAAGTAAATCGGCTCCTTCCTGATCAGCAATATGGATGCCCCTAGTCATTGGCCTGTACAATTCATCATTTAGACTATTCGGCCAATGACATCTTTCATGGGTGATCATTCAGAACCTGTAGGCTTGCACTTCCTTTGCGTAAGGCCCCATTGTTTGGGTACTGTTGACAAAGGCAAAGCTTGATTAGAGCTTGCCTTGGGTCAACCCCATTACTCATGTTACAAGCACACAAAAAAATCTCAGCAAAATACTCTCTGAAATTCTCAGCAGCCTTCCATCCAGTGAATACTTGTTCCCACCCAGATAAGGCTTGTTAGCAAACATTGAAAGACATGTATCTTTTTTGTCACGACCATCACACTTAGGGCCAAATTTCTGTTCTGACGACCGAGTATTCACTATTGGCCTGGCGGAGGACTTTACGTCTGCCAGGCCGTGAATACTCTGTCTGCCAGATTGATAAATTACTTCCAAGCAGACGGTCATTTATAAAGGCATTGGCACTGTCACGGCGGGTACTGCCAATCCGATTTACTGTTTGCTGCAGGACTTCGCTGGGTGCCCTCCTAGCACCTGAAAATCGCCCTAGGTGATGCCAATTCTTGCTCGTCAACTTACTGCTGGCAAGCCGCATGCAGAAATGACTCCGCTATGCATCGGTTGGTGGAATTTGGCCGAAACTCTGCGTTACTGGCCAAAATGACGCCTACTCTCCTCTCGGAGCAGAATTTATTGCCCACCCCTAGTTTCAATGGGCCCCTCAGGGCCTCAGGCCCTGGTGCCACGCCACCTGCTGCACCAATGGTAGCTATGCCCCTGCGGATTAGTTTTGTGGCACCAGTGGTGGAGGAAAATAGTTTATTTGAAAATTAATGTGGCCCATTCTCTTAGGCTGCTTGACTGTGTTATGCATGTAATATCCGAGTAGAAGTCAGCAGGGACCTCGAGAAAGAATCATCCATTTTCAGTACTGAAGAGAATTCAAACGGCATGTGACTGACGCGGAGAACTGGAGGCAACGTGGAGAGAGAGGTTCTAGGTCAGACCCCGAACAGGGATTGTTCTGAGCCTCATCTGACGTGAATATGTGCATATGCCTCAACCCACCACATCACCAGTCGATAAAACTCTAGTTTCAACAGAGTAGTTTGCTAGATATCGACATCCCAAAGACCCTTTCTCAATTTTTCAAGAAGTTTAAAATGTTTTCGATGATCGTAGCGCTTCTGTAGGAACACAAGTAAACGCCACCCTCAGCCCTTGTAGAGAGTCTGTTAGACAGAAGAAAGAGAAAATAAGGGAGTGAAGGAGCTGATAACAGCACTTATAGTGACTTGAATAAGCACAAGTAAATTAAATCGACTTAAAAAGCATCCAATGAGAGGGTAGGGTAGTCCAAGTAGAGGCGTTGTCTCACATTCCATCAAAGATGCCTCAAAGCTGCTAAGACAGCCCATTTAGTTAATGTGCCACCGGCAGAAAAATGTTTGCAAGCCTTAACTCACCAATGTCAAACCCCACGGGAGGTGACTCCACCTTTCAGCATTGTAAGGACAATAACATGAGTACCACTGAGCTGGGAAACAGTAGCATCTGGTCTCTGCAGCTGGTCATAGAGGTGGGCGATCCCACAAATTTAAAGGGAGAGCTGAGCTAGAGCCGATCCAAGGGTCTGGTTTGGCACTTAGAGCCCGTGCACGAGCCGAGCCCTGAAAATGTTTACGATGTGAATCATACAACACACCAGTAGTGGCCGGCAATGCTCGAGGGTTGGGGGTGGGCACGAGGGGTCGCGGGGGATTAGTGGGTGGGTGTCCGGGGGATTGCGGGGGAAATAAAAATAAAATAAATAAAATTAAATTAAACTTACCTTTCCGCCGGGTCCTGCATCTTCTCTGCTCCTGCTCTCCTGCCTCTGACAGGAACAGGAAAGAGGCAGCCAGGCTCCCTCCCCTAATTCAATCTCAACGCTGCAAGCAGCATTGTGATTGGTCCGGACGCTGCCCAGCCAGGGGCTAGTGGGGTGGGCATGTTCTCCATGCAGGCTGCAATGCAGCCTGCTTTGAGAAGGGCAGAGTGCGCATGACTGGTTTTGGCAAGGAAATAAAACATAAAATAAATAAAATTAAACTTACCTTTCCGCCGGGTCCTGCATCTTCTCTGCTCCTGCTCTCCTGCCTCCGACAGAAACAGGAAAGAGGCAGCCAGGCTCCCTCCCCTAATCCAATCGCAACGCTGCAAGCAGCATTGTGATTGGTCGGGACGGTGCCCAGCCAGGGGCTAGTGTGGTGGGCATGTTCTCCATGCAGGCTGCAATGCAGCCTGCATGGAGAAGGGCAGAGCGTGCATGACTGGTTTTGGAGGCCCGAGAGGGCCGACCAAACAGTCTTTGAGCACTCAGGATTGGGCAAACCACTCCTCCCCTGCCATGCTCAGAGAGCAGAGCAGCTGCCCGCAATGCGCGAAGCAAACATAAAATGGTAATAACTAAAAGTTATTACCATTTTATGTTTTGGATTTCTCGCACTGCGAGAAAGCAGTTGGGCGATGCTCCTCCTCCCTAGTGGAGGAGCCACCCCTGCAACAAACCACGTAAAATACGATAAAGTCTCTTCAAAATTCAAAAAAGTGTGTCTCTTTAATGCTCTGAAGCCTTAACATCAATGTTACATTATAGCAGTGCACTGAAAAGTACTTATTAACAGTGATCGTTTTTAGACAAGAACCATTAGTGAACTAAGAGGCAAGACAGTTGTTATGTAAATCCTATAGGTGGCCCAGATTATTATAGAGCAACATTATAGTCTATTAAATAAAAGTCAATACATTTTTGTACACCTGGTACTCTGAACTCCCATATTTGAAAGTGCATGCATACACCTCTATGAATTGTATTGCAGTTTTTGTACAGCGCAAACTTGTCCAAAAGTATTGCAGCACTTAACACGAGTAGCAGTTACGTTGCACACGGTTACGTTCATTTTTGACAGGTACGGAGAAACTAGTGCAAGTGCCCGAAATCACAAGATGTTGAGTTGAGGACGACTCTCTAACCGAGTTCCCTAGGTCCAAAGGCGGTAGCTCTGGGGAAACAGTAGCTCTGGCCATAGTGCCACATCCTGGGTAGAGTGTGCGTGACAGGATGGAGCCACATGAAAGCTTGGCTTGTTATGGGCTCGAGGTTCCAGCCGGACCTCGAGCTGAGCCAGAGCCATGCTTCAGGCTCAAGCCTGGCTCGAGCTTTGACTGGCTCACCCACCTCTAGCTGGTCGTGCACATAACCAAATGTTTTAAGAGGCGGGCTCTCCTTTCAAAGGAGCAGATTAAATGTATTCAACTTTGTGTTCAGTTCTGTAACCTCATTCTACGGAGCGCCTAACAGCTCGCGACTTGTTTTGTCACCGTACTGCAGTTAGAATACATGTTATATTGAAAGGTGTGTTATAGAATCATGTTTGTCAAAATCAGCAAGCTGTGAGGCATGGACTAACTCCACCTAGTTTTGTAATATATAAACCTACCCCATTACTTTTATGTAAAATACAGAGATGGCTGTGTGACCTTATTTTACGCTTTTAGGTGTGTGCTGTTTACTGTTCATTATGAAGTTCACTGTTTTGACACCTTTTTGCAACCTGTTTTCATTGGACTAGCATTTGCAATTTCATTATTCCACTGCGTCTCACAAACTCTGAATATGTTGCACCGTTTCTACTTTTGCACAGTGCAATGCCCTGGAGAGGCGTGCAATTTAAAGCGTTGCACTTAAAAGGATTCCTGGCTTATATTTTTGGGCCACTCACTAATGTAAACCCATCAAATATTTGCCTTGTCAGCAGCATTCGAAGTGTTGTCTCCTGACCTCTGCCTGATCCTGTACGAGTCATTCATAGAAGGAAGCACTTATCTGCATCTCCTGTCCAGCTCATTAGAGCCCCTTACCTCCTAGTGACCGCCATGTTGCAGACTCGCTCTTGTGCCCAGACTTCTGTCTGAGGCCATTTTAAACCACAGGCCTGTAATTGCAATCACGTCTGGGCATGTGGTTTTCATTTGCTTCCCTTTAAATGCTATCTCTTCTCACATCCAACAGATACAAAGAGACTCTTCGTTATTTTGTCCTGTGGAACTCCTCCTAATTCCAGACTTGTTGGATGTATTTATCAATCGGAGAAGAAATCTGATCGTAAACTAAATAAAACACTGGTACATAAACTGCCCTTTAATCTTAATCTCTGGTCCCATCTATAAATGTGACCCTGTTGTTTTCGTTGACTAGGATCGCATTTTCCATTTAGCTGAGTTTATTTACCATGTGAACAGCTCAGCCACTGTCGTTATGCTAGTGACATGTCTATCTGTTTTCTCTCTTCGCATTGAAACTACTCTGAATATTAAAAAAAAATCCATTGCTTCTTATTAGCGAAAAATGCTTTAGGAATCAGACGCAATTAGAACCTGCAAAGATGTGGAACTCTTTAGCAAAATTCACCTTAGCCTCCATACAAAATCATATTTGTGCAGCATTATGTATAACGTAGTACTCTAACAAGTTGCAAAAATAAATGGTCGCTCTAACATGGAGTGCAGTTGTTCAGTATGGCAAAATAGGGGAGCAGTGAAAATAAATGTTGGCCTACAGTACCACAACAGCAAAGTGTAGCACTGAGCAAAATATTAATGATGATGAGTGCTAGCAGAATAGTAAAAGATTAACAGGCACATGCATCAAGCCAAAAAAGCCTCGCAAAAATTGCGATTCGCAAAAAATGGCCGTTTGCGAACGCAATTCAACCTTTTCCGATGCAGGAACCCATTTACCGAAAAACAAACAGTTTCGCTAAAATAAGGAATCGCAAAATTAGCGAGTACCAATAATGCGAATCCTTATTACCGAGTCCCTGTACAGCGGCCGCAAATAGCAATTAGCTAATAAAAACTCGCAATCCAATGCATGTAAACTCGCAATTAGCGAATCGCATGAAAAACGCTATTTTGCAAGTGCAGAATAAGGGGAATCACAATCAGGTGGTAAAGTAAAAAAAAAAAATCGCACAGGTGCAAACCCTCTGAAACGTATTTAAACTGACTCAGAAGGCCCCTGAAGCCTTTCACAATGTCAGCGCCTACGTGATGGCGAGGAGGATGAGGATCCATGCAGCAGCCCAGTGCAGAAGGAGAATACAAGATCGGAGTTTCAAAGTGCGCATCACATCACTGGGACAAACAGAAGATTTAATGTATGATAAGTACAGGCTGAACGGTGCAATGATCCTACACCTAATAGCAGTATTGGAACCCCTAATGCAGCGCCAGACCCGTAGGACCCATACCATCCCCGCACATGTCTAGGTTCTATGTTGCCTGCACCTACTTGCCTCAGGCAGTTTCCAGGGGGTAGTAGCCGTAGCTGGAGGGGTATCACAAAGCTCCCTTTCACGTTTCTTCAACACCTTCCTTGACACCATGATGAGAAGGATCCACACCCACATCACCGTCCCCACAAGCCAACAGGATTTGAACAAGACAAAACAGGACTCCTACCAGATAGCACAGTACCCTCATGTGATCGGCTGCATAGATTGCATGCATGTCCCCAGCAGCGATTGAAGACATTGTCAGGTACAGGAAATCCTAACACCCAATCAATGTGCAACTAGTGTGCAATGCAAAACATATCATAACAGACATTGTGGCGCAATTCCCTGGAAGCACCCATGACTCCTATATATTTCGACACAGTGGCATCCACATGTGTCTGCTCAGGGTGAATTCGGGAAGGACATCTACTTGGTGCACACATATACTTATACCATCCACCATCCACCCACACAACTCAGACAAGTGCATGGGGCAAGCTCAGCAGAAGGGCAAAGGAGACGTGCAGACATCACACAACATTATTTCTGAGGTATGTAATGATGAGACAAGACACTTAAATGTCGAACAGAAAAGTATTTACTAACATGAGCCCATGTAGTATTGTGTTGCCACACAGAAAATTGTGCAAAATAGAACCGTGATTGCATAGAAGAATACCGGAAAATAAACAAATCCATGACCTGGACATCAATCACTATAATGGTTTTGACCATGGTTACGCCACCATGGGCAAATGAAGGACGACATGTCTTCCTAGCGCTTCCTGCCACGCACCCCCAAACGCCGGTCGCCTGCATCGGCTACATCCCCTGATGTGCAACAGAAGGTGTTGTGCTGCGGGCACTGCGCCTCCTGGCAGTGGTCACTGGCACCGACAGGCTGCTAAGGCTGGATGCCTCCTCACTCCCTCCTCCCCCGTTGTTGCTGCCACCAACGGTACCGGCCTGGATCAGTTCCATGGCAGTGGTCACCTGTCCAAGGGCCCTGGACACATCCCCACAACAATGGCCCATTTCTATTTGCATGGCCACGCGACGTGACAGCAGCGCAGTGGTGCTGCAGAGCTTATTGTTGACCTGGTATAGGCCGCCATGCGCAACATGCTCTGGCGATGCCTTCTCCTCTGTGTGCTGTGGCCCTCAAGCTTCAGCCTGATGAGCTCCTGCATGCTTGAGTTGGTCTGCCTATTTCCCTCCACAACCGCTGTGGTTAGTTCCCGCACACTGTCTGTCATGAGGCTGATGTTCTTTGCCAATTTTGATATTTGTAGCTGGATTGCCCCCATGTGTCTTGCTTGCATGCGCTGCACCCGCAACATTTGGGACTCCACGCCACCCCACACATTTGGAGCCTGGTCTTCCTGAGCAGCAATGCGGGCCCTTGAACTGCGCCTCTGTCCACGTTGGACTGGTGCCTGGGATGTAGGTGTTGTGTTCACATGAGGCTGGCTGGTCACAGGAGTGGGTGCAGTAGCCAGCTCTGATTCCATGGGCTGCAGTGATGGTACTTGTGCCCTGCGTTTTGTGGGTGCGGGGTGTGTGCTTGCTGGGGCAACTGGAGTCTCCACATCAGTCTCAGCAGGAATCTCGGAGATGTGTAGACAATCACTGTCTTCCGAGTCTACTTCAGCTGCATCTGTGATGTGAAACAGTGCAATGTTAATTAGTGTTAAGGTTACTATTGTGTCACATTAAGCATACTTGGCACACATTAAATCACTGACTGTAATCACTGACTGCCATGCAGTGTTGGCGTGTTTCACTTGCCATTGTTGTGTTTGACTGCCCACTTGACTGACATGCCTACAACTCCCATAATGCATTGGGTGTATGTGGGAAAACGTGGACTGGAGTTTGACCTGTACACTGGGGTTGGACTGGGGGTATGTGCACAATTGAACTGTACTTTGAAGTGTATGGTTGCATTCATCTTACCTTGTGTGGTACTAGCCACGCCGGATGTGTCCAGCTGGGACACTCCCACCACTGCTTCGGGCTGGATTGTGGCCTCCACCAGGTCCTCCAGGGCTGTGTTGCCTGGAATTGTAGATGTGCCCCTCCTGTGGCCCTGGCCTCCTTCAGCCTTTCTGAGATTCGCTGCCTTGGCACGGCTACGCAGGTCGTACCACCTCTTCTTGAGGTCATCTATGCTGCGGTGTGTGACTCCCACAGCATTGACCTTGTTCTTGATACGCAGCCATATCCTGCGTTTTTCTGCCTCTGGCACTTTGAGTGAAAGTTTCCCAAAGAGCTTGTCATGGCTGTTGGACACCTCCTCAATGAGGTATTCCAGTTCTCTTTCACTGAATTTCAGTTTTCTCTTCCTGGGCGTGGCACTCTCCCCTGATGTTGTCTGATCCATTGTTGTGCACAGGAAGTTGCAGCAAACAGACTAGGATGATGAATCAGCTAAGCTCCAGCACTCTGCTTCTTCCTCTCACTTCCTCTGGGCACTGAATGAAGCATGGGCTGGATGACTTCCTGGTTGTGATGTCATCAGCATGCTTCCAATGCGACGCGCTTTGCGAAATCGCTAATTGCGAAATCGCTAATTGCGATTTCGCACAAAGGGAAATCGCAAAAGGTGTTTATTTGGATTTTGCGCGTCTGTTTGGTGAAATCGCTATTCAGATTTGCGATTATTACCGAATTGGTTATTTTTCGCAAACGGGTTCATGCATTGCGGATAGCGATTTCTAAATAGCGATTCCTTATTAATCGCTATTTAGGAATCGCTATTTCTGATTTTGATGCATGTGCCAGAATGTCTCAAATTTCATATAGCAAACTTAAATAATAACAAATATATGAACAATGTTAATACCGATAATAATTAAGGGCGGTCGTTGAACTCCGCTCTGCCAGTGAAGTTTGTAAAGTTTTGCCAACTCCGCTCTCCTCTGTGAGAGCGAAGTACGGCAAACAACTCAGTTTCCGCTGCGTGGCGGAGTTTGCCCCCGGACACCGTCAACCCCTAAAGCGATATGGCCGTCAGAGGCACAAGGCAGGATTCTCATCTGAATAAGCCCACTATCCAGGCCTGAGCAGCCGAGCAAGCCCAATGCAGATTATAGGCCTCCGACAGGTCGAGTCTCTCACCTCCAGCCACAGGTTGAGCCTTATGAATCCCGGCTTTGCACCCGTCTGAGTGAGGCAGGCCACTCCTACCTGTCACAGCCGCGCTGCACTTCTCTGCCGGACTCCTCACCGGTAGCCTGCAACGCTGCAGCAGGAATATGTACCAGGCCTTGGGTTCAGGTCGCTACCTCCCAGCAACGTCTGCTCCACTCCGCAACTGTACTCCTAACAATTTGTGGTCGCAAAGACTACAATTTTGTGTACCTTATACGTCACTGCATTAAACAATACCCTACTTTGACCGTGTGTACTTCTTCTATGTCTATGACTGCCTCACGCCTGCTATAGAAACAGAGAAGGTCCTCCTGACTCAGTCCGAGGGATTCAGCAAAATGGCTCAGCGGGCCGGTCCATTGCACTTACTACAGAAGAGGTGCATGGGGTAATTAAACATTGTATTTATTTATTTCCTATTTTTCGTAAAGAGAACACGACCAAGGCATCCTCGGCATGATTAATGGTGGCTGCAAAGTATTGCACAGGGGTCTCAAACAGTAGCACTGTCCACATTTCTACCCAGCAGCATTGCAACCCAGGCTAAAAAAGCATGTGTGCGCCGAAGAGAACTGTTCCTTTGGCAAGTGATCGTGCCGGCTTCATTGTGAAGTTGGTTTTGCGGTACTGTCGCTCATGATGGACTGTGAAGATGCCCCACATCATTACTTGCCCATTTTGTGAGAGCCCCAAAAGCCTGGTTCTGAGGAGCTGACATCCCAAGTAGCTGGCATGAGGAGGTGCAGTAGCAGAGAGAGAGTGGCTTTCAGGTGTAGAGTAGGGCGGAGCGGAACTACGTGGAATTCCACAGAGTTTATATGCAACTCCACGGAATTCTGCATACTGCAACTCCACGAACTCCGCTCCACCCTTAATAATAATAACCGCTCTAATAATATTAAAGGGACAAAGTTCCCCCTACTGTACATTATAAGGATATTTCAAGTCACCAAGGAGTTCCATAACCATATAGAGGACCGAGGCCGAAGGCCAAGTTCCTTTATAAGGTTATGGAACTCTGAGGTGACTTGCAATATCCTTATCATGTACAGCAGTGGGTACTTTATTCCATATAATACATGATCATACCATCACCTTTCCCACAAACCACTTAAAACCTTGGTCTGTAGCTCTTTCATATGAAAGAGAGAGCATGTTTGCAAACATAAAGAATAAAAATAGACCCTCTAGTACAAAAATTAAACACATAAAACACCTGGTAGATATTTTTGGGAAAAAGATGTTAGAAACAGTTCAACACAAGTCAGTTAAAAAAAAAGCTGCAGTAGCTCCAAATATGGAAAAATTCGAACTTTTCTATAATTATCTAAGGCATGCAAAAAATAAACATTCTAAACAGCATAGAAAAAAACAAGTTAGAAAAATAGAGAAAAAAGAAAAGCAACGTTTCATTTTTGTTGCTTTAAACAGCTGTTCCATGACCTGATTTGCCTTACACCTGGCTCTGGTAGCATGCATTTTGACGTCAGAATTTGACTGTAATAACTTATTGCATTTGAGTTCTGACTTCTTTTCTTTATAATCCGCGACTGGGTGCGTCACAACTCATTGAATATATAAGGGATAAAGTACCCCATGCTGTACATTATAAGGATGTTGGAAGTAACCATGGAGTTCCATAACCATATAGAGGAATGAGGCCAGAGGCCAAGTTCCTTTATAAAGTTATGGAGCTCCAAGGTGACTTGCAATATCCTTAACCTGTATGCCAGGGAGTACTTTATCCCATATAATACATGGTCACACCATCACCTATCCCACAAAGCACTTAAAACCTTCATATGAAAGAGAAGGCATGTTTGCAAACATAAATAATAAAATAAAACCTCTAGTCTAAAATGATACACATCAAAAACCAGTAGATATTTGTTGCAAACAGATATTATAAACAGCTCAATACAAGTCCGTTTAAAAAAAAAAAAGATGCAGTTGCTCGGAATGAGTAGAAACATGCAAAAAGATGCTAGCTTTTCTCTAACTATCTAAGGAGTGCAAAAATAAACATGTTCTCTCTGCTTGTCATTGTAAGCTAGAAAAATAGAGCAGAATAATGAAAAGTAACATTCCAGTTTCCTTGCTTTATGCAGCTGTTTCATTTATGCTCCATGACCTGACCTGCCTTTCACCTCACTGCTGGCTCTGGCAGCAGGAATTGTGACACCAGAACTCGACTGTAATAACTTATAATAGTCAAGTTCTTATTTTTTCTTTATAATTGGCTACTGGGTGCATCGCAAGTCGCTGATTATAAAAAAATTAGAGCCTGGCGTTTATACAGGGATTACAGAATACCATAAATTACAAAGAAATAAGAGACAGGCATTTATACACTGATAGCAGTATCCCATGTATTATAAACATATTATGCTCGGAATTAATTTGTCAGTTAATCAATAATTCCTTGAAAATGCAGATAATGTTACAAAAATATATAGAGTCCAATAAAAAAACACTATTTTTTAATCATTGTATAACACTGGAAGCAATAATTCCATGGAACTGGAGCCATCTCTCTAAAATCAACAATGCAGGCTGTACTGCCAAGGAGGAATGCAATATCCAGAATGGCTCCATTTTAGAACACCTCTCTTTTCAATAAATTTACTTTAGGTGGAAGGTCATCCTCCGCAAAGACATACAAGCTCTGGAACTGACTCCCGAAGAAAAGAAGCATAATCAGCAACAACCTTATACTAAGCAGGGCTGTAAAAATCTGGTTTTCTTGAAACATAGCAGTAACTAGACTGAACCTACAAGAAGTACTGAGCTGTATATGCAAGATGCAATTCTATCTCTCACGCTCCTTGTAGGAAAGTGCCCCTTTTTAGGTCTCGCCTGAGCCAGCGCGCATGCGCTGCTCTGCGAGGCATTAAGTAAGGGCTTTTGAGCTCTGAACACACGCTCGTGCGTGTGCTTTTTATTTATTAGCCCGCAATTGACCTGTGCATGTGTCTTTTTTAAAAACACAGCACGCAATTGGTGCAAGGCGGGTGATTGTCCCGCCTTGTTTGTTCCATGGCCTAGGGTCTGCGGGAGGGAGCTTTAATCCCATCTGTTTCCAATTATCGCGTTGGCGTTAATTGCAAACAGATGGTGCTCGCGTTTTTTTCTTGTTAAGCTCTGCGCTTGTTTTCCCTGTTACTGCTGTCACTTTCAGTCTCCTCACTAGCGCCCGAAAACCCTATGGGTATATGTACATTTTACAAGTTCAGATTACCTAACATTTTTAAATCGCACCTCATTAAATACTGGCGTGTGCTGCATATGTTGTGATGTTAGGCCTGTTATATAGTGCGCATTCTTTCCGTGTAATTGTCTGCCTGTTGTACACTTTCACCACGTGGAAATTAAAGCTGTAAATCCCCTTCCTGGGTGATATAAAAGTGTTTCGCTCAGAGTCGAAGTTGCCTCCGATGTTCACTAATATCTGCAATAAAGGGAAAGCAGAGCACACGGAGAAGGGTTAGGGCGTGAGAACCTGCCTGTCACAGCCAGAACAGCGCTCACTGACTGACATTCACTACAGTTTCAGTGATGGATTCACGCTCCAGCTTTGTACAAAGACGGGCAGCGAGCACTACATGAACAAGACATTAGCGTGTATTTTTAGATGTAGAAATGTCTGGGTTGCTGCTGGTGTATCATCGTGAAGCAACAAGCGCAACCACAGCATCACTCAGCGCAACCACAGCATCACTCAGCGCAACCACAGCATCACTCAGCATCACCACAGCATCACTCAGCCCCACCACAGCATCACTCAGTGCCACCACAGCATCACTCAGCGCCACCACAGCATGACTCAGCGCCACCACAGCATCACTCAGCTTCACCACAGCATCACTCAGCGCCACCACAGCATCACTCAGCGCCACCACAGCATCACTCAGCGTCACCACAGCATCACTCAGCGCCACCACAGCATCACTCAGCGTCACCACAGCATCACTCAGCGCAACAACAGCATCACTCAGCGCAACCACAGCATCACTCAGCAGCACCAAAGCATCACTCAGCGCCACCACAGCATCACTCAGTGCCACCACAGCATCACTCAGTGCCACCACAGCATCACTCAGCGCCACCACAGCATCACTCAGCGCCACCACAGCATCACTCAGCACCACCACAGCATCACTCAGCAGCACAACAGCATCACGCAGCAGCACCACAGCATCACTCAGCACCACCAGAGCATCACTCAGTGCCAGCGCCACCACAGCATCACTCAGCCTCACCACAGCATCACTCAGTGCCACCACAGCATCACTCTGTGCCACCACAGCATCACTCAGCACCACCACAGCATCACTCAGCGCCACCACAGCATCACTCAGCAGCACCACAGCATCACTCAGCAGCACCACAGCATCACTCTGCGCCACCAAACCATCACGGAGCACTAACACAGCATCACTCTGCGCCACCACAATGCCAGAAAGCATCACTCAGGGCTACCACAGCATCACCCAGCACCACAACAGCATCACTCAGCAGCATCACTCAGCAGCACAACAGCATCACTCAGCAGCACCACAGCATCACTCAGCAGCACCACAGCATCACTCAGCAGCACCACAGCATCACTCAGCGCAACCACAGCATCACTCAGTGCAACCACAGCATCACTCAGCGCAACCACAGCATCACTAAGCGCACCACAGCATCACTCAGCGCACCACAGCATCACTCATCATGACCACTGCATCTCAGTGCCACATAATTACACTCTACTCAATGCAACATAAATACACTCAACATAATACCAGCCAGTACCACATAATTACACTCTATTCAATACAACATAAATACACTCCACATAATAACACTGTGCCACATAATTACATGCCACATAATTACACTCTACTCAATGCAACATAAATATACTCCACATAATACCACTCAGTGTGACATAGTTACACGCCACATAATTACAATCTACTCAATGCAACATAAATACACCCCACATACCACTAAGTACCACATAATTACACGCCACATAATTACACCCTACTCAATGCAACACAAATACACTCCATATAATACCACTCAGTGCCACATAATTACACGCCACATATTTACACTCCACTCAATGCAACATAAATACAATCAACATAATACCACTCAGTACCACATAATTACACGTCACATAATTACACTATATTCAATGCAACATAAATACACTCCACATAATACCACTGTGCCACATAATTACACACCACATAATTACACTCTACTCAATGCAATATAAATACACTCCACAAAATACCACTCAGTGCGACATAGTTACACACCACATAATTACACTCTACTCAATGCAACATGAATACACTCCACATACCACTCAGTACCACATAATTACACGCCACATAATTACACTCTACTCAATGCAATATAAATACACTCCACATATTACCACTTAGTACCACATAATTACACACCACGTAATTACACTCAACTCAATGCAACATAAATACACTCCACATAATACCACTCAGTACCACATAATCACACGTCACAATTACTATATTCAATGCAACATAAATACACTCCACATATTACCACTCAGTGTCACATAATTACACACACCTAAGCATCACCTAAACATCACCTAAGCATCACGTCAGTCTGCCCTCGGAATCTGGCATCTGTTGATTCTCCCCTAGTGTCCGTCCACTGCTCGTGTTCTAATTAAATTACAGTTTTCCAACCTCCACTCCCCCGTTATTTATGTCCCGCTCCCCCATAACAAGAAGAATTATAACAAACAAGCATGAGAACAGGCAGGAAGAAGTTGCCAGCAGTACAACTGCAAAAAAACTAGAAGACATTTTTTATGTTATTATCATTTTTTAATCAGGTTGTTCAGTTGTATATATTGTCGTCTTGGTTTGTATAAAAGTAACAAAAATGCTTAACACTTTTTATTATAACTTTTCAGCATGATGCACAGCAGCCACAGTGCTCTACAACATAGCCAAAAGTTCTGGCTAAACACATAAGGTCCCAAAGGCGAGACCTATTGGCTATGCCAATGCTTGTTGAATGGTTGCCCCCCACTTTTTTACTTGATGTGCCCTGGGTCCCTGCCAATCAGGTTCCCAGGGCCTGTGTTCTTTCCCACAGCTGTACCTTTGTAACCCCAATTGGCACCTCTCTGGCCACAGGTAAGCCTTTGTAAAAGTTACCATGGGTACCAAGGGCACTGTGCCCAGGCAAGGCCCCTAATGGCTAAAGCACCTATTGTTCCACCCTTAGGGGCCCTCAACCCTAACTCCCACACACTGCCATTTCAGGCTGCGTGTTTTGGTGCAGAGAAAAGTGAAGAGTCGACATGGCATACATCCCTGTGCGCCATGCCTGCAACCCACTGCTTGGGGCCTAGGTAAGTCACCCCTCTAGCAGTGTGTACTAGCCCCCAGGTGTGGGTACAGTTGCATGAGCACTGTACCCCTACAGTGTCTAAGTCCATTCTTGCAACAATAAAAAAAGGTTATTCCCTTTGTAGAATGATTTTTACCCTATAAAATCTAACATGTATTTCACCAACTTCACACTCAAACACAAGATCCCAATCACACAGGAGAAGACCACAGTATCTTAAGTCCATTCTTGGACATTGTAAGTGCAGTAAAGCCTTAAAGAGTATATGGTCTGGGAGTTGGTCATTACGAACTCCACAGTTCCATAATGGCTTTACTGAAATCTGGGAAGTTTGGTAGCAAACTACTCAGCACATTAAACCCACACTGATGCCAGTGTGGGATTTAATGTAAAATGCACACAGAGGGTATCTTAGAGATGCCCCCTGAAAAATGACCAGCCCTGATGTGGTTCCTGAATGGCTGCCCAACATTAGCCTCCACCAGACAGGTTTCTGGACCCCTCGGTAGAGGGCCTCCGCTCTCTGGGTCCCGAAACAAAGCCCATCCTGGACAGAGGTGTCATGCCTCCTCCCACAGGATATTGGACATATCAACAAACAAAACAAATAAAACAGCAAAAGCGAGCATTGAGGGTCCCAATCACAAAATAATACAACGATCCACCTCAGAATCCCACAAGCACAAAGTAGTCCCACCAAATGTCTCATATTTTGCAGTGTTTTTGAGGCAGCCACATGCCACATACACCGGTTCCTCAATCTTCGAGCACCAGTCCATGCATCCTGCCATGCATGCTGATCCAGAGCAATCTTTAATATCCAGTTCCGGGCAGTCTCACATTTCCTCAGCAAGATCTCCAAGCCCACTAAATACCACTCAGAGCGGCTGCCCCCCCCCCCAGTTCCTCCATTAAACCCAGAACGACAATCTGAGGGGAGCAATTTATCAGCCTCCCTCACACATGTGACAAAACCCCCATAAGTTGGAACCAATACCATTGTATGACAGGGCATAAGCAGAGCACATGATAAAAATCAGCAATGTCAGCATCGCAGAGGTGACATGCGTGCGATGGAAGTTTACCTGCCTTCCACAGCCATTCCGGCCTCAAGTACGTAGTATTGAGAACATTAAGTTGAATCAAGCAAAGTCGGGAGGAGATAGCCAACTCCTGAGGCTCCATAAGTGCTTCCCTTCATTCCCCATCTTCCAGGATCCCCAACCAAGCCTCCCACTGAGTATGGAGAGGCAGGAATACATCTGGAGAGTTAGCAACCAGGGATCAATAAATCTGGGAGACCTCCTTGTGGCCCAGGGGTGACATAAGGACCTTCACCTCCATAAGACTGTACTCGGGGACCACCCTCAAATCTAGTTGGTGCTAAGATAAGGCACGATGAATCTGCAGGAATCAGAAAAACAGTGAATGGTGTAAATGAGAGTTGACCTGCAATTCGGAGAAGGAACGAATAGCAGAGCCCTGCCATATATCGCCAAGCTGGGAGATGCTGATGAGGTCCCACAGTCTACACCCTCCCAGGCCCGTCACATGATGGAGAAGAGTGACCCTTCCAAAGGGGGCACTTAAGCATGACCCTTCTCCTTCAACCAGTCCACCTCGTAGTGTTGATCCAGATCCAAAAGTCGACCCTGGTGAGCTCTGGTAAATCTTAGGGAATCTGAGACCCATATAAACGATTGGTAATCGTCTTCCATGACATAAGAGTAAGTTCCTCGTGATACACAGGAGCCTCTCGTCCTCCACAAATCCAGTCATTCAGGACCACCAAGTGGGAGGCCCAATAATAAAGCCACAGTCCAGCCTCCGCCAGGCCCCCATCAAAGGTGGATTACACACATTTATGAGAGGCTGTACACTGAACTTTATGACTCCACAAAGAGGGACTGTAAGGGCCTGAATCAGACTAAATCACGCTGAGGGAATATTGTGGGGGAAATTCAGCAAGATGTACAAGAACTGGGGAAAGACCATCATTCTAAAAAGTGCAATCCTGTCCAATAGATTCAGGGGTAAAGATGTCCAGTGGTCACGGTCCTTCCTCATACGTGTCACCAAAGGTGTAATGTTCAACGACCACGTCAGTGCGGATCAACGAGATAAATATACCAAGATAAAGAAAGCTCAGTCGACGAAGGGGTATAGAGCCCTGCCAGCCATGGTCCTGTAGGGAACCCATCAGTGGAATCAGCATGGACTTGGCCTGGTTAAGCAAGATCCCAGACACCTGCCCATAGAGGTTGAACATGTCTAAAGCCCGGGGACCCAACAACTAGGGTTTGTGGGGTAACAGCACCACATCATCGGTATAGAATGTGATGTGGTCCTCCGGCATAGTGTGTCCCCACCAGAATCCCTGTATCTGTGCATCACAGCAGATCCATGCCACCAAGGGCTCGATTGCAAGGATGAACAGGAGAGGGGACAGCCTTGTCTGGTACCCCTTTGAATCAGGAACACCTGAGAGAGAGTGCCATTCAGACACATCCACGCTGAAGCGCTGGCATATAAGGTTTGCACAAATCTGATGAATCGGGGGCCAAAACCCAGTCGGGCCAATAAGTCCCAGAGGAAATCCCAATCAACATAGTCAAATGCCTTCTTGAAATCGAGAAGGAGAAAGGAGTTGGAGCTGGGCATGAGATAGTAGTATGTCACGGCCGCCTGCACCTGCCGAATGTAATGGAGAGTCCCACAAAGAGGCATAAAGCCACATTGGTCCGGGTGAACTAGTGTGGGGATGATACAAACGAGGTGATTAGCAAGTATCTTGGCATAAAGTTTGAGTTCAGTATTGATAAGGGAGATTGGATGATACGATGCACAAGACTCAGGGGGGCACCCCAACTTGTGAAGGACCACGATTGTGGCCTCGTTCAACTCCGCTGGAAACCATCCATTAGAAATGGCTTCATTGTATAGCTTCAATAAATGGGGTAATAGGGAAGTCCTGAGACATTTTTAATAATCAATAGGGAACCCGTCTGGGCCCGGTGTCTTGCCCGAGTTTGAGTCAGAGAAAGCAGACTCAAACTCTGCAAGAGTAAAGGTTTCATCCAATTATCGCTGCGTCATCAGATGCAAGTGAACAGAGAGGCAAATCTGCAATCAGGGGAGAGGAAAACTCGCACTAGGGTCGGGTGTGGCAGGCATACAGCCAACCAATATAAAAGTTTACTGGATTTGTCACCCCAGCCATATATCCGACTCTGGGAGGAAAACCAGCATCGTCAGGATTCATTGAGACACAGTTGGCGCATGGAGGGCCGGTCCAGGGCAAGTTGATGAGGCTCAATGGGATCTTCTGGTGAAGCTACCTCTGCCTTAGCGACACAACGTTCTAGCCTTTCAGTCTGCAACAGCCGCTGCTGGACTAGATTGTGAAAATATGAGTGGTCTATACCCCTCATATACACTTTACTGGAAATCCAGAGAGTCACAGGGGACTCCACAGATCCAACATTGAGTTGCAGGAAGGCAAGACGTTCCTGAGACAAATAGTAGACTGCAGTTGTGTCAACAAGGCATCAGACACTGAGGCACCGGATCGGACAATCACCCTCGGCCTCACGACCCAGTTGGACAGTGACAGGAACGTGATCAGAAATGCCACATGGCAGAATCTAGGCACCAGCGGTAAGGAGCAAGACAGTGTCTGGCATAACGATATAATCAATATATGAGGTAGGCTTGTGTGTAGCGGAGGTGTGTGTGTGTAACCGTGGGAGTGGGGATGCGAGGTAAGCCAAATATCACAGAGACCTAGGCTAGATGCCCAATCCACAAGCCGGGTAGTCAGAGATGGAGGGCCAGTCAGAACCTTAGAACTGTTCCAGACTGGGGACATCAGCATATTAAAATCCCCACCCACAATTGTGATCCTTTGGGGACTCCAAACCAACACCTTCCAAGTGGCATCAAGCGTGGGCCAGGAGTTTGGGGGTACATAAATACTTAGCAAGTTGTAAGCGTGACCGTCAACTATCCCTTCAACTGCAGCAAATGTACCCTGAGGGTATGAGGTGCTACGAGCGACTGACATGGACTTTGGATGAGGATGGCCACTCCTCAGGACCCCTTCATGTAGCCAGTGTGATACACACTATCATACCCATAGCAGGCAAGAAGAGGGCAACGAGTGCCGAGGAGATGGATCTCCTGCAAGAGGTGAATATCAGGTGCATGCTGCTTCACAAATCCCAGGACAGCGCTGCGTTTAACCTGGTCATTAAGGCCGTTGACGTTCCATGTCATTATCTTTAAAACTGGCATGGGAAACCACGCTCACAGAAGCTGGGGCATGAGCCGAGCCTACGTCTAGGAAGAGCAGAAGGACAAGGGATCGCAGGCTGCTTAAAACCAAAACAAACATACAGGGTCAAACGGGCCCAACCACCCAAAACAATCCCCCCAACCACCCTCACGACCCCATACTTCCCCCCAGAATCATCTGTCACCACCCAAACATAACTACAAACACAAAAGTCCACCCTACGGGGCACACACACAACGTCCCACCTCCAGAGGAGACCAAATGAAGAAGGATACAGTGCTGCTGGCTCAGGAAGTATGTAAAACTTAATGGACAGTAAGGAAGCCCCAAGAGGGCCAAGTTACATCACCACCACATGTGTCCTGAGAAGAAGGTGCAGGGCCTCAGACGGCACTACATGATCCAACGTGACAGCAGCCTCCGCCTATCCAAAAGGGCCTCGTAGGAGTTCTTGTAGTGGAGGAGGCAGGGGATCCCCCGGCCCGCCTGCCCCACTGGGTTGGTCTACCTCTCCGACCGTACTGCCGGGCTCCACCACCAGCACCCTCATCAGACTAATGATCCTTCTAGTCTCCATAGCCCATTCCCATGCCACCTCAGGTGTGTCAAAGAAGTAGGATTTGGAGGCGTGGTTAACCTTAAGACGGGAGCACATAACGTAAGTCCATTGTTCTTAATTTTTGTTTGCTTTCCTGTCTCAAAAGAGTGGTGGTGGCACTGAACAAGTCGGATATAGTCCGGGAAAATTAGAATCCAGGAGGTCTGGAAGGTCGTGGATGCCAGTTTAAAGGCAAAGCGCGGGATCACATCCTGGTCTTTGTAATTCAGGACCTTCACAATCGCCGACCGTTGAGGGACCCCAGCTGCAGGCACCTCTATCGGAGATCTATGGACACGTTCCAGTACAAAACAGGAGGGCAGGTGTTTTTAGGGACCCACGACAGGATCCCTTTCTCCAAAAAGTCTACAGGAGACTGCCCTTCAATCCTTTCGGGGAATCCCGCAAACCAGAGATTGTTGCTGGGCCTGGTTTTTGGCGTCTTCTGCTCGGACTTCCAGAGTACAGGATGCCATCATACGGTGAGTCACATCCACCTTGAGTGTGAAGATGGAATCTTCGAGGTCAGAAATACACCCTTCAGTGCTGGCCAAGCGGTCCACCACGTTTCACAGACCCTGGCGCAGGAGAGCCACACACTCCCTGATCTTGGATTCCAGGGTGGATCAGGAGGCTTGGATACCCAGGAGAATGTCATTGGCTCTCAGGGTGCCCTCCGGTAAAGGGGGCAGGTGAGCCTCAGACACGCTCTGCTGAGAGGCTGGAGGCGTGCCGGTCGTAAAATTATCAATCCTGGATTGTGTGGATGATGGAGGGGGACCTCCCTTCCCCATGGTAACCAGGGAGACAAGGCAGGCTGCCAGCTAAGTATATACCAATAAGTGAGACACCGGCGTGCCAGGGGTGACAGCAGAGGCAGAGCAATACGCTAGGAGTGCACTCACGATGCACTTGCATAGGGTAGCCCAACCCCGGCAGTGCGAGCAATCGGAGACCCCACAGGCACCAGCTGGAATCCCGCAGATATAAGGAGGGGTGCCCCAGCAAACAACCTTGGCCTTACTACCGTAGTGCAGCAGGCCCCACCAATATCAGCACAGACACAAGTCGCAGGATGGTCCCATAACTCTGGCAACTGCTACCATCAGGAGCAGTGGGTGGGGGTATCCAGCAATAGCGCCATAAAATGTAACAGAGAGGGGTCCCTCCTATCCCTGGTAGCCCCTAGCCACAGGAGATAATCTGGCTCTTCATTACAGCCAGAAACGTGGAGGCAGCCCTCCCACCGACACCAGAGCTACTCAATAGCTCCTAGCAGGTACGAGCGGCCCGCTGCACAGCGTCCATGTGGCTCAAAGCTGTGCGATGATCCTGGGCAGACACACCCATCAGCAAGGCCGAGAATCGACAAAGAGGGAGGGGCGATGGAGAAACAATGCGGTACCTTCAGTCTGGGAGGCCGCAGCGGGGAGAGTCTCAACAGGTATCAGTTCTCAGCATGCTCAACAACCCTGTGACTCAGAGGGAGCGCCGAGGCCGGGTCACTCCATAGTTGGCAGCGGTCGCCGCATGGGCTCTTTGTATGGAGTGGCTTAGCTGACTCCCTTAGCGACCCTTCTGCCCCCAGGCAGGCAAAAAAGGAAGGCCCCCAGAATCTAGGGGGTAAGAGGGATGCGAGTGGTACCCAGGGGTCAGGATCAACAGCATCAGCATCCAGATTGTCGCGGATTCACCTCCGGGGAGCGAGAGCTCACAGAGGGACATTCGCCATCTTGGCCAGTCAGGCCATGCCCCCCAGGTAACTTGTTTCTTAACAACCATGCTCAACAAAGAGTGTAGACACTCTTTTATCTGTTAAATAATTTCAGACTCAAAAGCGCTACATAAATGCCAGTGCTACACTATACAATACACTGAAAATGAAAATTGTTTAAAAACATGTTTATGGCTAATAATTGCAAATAGGACAATTCTCAAACAAAGTGGGCACCTCAGTATGGTCTCCATTTTGCCTTGCGTCTTACATAATACAGAAGTTGCTGGCTAACATCCAGCAGATTCCATGTGCTGTTTTTATACCCTTACTCTTTAGGCCTATCTTTTTTTGACCATGTTTCTGAGTTAAATCTCCCCCCTATTGTGGACGACCTTGTTGTTAGTTGTTACTACGTTTTACTTGCATCAATGTAACTTTCTGTATTTACAAGGTGTTCATACCGACTTTTGGTGCAGAAATATTTCGTCATGGTTAGCTTTTAAACCTTTGTACGAACGATACTAGTGCTCAGATGTAATAATGTCAATGTATTGTGTTTTTTAAAGAGGTGCTGCTGCAGTTCAAAGGAAGTTGAACTTGCTTAAACCGCATTTCTGGCTTGTGTAACTCTGACCGGGTTATCCAAAGTTGTTCACTTGGCAAATTGAATTAGGGCTCTTTTTCCTTTCCAATCATGGTTTTCTGATATTTTGCTCTAAATTGAAACTTCCCTTTAAGTTGCCCTTAGGAAAAAAGATTTTTGAAAGATTTTATTTTGGAGAAGCTGGGAGAAGATACAGAACACTTCTGTATTCAGAGGCTAGGAGAATCCAAAGAAGATGATGGGGAGAGGAGTTGTCCTAACGTTTAGGGATTGTTCTGTTCCCCATCCCACTCTGGCAGTGGATTTACTCCAGCCCTCTGCTGGAGCAAATTTCTGACCACTTCCAGAGTAGGAAAGCATCAGAGGAGTTTGTGAATGCCCACAAACTCACAGGTTTGTGGTCAGTGACAAGCTCTCAAGGCACATCATGCTTTCCTCCACCCACTTCCACCTCTGGCATGGGGTTATCACTGTGTAGTTGCACTCTGTCATGGCTTAGAGTTTCTCAAAAGTAGATGCTTTATGCTTCTTTGCTGTTGTTTTCGGGTATTTGCCAGGTGTAAATTAAGATTAAACATATGTTAACTGCAAACATGCAGCTACGACTAAAACGTGATTTAACAGAGCCCACAGATTTGGTAAAATAAATCGGGGGTACAGCTGTTTTTTATTTTCTGTTTAGAGGAAGCAACGTTTGAATGTGCTTCCCTAAAAGCTGACATTAAAGCTCCTATTTTAGCGCTTTCTTCACTTGTAGCATTGCAGAGAACACAGATGAACTTACTGTGAACCATGAACATGGCTATTATGTTTTTATTGAGGTATATCACCTTCATTCCTACTACCACAGAGACAATATTCATACTGTGAAGACATACACGTCGTTTTCTGATGCAGCTAAAGTCATTATAGTCCAGGAAGCTAGAGGAAGAAAAACAGATACGGTTTAGGGACTATGCCCAGCATGGACTGCTGGGTGAATAATTGATCCTTGTCAGTGCAATACACAGAACTGGACAGAGTCCTGCTTTGCTGCCTATGAGAAAATTGATGGGTCAGAAGAGAAAATATATGCAGGCATTTTAGCGTGATGCACATACAATGGAAATGGAAAGTTCGAGACCCAGGGGAGGAGTAAAATAAAATCTGGTTTAGTAATTCCTGGTGGCTCATTATTTTTCAAATTTTTGTCGTTTTCACAGCTGACAGCTACAGAGGATACTCCCGAATTTCCTGCCTTTTTGAAAAACTCTACTGTTGCCCATGCTGTGAGTAGGAGGGATGTCACCGTGGCAGAGTATATACGGCACAACTACGCCAAAATACTGGTGAGTACTAGTACTTATCATGGATGGTCATAAATTCACCTGCATATAAGGAGTGTTGACAGTCCATATATTTCCCAGTCTTCCGCTTATGCTTGTACATTACTCCCTGATGGGAAGCCTCTTGATAACCAAAGCCTTGTTGTTTCTGATAATTTCATCTTCGTACGTTTCTTGACTACTCATAGTTGATGTGATATTAGGACCTAATTTGCAAAGCTTGCTGGAATCCAGAACTTCTCTTGTGCTATGCATTGCATTTCTTTATCCAGGGGTAGTCATATTTCTCCAACTAAAATTTTATGCACGAAGAAATTTTGAATTTCAACCTTGAAGATTTGCCAACAAATTAGGCAAGTGCAGTTTACTTGTGTTCAATGCAGTGTGCAGCCTTTCTTCTCCACTAACGTTGTTTCCCTGTAGTGAATCCTGTTTATATACTTGGTGTAAGACCTGAACGGCAAATAACTGCACAGAGCCAATTTTCACAAGGGCATACATCTAGACCTGATGGATTACTCTAGCCATACATCTATTTTTAACAGATATAATGATAACCAGAACAGTACTCGTTTCTTTAGTTGATTTAGGTGCGTGAATAGCATAGTTGTTACTGAACAGCAGACGTTCGTCCCTAGGGGCGGAGGGGCCATGCCCCGACCTTTTTCCTGGCACCAAGAGTCTGTCAGTCTGAACAAAGGTCAAGTCTGGCAGACAATCTTCTTGTTCAGGTCAGGCAACCAGGAGCAAAATGCGCTAAATGCACATGCTCATGGCTGCCTGGGCTGAATTTTGCCAGGCTGAGGATTTCACAGCCCTGTGGATGTTACTTCCTCAGCCTTGCAAAAGTGCCTCAAGGCCCTCCCCCTCGTGTTGAGGGGGAGCATTACCGATTGCCTCGGACCTTGGCTACAGTTATAAGCCCTGAAGTGCCCAAAGCTGAGTGTCAATCAGTGACACCTCGCCATAGAGTGGATAGGTGTCAGCCATCTCACTGACCCCAACCCAATCTGGGACGAGTGAGGGACTGATGCCTTCCCTCATTGGCTGACCTTAGGGCAGCCAATGATGGAAGGCAGCAGTGCAGCCGCAGCCCGTGCAGGGAAGAGCGGTGGGGCCGGGTGGGGGGGGGGGGATTTTGATGGACGATGATGAGGAAAAATTAATTATTTATTTAATTTTCCCTCATCATCGTCTGTCGAAATCCCCCTCCCCCACTTGGCCCCACTGCTCTTTCCTGCATGGCCCGCTGCTGCAGCAGTGCTCAACTCTCCTGGGACCTCCGAGGTTTTCCTATCCGGGAGCTGCAGGGCTGGTTAGGTTTAGGTTCTTGAATGTTTGCCGTGTGCGTGCGTATGCATATAAATGTATTAATTTGTTATGAGTGTTGTGAATGGGTGTGTGAGTGTGTGTGTGTGCATGTGTGAATGCATGGGTGTGAGTGAGTAAGTGAGTGTGTAGGTGTGCCCTCCTCCACTCGCTCACTGGTAAAAATTACCCACCACTCCTGTTATTGAAGTGTCTACTATCAGCCACATTTAGCCACAATCAGCTCAATGGGATACCAGCCTCACACGTGTAAGGTAGTAATATTTAAAATTATTTTATCATTTGAACATTCCTTCTTGGTTTCCTTGCCTTCCTCAAATATTTCAAATTCTGCATTGACACTTCCTCTATAATATAGATTCAGTTACCAGCTTAATCCTGTATTTTAGGACATTTACAGGAAACATGGCCTGAGTAGCTTCCAAGATTGTATACAGTAGTATTACTGCTCAGAGATCCAGTCAATACTGCTAGTTATTGGCTCTTAAATGTCTTATGTCTTTTAGACCTGAACCAGAACCCAGTGCACATGCAGAAAGCAAGAGGCCAGAAATATCATTATGCGGCAAACTCCAATTCCAATAAGTTTTATAATACATAAATGTACTTGCCCCTTTTATTTTCTCTTTACCTTCCAACAGTAGTTCTGCTGCACACACCACATGCTTTGAAAGATCTGTTTTTTTCTGAGAGAGTGCACAGTAGTTGAATGACTAAAATTACAGACTACAATGTGATTTATCTAACTAGTTGTCCTGCTTTAACCTTCCAGTAGTTCCTCTGATGTAGTAGTGTCAATTTTTGTCCAAGTCATTAGCACTAGTTGTTGGGTCTCATAGGACATTTGAACTTAAGGCACAAGTGAGAGCTGATTAGAATGATATGGAACATTACCTATTAATTTTTATTTGTTGGCTTCAAAGTTAGTAATAATATTAGTATATACATACAGGTTTTCTGTGGCCACTCCCAACTCCAGTCTCTCTAAAGCGGTAGTTGTCTATTGTTAGAACTACTGCAGAAAGCCTATACCAAAACTTACAGATGACACCCTTAGAAATCTGATTGGCTGCCCCATACATAACATTTTCTATGAATGTGCTGGAAACATGTAACTGATCTGGACCGCTCACATTAATGTGAGATCATTTCTAGCCACGTGGATTACAAGGGTAATTGTGTAGACAGAGATGTCGGCTGTCTAGGTTACATTCGAAAATGCCGTGAGGGGGTTTTTAAGTTGAGACATCCATAAGCAGATTCTTGGTTCCCTTCCTTAAGCTCCAGATGTCACGTGATAGTTTGAGCAGGAGGTGCACACGCTGCTAGGAGCAGGCTTGGCTCAGGAGGGATTGGAGAGCCATCATCTCCTTTGTTAAAAGTCACTAAGGCTGGCGTATAATAATTTATCCGAGTTATTGAAAACATTCCACATACTTTTTTCCAAGCCTTATGAGCTGTAATCATAATTTTGAACCGTGTTCTCTTAAAATAACTGGGTTCCCAAAATTTAAATAAAACATTTCTAACCTGTGACCCCATCACCATTTGATATATATTAGGTGCTTCTGCTAGTTGTTCTTCCTCTCCAGTCAATAAAAACCGCATATTTTGTAGGAGGCATACTAAGTAATAAAACATGAAGTTCGGGACAGCCCATCCCCCTCTCTCTAATGGCAATGTCATATATTTTGAAGCTCGTCGAGCTTTCTTTTGGCCCCAGATAAACCTATCACATAAAGATTGTAGCTTCAATATTTGCAGTCGCGTTAGCTCCAAAGGAACTGACCTGCAGCTTTATTCCCTGCGGTTTTTTGGGATGCCAAAATGGATAGCTGGCGAGACAACGGGATTAGACAGATAGGGGATATATATTGTGGGGGGTACTCGCTTCCTTTTCTGATTTAATAGAACGATATAAACTGCCAAAAAATGACTTTTTCAAATATTTACAAATGCGAGATTTTTAGTTAAGCATTACAGACATGTAATGATAACCTCTAATATTCTAGTGGAGGCAGTTAAAAAAGAGCCAAGATAGGTATACTATATAGAATACTTATTGAAACTCAGCCGGATGATATAGAGAACCAGGATGGGAAGTGGAGGGCACGGTTTGGGACCATAGATAAATATGTGCAACAATCAATCGATACGGCTGCTATAGTTCTTTTGACAGCAAGTTTACGAACTCAACACTATAAGACTTTATTTAATCTTTATCACACCCCGGCAAAAATGATGAAGTGGGGAGGGGCTCACGATGGGAATTGTTTCAGATGTCATGCGCAAAAGGCCGATATTGTACATATATTTTATGAGTGTGTAGGATTATGTCAGTTTAGAAATCATATTGAGCAGTTTCTATCAGGAATTACCGGGGTTGATGTGGTTATTTCTAAAGAGGTAATGCTAACAGGAGTTGGAGAAGGTATTAAAACAGGACAGGCTGGTTATTCATTTAGGTATTTTATATTCATAGCTGTTGCAGCAGCTCAATTATGTATTGCCTCTGTTTGGCTCCAACCTGACGCCCCATCATTTGCGATGTGGCAAGCAAAGTTTTACAATTTATTTAATTTGGAATATAGTTTGTACTGTTTGAAATCAGTGAAGCGGAAAAAATTGGGGCTACAGATTTGGGGACCCATGCTTAATCATATGGAGATATTGTTATGAATTTATATAATTTGTTATTCTGTGGAATTTTCATTTGATACTCGAGATTTAATTGATTGTATTTGTATTATATGCTGTGAATTAAAATTAATTAAAAAAATCAAAAAAAAATCACTAAGGCTATCCACATAGCCCGTCAGATCCCTCCTTGTCGCTTGGCTGCTACAGGTCAGTGGAAGCAGTATGAAGCCAAGCAGCCTTCACTGACAGCTCCTGTTGGAGGAAGTAGAGGGAACTGGACATGACCAACTTTGGTGGTAGGCCCAAGGTTTACACACCACGTTCTTGGACCTGGAGCATATCCCCTCTCTTCCTTGGTAGCTGCTGTCATTGGATGATAGCTGAAGCAGGTGCCAATGGTCTTGATTCCAGCTGTAAAGTTCAAATTATTGCTGTAAATAGAAGGTTATTGAGAGATGTGTGATGAGAGTGTTGTGATTTCTTCAGCCTGAGCCACACTCTTTGGCATGTGTCTTCTTATTGTGGGTTATTGGGCACATTTTAATCATTTTAATTGAACAAACAGACTCCAATATTCTCCTACATTCTTCTAACTGCAGCAAGGAATTCTGGCCAACGGAGTTACCAATCAAGGGAGGTGTGGGAGGTCTGCCACCACACACTACGAATACTCCTTCACGACGCCGGGATCCAAGAGAAGGCCCTGGACTGGACCACATCCTTCCTTTCCGGCAGAACTCAAAGCGTCCGCCTCGCCCCCTTCCGATCCAAGGCCACCAAGATCATCTGCGGCGTACCCCAAGGCTCCTCCCTCAGCCCGACGCTGTTCAACATCTACATGGCACCCTCGCCCACGTCGCCCGACAGCACAACCTCAACATCATCTCCTACGCCGACGACACCCAGCTGATCCTCTCCTCACCAAAGACCCTCACACCGCCAAAGCCCACCTCCACAAAGGAATGAAGGCCGTCGCCGAATGGATGAGGTCCAGCCGCCTGAAGCTGAACTCGGACAAGACGGAGGTCCTCATCCTTGGTTCCAACCCTTCAGCCTGGGACGACTCCTGGTGGCCGACATCACTGGGAACAGCCCAACACCCACCGACCACGCATGCAGCCTAGGGGTCATCCTCTACCCCACCCTCTCCATGACTAAGCAGGTCAACGCCGTTTCCTCATCCTGCTTCAACACCTTCCGAATGCTCCGCAGAATCTTCAAGTGGATCCCCACCGAAACAAGGAAAACAGTCACCCAGGCCCTCGTCACCAGCAGGCTGGACTACGGAAACGCCCTCTACGCAGGAACGACGGCTAAGCTCCTGAGACGGCTGCAACGCATCCAGAACGCCTCTGCACGTCTTATCCTCGACATCCCCTGCCGCAGCCACATCATCCCCACCTGAGAGACCTGCACTGGCTCCCTGTCAACAAGAGGATAACCTTCAAGCTCCTCACCCACGCACACAAAGCACTCCACAACTCCGGACCAGCCTTCCTCAACAGATGACTCAGCTTCTACACCCCCACCCGCCAGCTCCGCTCCACCAGCCTCGCCCTCGCCACAGTCCCCCGCATCCGGAAAATGACCGCCGGCGGCAGATCCTTCTCCCACCTCGCCGCCAAGACCTGGAACACCCTCCCCACCAACCTTCGGCAGACCCAAGACCTACTGGCCTTCAGAAGACTCCTCAAGACCTGGCTCTTCGATCAGTAGCAGCACCCCCCCACTCTTCCCCCAGCGCCTTGAGACCCTCGCGGGTATGTAGTGCGCTTTATAAGTGACCTGATTGATTGATTGATTGATTGGGAGAAAGCTGAGCTATCTTCAGACCTAGACAAGAATCTAGATCTTTATTTACCCAACTACATACTAGGAAATGACTAATGGACAACTATATTTTGTAACAGCTCAAAAGGGAGAAAGCAAGCAAAACAAGAATGGGGGCATTGGTATGTAAGGCAATTTCAGATCCTGTAAAAGGAAGCCCCAAAATGAGAATTCCGCTGGCCTATGATGCTTGGAAGGAGGTGGGAGAACAAGAGTGTAGGCGTGGAACACGAACTTCCATGTATCTAGAGGACAGAACCACCATTAGCTATTCATTTTCCTGTTTAACATAGTACAGGGTCAATTTTCATTTCAGCTTTATTCACAGTGAGGACAACAGAAAAAAGTTGATAAAAGAGTGAGAAGATGTGTACCCAGGGTCTCCCTACTATTAAAAAAAAGTTCCTCACTAATTCAGTTGTACTGTAGCAATCCAGAAATCAGTTAATGGCTGCTCCAGAGACCAGTTTTTGCAGCACATGCCATCCTTCAGCAGAGGAATATTTGTATCAACTTACTTGGGGAGAGAGATAAGCTCAGCAGTTAAATGACTGAAACCCCAGACCCAATAAATGGGAAATTACTGTGGTACCTTGTGCACAGATATCTATTAGATTATAAGCCTGTATACCAATTTTTCTTTCATATTTGCAAGGATCACCATTTCTAAGTAATGTACTATCTGCATGTTTAAGGAATAAAATCTTCGTATATTGACTTGGAAATGCTGAATGTTTCATGCGACACAGTAGACACAGATATGAAATTCACAGCCTTCACAATCAATGCCAGAGGGCAACCAGTCCCCTAGTCTTACATACCGTCCTAGAACACAGACATCAGCCCCACTTTAATTTCTGGGTAATTCTTTTAATTCATGATGGAAGACCTCACAGGGTGAAAGAAAGTAGCAGTGATAGTTGGGTGAAGATGGAGTGTTGGCTCACAGTTTAAAGATATAGCTTCAAACTCCCTTTGGCATTGGGCATCTCACCAATGCTCTCAATTTGCCTCATGAAAGCATGATTGGTCTTAAACAAAACATCATTATCTTTTCAACACAGAACTAAATATATCAGAAATCCCTAAACCCCAACAAATACCATTTCTCATTTAGAGATGATGATGTTTTGTTTGAGCCAATCATACGATTAGACTTGCGTTCCAAGGCAATGATGTGTCCCTCTTTGTATATTACATTCCCTCACTCTCCAGTCAAATGCTTAATACTGTGCCTTTAGTAGCAACCAGTACTGATGAAGAGCTTCAAGGGTAAGCACTGTCATACCTATAAAGAAGCCATGCCGTATTACAATATACAGACCTCAGACCTCATAGGAGAAGGGAGAAAGCTGACATGTGTCTTGTATACTTACAACAGCTATATTCATTTCAAAACTTCCACTGCGCCATGGTTAAGGCTTTGATGCAATATTTTAGCACAAAGTCATTAGTTTGAGGCAACATAACCACTCACTACATTCATTTTACATATAGTAGGAACAGTATGAAGACAATAAGGCCATATTTATCAAAAATTTACGCAATGCAGCAAGCCACCTTGCTACGCTGCACTGCGTGAAAGGGAAAGGGCAGGAATTACCTTATTTACCATATGAGGGCCATTCCTGTCCTTTCCTAGTGCTGGCACACTTTTGGTTGCCTAGCGCCAATCCAGGCACCCTTGCGTAATTTTTGCAAGGTTCCCTACTTTCAGTGGCGCTTGGAGGGAATGGGGGTGATGGGGCAGGGGGCTTGAAAAAAAAAACACTTACCTTTTCGCGGCCGCCATCTCTCCATTGTTCCTTCTCTTCCTGGCAAGTCCGTAACTAGGAAGCACCTGGGCTCCCATAAGCCAATCACAACACTGCAATGCAGCGTTGTGATTGGTCTGAGCGCTGTGGTCCGGCGTTCAGATGGGGACAGGGAGCCTGTGCATGTTTCCCACCAGGCTGTGCAATGCAGCCTGGTGGGTAACATGCTAAGTGCGCATGATGCTTTGGCTGGACCAAGCCGGCTGGCTAAACCGTCATGCGCACTTTTAGAGTGTGCACTCACCACTCCTCCCAGGCTCCGACCCCAGCCTCGCCCGCCCTAACCCAGCCCCGTAGCAAAGAAGATAAAAATGATAACAAGGATATTATAATTTTATTTTTATTTTTTTCTGCTCTCAAAGTAGTGTGGCGACGCTCCTCTGCCTTAGCAAGGGAGCCAGCCCTGCCTGTGTTGCAGGCAGGATTGCTTTTGTGCAGGAAGGGACACCTTCCTTCACAAAAACAATCCTTAGAGGCATTTTCCTCTTTCTAAGTGTGCTGCAGAATACAGCACCCTTACAAAAAAGAGGAAACAACGAGGCAAAATAAAGATATTTCTGCTCGTTGTGCATCTGGTGGGGAGGTGTACAATTCTTACGCATTCCCAGTTTTACCAATATTGGTAAATATAGGAATGTGTCAGAAACCATGGATGGGAATGTCCAGGCTCCACCCATGGTACTCCTCCCTGCCGCAGAGTAACACAAAGCAGCGATTTGCACTGCCTTGCGTTACTCTAGATTTATCAAGCCATGCAGGGCCACTCCAGGTGGCCTTGCGTGGCTTGATAAATCTCATTTAGGTTTTGCGTCACCTTTGTGTCCCCATGCGTGGCGCAAGGGCGATGCAAAACCTTTATAAATATGCCCAATAGTCTTTAGCTTAATATTATTTTTTATGTAATCTAATTATTTGATGCCACAGAATTACCGACCTTGCTTTATATCCAATCTGTTTAACTGAAAATAACTTATAATATTTAGATTGATAATCACCATATCAGGAAAGCCCCTTCCCATCACATGTAATTCAACGTATGAACATATGCAAATAATCCAGATGTTATTACACACAGCACAATAATAATAGTCAGAGTTCTCTTCCCCTGGCAGCTTGATAATATCAGTGTATAAATATGTGCTTGAAAAAATTGCTTGTCGAATCCCCTTAATTTTGGGGAGTCTGTTTAATGGGAAAGCGGCTAATTCTATTGTTTTATGTTATCTGTCCAGACTCCATGCATGCACTTCAATTTTTTTTTTACTGAGAATTCCATATATAATAATCGCGGGGGTCTGATGCAGAGCGGTTGCAGTCGCTGTAGTTTTATGTAATAATTTATTTTTGCCTCGTCACCCCTACTTGATTAGGTTACCAAGAAAAACAGACGAAGGAAGGCAGGCTTTCCAATGTCATCTAAACGTGTCATGCTGTATACTAAATAATGCTTCATGTTGTACTGTTTAGAAAGAAAGAAGTTCAAGTAAAATGAAGCGCGCCTCCCTCTTTTGAATATACATTAAAAGGTTACAAAAATGAAATGACATCCTGATTAGGCATGGAAACTTTTAAAACAGGATTTGTCCAAAACCGAAGCTGTGCAGATCATGACGTACTGGGGGAAAAAAACTCACGGCTAAACTATCGAGGTCTAATTATCGACGATCAAAATATCATGAAGGCGAGTATAGATATCTAAGTATTGGTTTAGATACTTAACTCAACATATATGTACATTGACAATATATATATTTTTTTTTCAAGATACGTAGATGTGGAGTTAAGAATAGTAAATCTATACTTACCTATACTCGCTTACCTTCACAGTATTTTGTTCTTCGATATTTAAGCCTATATTATTTTGGTCACATGATATTTTAGTCCTCTCTATTCTGACACATAACCATTAGGAATTGCATCAGAGGCCAGAATGAGAAAACCTTCAGGACAGGCACACCTTGAATTCTTCTTTAGAAATCTATTGTATCGACCTTGCATGCCCCCCTATTTATGGGGCCCCACCTGGTTAGGTTTTAGTAGCCGTCAGAGATAGTAGCTTCATACAGCTATATCTCTGTGGTGAAAGGTGAAATAGACATGTATCTCAGCTCATATTCTGCCATTGGTTTGTATAGATTAGAAGAAGGAATTTGGAGGACTACTGTAAATCCGTTCAGTAGTTTAGGAAAAAGTAGGTGCAAAAATATTTATATATGTGGATGGTTGGGTTCAAGGGACTCTCGCAAGAGTAAAAAAAATAGAGTATTCTGATTGGTCATGGGGACATTTATTCCCTTGGGCCATCTCGCTTCCGCAGGAGTAAGCCTCCTGCGGGAGCAAGCGCTCTGATTGGCTCACCACAACATAGGACTTAGTTCCCTGTCCTGAAAATGTTTTAAAAGAAAGATAGGAATAACCTGCCCCTAGCCCTTGGGACCCAAATTAAAGAATTTTTTTTTTCCTGTGATCTTGCGTTACTCACACAGGTTTGCGGAAAAAATGAAAAATGGCAGTCGCCATTTATTTTTAAATAAATATGACCCCCGGGGTGGGACAGGGCCCAGTGGTCAATGTGTCATATTAATTGGGCGGGGGCATCCGTGGGGCTCCTCTCCTCAATATGATTATGACCCTGGGGACCCCAGGGCCCGACATTTTTAAGAATTAGGAGAGGGGCACACCGCCATGCTCCCTGAGCCGATCACAGCCCTGGGCACCCCATCCCCTGAGGCCCGGCATACATAGAAAAGCTGAGGGGGAGTGCGGACCCCCACCCCAAGCAAATCACAGCTCGGGGACTCGATTTTTTGTGGCCCAGCGCAATATCCCAAAGGAGAGGAGGTCGTGTGACCCCCCCACCTGAGCCGTTGACGGCCCCGGAGACCTCATCCCCTGGGGCCCAGCGCAATATCCAAAGTGGAGGGGGGCGCACGTCCCCACTCTGAGCCGAACACAGCCCTAGGGTACTGTTATGTCTTGTGCTTTTACATGGAATATAAATGTGGCTCTGGAGTTTGGCTGTGTCCGGCTTCCAGAGCACGCACTGTTGGTTGAATCAGGCAGTGGGGCTCCCTCCCGGTCGGAGATAATAAACTTACCGCGACAACTACTCGTGTCTGGAGCCCATCTTTTTAACTGGCGATGCAAGATGGTGCTTTGACCAGGAGGAGAGTCACTGGGAGGACCTACTGCTGTTTGGTGAGGTCCTGCTTTTCTTGTTTGGCATTTGTGGGACTCAGGACTGCCTATCTCGCTGATTTCTCTCAGCCAACTCTTCTACTGCTCTTGCTGGTTGTGGCCTTGTTGCGGTCACATAGTCTCTTTCTGCGGTCTGTAGTTTATTCATTTTATTGGGAAGTGTTGTTTCCTGTCTAGCGCCCGCCTTCTCACTGCTGCTCGAGATGCATCGCGCGGTCTTAGTCACTGCTGTTCAGTGATTTTTGGTGCCTCTACGTCACTGTGTTAATCTCTCAATGCTTGCTTGGAAGTGTTTCATGGGGCGAGCGTCATGGTTGCTTAGCAACACTGGGAGCTAAGATGCGTCATTGTTTGTTTACCTTATTCACATTGACTGTGCAGCAACACCATGTGTAGCTGAGCGCCATCCTTTGGGATTGTATTGTAAGCATCTGGTCAGTGACATGCACTCTGCTGTGATTATCTGCGTGCTCCTCAGCTCTTTAACGCATGTGAGCAGGATGTCAGTGACATGCACACTCTCAAGATAAGCTGCATGTCCATTTGGAATATTCATTCATCATTAGGATAATTGGTGGTTGTTTTTTATTTTTATTTTCATGTATTGCATTTATTGAAGGCTTAGTAGCACCCACATATTTTTTTACAAAGCCCTGGAGAGCCCACAATTTTTGGGGAGGACTGGAAAGAAGGTTTTGAAGTCTATGTGCAAGCTATTGCGGGTTATATTTTTTCACTGCTGCAAGGAAATTGTCCATGTAAAAACATTGCTTAGGGGCTGGAGGCAGACAAATTTTAAAGCATTTGCCAATTATTTCCAATGAAGGGGAGGATGATGATGAAGTGGGCAATGAAGGAGAAGATGAGTATGAAGAGGCAGTTGGGAAACTAAATGCAAATTTTGTGAAGAAGGAGAAGAATGGGGTAGTAGAGAGGTTCAGGTTTTAAAAAAGAAGTCAGCAGTGTGGGGAGTCAGTTGAAAGTTATGTGGCAAGTTTAAGAAGGCTTGCATCTACATGCAACTACAAGAGTTTTCAAGATGAGATGCTAAGGGATCAGCTTGTGTGAAAAGTGAACAAGAGAGTACAAGAGAAACTCTTGAACACGGAATGTTTGACTCTTCAAATGTAAATTGATTTAATGAGGAGAGCTGAATTGACAGATGAAGGGCTAAAGGAACTAAAATCAGAGGAAAAAATCAAGGCGGTTCAGGGAGAGACAATCAAACAAAGGAAAGAAGAGGACAGCGGATCTAAGAGGATGGTAGACAAGAAAATATTTTTGTGTTTTAGGTGTGGAAATAGAGGTCATGTGGCTACTGATGAGTCATGCCCTGCACTGGAAAAGCATGTAGGAGATGAAGGAATAAAGGGCACTTTGCTAGGAATGTGTAAGGGCAAAATGGGGAGTGTGAATAGGAGGAGATAGAGGGGGTGAATAATGACAGTGAAAAGCAAGGTGTTATTTTGGAAACCCAACACAATGGGGAAATAAGTAAGGATAATCCTTTCTGCACTATAAGTATTGATGATGTTGATGTAAAAATGATGGCAGATTCAGGTGCAAGGTATACTCTTGGTGGTGAAGAATTTTTGGAGATTTTTCCAGGTCATATTCTCCAAGATCCGGATGTGAAGTTGGTGGCTTATGGGAATAAACCCATTGATGTTGTGCGTTTCATTGAAGCGCAACTGAAATTTTAGCAGAAGGCAATTATGTCAAAAGTATATTTTGCTAGGGAGGGTTCATGTCTTTTGGGTTGGCCACAACAAAGGGAGTTGGGTATTCGTCTGGATCCTAACCTTCCCATTCAGGTGTTTGGCACTCAAACGGATATGTGTGAAGTAGAGGCAGCAGTACCATACATTACGGATTTCCCAGATGTATTCAATGATCAGTTTGGTTTTCTCAAGAGTATCATGCATAAAATTATGTTGAAGAATGGATCAACACCTGTAGCTCATAAACCCCTGAGTCTGCCAAAAGTAATGAGGGCACCTTTACGTCAATAGTTACATAAGTTGTGTGAAAGTGGAGTGATTGAAGAGATAGAATCGTCAGAGTGGTTAGCTCCGGTGGTAATAGCTAAGAAAGGGAATGGTGACATTAGATTATGTGTAGACTTGAGGGATTTGTCTGCTGCTATCTGGGTTGACAGACATCCCCTTCCCAATATTGGAGAAATGTTGACTACCATCAAAGGAGGGAAAGTGTTTTCCACTCTAGATCTCTTCTCGGCCTACCACCAGATTGTGCTACATCCTGAGTCCAGTCCATTAACATCATATGTAACACCTGAAGGTGCTTACAGGTATGAACAGATGCCTTTTGGCCTGGCTTCGGCAGCAGCTGTTTTTTCAGAGGGCTATGCATAATTGATTTAAAGACATCCCTAGTTTCACTTATTTTTAGGATGATATTTTGGTGTTTGGTACTACTGAAATGGAACATAATATTACCTTGAGGAGGATGTAGAAGGCTTTGCATGATAGTGGGTTAACTATTAAGAGGGAAAATGTAGATTTAAGGTTGAAGGTGTGGAGTATTTGGGACATTGGATTAGTGGAGAGATAATTTCTCCCAAGATGAAATTGGTTTCTGCCATTGAAAATGCTTCTTCCCCTACTGGTAAAGATCAGCTACATTCATTTTTGGGATCGGCCAAATACTATTCTTGTTTTATACCCAGGCTTGCAGATAAAACAGTCTTATGGTCAAAAATGCTAAGTGTGTGGTGTGAAAATTGCAAGGAAGAGTTTAAAAGTTTGAAGCTTAACATTGCCACAGTACCTGCTCTCAAACCGTTTGACACAAAAAAACATTTTAGTAAACATTGACCCGAGTCAGGTTGGTTTGGGTGCGGTGTTGTTACAGAAAAGGGTTGGCACAGATGTTGCCATTGCTTATGCTTCAAGACCATTAAGAGATGAGGAGAAAAATCACTCCACCAAAGAGATAGAGGCGTTGTCTGTATGGTGGAGTGTAAGTCACTTCAGGACATATGTGTGGGGAACCAACTTCACAGTCAGAACTGACCATCGTCCTTTGGTTGAGGTGTTTACTACAAGTGGGGCATCAAGAGCTTCTCCTTGGATTGCGAGGTGGTCCATGAGTTTGTTGGAATACAATTTCCATATGGAATAACTGCCTGGGAAGAATAATGTATTGGCCAACTGTTTATCCCGCCTACCTTCAGGTAGTGGCTATGGCTGCCTGTGAGTTGGGGGACTCACTGTCCATCCTGTACGACACTGGAGGCGGGCTGGGGTCCGGCAGTAAATGGTTAAGGCATAAAAATGCCAACTTTCTGAAAGTGGAATTTTCAGAATTTTTTATTTAAAATCTGAGTTCATCATACATTAGGATGTTAAATTAGGATTCCAGAGACACAAAATAAGAACTGGTTTTCTTTCCTCATTTTGAAATTACACTTATAAAATGCAATAAGGAAACTCTAATGTTATTCTATTTGAGAGATATGCCTTGCAGTAGTGAAAAACGAAGTTACGAGTTTTTCACTGCCAGGAAATACTTTTAAAATACATTGTACCCTGCCTTCAAGGCAGTCCAGGGCCTTAGGGTGACTTATTTGTATTAAAAGGTAGGTTTGGGCCTGACAACAATTTTTATCTTGCCAGGCCGAAATGGCAGTTTAAAACTGCATATAAGCCAATGTTACCATCTTTTAAGCAGAAGGCACAAGCACTTTGGCACTGTTTAGCAGTGGTAAAGCGCACCCAAGGCCAACAAAAATTAATTCAGCAAAAAGAAGGAGGAGGAAGTCAATACGTTTGGTGATGACTGTGCAAGGTCCAACTATATGTATATGCCGTGGTATATGAGTACATCTTAACCAACAAAGAAGCACTTACTTCGTATAGTTAAGAGAAAGTATCCTTGATTGGTATAGATTTACCTCTTTGAACTCTTGCTGTCTTTTCTATAGGAGAATTCATATTATCACAGATTTATGGATAAAGATGCATAAGGAACAATTACATTGCTGAAATGCACACAAAGTCTGGAGACATTTGCTCCTGGTCCATTACACAGATGTAATGTAGAATATGTACTGGACATTTAATCAATGAGGTAGTTCTTAGTAATTAACCAGAAGAAAGTACTCCAGTTAGGTAGACATTTTGTTGAAAACTGTGTTCTCTTGTAGGATAAAGGGGCAGGTGAGGTTCCGGTTCTGGCGCAGTCACTCACACAGCTACTGACCCTCTCACTTAGCCACTTACACACCCACTCGTGCACCCATTCTGCCACTCTCACATCCACTCACAGATCCATACAGCCACTAACTTCCACTGACCGATCCATACAGCACTCACACACCCACTGACACACTCAGAAAACCACTTACAGACCCATACAACTACTCACATACCCACTCACAGAGAGACCTATACAGCACTAACACATCTACTCTCAAAGGTCACAGGTTACCGTTAGCAAATAAAATAAAAAATCTTAGAAATTCACAAAAAAACATAAATTACAGAGCTGTTATAGTTAGGAATAAGAATTTAAAAATCCTTAGAAATTTACTGAACCAAAAGTTAGAGGGACATTATAATTAGGAAATACAATTTAAAAAAACCAAAACATTTCACTGAGAAAACCAAAGGTTATAGGGACGTTATAGTTAGGCTCAGATTTCACTTATACAAAACCAGTGAAATTCAGCAGTAATAGTTACCTGAGCAAACTATAACTTAGGCCCACGCAAAGCACTGCTTATGACCTCATATATCACATCACTCATGACATGGTCAGTGACATCACTGATGACATCTCAAATGACATCACTGATGACATCATCCAGTGAGTGTAAGTGTTTGTAAACGTTTCTGAGTTTTAAAGATATATACTCAGTATCACTCATTAGTAGCACAAAAAGAATAGTATTTAAGTTATGCAGTAGCTATTTCTAACATATGTCATCTGAGAGACTGTTTAAACTGTCTGAATCTGTGTGTGAGTGGATGTGTGAGTGGCTATATGGGTGTGTGAGTGAGTGTATAGATGAAAAGGTGGGGGGGTGAGTTACTGTATGGGTGAGTCAGTGCCTGTGTAATCAATAACATTTTAAAAACATGAAAAAATGGCAGGGCAGGAATACCCTGACCCCCTAGCTCTGGTTGTGGGGTTCTGCTGGGACCCCTGACTAAGCAAACTAACCATTTGTTTTCAAATTTTCACTGAAAATCGTGGCAGATTCGCGATTCCGGCAAACATTTCTTTAAAAACCCAAGTGCGGGCTCCCTTGCTTGTTTTGAAATGAGCTCCTGGGTGGGCCAGGTCCCGGGGAATTTTCTTTTTAAACGAGGGGGGCGTATGAGGCCCGCCTCCTGAGGCTCTTTGAGCCTGTGGACCCCTCTATAGAAGGAGGGTTCCTGTGGCCCACCTCCCCAGGAAGGTGGTTGTCCCCAGGGCTAATAAAAAGGAAACTAGAGGGCAGAAAAACAAGAAGGAAAGACAAAACAGAGGGCGGAAAAACAAACAGGAAAGGCAAAACAGACGGCAGAAAAACGAGCAGAAAAGGGAAAACAGAGCAGAAGAGGGCAAAACAAAGGTGAGAAAAGCGAGCAGAAAAGGCAAAACAGGGCAGAAAAATAAGCAGAAAAGGCAAAACATAGCAGAAGAGGGCAAAACAGAGAGCACTCAGACACTGACACACCCACTCAGAGACCCACTCACACTCACTCACCCACTCACAGAACCACTCAGAGAACCAGGCACTCACTCACAGACCCACTGAGAACTCAGGCAGTCAGTCCACTTACAGACCCACTTAGACACGCACATACCCATTCACAGACCCACTCAAAGTCACACATACCTACTCACAGTCCCACTCAGAGACTCACACACCCACTTACAGATATACTCAGAGACTCATGCACTCACTCACAGACCCACACAGAGACTTGTGATCTCACTCACAGACCCACTGAGACACTCATGTACTCACTCACAGACCAAATGAGACTCTCATGCATCCACTAACAAACTTACTCAGAGACTCATGCACCCACTCACAGACCCACTTAGACACTCATGCACCCACTCACAGACCCACTCATAGACTCAGGCACTCACTCACAAACCCACTCAGACTCCCGCACCCACTCGCAGACCCACTCAGACTCATGCATTCACTCTTAGACCCACTGAGAAACTCATGCACTCACTCACAGACTCACTCACAGACTCACTCACATACTCATGCACCTACTCACTGAGGCACTCATGCACCCACACACATATCTACTTAGACACTCATGCACCTGCTCACAGATCCACTCAAAGTTTCATGCAACCATTCACGAGCCCACTCATGTTCCCACTCACACACCCAGTGAGACACTTATGCAGCTACTCCCCGGCCCACTCACACACTCACACACCCTCTCGCACACCCATTGAGACCCTCACACACTCACTCACACACCCACTGAGACACTTATGTGCTCACTCACTCTCAAAGGTTACAGGTTACAGTTAGGGAATTTTAAAACCTTACAAATTCACATCAGAAAACAAAGGTTACACGGAAGTTATAGTTTGGAAATAAAATAGAAAAAGAACCTTAGAAATTCACTGGAAAAAAACAAAGGTTACAGGGACGTTATAGTTAGGCTCAGATTTCACAAAACCAGTGAAATTTAGCAGTTATAGTTACCTGAGCAAACTATAACTTATGCCCCTGCAATGCACTGTCTATGACCGCATATATTACATAACTCATGACATGGTCAGTGACATCACTGATGACATCAGTGATAACATCTCAAATGACATCACTGGTGACATCACTGATGACATCATCCACATAACCACTCACACACCACTCAAACCCCATAGAACTTCTCATACACCCACTCCCACTATCACACAACTGCTCACATACCCATTCACCCACACCATAACTCAAACAACCAATCACTCAACCATAGAGCCACTTATACAACCACTCACTCACACACCCTATTCAGCTACTAATATACCTACTCACCCACAATACAGCTACTCACACATCAAGTCATACCGATACTTACACACCCACTCATACACCCTTACAGCCACCCGCACACCCACTCAATCACCTATAAAGAAACTCACACTACCACTCACTCACTCATACAGGTACTCACACACCCACAAACTCACCCATACAGCCACTCACACTGCCACTCACTCACCAGTACAGCTAGTCACACACCCACTCACTTACCCATACAGCCAATGACACAGCCACTCACTTACCCATACAACTACTCACACACCCACTCATACACCCACAGAACCACTTACATACCCATTCACACATCCATACAACCACTCACATACCCACTCACTCACACTTACAGCCACTCACACAGACATTCACTCTCCAAACAGGCCACTCACACCCACTCACTTACCTGTACACATACTCAAACAGCTGCTCACTCACCCATACAGCTACTCACAGTCCCAGTCCCTCACCGATACAGCCACTCACACAGCCACTCAGTCACCCATACAGCCACTCACACACCTATGCAGCCACTCACACAGCCACTAACTCCCCATACAGCTACTCACACACCAACTCAATCTCCTAAACAGCCACACACACAGCCACTCACTCACCCATACACTCACATACCACTAACACATCCATACAGCCACTCACATAGCCACTCACAAACCCATACAACCACTCAGATATCCACTCACACACACAGTCACACACATAATATATGTTAGATGTAGTATCACTCATTATTAGTACACCTAGGATACTAATTTAAGTTTTGTAGTAGCTTAGTAAATATATCTTTAACAATCATAAACTCTTAGAAAATACTTACACTCACTGGATGATGTCATCAGTGATGTCACTAACCATGTCATGAGTGAGGTAATATGTGAGGTCATAAGCAGTGCATTGCGGGAGCGTAACTTACAGTTAGCACAGGTAACTAAACTGCTGAATTTCTACTGGTATTGTACGAGTGAAATCCGAGCCTAACTATAACGTCTCTGTAACCTTTGTTTTTTTTCAGTGAATTTGTAACATTTTTTAAAATCTATTTCCTAACTTTAATGTCCATGTAACCTTTGTTTTTTTCAGTGAATTATATGTAAATAGATAGATAGATAGATAGATAGATAGATAGAGAGATAGATAGATAGATAGATAGATAGATAGATAGATAGATAGATAGATAGATAGATAGATAGAACCAACCAGGTTTGAACACTTTAAATCAGTCCACACTCAAGAAGGAAATCTAATAAATGGGATTTATTTTACCATAGCCTATTGCAGAATATATGGATCAGAAAGACTGATAATAATGCAAATACTTTCAAAGGCAAACAAAGTAAGAGGAAAAATAATTTTAAACATTTACATTATAGTTATAGTTATATCTGCTCTCAGATCTGACAAGCTTGGCAAAACCATTTTGTATAGTATGTTTTTATCCACATGTACTGCTGGAAAGCTGTTTTTTTGTGGGAATGTCCCAGGGATGTGCAGGCTGCCAGAATCGCAGACATGTAGATGGTCCTTCCCTTTCTCAGTATGACACACTTGATGGTTTCGTCTTTATGCCTGAATACAGCTGTTTCCTCTTGAAAAGTCATGGCAGCCTCTTGCTGGGTGAGGGTGCAAGGCCACCCATTGCTGAGGGAGAGCACTTAGTAAGCCGTAACCGGGGTTAGTCGCTTAGTGACCTGTTGCTAGGCAAGATGGCCTGAGAACCAAGATATCGTAGAGAGTTCGTGCTGGCGCCCAGCATAAAGCCATTAGTCAATAACTCAAATTATCATGCATAGGATGCAAGCCACATATATAGTTCTCTGTAAGAAAACATGTTGTTAGCAGCATTATATCTTTATGACAATTTGTACACCACAAAATAATGTTAGGCCCTATAAGTTTGTACCCTAACAGGTAGTTCATATAGGTAATTAGTAGGCTTTTATGCTATAATATAGGTTAAAATGTATTATATACAAAATAATAAGGTGCAGCCTAATGAAAGAAATCGTTCATGTTGGGACCATACCACACCTAGATATCTGGTTACGACTGTCCTGTTGCTGTATTCTACATCAAGCAGACTCATTTGGTCTCCAGTTTTCCTTTGCTCATAACTCAGGTTTACTCCCTCGTGTGTGCTCAAGTCTTTCATTTTGCCACATGTTTTCAACCACAGGAAGTCATTTTCTTGTGTTCAACACTTTTACTGTAAAGAATACCCTTCTGTTACACTGTAGCCATTGGGATAGCAACACAAGTCATCTGGAACATCCTCATCACCACTTCTATGCTCATCCAATCGAAGTATTTAATACCTTTATCATTTTGCCCATCTTTTACTGTCGTATGACTTTACAGATGTAAATTCTATCTTCGTCAGATTTTTATGCATATCATACACCATCCTAGAGGTTTGTCTCTGGACTGTGTAACAGTGATAACTGCACTTCTACAAAATAAATTACTGATAAGGCCGGTCTGAATGCACTTCAACATTCTCTTCACTTTTTGTCTAGTGTATATTTACATTGTGTAGAATAGAGGAATAGTTGAGTTCATTAGATTATTCCATAAGACCTTTCTTGTTCTATGGGAGTCAATATCTTCTCATCATTAAGTACTGTAGAGGAGGGAATTCACTGCCTCAAATGTAGGATTTTGAAGCTTCAGCTCCATCGTTTGCATGCTACCCTCTATGCATCAGTTTTCAAGTGCCTTCAATCCCTCCCCAATGTCTCAGCTCCTTTTGTGATATCAACATTATTGCGGATTTTTAAGGTTGAGCCTACCTAACAACGCAAGCTGTTTGCCCCAAGAAAGACATATTGTGTGCTTACCAAGAACACGCTAAGGGCCATATTACAGTAAGTGCCCCGGGGGTGCAATGGGCGTTTGCGCCTACTTTGCGCGGACCCGTGGAACTTTGGTATTACAGAAGGGGGCACAGATGCTTGTGCATCCCCTTCAGTAGTACCGATAGCTCTGGCGCACTTAAAGCACTTGCGCTACCTTCAGGGGACGTTCTCTCATTTGTATAGGGGCGTGCCCTATGCAAATGAGTGAACTCCTTTGCCTCTGCTTCCGCGCCATATGACAGATGGGGGGCAGAGGCAAAGAAGCTCTCATGGGCAAAATGACACTACAGCCATGTCATTGCATCTTTTATTTTAAGCAATGCTGCAGAGGAGCTGTGGTGCTGTGCAGCATGGCTAAAAAACATTGGCAAAGCCAACAGATCTGGTAGGCCTATCAGCTTTGCCTTTGCTTGTCTAACAAGCACTGATCGCTTCCGTTACTGGAGACTATGGGCCACATATACGAAACTTTGAAATAGCGAATTCCTAATTGTGATTTCCTGTGAATCGCAATTAGGAAATCAAAATGTATGAAACTCATTTGATTTTCATTTGTGATTCCCAGGGGGGCGCAAATAGACCTACATCATGAACATTAATGAGGTAGGTCTTGGTTTGCGACCCATTGGACCACCATGTCTGTGATTGCTTTTAAATAGAGCAATTTCTTTTTTAAATGCAGCCCGTTTTCCTTTAAGGAAAACGGGATGAGTTTCGAAATAAAAAATGAAACGTTTTCTTTTCATTTTTTAAACATCCGCAGTGGTCCGTGGGACCACTCCCTGCTCTTAAAAAATGATTCTACCCACATTCACAAAGGCGTAGAGGTCCCTTGGGGTCCCCTTCCCATTTTACAATGGGTTACCACCAATTTGAAATTAGCAGTATATTGCAAATATTTTGCAACCACATTTCGGTTGCAAAACATTTACACATACCACTGTGATTCGGTATTAGGAAGGGATGCCGTAAACACACCCCTTCCCAAGGCTGAATCGCAAACCCAATTTGCAATTCCGTAATAGGTTACTGAGTCGCAAATAGGGCTTTCTACAACCCAAAATGCCTTTTCGAGAATCGGTTCATTTGCGACTGGCAAACCGGTTTGTACATGTAGCCCTTTGAGCCTTATTTAGAGTTTGGCATACAGGATACTCTGTCAAAATATGGTGGATATCCAATCTGCTGTACTAGATTTCCAATAGGCTATAATGCATTTGTAATACGGTGGACGGGATATCCACCACATTTGAGATGAAGTATCCCATCCGCCAAACTCTGAATAAAGGCCTATGTTTGCGATGGGGAATACCGTGGCATTCATTTGTATGTAAGCATACATCCATATTTACAATGGTACATACATAGAGAAAACCTCCATAGGAGCCTACGTAGTGCAGCAGCTAGCAGTTTTTGGATACAATCCTTGTTCGACTTCGAGAGATGATAGGTAATGAGTCAGGACAGTGCTTAATGTGTAAAAGACTAAGCGTTGTAGCACAAAGCTTTGGTCAGAAACCTGCAGTCGACACTATCAAATGTCGAGGGTGATGAATACCAAGGCTGTCTAGTCTTGATTTCACCTCATGCCTCTTTCATCCACCACCAGACACGCCCTGCCCCATTTATCTCACTGTTTCAGGTTCTTTTTGATCCTTGCTTTTGTTTCTTTGTCGTTTTTCATCTTTCTCTTCCTTCTTCTTTTCCCTTTTTGTGCTTTTCTCTTTCTTGCTCTGGGTCCAAGTCTAACGAGGACAAATAAGTGCTATTCCCCGAAAATTAGTGTCATTCAGGGCCGGACTGGCTACCCGGTGTTTTGGTGGGCTGCCGAGCTGGGGGCCGATTTCACTGCGGTGGGGGCTGATTTTGTGGATGGGGACCTGTATGCACTTCAAAATAAACAAAACAAAACAAATGGTTTTAAAGCATACTTTAAAACCATTTGGTTTTGCATTGTTTACTTAGGAATGCCCGGTAGCCAGTCCAGCCTTGGTGTCATTGACCACACCTGCGGCTACTAGCTCAGAATTAACCACTGAGCCTGGATTATGATTGTGTACAGTGCCTTGGGGGAGACAGGCCATCCACTGCTGGGGTCTCTTTGTTCCTTATGTTCCTTTCTGTTGTATCAGCTATTGTTATGTCAGTTGCATCAACTGCTGTGTTTCTTTACATAAGTAGTGATGATAAAGATTTCATCTATTTCATTATCTTTTTGTTTTTATTACATTTTGTTGTAGACAGCATCACAGAGACAGCATTTGAATTGAAAACAACTAGCTAAGCCCTGCATGCTTAAAATGGGGTTATATAAATGTACCACATGCAGGGCAGGGACCATCATAACACCCACTAGGAGAGCATGGCATTCAGAAGGTTGCTGGCAAGCAGTGGGCTGCAGGTTTCACTTGTATCCCACAGCCAAATGTTCCTCGGTCATCAAAGAGAAATATACAGAAATGAAAAGTGATGTGTAGCATTTTGAAGAATAAATTAACATCCATGGTTATTTGTGAGTGTTCCAGAACATTCTTCCATAATAACTTGTTGAGAAGCCTTGATGTCGTTCCAATATTTACAGGCCAGTCCTTTAATCTAATTGCTCGTTTTTTGTTTTTTTTACAGAATTGCTCAAATATCGAATGTTTAAAAATATCTTGTCGCGTGGGACGATTAGAAGGAGGACAGAGCGCAGTGCTGAAAGTCAGATCCCGTTTATGGGCCCAAACATTTCTACAGGTAATGGTCCACACTACACATACTCCTTAAAAATATGTGATGGGAAATTGTGTAGCAGCATGTCTTTACATCTACAGTATTGAACCATTTCAATAAATGCCATTTTCACAAAGATCTTTTCAAATTATAGACTGCCAAACATATATTTCCAAATGTATTTTTTTTTGTCACAAAAGGCGATATATAACACCAGACTGAGCAGTCATTTAGAGATCGGCAGGGGGGACTACGCATGGTGACATAATGCAAAATGATAGGGGCCCCCTGCAAATGTGTCTCCCATATCTCAGATATTTATTGCTCTTGAGCTCAATGGGACCCACTGAAGGACTGGGTGCTCCGTATAAGGTTGGGGGGCCCCTGTGCTATGCCCCTGGCTGCACATTATATTGGAGGAACTCCCTCGCCCGCCCAATGCATGCTTCCCCAACTTTGTTTAGAGGGAAGGGTGCTGCTGGGTTTCTGATGGCGAAGTCTCATCAGGCTCCTCCATCTGAAAAACGTCCACCACAAAGGTACCAGGCCGCAATGTCAGTGGTCAAGCCTCTGCTAGGTCTGCCATGGTAGACCCTGGCAGGGAAAACAAACAACGGCCCCAACACACAGGGAGAAATCTCTCTGTTCATCAATATCCTTTTTAGGGATTTTTTGCCTGAAAAGCAAAATGAAACTTCAAGCAGACCAAGAAAAAAGTGCAACAGCCACTTGGCATTTCAGTTGTGCCTACAGTCCATCTGAAGCATAAGAGGATGGGCTGTAGGCACAAAGAGCCCAATTCACAGAGGCAAACTTAGACCTGAAATCAAAGTTTAGACCTGAAGCATTACAGGCCAATTCACATAGGTAAACGTGGGCCTGAAGTCTAAGCTTACCTTTGTGAATTGGGCCCTTAGACTTCAGGTCTAAACTTAGATTTCAGGTCTAAGTTTACCTTTCTGAATTGGGCCCAGAGATCCCCTACAGGCTGATAGGGTGCACCACTGGAGCCTAGAGGCCATGCCTGCCATTGATCTAGGGGCTGGTGGGATGCACACCAGAGTATAAATCAGCCCCTGAGTTTGCTATGAACCCACCCCCTGCATGTGGCTCTTCTTAGCTGCCTCCATTGATCAGCGTATGCAGTGAGTTTTGCGAGGTTTTGTTTTGACATAATGGCACTGCCCAGTTTCTCCATCTCCTGGTAAAATGTAACCATCAGCTGGTTCTCTGTCTCTTGCATATATAGTATATTGTTTAATGTATCATTTTACTGAACTGATTACTTTTGACCCTTTCATACAGAAATATTTATGCTTAAAGAGTATTGGCAGCTTTCAAGCCACGCTGCTAGGGGATCTATGTAATATTCGGAACAAATATTAGAAAAGAGCCTATATCAGGTGCTTCAAGAAGTAAATGGATAAAGTGAGATTTGCATGAGTATGGCAGGTTCTGCACCTTTCCACAAAACTAAAACAGTAAATATATGTTACATGTGTTGTTCCTCGTTCCTATTCCCTCACAATCGTCAACTGTGATTCTTATAAAAGCAGACAATACTTGAACGTACTGGCGCCTTGAAACCAATTATCTAAACATTATTGTCAAAGAAATGCTAATCATTTCTCAAAATCAATATAGAACTGCTTCAACACATTATAGGCACAAGCCCACACGGGCTACAACGGGCCAGCTGTGGTATGCACCATCATATCATGTGCTGCTACATGCTACCATTTGCCCTAATGACTTTCAGTTTGCATGAGTAACAAGAAGACAAATCATGCATTTTTGTTTCAGTCACGCCGTTTTGGGGGGAATTAATCCAATTATCTGCAAACCTTCTTTGCTGAAAGAAATTCCTTCAAAATGCAGTGTTGAAGATTTTCCAACCACATTTAAATTACAGTGGCAATCCAGACCTCAGGTCCATTAGGCTTTTGTCCACCTCCTAATGATTTCTACTACTTTTGTGAAGCCAGACCTGTGAAGCCTCCATTTCCTCCTGCAACGAGGGCCAGGTGAATTATTCAAATAGCATTCAAATCTGTACTGAAAATGTAAATTTGCATATCCTGTAGCACTTTCAATTAGTTAGTTGTTGGGCCTTGACAGATCCCTAAAGTGGTTTTATCAACTTAACATGGCATTTTATTATCATGAAGCCGATTTCTCTAGATAAACTGGACCCAGATTTCCACTACTACCAGTCACTACAGCAGTTCAGAGAGAGCAAGAGCAATCACACGTTTTGGTTACGATGGACGGATGTATGGATGGATGGATCCCTTCAGCATCAACCGGACAATGTTCTAGTAGCATTCCTCCTGTAGAGCAAGGTTTACATTGGGTTTCATTTTTTACACAAGAACCTCTTGAAGAAGAACAAAATTCTTGAGTCCTTGCATACACAAAACTCTATAGCATGCAGTTGACTGGTCTCAAAGATCAAGGTAGCCATAATTATCCTTGATTTTAAATGCCAAAGGGTACTCTCCTTAAATGGCAACATGCTTCTTTTGTTACCAGGGCTATTAAAATAACAGTCAAGTTCATGGATAGGCCTAGGGGTTGACTTGTCATATCACTAGATGCAAGGCGCACAAGAGACCAAGACAGGAGCGAGAGAGCGCCAAAGACAGAGCAATGAGAAATAACATATATGCATTCATACTCACGACATGCACACATTCTTTGCATCTGCAAGTGTCAACACTTACACTAAATGTTTTTGAAAGTTACCCTTTTCTTTATTTTGCTCTTATTGAGCAACTGTTCCAATGGCATGTGAGCGAACCTTGAGAACAGAAAGAAGTTACTTAGGTTCTTATAAATTCTTAATACATGCATCGATCAGTGTCTAACAGCACATGAAATATACCAAACACTCCATCCCCTGCCAACACATCAGTATCCATTGAATCCACCACAGGAAATTCTGTGGTAGATTCTCAGGGACACCACGGGTCATTATCATGAGCTGGTCATTCTCCAGCTTTAATTTAACCCCTTCGCTGCTAGGCCTTTTCCCCCCCTGTGCTAAGCCTTTTTTTGGCTATTTGGGGTAGTGCGCGCTTAGGCCCCTGTAACTTTTTGACCACATAAGGTATCCACGCCAAATTTGCGTCCTTTTTTTCTAACATCATGGGGATTGTAAAGGTATCCAGGGTTATTGGATTCCCCTGGAGGGGACCCAGAAATTAGCCAAAATACAGCAACATTTTGTTTTTTTGGGGAAAATTTTGAAAAAAGGGCTACAGATGAAAGAAAGCGTCTTGTTTTTTCCCTGCAAATGGCATCAAAAAAGGGGTTGTGGTGCTGAAATCACCATCTTCCCAGCTTTCAGGGACAAGCAGACTTTTGTCAGAAAACCAACTTTTTTACACAGTTTTGGCATTTTTCTGGGACATAGCCTATTTTTGCTATTTTTTGTGCTTTCAACCTCCTTCCAGTTAATGGTAGAAATGGGTATGAAACCAATAATGGATCCTGGAAAGCCATACATTTCTGAAACGTAGACAAAATTCTGAATTCAGCAAGGGGTCATTTGTGTAGATCCTTAAAGTTTTCCTTATAGAAACTAACAGTTAAATGAAGGAAAAATTGAAAATTAGTTGAAAAAAACAGCTATTTGTGTCAACGTTTTCACCTGTAACTTCTTCTATTTATGACAGCTATTTGAAAGCAATATACCGTTATATCCGCTGGACCTTTCTGGTTGTGGGGATATATAGAACTTGTAGGTTCACCAAGAACCCGACGAACCCAGAGCCAATAACTGAGCAGCATCTTGCAATGGTTTTTTATTATCTACCGGGTATATAGCAATTATTTTGGGAATATGTATACATGGAAAAATTGTTATGAAAGACACCTATGTATTTCTGAAATGGGAACAAAATGTAGATTTTAGAAACAGTAGATATTTGCACATTTCCGAAATTGGGAGTACCCATACTAGCATGAGAATTATAGGTCATTTTTCAAAATGACTTATTTTTTACACATTGTCTTTCATTTGGAAGGCAGAAATGCATCGAAAGTCAATAGGTAATAACAGTTGCTCTACAATTCTGTGTTACGCTAAGTCTCCCGATAAAAATGGTACCTCACTTGTGTGGGTAGGCCTTGTGCCCACAACAGGAAATGGCTCAAAATGCAATGTGGACGTACTACATTTCCACAATGAAAAATTACCCTTTTTTGCAAAGTGCCTAGCTGTAGTTTTTGAACCCTAGCTCTGCGGGCACTTAGGGAAACCTAGCAAACCTATACATTTTTGAAAACTAGACACCCAGGGGAATTCAGGATGGGGTGACTTGACTGGCTCTCACCAGGTTCTGTTACCCAGAATCCCTTGCAAACCTAAAAATTGGTAAAAAACACATTTTCCTCACTTTTCTGTGGTGGAAAGTTCTGGAATCTGCGTGGATCCACAAAATTCCACCCACCCCGCGTTCCCCAAGGTCTTCCGAAAACAATGGTACCTCACTTGTGTGGGTAGGCCTAGTGCCCGCGACAGGAAGCAGCGCAAAACGCAATGTGGACGCACCACATTTTCACAGTGAAAAATGACCCTTTTTTTGCAATGTGCCTAGCTGTAGTTTTTTAACCCTAGCTCTGCCGGCACCTAGGGAAACCTTGCAAGCCTATACATTTTTGGAAACTAGACACCCAGGGGAATCCAGGATGGGGTGACTTGACTGCCTCCCACCAGGTTCTGTTACCCAGAATTCCTCGCAAACCTGAAAAATTGTCCAAAAAAACAGATTTTCCCCACATTTCTGTGGTGGAAAGTTCTGGAATCTGCGTGGATCCACAAATTTCCACCCACCCCGCGTTCCCCAAAGTCTTATGAGAAAAATGGTACCTCACTTGTGTGGGTCGGCCTAGTGCCTGAGACAAGAAATGACGCAAAACGCAACGTGGTCACACCTCAATTTCGCAGTGAAAAATGACCCTTTTTTTGCAAAGTGCCTAGCTGTAGTTTTTGAACCCTAGCTCTGCCGGCACCTAGGGAAACCTAGCAAACCTATACATTTTTGAAAAGTAGACACCCAGGGGAATCCAGAATGGGGTGACTTGACTGCCTCCCACCAGGTTCTGTTACCCAGAATCCCTTGCAAACCTAAAAAATTGTCCAAAAAAAAAAGATTTTCCCCACATTTCTGTGGTAGAAAGTTCTGGAATCTGCGTGGATCCACTATTTTCCACTCAACCCGCGTTCCGCAAAGTCTTACGAGAAAAATGGTACCTCACTTGTGTGGGTCGGCCTAGTGCCTGCGACAGGAAACGGCTCAAAACGCAACGTGGTCACACCTCAATTTCGCTGTGAAAAATGACCCTTTGTTGGCAAAGTGCCTAGCTGTAGTTTTTGAACCCTAGCTCTGCGGGCACCTAGGGAAACCTAGCAAACCTATACATTTTTGAAAACTAGACATCCAGGGGAATCCAGGAAGCGGTGACTTGACTGCCTCCCACCAGGTTCTGTTACCCAGAATCCCTTGCAAACCTAAAAAATTGCCAATAAAACCACATTTTCCCCACATTTCTGTGGTGGAAAGTTCTGGAATCTGCGTGGATCCACAAATTTCCACCCACCCCGTGTTCCCCAAAGTCATATGAGAAAAATGGTACCTCACTTGTGTGGGTCGGCCTAGTGCCTGCGACAGGAAACGGCACAAAACGCAACGTGGTCACACCTCAATTTCGCAGTGAAAAATGACCCTTTTTTTGCAAAGTGCCTAGCTGTAGTTTTTAACCCTACCTCTGCCGGCACCTAGGGAAACCTAGCAAACCTATACATTTTTGAAAACTAGACACCCAGGGGAATCCAGGATGGGGTGACTTGACTGCCTCCCACCAGGTTCTGTTACCCAGAATCCCTTGCAAACCTAAAAATTGTCAAAAAACACATTTCCCCACATTTCTGTGGTGGAAAGTTCTGGAATCTGCGTGGATCCACAAATTTCTGCCCACCCCGCGTTCCCCAAAGTCTTACGAGAAAAATGGTACCTCACTTGTGTGGGTCGGCCTAGTGCCTGTGACAGGAAACGGCGCAAAACACAACTTGGTCACACCTCAATTTCGCAGTGAAAAATGACCCTTTTGGCAAAGTGCCTAGCTGTAGTTTTTTAACCCTACCTCTGCCGGCACCTAGGGAAACCTAGCAAACCTATACATTTTTGAAAACTAGACACCCAGGGGAATCCAGGATGGGGTGACTTGACTGCCTCCCACCAGGTTCTGTTACCCAGAATCCCTTGCAAACCTAAGAAAATTGTCAAAAAAAACACATTTTCCCCACATTTCTGTGGTGGAAAGTTCTGGAATCTGCGTGGATCCACAAATTTCTGCCCACCCCACATTCCCCAAAGTCTTACGAGAAGAATGGTACCTCACTTGTGTGGGTCGGCTTAGTGCCCGCGACAGGAAATGGCGCAAAACGCAACGTGGTCACACCTCAATTTCGCAGTGAAAAATGACCCTTTTTTGGCAAAGTGCCTAGCTGTAGTTTGTGAACCCTAGCTCTGCCGGCACCTAGGGAAACCTACCAAACACACACATTTCTGAAAAGTAGACACCCGGGGGCTTCCAGGGAGGTACGGCTTGCGTGGATCCCCCAACGTTTCCTTACCCAGGATCCCCTGCAAACCTCAATTTTAGCTGAAACAATCACTTTTTTCACACATTTTTGTGTGGGACAGTGTGGCATCACTGGCCTCACACAAATTTCCTACCACCCAACGTTCCCCCAGGTCTCCCGATAAAAATGGTGCCTCACTTGTGTGGGAGGCCCAAGTACCAGCGACAGGCAAGGGCCCAAAACGTAGTGAGGCGACATCAAAATTGCCTATCTCAAAACCACCTGGTTTTGCAAGGGAGTCACCTGGGTTTTGGCCTCGTGCTCGGCGGCCATCTAGGAAACCTACCAAACCCACACATTTCTGAAAAGTAGACACCCGGGGCTTCCAGGAGGTATGGCTTGCGTGGATCCCCCAACGTTTCCTACCCAGAATCCCTGCAAACCTCAATTTTAACTGAAAAAATCACTTTTTTCACACATTTTTGTGTGGGAAAGTGTGGCATCACTGGCCTCACACAAATTTCCTACCACCCAGCGTTCCCCCAGGTCTCCTGATAAAAATGGTGCCTCACTTGTGTGGAAGGCCCAAGTACCCGCGACCGGCAAGGGCCCAAAACGTAGTGAGTCGACATCAAAATTGCCTATCTCAAAACCACCTGGTTTTTCAAGGGGTCACCTGGGTTTTTGGCCCCGTGCTCGGCGGCCATCTAGGAAACCTACCAAACCCACACATTTCTGAAAAGTAGACACGCGGGGTCTTCCAGGGAGGTATGGCTTGCATGGATCCCCCAACGTTTCCTTACCCAGAATCCCCTGCAAACCTCAATTTTAGCTGAAAAAATCACTTTTTCACACATTTTTGTGTGGGAAAGTGTGGCATCACTGGCCTCACACAAATTTCCTACCACCCAGCGTTCCCCAGGTCTCCTGATAAAAATGGTGCCTCACTTGTGTGGGAGGCCCAAGTACCCGCGACAGGCAAGGGCCCAAAACGTAGTGAGGCGACATCAAAATTGCCTATCTCAAAACCACCTTGTTTTGCAAGGGGGGTCACCTGGGTTTTTGGCCCCGTGCTCGGCGGCCATCTAGGAAAACCTACCAAACCCACACATTTCTGAAAAGTAGACACCCGGGGGCTTCCAGGGAGGTATCCTGATAAAAATGATGCCTCACTCGTGTGGGAGGCCCAAGTAACCGCGACAGGGAAGGGCCCAAAACATTTTTTGATAGGCAATGTTGATGTTGCCTCAAAACGTTTTGTGTCCTTGCATGTCGCGGGTACTTGGGCCTCCCACACAAGTGAGGCACCATTTTTATCGGGAGACCTGGGGGAACGCTGGGTGGTAGGAAATTTGTGTGAGGCCAGTGATGCCACACTTTCCCACACAAAAATGTGTGAAAAAAGTGATTTTTTCAGCTAAAATTGAGGTTTGCAGGGGATTCTGGGTAAGGAAACGTGGGGGGATCCACGCAAGCCATACCTCCCTGGAACCCCCGGGTGTCTACTTTTCAGAAATGTGTGGGTTTGGTAGGTTTCCCTAGATGGTTGCCGAGCACGGGCCAAAACCCAGGTGACTCCCTTGCAAAACCAGGTGGTTTTGAGATAGGCAATTTTGATGTCGCCTCACTACGTTTTGGGCCCTTGCCTGTCGCGGGTACTTGGGCCTCCCACACAAGTGAGGCACCATTTTTATCGGGAGACCTGGGGAACGCTGGGTGGTAGGAAATTTGTGTGAGGCCAGTGATGCCACACTTTCCCACACAAAAATGTGTGAAAAAGTGATTTTTTCAGCTAAAATTGAGGTTTGCAGGGGATTCTGGTAAGGAAACGTTGGGGGATCCACGCAAGCCATACCTCCCTGGAAGCCCCCGGGTGTCTACTTTTCAGAAATGTGTGGGTTTGGTAGGTTTCCTAGATGGCCGCCGAGCACGGGCCAAACACCCAGGTGACTCCCGTGCAAAACCAGGTGGTTTTGAGATAGGCAATTTTGATGTCGCCTCACTACGTTTTGGGCCCTTGCCTGTCGCGGGTACTTGGGCCTCCCACACAAGTGAGGCACCATTTTTATCGGGAGACCTGGGGAACGCTGGGTGGTAGGAAATTTGTGTGAGGCCAGTGATGCCACACTTTCCCACACAAAAATGTGTGAAAAAGTGATTTTTTCAGCTAAAATTGAGGTTTGCAGGGGATTCTGGGTAAGGAAACGTTGGGGGATCCACGCAAGCCATACCTCCTGGAAGCCCCCGGGTGTCTACTTTTCAGAAATGTGTGGGTTTGGTAGGTTTCCCTAGATGGCCGCCGAGCACGGGGCCAAAACCCAGGTGACCCCGTGCAAAACCAGGTGGTTTTGAGATAGGCAATTTTGATGTCGCCTCACTACGTTTTGGGCACTTGCCTGTCGCAGGTACTTGGGCCTCCCACACAAGTGAGGCACCATTTTTATCGGGAGACCTGGGGGAACGCTGGGTGGTAGGAAATTTGTGTGAGGCCAGTGATGCCACACTTTCCCACACAAATATGTGTGAAAAAAGTGATTTTTTTCAGCTAAAATTGAGGTTTGTAGGGGATTCTGGGTAAGGAAACGTTGGGGGATCCACGCAAGCCATACCTCCCTGGAATTCCCCGGGTGTCTACTTTTCAGAAATGTGTGGGTTTGGTAGGCTTCCCTAGGTGGCCGCTGAGCCCCAGGCCAAAACGTCATGGGACCCCCTTGCAAAACCAGGTCGTTTTGTGAAAGGCCATTTTGAAGTCGCCTCAATACGTTGTGGGCCTTTGCCTGTCGCGGGTACTTGGGCCTCCCACCCGAGTGAGGCACCATTTTTATCGGGAGACCTGGGGGGACGCTGGGTGGTAGGAAATTTGTGTCAGCCCGGTGATGCCACAACTTTACCACACAAAAATGTGTGAAAAAAGTGATTTTTTTCTGCAAAATGTCAGGTTTGCAGGGTATTCTGGGTAAGAAAACGTTGGGGGATCCACGCAAGCCATACCTCCCTGGAATCCCCCGGGTGTCTACTTTACAGAAATGTGTGGGTTTGGTAGGTTTCCCTAGGTGGCCGCTGAGCCCCGGGCCAAAAACCCAGGTGACCCCCCTTGCAAAACCAGGTCGTTTTGAGATAATGTGTTTATTTCTGCAGCGTGAAAATTTTGGCACAAGACATTTTGCGGTTTGCAGGACATTGTGGGTAACATAACATGTTGTGATCCACAAGAGAGATATCACCATGTACTCCCATGGGTGTTTCGTTTACGAAAATATCTACAGTTGGTAGGTTATTCTTAGACGGAATGTACACCTTGGCAGACAGACTAAAAAGACAAAGATTACTGCACAGCCATCTATTCCTCAAGCACACACACATACTGGTTGGATTTGGCACGAGGGCAAGTGATGGTTCAGTATATACAATTTTATTAACAAGAGATTTCACAAAAATGAAATGCACTGTCAATAATTGAAAGGACAAAAACTGAACCAGTGACTCGCAGCTCGTGAGCTGTAAAGCCACGTCAAGGCCCCAACCGCTTTACAGGCCATTCACACACCTTTCATACGTGATACACACAAGACCATTCACACCACCAGCCACGAAACAAACACATTACAACATTCACAAAAAGGGACAAGGTACACCCTGCTTGAGAAAGACAAAAAAAATATTACTGCACAGCCATCTAATCCTCAAGCACACACACATACTGGTTGGATTTGGCACGAGGGTGAGTGATGGTTCAGTATATACAATTGTATTAACAAGTGATTTCACAAAAATGAAATGCACTGTTAATAATTGAAAGGACGAGAAACTGAACCATTGACTCACAGCTCGTGAGCTGTAAAGCCACGACAAGGCACCAACCTCTTTACAGGCCATTCATACACCTTTCATATGTGTGACACATACAAAACCATTCACACCACCAGCCGCGGGCCCATCACATTACAACACTCACACCAGCAGACAGCACCATTCAAGGGCCCATCACTTTCACATGCCCACATTCCTAACACAGCAACCACACAAGCTGATGGATTGCGTGGAGTGTCGCTCGGCTAGCAGTGTGTGTAGTGACCAGCAGCAAGTCACTACTCACACACCGCCAGCCAAGCGCCAGTCCACGCACACCACCAGCCAAGCGCCACTCCATGCACACCGCCAGCCAAGCACCACTCCACGCACACCACCAGCCAAGCGCCACTTCACGCACACCGCAAGCCAAGCGCCACTCCACGCACACCGCCAGCCAAGCGCCACTCCACGCACACTGCCAGCCAAGTGCCACTCCACGCACACCGCCAGCCAAGTGCCACTCCACGCACACCGCCAGCCAAGAGCCACTCCACGCACACTGCCAGCCAAGTGCCACTCCACGCACACCGCCAGCCAAGTGCCACTCCACGCACACCGCCAGCCAAGAGCCACTCCACGCACACCGCCAGCCAAGCGCCACTCCACGCACACCGCCAGCCAAGCACCACTCCATGCACACTGCCAGCCAAGCGCCACTCCACGCACACCGCCAGCCAAGCACCAGCCTACACACACCACCATCACATTTAGGATTTTTTTATACAAAAAAGAAAACACAAACAAATTGCAAATAGATACAAATCTACTAACACAAAATCAGAAACTAAATACATTGCACTAATGCCAACCTTGAAACAGAACAACAATTCTTAAACATTACAGACCAGGCAGTTCACTTTACCACTCATGGTTGCTCCCAATAATTCTTTTGCTTGTGGTACGCTCTATAACAAGCAGGCACACACAGCCCAGGGTTAGAAGGACACTCAGGGCAGTACATACGAGTCTCCTTCCGCGTACCTCTTCGCCTAGTGGGAAAGTCTTTTGAGGGTGTAGGAGGAATGTGATCAGGAAAGTGGCGATCTTTCAATCGAGCCACATCCTCCACCACTCCAACTCTAGGAACACTTGCCTGTTCCACAACAACAAGGCTGCCTATGACAGACTCCTGAAACTGAACAAAAGTCAACTTTGACGCAGGAGAACACTCCTTGAACACAACAAAAGCCTTGAAAGTTGCTAAATTGAAGAGATGGATGGCCAACTTCTTATACCAAATGTAAGCCTTACGAATAGCAGTGTAAGGTTCCAACCTCTGATCTACTCTATCAACACCACCCATGTGCTTATTGTAGTCTAAAATGCACACAGGTTTGCGCACTTCAGCAATCTGACCCCAAACAGCCACAGGTGAAGTACTCTCATCATGGATGGTAGTCAGCATGTACACATCCCTCCTGTCCACAAATTTCACAGCTAGTAGTTCATCACTACGCAAGGAACTGCACTGTCCCCTCTGAAGTTTTTTGCAAACAAGCTCTTTTGGATAACCTTTACGGTTAGAGCGGATTGTGCCACAAGCAAAAGTGTCCACTTTGAACAATTCCTTAAACAATTGCACAGCAGTGTAGAAGTTATCAAGGTACAAATGGTGGCCTCTGGTAAACAGTCCTCTAGCAAGATCCCACACAATTTTCTCTGAAACTCCAAAAGTGGACGGACAACCAGGGGGGTCAATAGTGGAATCCCTACCAGTGTACACATGCAAATTAAAAACATATCCTGTCCTACTCTCAGACAACATATACAGCTTAATTCCATAGCATGCCCTCTTGCTAGGAATGTACTGCCTAAAAACCAAACGGCCCTTGAACAGGACCAAAGACTCATCAATAGATATTTCTTTCCCTGGAGTATAGATCTCTGAAAATCGATCTACAAAGTGATCAAGAACAGGCCGAATCTTAAAAAGACGGTCACATTCAGGGTGATCTCGTGGCAACGCCAAACCATTATCAACAAAATGCAGCATCCGAAGCAAAAGTAAATACCGATCACGAGTCATAACTGCAGGAAATATGGCCGTTGCCATCAAGGGACTGGTAGACCAATATGAACCCATGGACGGCTTCCTTATCAAACCCATCAAAAAAGTCAAACCCAAAAACTTCTTCATCTCTTCCAGATTTGTGGGACTCCACCGGGTAGCTCTAGAATGGGGCCTAAGTCTGGCACTGTTGTCCCTCAAAAACTGTTCAGCATACAAATTAGTCTGCTCAACAATCTCACCCAAAAATACATCATCCATAAACAACTGAAAATACTGTATAGGCAAATAATGTTCACAATCCACTCTACACCCTGCATAACCACTAAAGGCAGGCAACACCAGCTGCACCATGTTTGGATCAACCCAGAGTCCAGCACTTCCAGTAGGAAGCCTAGCAGCCCCAGGCTGCAATCCAGATGCCTCTTGCACCATCGGCACAGTAGTATCCTCCTCTAAAACAGGCACTTCATCTGCACTGAGAGTACCTTCATCATCCGATGATTCCATGTGGAGAGAAAACTCACTGCCTGAATCTTTCCCTCCCTCCTCTCCCTCAGACGCAGTGTCAGTCTCATAATCCTGCTCAGAGGAAGATTCAAGAAGCAAACCAACCACCTGCTGAGCAGTCATTCTACGGCTAGCCATAATGCTTACTAATAAAGGTTACTTGTCAAACAAGTCAACAACAACAAACCCTTTGTAAAAAAAGAAATAAACAAAATGTAGCTTTATCACAAAGACCAATATACTCCAACACTATACCACTCACGTGACAGAAGCAGCTAGACTCACCACCACCTACTCTGCACAGACACAGTAAGGATCAACAATATCCCACTAAAAAAGAAGAAAAAAAAATTACACATAAGACAATGCAAAACATCGCAAAGAATTTCATGCTCTGAACACTAACAAATATGCTGCCATTATGACACCACTTACAAAAAAATTCATTCATGCATGACAATAATACTCATTTGGAGTACACACAACAAAAATATTTTTCTTACCAAATAAATGCAATTACGCAAAACTGCAGAACAACCACTGCCGAAACCGCAAACAGGAATCAAAAGCGTTACACTAGAATAAAAAGGAGAAAAAAAACATTACAATCACATATGCAAATAATGCACCAGTCCACACACAATCCACCAGCCAAGCTAAGGGGTAGGTGGGCCAAAGAGTATAAATAAAATATTCACCCCCGTAAAAGGGGAGCAACCCTTGCCCTTTTGGCCACTCCCCAACACAAAAATTAAAAAACCCTGGTGTCTAGTGGCTTCTGCCCTCCTTGGGGGCAGATGGGCCTAAAAACATACTGCTATTCTGCCACCCAAAGAGGGCAGAAATGGCCACAATCATCCTCCCATAAAGGGGAGCGACCCTTGCCCAAGGGGCCGCTCCCCAACATAAAAACCCTGGTGGCCTAGTGGACCTACAAAAAACAAATCAGCCGATCTGCCCCTCAGGATGGCAGAAACGGCCAAATTAATGCTCCCCAAAGGGGAGCAACCCTTGCCCAAGGGGCCACTCCCCAAAAACAAATCCCTGGTGGTCTAGTGGGCCAAATATAAAAAAAATGGCGACATCTGCCCCCCCCCATGGGGGCAGACAGCCACAAACAATGCCCCCAAGGGGGAGCGACCCTTGCCCAAGGGGCCACTCCCCACAAAAAAATCCCTGGTGGCCTAGTGGCCATACAAAAAAAATCAGCCGATCTGCCCACCCAGGGGGGCAGAAACAGCCAAATTAATGCTCCCCATAGGGGAGCGACCCTTGCCCAAGGGGCCACTCCCCTCAAACAAATCCCTGGTGGTCTAGTGGGCCCAATTTTTTAAAAAACATGGCGATCTTCCCTCCTGGGGGCAGACACAGCCACAAATATTGCCTCTAAAGGAGAGTGACCCTTGCCCAAGGGGTCACTCTCCACAAATAAATGCCTGGTGGACTAGTGGGAAGATACCTTTATCTTCCGCACACGATCTCTCACTACTCAACTCTACTCTCAACTATATTCACAACTGGATGTTAGCTCACCAACTCATTCTGAATCCCGCCAAAACTGAATTCCTCCTCCTCTCTACCTCTCTCTCACCTCCTCCTGTTCAATCTTGGATGGATCAGCTGAACCTACTCCACAACAAACCCATCATTGTCGACAGCGCTAAATCCCTAGGTGTCATTCATGACAAAAGACTCAACCTAATCTCCCACATCAACTCTATTGCTAAGAACGCACGTTACCAGTTGCGCCTTCTATGGGTGATCCGTCGGTTCTTCCCGGAGAAAGACTTAAAAACCTTGGTACAATCTCTGGTTTTCTCAAGACTGGATTATTGCAATTCTCTTCTGACGGGCCTACCCAAATCCCACCTCTCCGCTCTCAAATCCATCCTCCATTCCCTTCATTTCAGGGTCTAAACGAAGCGACCACGTCACTCCTATCCTGTCCTCTCTTCGATGGCTTCCGATCGAGGCAAAGCTGCCTGCATCACACACAAAGCCTTACACACGTCCTCCCCTCGTTACCTGGTGAATAAATTGAAATTGTCCGGTGGCTCTCACCCTTCTCGCAATGCGGAAAAGCTTCTGCTTGAGCCCCCCCGTCTTCAAAAGGGAAAGATCGATGGCGCAATCCTTCTCAGGCAATGCGGTGAGAATCTGGAACTCGCTTCCCCATTGCTCCGTGCCACCTCCTCTACCCGGATCTTCAAAGCTGACCTCAAATCTCTTCTCTTCCAAAGACACTTTCAGAACTAATACTTTCACTCTCAGCCCCCTCTAGGAAGTTCGCTCTTCAATGTAAATTTGTACTTTTTCCTGTACATTCCTCACCCTTGCGTGCTGTGTTGGATTTGTGTACCCTTCATTTTAAGTCTCCTGTTTAATTCACGCCCTCTCTACTCCCTCAAGGAAGTTCTTCCACTATAGGAAATTCTGTACTCCATGCCTATAGAAGTGCCTTCCCAGTGTGTTCTGAGTGACTGCCACTTATTGCAGTATTATACCTCTATTTGTATTTTGCATCTCATGTATCATGCACCCCTGTCACTTTTTCCTCTTGTAACGCATACCTTTTTGTATCTTGTTATTTGCACAATTGTCACTTTTTCCTCATGTAATATAACGCTTGCTTTTATATCATTCTTACACTATTGTGAAGCGCTTTGACACCTTCGGGTAAAGCCCGAGCTATATAAAAAAAACTGCCCCCCCCCCAGGGGGGCAGAGCACCAAAAACAAACATATGGCCCCCAAAAGGGGAGCGACCCTTGCCCAAGGGGCCGCTCCCCAAAACAGTATTTTCGTTTGCTTTGAACAAAAAAACAAAAATTCCCTGGTGTCTAGTGGCATTCCTGCTGCACGATCGCATGACCGTGCAGCAGGAATGCACAAAAGAGGCATCGGGGGGAAGGAAAACCCTTTCCTTTCCCTCGATGCCTCTTTTGTTGCAAACCCCCCCTCCCCGGAGCCAAAACTCACCTTATTCCCCGACGCGCTGGAAGCAAATGGCTTCCAGCGCGTCCGGGAACAAAGGGAAACCCCAACGACGCCAGCGCGCCTCGCGCGCTGACGTCGGTGAGGGGGGGTGGGGAGGCAGGGGAAGCCCTTCCCCTGCCTTCCCCGAAAAAAAACAACGATCGGATCCCCACCGGGAAGCGCCAGCGCTTCCCCGTGGGTGGGTCTTATGACGAGCTGGACTCGTCATGAGCACACGAGCACTGTGTGCCATGACAAGTCCAGCTCGTCATAAGCATCGAAGGGGTTAAGAAAGCATTCCCAGATTGATACAATAAATACTGAGTCCTCCCCCCACCTTTGTACAGCCCTGGTGCAGTGAGAAGCCTCAATTATGAAGTGCGTGCCACTACCCACTTCAAGGAATAATCGCAAATATATAAATCCTTACTTGTAAAGTGCGAACATATCACCCCTTAAAGGTTTTAAGTTAAGGCGCTGGGGGCCGTGGGGGAGATTAAGTGACCTATTGCCCAGAGCCACATGATGCTGAGCTGCCACCGGGGATCGAACCATGATCCCCACACTCCGGAGTCAGACACTCTGGCTGATACGCCTCACTTATCCCCAGCACTTGTTTAAAAACCAGCAATATAATAGGGTCCAGCAAAAAGCGAAAAACCGGGCGGGGTGGGGGGGAGGGGGGTTAACCGCGCAAAAAAGGTGGATTCTGTACACAGTGCAAATTGCACATGAGTTAATACAACTTTTTAAACAAAAATGCCCCAGATTAATAATGTGCCTCTTAGGGTCGAATATAAGACTTTGGGTAGTGTATTAGCCAACCCAGTATTAGAAATTCCAGATCTCAAATTAATTACTGCCCAGAAGAGCCACTAAAACAATGAACGCCCGCAAAGTTTTCATAAATGGCAACCTTCAGGATCAATAGTTTGACAGATTGGATTTTAGTTCTAAGGAACTTAGATAGCGATAAAGTAAACCTATTAGACAGCGTGTGAGTAAAATTATTGTGAAGGTTTTAGAACGAGGATAACGTTGTTTATCTTGTTTACTATTATACAATGGAACAGTGTGCTTCATAAGCCTTTTTATAGGCTGCTGCTTTGTGAGCATAGAATACAGTGGATGGTTAGGATCTTGTTCCTTTTATATTCAGATGATAAAAAAGACATTTACTGGACTGGCTAAGTCTACACATAACTCTGTCAGTGTTTGCTGTATTAATATTTGTATCTTTTCCAAACACAATTATTTTGGTAATTGTGCTGCGCAGATATTGTTACGATCCACAGTTTATCCAACCACATATACAGCATGATTTACTGGAAGGCCGCGAGGCTAATGGAAACCAAATGGTCCTCCTGCCTCCTCCCAGCAGAGCGCGCATTCTATGGAGACTCCAGCTGTCATTAGAGGTTCAGTCGTGCGCGAGCCCTCGTTGCGCATTATCATTGGCTGTGCGCTCTTGAACCTTGTGGCGCTTCTCACCTGCCATTATGATATGGAATCCGGCGCTGCTGATTACCACGTGAAATAATTGGCCGTGTCCGCGCTAACATGGCATCCCTAGGCCTCCTCCGCAGCCAGCAAAGATAAGGAAGGCTCTTGTGTGATGGCCAAGAAGACTTCATCTTGGCTCCACTTCAGAGTGTGGATGTAAATATGATTAGCATCACTTATCTTTTGGATAGGGACTTGCTGAGCACGCAGGACGCCGAATGCCTTGTTGAGCAAAAGCCAAAAAAGTAAGGCTGTACTGTTCCCTTTAGACTTTTTATGCACAGCGGACAGCCGTTGTGTCTATTTATGTCAATTGTCGCAGGCTGTGGAGCATTCGGACACCTTTAGCTACTTTACCTATGTACAGCCTGTAGTGTTAGGTTTCGAAACAGATGATGTTTTTTAAAATATATTTCCTTGTCCCTTAGAAGCGACTTCAGCTGAATGTACCCACCGGTTTCACATCTCTCTGCTTTTAGCTTTTCAGGCGATCATTCTCTATCCAAAAGAATTATGCATGTGTCTATGAATGTGTGCGTGCGTACATATGCATGTGGTATTTGCATATTGCACAAACGTAGCTAAAAGGCAGCAGAGCTCTGTACAGGTTCAGAGGAAATATACGCTGAAAGAGTGATTGGAGGGTAGCTGGGTTCTGAGAATGGAAGGGGACTGTTAATGTGCCGTGATGTCGATTTCTTAAAGAGGAGAGTATTGACCACTGATGCGTCTGCCCTGGCAGGCGCAGGCATGTTGTTTAAGATCATGTATCTATGGATGTAGAAGGACTTTTGCACTTCTTTGTCTCAAGTTCAATAGTGTCTTGGCTGCGGGTGTGCCAAAAGTGAAAGGTCATGACGAGTGTAATAGCCAGATAGGCAGAGGTGGCAGTAATGATGGCTTTGTAGTAGTTGCAGATGGGTTTAGAAGATGGTATGAGCTAAGTGCATTTCTATCAGGGTGGCGATGATGTGTTCATATTTCTTCAGGCCCAAGAGGAGCAGTGCTATGGTGTTTGAGATGCCCTTCATGGGAAAGCAGTTTCAAGTCTGGGAGGCCATGGAGCACGGCATTACCACTATCTGCTATGAAAGTATAAGGGCTTTGTTAGCAATGGGGTTCTCTAGTTGGCAGAGGTAGGTACCTTTGTCCAAGTAGGGACTCTTCTTCCTAGTCAGGGTAAGGGGGATACACTTCTAAAATAACCCCTGCTCACCCCCTTGGTAGCTTGGCACGAGCAGACAGGCTTTTCTCAAAGGCAGTGTGTAAAGCATTTGTGAACACATACAGTAATACCGTGAAAACACTACAAATGGACACCACACCACTTTAGAAAAATAAGTAATCTTTATCTAAACCAAAACAAGACCAAAATAACAAAAATCCACAATACAGTACTAAAAATATGATTCTTGAAACATAGAAACAGTTCTGTTCCAAGAAAATGTGGGATGCGACACTATTACACAAAGTACCTGTGATGCGTCGAAAAAGGCAAGCAAAATGGGTCGCAGAGAAGGTGATGCGTCCGTTCCTTACACTCAGGGAAGGTGATGCGTCTGTGCCTTGCTCCGGGGGAGGTGATGCATCCGTTCCTTACTGCTGCGCCGGGGAGGGGATGCGTTGGTTCCTTACCGGAGAGGAGGTGATGCGTCGGTTTCTTACTGCTTGGGGAGGTGATGTGTCAGTTTCTTACTGCGCCCCCCAACGATGCGACAGACTTGATGCTTCGATACAATGCGTGACGATCCAGTACGATGCGTCGGTTATTCTCCAACAGGGCCTGCGTCAGAATTGGTGCGGTGATCTCGGATGTCGGAGATCGGTGCACAGGATTCGTCACACGGCAGACACTTCAGCCACGAGCAGGTGCTGCGTCAATTCTTCGGCGGCGGCAATGCGTCGGAAAATTCTTCTCGCACCGCTGCGATGCTTCAGAAACAGGCGATGCGTTGATTTTTACAGTTCTTGCAGTTTCCAGTCCCAAAACAACCTCCAGAGATCCAGAACACTGGTAGGCACCTCTCAGCAGGTCAGAACTCCCAGCAGAGGAGTTTACGGGGGGGCTGGTGGTGAAGTCTTTGTGTCCCTGAGACTCCAGAACAGGAGGCAAGCTCTATTTCAAGCCCTTGGAGATCTTCCTCAAGCAGGGGACACAACACACAGCAAAGTCCTTCTCCTTTCCTTGGCAGAAAGTAGCCACTGCAGGCCAACCCCAGACAGCAAACAGCACAGGGGCAATATTCCTCCTCAGTTTCTCCAGCTCTTCTCCTTGACAAAGGTTCCTCTTGATTTCCAGAAGTGATCTATAAGTCTGGGGTCTGGGCCCCTCTTTTTATAATACAAAATCCTTTGTTCTCTGTGGCAGAGAAGCTCTTTGCCCAGCCAAAACCAGTTTTGTCCTCTCTGATGGAGCTTCCTGGCAGGAGGTGGAGACAGCATTGTCCTTGGCAGACCAGGCCCATTTAGATGTGAAAGAAATCTCCTCCCCCAACTCTGAATGCAGCCCAGGTCTATTCAGCCCAGCCCTGACTCACCCTGGAAAGGCAGGACACACCTCAACCCCCGAAGTGGCTGTCTGAACAGAATGCACATCCCCAGTCCCTGTCACTCCAAAGCCAGACAGTCAATACACAACCCACCAGAGGCACACTGGATGGTTAGGCAAGAAAATACCTACTTTCTAAAAGTGGTATTTTCAAACCCAGAATGTAAAAATCACCCTTACTAAAAGATGCATCTTAACATTCTGAGTTCAGGCATATCAAACTTTATTTTCCCATCTTGTTCACATGGGCAGTAATACTCATAAGATGTTATGAGCAAACTCCCCATTCTATCCTATGGGACAGATAGCCTTACAGCAGTGAAAAAGCGAAATTGGCAGTATTTCACTATCAGGACATGCCGCACACATCAGGGCATGTCCTACCTTTTACATACACTGCACCCTGCCTACAGAGGTACCTTGGGCCTACCTTAGGGGTGACTCACATGTAAGAAAAGGGAAGGTTAGGGCCTGGCACGTGGGTGCACTTGCCAGGTCGATATGGCAGTATGAACTGCACACAGGCACTGCAATGGCAGGCCTGAGACCCTTTTGCAAGGCTGCTTGTGTGGGTGGCACAATGAGTGCTGCAAGCCCACTAGCAGCATTTGGTTTACAGGCCCTGGGCACACACAGTGCACTGTACTAGGGACTAAACAGTAAACCAAATTGACCAATCAGGGAAACACCAATCCCTAACAACAATTTACAAAGGGAGGACTTGCACTTTGGCACTGAACAGCAGTGGCAAAGCATCTAGACCAGCAAAACAAAGTCCAACACACAGCAATAACAGGAGGCAAAAGCAAAAAATGCAGGGGAAACCCACGTCTAACAGGCTTGAACAGCACTTCTGAAGTCACTTTCTGGGAGGAATAGTTTTGCTTTCCTGCATTGAGGGAGCTCGTACTAAACTATTTTGGCTTTCTTGGCAATGCATTTCGTATTGGTGAGGTCAGTTCCCAAGATAAATCCGAGTGACGTGACATTGGATGAATTTTGGACTTCAGATCTATACCTTTCATGTCATTGACCCAGGAATGGACAGGTTGCTGCTTGTTGTTTTTGGCGAATAGCAGGAATTCTATTTTGGTGAGGATGAGCCTCCAGTAGGAGCTGGGCATTCAGGTCCGGTTGAGGTGCAGGAATAGTTTAAGGCATTGGATGATGGAAGCGGATAAGGCTTTCAAATAGAGTTGTGGGTCATGGGTGTATCAGTGAATTTTAATGCTGCTGTCAGCGAGTGGAGTTACAAGGAGCTCCATGTAGAAGTTGAAGATGATGAGGGGAAGATGTAACCATGGGAGAATCGCAGGTGATGTGCGACTTTCGGGACCTGGAGGTGCCCCTGTGTACAAACTGGTATTTGTTGGATAGACAGACCAATGAATGGTGTTTCCAGTTAATCCCGTTCTAGACTTCAAGATGTCATTAGGGGTGGTATGTTCAATAGTGTTGAAGGCGGCTGAGATATCCAGCAGTATCAGGAGGCATGGACATCTTCACCTATGGTACAGAGGGCAACATCTATTATGTGTAGGGTAAATGTCTTCACGCTGCAGGTTTATCTGAAGCCAGATTGGTAGTCTAATGGGTGATGGTTGGCATTGATGTGATCTTGGAGCTATACATAGACTGCTTTTCAATAATTCTGATGATGACGGGTAGGTGAGTGTTGGGTCTGAAGTTGGAAAGGTTGCCAAGGCCTAGTGTGAGTTTCGCCTGGAGGGGGAATGTCTGGCTTATCTTGAGAGCCTTTGGTAATATGTCTTGAGTGTGGGATGTGTTGATGATGAGTAGAGGTGAGAGAGCTTCTCTGGAGAAAGTTTTGATGAGGACAAGGGTAAGGACATCATCGTCGAATGAGGTAGCTTTTATGGAGTTGAAGATGTCAGTGAGGTGTGCAGGGGTATGAAGAATTACCATTGTGGGGTGCAGTGCAGAGGGGTGGGTGTCAGAGCAAAAGCTGGCTTAGTGTTGCTGATGTGACGTTGGATCTTCTACAGAAAAAGAGGTTGATGGTATTGAACTTGTCTGTGTACTGTTGGAGATTAGGGTCAGAAAGGGGGCAGATGCAGTGCTTGTTTGTTCAGAAGAACATTCTGCTTCTGTTGCCAGCTTCTTATATTGTGTTGGCTTAGTACTGGGTTTTGGCTGATGTAATGAGTTTTGTGTGTTTCATGGAGGGAAGTCATGGCATGAGGTCATCAGGGTTCAGTTGTTCCTTCAGTTTTTTCTTGTCTGATCACAGAGTATTTGTTGTTGTTGATCACATGGTTTTCTAGAAAGACATTTATGTTGTTGGTATAAAGAAGTAGTAGGGCTAGAAATGAATCTGAGTTTTAAAATGCCAGTGGAGATGTTTTGAAGTATCTGATGGTTTGTTGTTCTCTGTTGGATGGACCTCGGTGTGTCAGTTGGATGCTGAACAGAATGATTGAGGGTGGCAAAGTGGTCCAGGCAGTCCAGAGTCATGAGAGGTTTCCACTGGATGATTCGATGTTGAGAAGATGAGATTAGGGGTTTGACTTTTGAAGGATGTTGGTCATGCAACATGCAATACCACATTGAGTGTGTTGATGGGATTGAGGAGGGTGCCTCTTCTTTTTACATTGAGTTGTCTGGCAGGCTAAATTCACAGAGGAGGGTCCATTTTGATTAAATTATCAAAGTGGTTATATAAATGGAATCAATTATACAAGGAGGAACAAAACTATTAATTGTTCACCCTTACCAAATAAAAAAAAAATCATCAGACAAAATGGTCAAAGCATACAACAGAACAAGTAATACTGCCAAGGGAAATTGCTAAGGAGCTAAAAATAAATAAAAGGAAAATAAATCACTGGAGCTCTATGACTTAGTGGCATATTTGAGAGAACTACTCTTATTAGATACTCTCCATAAATATCATAGTATGAGACTTAAAAATGTGATTTGGGTAAAGATGAGGTGGTTAAATAAGGATGCATGGAGTATACTGACAGACAAAATGTAGAATGGCCTGATTGTGGTTGCCATTTGTTTTTTGTTTAGAAATAACTAATTACCACTTTGAGAATTTTCTTTTCTCTAAAGAAAAAAGTTTGCTGAGTGGACACGTTAAGCAAGGCACCCACTTGGCAAGCCTGCAATCCTGTGAAAGGAGCTACTGCAGTGCGAGCTCCCATCACAGCACAGAGACCCCACCAGGTAGACGGGGATCTCTCAATAGGGCAGAATGTTCTGTAATAGAAAGGAATAGTTAAATATTTCATTGAGGTGTGAGGCAAGGGGTTTAGCTAGAAAAATGTTCTCCCCATGGAGGCCAAATGTCTACAAATTTAATTATGTACATTTCTGACATATATTCTACGTTGCAGAGCATACACTAGATTTTGCATAGTACACCGAGAGCATGCATGGAACTCTGTAGTTTTTTCCATTTCCATTGTGTGCTCCTTGAGATTTGGCAAACCCCCTGACAATATACAAATGTGCAGATATCATTGTCTATGATTTGTAAGTCTATTTTTTAACTACTTTCAACTTACTTGCAACAGATTTTGAAATCATTAGTGTAATAAATTGACTCTTCATTTCTAAAATTGCTGCTTTAGCCAGAAAATCACAGCTGTGACATTTTGATTTACCGTATGCGAACTGCAATCAGAATTCTTCAAAAATGTTTGTAATCAGCAATTTCTTCAAACTCTGCTGTGACCATGTGACCTTGTGGCCCATTTGTTGAAGCAGAATGATGGACTCAACTGAAAATAATACCATATTGTCTGCATATAAGTGGCTAATAAGATCTCTACTTATAAATTTAAATGGGGGAATAGTGTGGCAGATGAGTACAGCTAGAGAGTCCTGAACACATGACATAGAAAAGGAGTGATTTCTGAGTTATGCCTAGTGTGATGCACATAGAATGGGGTGTATTGTGTGTATCGGGTGAATCGTGGGTACTAGTCAAGAGTTAAAAGTCCCCTGCAGTGCCATAGCTTTTATCAGTAAAATTATAGGTGCTTGACTGCAGTGCTGAACACCATGACATAGAAAAGGAGTGCTTTCTGAGTTATGCCTAGTGTGATGCATATAGAATGGGGTGTATTGTGTATCGTGTGTATCGTGGGTAATAGTCAAGAGTTAAAAGTCCCCTGCAGTTCTATAGCTTTTATCAGTAAAGTTATAGGTGCTTGACTGCCTGTCAAATGTTATGATTCTAGCTGAACATTCTAGGACTCACCCAACCCTTCAGGGGGGCTTCACCAGCTTCTTATAACACCAGCTTCCTATACTACTAGCTATCAACTGGGTCTAACTTTATGTATATCAAAAAAGTATTGGTCTTTCTGCTTTATTTTTTGGAGAGAGGAGAATGTCCCTGGTGAATAGTGACGTTTCATGACATTGCTTACGGGCAGGGCTTTCCAACATGCTATGTGACACTAACACTATTTGTTAGTTTTGTGAAGTGGGTTTTCATTAGAATCCCAGAGTAGCTAATGGAAAGTATATGCATGCCAGAGAATTTTGATGCCTTTGACTATGGCGCTAACACAAAGCGCACACTCATCTATAAGGCGCTGCTCTTAACACTGGTTGATCTGGTACATTACTACTAACAGTAACCTCAGTTACGTGTCAAGTGAATATTTGTGCACTCACAGAGAATAAGGTGATTCTACAATGTTTAGCCAGGTAATGGTTTAACTCTGCCCTCTTTTGAGAAACTATGATTATTTTGCCATTGGTTGTCTCTTCAAACCCAACATTTGGTTGCGTTTTTAAAGTAAAATAGATGTATTTATTGTCCAATGATGTAATAATGAGCAAACAAATACCTCACTAAATGAACAGTGCTTTGCATAATCATTGCAACATCTAGATCCCATCTACATGAATGACTGAGGATGGGAGGAACATTCACTGGCACTTGAAAGAAATATCACTTTATATCAACAAATGTTATGTTATCAGTGTTTTTATAGCACGCTAATCATCCATGAGGGTATCCAGGTTGTCTGTAGCAGGTGTGTGAGGCCAGCCGTAGGGGCTTACTCGAAAAGCCAAGTCTTCAGATTCTTGCGAAAGTCAAGAAGAGAGGAGGAGGCTCTTATGTGTTGTGGGAGGTTGTTCCAGGCTTTAGGGGCCAGGTACAAGAAGGCGCGGGCTCCTGCTCAGGTTGTGTGTATGCGTGGGGTGTGTGCTAGTGGGAGACTGGCAGAGCGGAGGTGTCTGTAAGGATGGAAGTGAATGTGGCTGTTCAGGTAGGCAAGTCTAGTGTTGTGGAGAGCTTTGTAGGTAATAAAATGTATAAACACCAATTGTGGTTTTATTTTTCTTAATTGCCCCTTTCCATTTTAAATAACATTCTGGTACATGGGGTAAATACAATCAAAAGAAAAATGTATTTAGATCGCAAAAGAAAATCCATGACTTACAAATTAAATTTACTGTAATTTTATTAGTTCTGCAAATGTATATGATTGGTCTTAAGGTCAATTTTATGGTTGGACTGTCACGAGTAACTTGAGTCACTAAAGATGTGATTGCATAACATGTAAACTAAGCAGTCTGCCACGCGCTTGTGTGTAACCAGCATAGCCCAATGCTATCTCAGTTACATTTGCCTTTGGGCTACAGTAATTCGCTGGAATGTTTGTGTTTCATGTTGTTCCTTGTTTGACGTGTGCTTTGAAACATTTCCGTTTTGCAGTTGTATGAGAAAGCAAGATACTTATTCACATAGGCATATCAATTTATTAGAGGTGCATTATACTCTGGTTTCTCTTCAAACCGAATAAATCTTTTGATTTAAGAGACACATTAAATATCTCTCCCAGAAAGAAAGAAAAACAGTCTGATCGAAACAGTTGATGTATTAGGTCATTAACGTGGATAAAAAACTGATTAGTGGCTGATGTTCTCAATCTGCATGCCTCAACATAGCCAATTAGGCTTGTGGTGTGTAATTTTGATTTTAAAAGGGCAATTGGATTTAATAAATAGCCAGATGTGCACTCAAAGATGACTGTCAGAAAATTCAAACAGAAAACAAGGTCATCAAAATTGTTGATGGGCGGAACTGCTTTTGCAATGTACATTATTATTAAGACATTCCCCAAAAACTTTCAATTGGGTTGCCCCAAGGATATTTGCAAAATATTTCTCTTGACTAGTGAAAGACTAAGCCATGCCAAACAAAGTACAAATGAGAGGTGAGGTGATTTGCAGTGTCATTGCATAGTACACGAAGGGACATAACATTCTGAAACTAAACAGCAACTGAAGGACAAAAAAATAACTGAAGGTTTTTTAACAGGGGCTGGATATCCTACTCTCAAATTACAGTGTGGATCTGTTCAATTATGGATATGATTCTCTGCCTCTCGGACAGTAGACGTAGGCTCTGATTTAGAGTTTGATGGAGTGAGTACTCATTTATAGTCGGGCGGAACTTCATTGTATAAACGACGGAGACGACTCCGTCTCTGCCGCTAACAAACACCTCCCACATCCTGATGGAGTAATGGCTGTCGGAGGTCTGACCATTTTACTGCTCCCTGGATTTAAAATGGACAGTCAAATGAACAGTTTTCACTGTATATCACTGCCAGTTAAAACCTGGCCATAAAGCGGCAGTGGAAACTGAAAAATGACCCTCACACCATGGTAGACAACTCCCATTGTGCAGTAATCATTGTTTTTTTTTTATTTTGAAAAACAAAATCCTGCTTTAGAGATTTTGTTTTTGAAAATAAAAAAACAAGTTACATTTTGACAGACGATACTATCATGTCGCTGCAACTGTCCGATAAACTTTTAATAAATTGACAGGAACCACAGGGATGGTGGTTCCTGCCAATATTAGAGATGTCTGCTGGGCAGGCGGACTTCCCTAGATTATTTCACTCCGTTGCCCTGACAAAGTACAGCCCGTCCTCTGCGGTCTAAATCAGGTTCTTAGTTCAAGACCTTCTAACCAGATGAACTCCTATGTGCTAGAATTATTATATTTTTTCTATCTCAGCTCCCAAGAGACCAAGATGTACAGGCATTACTAGCATTTGGCCTTCTCAAATGTGACAAAATGGTGGTAGACCTTTTTGTGCTGTATTATTTATGAGTTTCTGAGATAAAGAAGTTAAACTTATCCTTACCTATAAGTGGCTCAGAGTTTTTTGAACAGGCATGCAAATGAATGTGGCAGTTAAGAATGAATAACATGGTATGCTACAAAGTGCAGAATTTCTTAAAGGAGAGTAGGCCTAATAGCATAGATAAATGGAGGGATACATGTTGATTAACTAGAATCATCAAAGTTCATGATGCACAAGAGCTGCCCTGGCCATTCAATTGGCCACTGTCCCAACCTTTTCTCAAGCAACTGAAATTTCGATCTCTATTTTACAAGAGTTCCAGTGTCCCTGTCCCATTGTATTTCGAGTTCTTCTGCACCTTTAATGCCCAAGACCAATACTGGTTGCAGCTTTGTGCATTTTTTACTTTCAAAAGAAGTGGTCTGTGTACACTCAGTTCTCCCGAGTCTAACAATGTTCAAGGCTTATTGTCACTCATTGTCTTCACTCAAATCTTCCTCTGAAATATTCATGGTGCCAGGTTTAAGAAGGAGAAGCAACAGTATGCAAATGTAATTGAGTTTTCGACCCTGTAACAGGGTAAATAAATCAAGAAAGAGAGGTGGGCATTACCGACCTAGGACCTAATTGTGAGTTGGTCGAAGCTCGGGGAGGGTAATTAACGCACCTGCTAAATAAACCTCTGGGTGAGGAATTTACCAGGTGCAATAATTAACTCCTCTAGGAGTTTCTGTCCTGTGAAGAGGCCTAACATGCAGATGCAATATTTATTGCACGAAATACATGTTTTGACTTTTTCAACACTATATTTCACCAGCTGTATCTAGGAGAATTGTGTCGGGAACTGAGAGGGTGTGCTCATTTTAATACAACTCATAATTTGGATTCCCTTAGAACTTTCTGTTTGTTCAGAGAATAGACGTTTATTGTATCCTGAATCATAACGAGGCCATTGAGCTTTAGTAAAGCCTTTGTTATTGTTTTACCAAGACTTTTTTGACAAAGGAAAAGGCCTTCTGAGAGGGTCCTTTGTTGTAAAGTTGGATAGAAAATTTATTAGGAATAGGCAACCTGTATCATGGTCTGAGGAACAGGTGGTGACTAGTGGGATGACACAGAGATTGATTCTGCTGCTTGGGCGTTCACAATGCTATGGCTTTACCTTATGCTGTAAGGCCAAGGAAGTAGTAAAATGGAGTCCTTGACTTTCAGGGGTGTAATATGGAGTTTCACTCGCAGTATATAGAGAATGCCCCTATTATGAAAAGAGACCAAAACAGCATGACAACCTCTGACTATATATATGAGCCACTACATTGATGAGATTATTCGAGTACCTGTATGAGAGCTACAATGAGAAAGATTGAAGGGATGCAAAGGGTAAAGTAGGAATGATTATGGAATATGAGTAGGATTGAGGAGAAAGCATATCCACAGAGCTCAAGTTCCAATCAGGAGTTGTTCAACTGGATTGACAAGCACCAAGAGCCAAATTTATAGGGATTTGGTGCAGGGCAGCACAGCAAGTCACCTTGCTGCAGTGCCCTGCGTTAAAGTGAAAGGGCAGGAATGCACCATACCGATGGCACATGGCGCATTACTGTCCTTCCCCCCTGCACTGGCGCAGTTTCAGCAGCCTAGCGCCAATGCAGGCACCCTTGCACCATGGTGCAAGGGTGCGTGCATTTCATGCAGGATTGTTTTGTGCAGGAAAAGACACCTTCCTGCACAAAAACAATCCTAGGAGGCTTCTGCAGCACACATAGAAAGAGGAAAAGATGAGGAGAAATAAAGTTATTTCTCCTCGTTGCCCCTCCCCTGCGGAGGCGTAAAGTTTAGGAGCATCCCCAGGTTTACATGGTCTTGTAAAAATGGGGGTGTGTCAAAATCAATGTGTGTTGCGTAGGAACACCCACCGCAACACCCGTGGAACGCCTGCCTAGCAGAGAGTAAGGCAACGCAGCGATTTGCGCTGCCTTGCTTTACTCCATATCTATGAGGCCATTCAAAGTCAAGCAAAGTGGCTTTGCTTGGCCTCATAAATATTATTTGGTGGTTTGCGCCGCCGTTGCATCACAAAAAGTGATGCAACGGCGGTGCAAGGGGCTCATAAATCTGCCCCCAAATGTACAAACAGATTCAGAGAGCAGAGTGAAGTTGGTCATTCCTTGATGTTGTCTAATAATGAAGCAGGCATGTGAAAAATGGATTCCGAACACTAGTAACTCGTAGGCAGGAGATAATACTAATTTTTAGAAACCAGGAAAATAAAAGCTGATTTCATATGAGAAGTATTTATCCTAACAATCAACTTCTTGCCCTGCAAAGAAGCTGTGGTCAACTGTCAACCACGTGCTACCAATGCAGTAGATACAGTTTAAGTGCCTGCAGCCCACATTCACATTCTACACATGCAGAAATGGCAAAATAGTGGTCACCATGTCTGATGCACTCAAGTCATGGTGCCATTTGCGAGACAGTCATTAAGTGAGAGAAGATGTGCAGTTACGGCCAGAGCTGCCAACTTTGGACCTGGTGTACCTGGTCAGGCCCTTGGCAACGACTCAACATCATGGTATGCCTAAAAAACCCGAAATAAATGTGACTTTGTGTCATGTAAGTGGTGCTCATGTAAAGCTCTCCAATACCTCAGTGGCGTAACATACGCCCCTGCAGCCCCTGAGGAGCGGGGGGGCCCTAGCTGCAGGGGGCCTCTTAGAACAGTACCATGGTCTGAGAGCTCCTGATTGAGTCCAGAAGGAGGGCCCTCCATGTACTTTGCAGGGGGCCCCCTCAAGTTTCATTACACCTTCGGGTCGAGTTTGGGCTCTAAAAAACTGCAGAAAAAAGAAAGCATACAACTAGTATGCAGCCAACACAGCTCCAAGAGCAAAGAAAGCAAAGATCATGTTCACAGCCAGGTCAGTAGAGTCCAATCTCAGAGACTTAGCTGGAAGGTGGGCATTCTGAACACTTTCCCATACTGATCCACTTTATATTTACTTGATATTGCAGAGGAGCATCAGTGGAATTTGTACGATCCGATCTTGGTGGTTGCATCTCAGATGCATAACTTTGCACTCTTTAGACATATATTTAAACTATCACACTCCAGAGCAAACATATAGCTTTCCAAAATTCCTGCCCACGTATTACAAAAGAAATAAAATACAGTTAAACAGTAAGCATCAAATTACAAGCTCGAACAGCGGTTTTCAAAAAGCCCCCACCCGAAACACTAATTCGTTATCTCCTAAGTCAAGAAGGGTCCTATATGCATCTCTATAATTGACATGCGTATATTTCCTAAAAAAGGGGAGTAAAAACAATTTAGGGTAATGTACATTATATTTACAGAAAAATACAAAGTGTAATAGGGTTTGCCCTGAGCGTCCATCACAGGGACAAGGAATAGAATCAAGATAGTTTTGGAAGCCCAGAGGGAAACACAATATGTACTGCACAGTGCCTGCCCTTAAACGGAAAAGAAGGCAGCGCTCCCAGCGACCTATAGGTTTTGCAATAACATAAACAGATACAGGCTTGAGTCCAGGGCTAGGATTTGGAAGGCATAGGCAAACACAAGCCCTTCTACAGATGGGCCCGCGCAGAGTGTTAGCTGGCAACGCTTTGTAGTGCTCCTCACGAGGTAGCCCCATCCCCTTCCACGTTGCCGTGTGTGCTTTGGCGCCTCCGGGCACAATGAGTAAATTTATTTCCTGTGTCTCTCTCTTATACCTGAAACTTTCTCTGAACCCACCCCCCGTTCCACGATTTCACTCTCTGCTGTCCTCTGCGCTATCCATTCCCGATAGTACAGTGTAGACCCCTGCTCTCTCTCTGTTTTCTCTTTCTCTGCTACCTGCGACCACCTCACTCCTACCCACTGATACCACTCCCTGCAATCTATAATCACTAGGTCAATACTGCTGTACTGCACTGGTAAATCCAACATGGGCCAGTGGCCATTTTTAAATGGTATATATATATATTTTTTTTAAATCAAACATGGCTGCTGGTTCATGCAGACATTTACCGAGGCCTGGACAATCATATATAAATGTTTGCTATTATACTTCCGACAAAACTATACCAAAACAGGCAAGCATTGATAAAGCCAATAGGTAATTAAAGGTGTGTCTAATTGGCTTTGCCACTGCTTGTATTTGATGTCTTACAGAGAGGCCACAGTTTAGTATGGGGCTTTTTTTCAAGACCTTGCATTGCATTGTAGGTCACTGCATTGCTAATAATTATCTGGAACTCGCTCCTAAGGCTCCCATTAACTACTATCATGGTCCCACTGCCATCAGACCACAAGGCATTGTTACCTATAGCAGAAAAGCTATCAATGGACATGAAAGCCATACAGTAGTCTGCATTGCAAATGGTATATTTACATTTTGTCTATAACACTATATACATAACAGAAGGGCAGTCTTCTACAATGCAAAATATAGTCTTTCTATTTTGTCTATAGCAACATTTGTAATGCCAATGATAGTCTTTCCATATGTGTAGCATGCACTGATGGGTGGTAGCAGCAGAGCCTTGGCAGGAATTAATGAAACCACAGGAGGGAAGAGAGAGGGAGGGTGGAGATTAGGCAAGATATTCTAATACTTACTTCAGTTCAACTAACTGAAAAGTACAATATGTACATGAATAGAAGTCAATGTGAAACTTCTTAATAGGCTCATATCAAATATATGTAACAATGAATGAATTTTAATTAGGAATATATTCTAGTGAATCAAGTGAAAATCAAGTGAAAATCCTGTCTAGAATCATATACTTTGATTGCATAAACTTTAAGAACTTGACCAACAATTAAGAAACTGCAGGAGACTACTGGCTGTAGACACTTTGGAGAAGGAGAGGAGGCAGCCTCTGTGGTCTACCCTAAAACCTTTCTAACAATATACCATAATTTCTACATTTTCTTCTGCCCGAATTCCTTTCTTTGTCATTCCTCAGCTTCCACTGCCTTCCTTATTCCTTTTTCCTGTCTTCTACTCTTCACCTCCTCATTAGCACTCATGCTAACTGTCTCCCTACCTTCCCTTTAAATGCCCATTAGATGCCAACTAGTGCATACTCTACTCACAATGCAGTGTTGGCCCCTTTTTTTAGGAAACAGTGTTTGGGCAAGACCAATTAATCTACAAGACATAATTTTCTTGCTATTTTATACTTCCTATTTTCCTTCTCTCTTATACTCTATCTTTCCTTGTACATGATGTTAGGGTCATAGAGTGCCAGAAAAGGACTAACATACTGGAAGGTAAGCTAATCATTTTGTCCTTAGAAGACAACAATATTTGTTATGCTAGTGATTACATAATTACATGTAAGCACTGGAATATGGGGGGAAGGGATATAAATTATATAAAGATATACTGAGCTTTTCAAAATAATTATGTGTTTTACCATCAGTACGCAAATGGTTTGGGAGAATTTCCTGCACTATCAGGATTCTGCATTATGGAATACTATAAAGATTACTTTTGCAATATGAGATTCATAACAGAATAGACCATAATGTCCTGAAGACCAACCTCTCTTAGCTGCACCAGTGCCAGCTGGCTTGGTGGGGCATGACAGACAAGTTTCAGGAATCAACACAGACAGAGCTCCTCACAACTTGGTTACAAAGACATCCTTTGACACTTGTTTGGATGTGATTGACCTTGACCCACAAAAGTGTCTATCAGCTCTTAGACAAGGGTTTTCAGTTAAAACCTGTAGGGCTCTTGTGCCACCTCAAGGTCAGAAAATACTTCTCATTCCCTTCAGAAACCTCTAAGTGAACAGGTCTTTGTAAAGTATTTTTAACTTGATTTTTAGACATGGTTGTCTTCTTCAGATATTCAAGTCAGGCGGGCTCCCTCAATAGGCTGGTTTGAGTCTGATCTTGCCTAATACTACAGAGGCTCCCATTTGCCCCCAATTCTTTCTTGCAATTTCTTATAGGGGCCATGTTTTCGTCAGTCTGAGGCACCAGAGTTCTTTTTTTTTCAGGAGTTTTATATAGCACAAACTTGACCTGTAGGTATCAGGTATCAGAGTGCTTTAGGACTACTGCACATGCGCCTGCACAGATTAGCACCACCAAAATATTTTTGTGCTTTGAGCTCATATTTATGGATGGATCTGTCCCAGTTGTTGCTCTTTACTGAAGGTTTCTTCTCATGGCCACATACAACACATTCTTAGTTGCCTTGAGCAAGAAAGTGAAGCAGAGGATTATGGGACTAAAGTGTTACAGTTCACTGCCCAAAGTTAACAGCCCTAAAGTTGCAACAAACACAATAATTCAACACCCCATGTTTCCCATGATATTTGCAAGGTGAAGCTTTTCTTTTGCTCTGCTTCATTGGTCTGTTGCCTTGACCCCAGATAGTACATTACATGGTGGTGGTCAAAATGCATGCATGCCAAAGTGGGAGATCGCAGCAGCATGAACAGGCAAGTAATTGATTTCATAGAGAAAGCTGAGTGACCCTTGATTGTCTTATCAGAGATGGTCCATTACCAGTGGCTGAGATGAATTCAAGCATTTCACCCATCACTTTTCTGTTTCTTTTGGTGTAACACCCAAAAAGCAAAGTTTATGCCAAGACGTGGGTCCTTTAGTTCACTCTGCAATACGGCTCAGGCTACACTTCACTGATGAGGCCTAACAGGTGGAAATCAGTTTCAGGTGCTGTTTTCTCATTGAGCTGGTATGTGTCCTGGCACTTAGGAGGCTGACATGTTCCTATTGGAGCAGAGCCAAGACTGATTTGCATATGTTTACTCCCTGTTCAAATTTGGGCAGTAAACAAAAAAGCGATGAACTAGAAAGTGGCCCAGAGTAACTATTAGTCGCAGAGATTAATTTAAGTGTTCCACCCAGCACATATTTGTTTCACTCAGAGGTTCTTTACAGTAGAACACCCACGGAGTTACGACAAAGTTTTGTTTAGCCCTTTAAGGGACAATTCTGCTCGTGTAAATATGTGTTTTGCAGGATAACTCTAGCACGTTTAATATCCTTTCCACACCCTTGTATCTTACAGGAAAATGAGATGCTGATTCATTAACTCCTCAAAACACAAATAATGTATTTAAAATTGCCTGGGATGAGTAAGAAGGGGGACCAAAAGTAAGACAATACAGAGGCTGGCCTAGATATGGGAAGAGTTAATCATCTTTTTTCCAGATGCAAATTCCACGCTTTGACCTGGGAACAAACAGCATGGATCACCGGGGATGCCAAGACCTCGCACACAAACCACAAGCGCACATCAGCACAGAGGCATGTACCTTTGGATGTAAATACACACACTTTTAAACATGAGGGAGGGACTATAATTTAGTAAAGTTCATAGACCTGCGGGCAGAAGTGCTACCACTTCCTCAACTGATATTACTAACAATCTATCCAGGTGAATATTACACAAGAACTAATAGAACCTGCATTCCTTTATAAATGGGAAAAGAGTTGTGACCTGACTAGAAAAGTCTGAAAAGGTGCAGGGCAGCGTGAGCTTTTCTGCCTGACTGATGGTTCACTTGTATACTGTAGTGGAATAGACTTTGACCTCAGTGGCGGCTCATCCGCTAAGGCGCAGGAGTGTCGCCCACTGCTGCTGTGCAGCAGTAAAAGAAAGGAAAAATTAAATGATAATAACACGATGTTATTATCATTTTCTTTCCTGCTGTGGCAGCATGAGGGCGGGGCTGCTCTGCTGACAGAGCAGTGGAGACGTGGTGGGCACATTAAAGTGCTCATGATGCTTTGACCGGCCCTCTCGGGCCGGCCAAACAGTCATGCACACTCCATGCAGAACATGTCCAGGCCCCCAGACCCCATCTGAGTGCCGAACCACAGCGCTCAGACCAATCACAGCGCTGCATTTCAGCGTTGTCATTGGTTTAGGGGAGCCAATCACAACGCTGCATTGCAGAGTTGTGTTTGGCTCAGGAAGCCTGGCTGCTTCCTGTTCAGCGAAGGAGAGTCGACGTGGGACAGAGCGCCAAGGAGTTAAGTAAATATTTCTTTTTTTAGAATTATACCTCCGTACCCCCTCACTCCCCCGCCTTACCATCCCAGATCCGTGCTGGCGCCACTGTTTGACTTAGGACCAGAGAGCCTTAAAAATAAGGGAAGGCAAACCCTCGCACACAGAAACCAAAAGTGCACATATGCACAAAAACATGCACACCATTGGGTAAAAACAGACAATTTAGTAAATTGCATATACCATCATACAGTTTAGGTAGTGCTGCGGCCACCTCCTTCACTGGAGTGTGATCACAATGCACCTTGGTAAATATTACACAATTTGCGATGGAGTGTGCACTCCTCTACAAAGGGGAAATACACTTTCTTTGGCTAAACAAAAAAGCCAGTCAAAGATGAAAGACAACGTGATCTTTTAAGCCTCTTTGATAGTCCACCTGTAGAATGTAGGCTAGTGGACTGTATGTAGCACCACCTGTCCTTTACGTGGGGCATACATGCCAAATCAGCTCAGTATTGGTGATGAATTATTTCTTGTAAGGGCAAGCAACTCCAGTGGAAGAACAGAAGCAGTGCTCAATTTGTGCCAGTGGGTGTAGGTGAAGGGCAACTGCCCTGTTTTTTATTTTGTAGACTGGGACTCATTTTTCATCAGCAGAATTCGACTCAGAGCTAGAGAGAAAGAGGCAAAAACAGAGATAGCAGAAGGAAAAGACCAATAGAAAAACAGTAAAAGAACACTGCAAGAGTGAGAAATGTAGGGCGATGAAAAAAATAAGAATGAGGTTGAATGAAAATTTACCACCATTAACATTTGGCAGCCCCGGCATTAAGCAGTGTTGTCAGCAATGAAAGCAATGGGCCACTGCAATAATGTTTTGGAAGAATTAACCACTATGCACAGATATATGCAATTATGTCGCCACTCCCCCGCCACCCACCTCCAACCACCATTTCCGGCAGGAGTTATCCTTCTTCCAACTAATTCTCACTTCATCAATTGCCAAACCATTTTCTGTCAGAAGCTAAGACAACAGGGCTTGGGACACAGAATGCAAAGAACATAGACCATGGTTATAAATTAAGGATTACAGGCCATGTTGTTTCGAGGAAGGGAGGCCTTACAAAAGTCTAATAGCATCAGTTGATCTGTAACTGAACTTCGAACACATACTGCTGAGAGACAGGAGACAGTTTCTCATAGGCGAATGGATGCTTCAGTCAAAAGGGCCACAGTGTGATGTCATAAGCAACAAAAAGACATAGATGGTGCAGTTTACTTTATTCTCTAGTTTGACCAGTGGCGGCTGGCACAGGTAAGAGCGGTGGGGCAGAAGCGGGGCGGGGTGGGGTGGGGGAGTCGACAGACGAAGAGATAGGTAAAATGCTGAGAGACAGGAGACAGTTTCTCACATGCGAACATGATGCTTTAGTCATAAGGGCCTCAGCGTGATGTCATAAGCAACAAAAATACATAGATGATGCAGTTTACTTTATTGTCTAGTTTGACCAGTGGCGGCAGGCACAGGTATGAGCGATGAGGCGGTAGCGGGGTGGAGTCGGTGGTTCGACATCGCTGTTTATGCTGTGGTCGCCATTTTAACAGTCACACATTTCTTACTAATGTGTTCTTTTTTGTATTTTCAGAGAAAGAATGATCCCTATGCTTTAACGTCCAATGTATCATTCGAAGTAAAGAAGATGCCATACAAGGTTCAGCCTGTGAAGCTCCCAGAAGCCAGCATAGCAGTAAGTGCCAGAGAAAAATCCAAGCTGAGAAGAATTGCTTTGGTTCCTCCTGTCTTTGTGCAGCAAACTTTCCTTTTATGTGAGTGCAACATTAAGATAGAGTTCCCTGGCCACAGACTGGATTCATCTTCCAACCATAAATAACACTTAAACAAAAATGGATGTTCTGCAGATGGCTGGAAGCAGCATATGGTATCTCTCAATCTGGCAGATCCCAAATCAAAAACATGTCAACTTGTGTGTGGAAAGAAGAGATAGGACAGAACATCCAGAGAAATAAAGCGAAAGCTGTTGTCTTTACCAGAAACTATGGGGCATATTTACTAATAAATGTCAGAGCGCAGTGATACACCAAATTTGGCACCGCTGCGCTCTGACATTTTTAAACCGCAGGGATGCACCATATTCACAAGAATACAGCACAGTCCTGCGTTTCCCCTAGTGCAGGTGCTAAAAAAGCTGCCTAGTGCCAGTGCAGGCACCCTGCCACCATGTGGCAAGGGTGCCTGCGCTGCAGGGGAAATTGTTTATGTGCAGGAAAAGACACCTTCCAGCACATAAACAATCATTAAAGGCGATTTGCTCTTTCTATGTGTGCTGCAGAATGCAGCACCCATGGAAAGAGTAAAATACTAGGAGATATTGATAATTTCTCCTCATATTGCCATACTAAGTCCAGGTATTCCCTGGCGTTCGTTTTTGGTGCTGCCTCAGCCTTGTAAATCTGAAGCAGCATCAAAAAGCAATGGGTGTTGCGGTGGAATGCCTACAGCAACACCCATTGCAAGCCCCTTTGCCGCAGTGGACTGGTGCGGAAAGGGCCATATTTACAAAGTGCCGTTAAGCCACGTTAAGTGGCTTAGCCCCACCTTGTAAATATGTGAAATGGTGGTGTGCCACCGGAGCATCAAAAAAGTGATGCTCCGGTGGCAAAAGGGGCTTGTAAATATGCCCCTACATCTTGCATCAGGGTCGGACTGAGACAGAAAATAAGTCTGGATACCAAATTAAAAGCGACCCCACATTAGCGAATCATATAGCTAAAACAGTGCCCACATTTGCAAATCAGAGCAGTTTTAAACTTGTAAATACAAGCTATAGAAGTGTGTTGCAAGGTATCAAAGGCTGCAGGGAATGTTTGTAGTAATATCAGAGAAATCGACAATAAAAACTGGTACACTAGGCCATAAAACAGACCCACAAACAGTTCACACACTGATCTGTGAGATCAGTCTTTCGGGCACTTCAGATTGCTCTGTAGGTCAGATAAGCCCTGTCTTTATTTCAACAAAGGGTGCGGAAACAAAAGGTGTATTGAAAAAAAATCGATTGTAGTGTGAGGGTCAGTTGAAACACACCAAGGGGGATTGGAGGAATGCTTGCAACTAGCGTAATCACTGGCAGTTGCTCAAAGTAGCATTCCAACCCAATGGTCTTTTGCCCACAAAGCCACCTCAGTTTAAACCCAGCTGCATGCAAATCACTCTTGGCCCTGCTCGAAAAGGAACAGACCACCTGAACTGCCAGGCCACGTTCTCGCAGAACCGGTACACAAGCAACCCAAGACCGGTTTTGCCCTGATTGGGGCTCTTCAGTTGGGTGTAGCTTGGTTCCAATGGCACAGTGAGCACAGGACCCACATCTAGGCATACCTGTCCCACTTAGGGCGTTATTTCAAGCACACAAAAGGCAATGGGAGGAATGAAAGGGGGTGCTATTGTGAGGGAGGTACTGGTACGACATGGCAACAGTCCAACCAGGCATAGAGTGGCTAAATCACAAAACTCGCAGCAGGCTGCTCTTTTCTCATAGTGCCCGACTATTTGAGCCTGACTTTCAGCAAACAAAATGAAAGGAAACAAACTTTCCATTTTTAAAGCCGGCTGGTGCCTTGACATATTGAAGGACACCGAAAAAATGAAAATGCAAAAATGTGCAACCGCTACATTTCTTTATGCGGAAATAGTTACTTATTTGAGTACTCATCAGAATCTGCAATTTTTGCAGAAGCCCAGGAGTACTCCTGAAATCACAACCCATAATAAGTCCGAAATTTACTCCAAATGTAGATAAAAGTCTGCCGAAGCACATTTTCGAATTTCCTGCTACCTCTGTGAATGGAGCATCTACTCATTATAAGCAGTGACAGGAAAACATGATTCAGCTGTGCTGCTCATGAAGCAAGTGAATGGAATGATTAGAGGTCAGCACAGCTGCCAATAGCCCCTGAGTCCTAGTATCTGACCTGCTTAGGTATGCTTTGACACAGTATCTGTATCACACAAATGCAGTGTACAATATTCACAACAAATTAAATGCAGAGTGGAATATCTGCTCAGTATGAACAAAGTTAAATACATTTTCTGTAAAACCCAGAGGACTTCAATGAATCAAACTTGTTCTGATTTTGCAAATACCTTTCATTTAATATAAGACAAGAATTTTCCTTTTGCAACCATGGCCCCGACCATATCTGACTTGTGATGTCTGATATGCCAAAATTCCTTGCAGCTTGCACCAGCTTTTTGAAGGGCAGAACTCCAGGAAGTCTTTGCTAACAAGTTTCAAAGTGAACCTATTTAGGCCATGAGTATGAATGAATATCTTATTAATTCATGATTCCGGATTCCAATTGCAAGTGATTCGACACAATTTCCACCTGATACATTTGTTCAGGTGCTATTTTTCACACCTGATAAATTGGGAACCCCAGGGTGTGTCATTAACTGGTGTGATTTTCAGCGCCCCAAGCTCTGCAGCACTAGTAATTGAGACACAACATGGGATGTTTACATACAGCGGCTCTCTTCATGAGCATTTGCATCTTTGCTCCTGGTGGTGCACGGGCCCTTTACTGTCCAGAAAAACTGGAGCAAGTCATGTTACCCTTTTTATGAATATGTTTTTAGGAGCAATTACATTTGAAACATTTGCTTCGAAAAGTTGGCTGAAACAAATTACTTAAAAATCAACATAGACTAGTCCACAGCCCATATTTAGGATAGTGTGACACGTCAGGACAGGACAGTAAGGAATGAAGAAAGTGAGTTGTGATGAAAGGGGGATTTTATTTACAAGAAAAATGTGTGAGTTGATTTGATTACCAAGGATAAGTATGTACAATTGTAGAGTTTGAAAAAGCCTATTAACCCAAGAAACAAAGGAGACAACATGTGATTTCCTCTCAAAGGGCAAAAGACCAGACCATATGTCATATGACAACAAATTTTACATTGCAATCAGTCATGCTTCTAAATTTGGTGTTTGCAGCCTCAATCGTTTTTTTGCGACAGATTGAAGAGTTGTATAAAAAGGCTCGTCAGTAGTTTGGAATGAAACAGACACTCTTCTGTTATTGGGGAAGAGGGATTAAGGGCTTCCTGTTGAACAAGAATGGTAAAGAAAGGCAAAAGGTTTTTTTGCCTTCCTATGCATCGCTTGAATGTAGGTGCCCTAATTTGAAAAAGGTTAAGTTTTTGAAACGTGCTTTCTTCCAACTAAACTGGCATTTTAACTAGTGCTCCCAGATGCTGCAAATGAGGGGTGGTAGCTGCAGAAAATGATAGGATTGGAAAGGGTGGGTCCAAGAGAAGTGGGTTATGGCGTCAGACTCAGTGACATGGTTTGACAGTACATATATATTCTCTTTTTCGAACTCTGCCTACAAACAAATGATCAGTGAGGAGAAAAAAATAATAAAGCTGTACTAGTTTACTTTATTGGTCCCAAACATACTATATTTTAGGATAGCTTAGACGTTTAAGGTTTCTCCTGCAGACATGTGTATGTGTAGCTAACATGTTTTAGGGTATTGTACTGCTTAGATGACTGAGGCTGTAAATACACTTGTTGCTCAAATCTATATGTAATCTGCTGAATTCATATCATATAAGTTAAAGACTCATGTGCCCGTTACAGAGCAATGCGTGTATCCTACAGGTCATACGTTCATATAATAGTAAGGTAGCTCAGTTACTTCATTGTGTAACTTCCTAGTCACAAGTACCATTACCAATAAACTAAATCGCTTCGTGAATAATTCATCCACCTGCAAAAGCATAAGTTTGAATCCTTTCTGATTTTAACTTTATCTTTCCTTCCTTTAAGGCTGGTTAAATATCTATCATTGAGTTGCTTAGTAATAAACACCAATTTTAAAATGTTAAAAAACAATTCAGTTTCTGTAGCAATGTGTGCAACAGGCCCTTCCAAAACCTTCAGGCAGACATTGACCAATTTTATAGCACCATTGGGCATCAAATCAGCCAACTTTAACATCATTGGGGATCTTAATCTACATCTTGACGCCACGCGCAACAGCGACATCACCAACTTCATAGACGACCTTGCCGCTATGTAGTTAACGCTTTTAGTCACTGGTGCCACACAATTGGCCAGACAACTTTTATACCCAGTCTTTTCTAATCTCAGCTCCTTATAGGCTGCAAACCCCCTACCCATGACCTGGACTGACCATTTCATGTTCTCCCTGTCCATCTGCCTTCCTCACCAAGTGCGAAAAGGACAGATGATGGACGGAATTCTGACCAAATCAAGATTTCACCCCCAGTCACAGATGTGGGTTTATCTATCATTTTTTCGCTTGCCACGCCACCCCTGTTTGGACCCAGCCATATGCAAATCAGTCTTGACCATGCTCCCCATGGGAACAGTCCAGCCCGAACTTCCAGGCCAGGTCCTCCCTGGACCAGGAACAAGCATCCTGGGACCGGTTCGGGAGATCACCCCATATCAGCCAGTCTAGTTTGAATCCAGTGACAGCTCACACATTGGGCTTGGACCCTATACTCAAACGTCCCTGGCACAAGTTTGACCTACATAAATTTGGACATTTTATTCAGATTATTCGCCCCCAGCTGGCCCCCGATATGGAGGCTGTGAACAATGCCCTATAATCCTGGCTTACTTCAGCCCTATTCCTGCCAGACTGGTCTCGGTAAAGAAGAAGCATGTTGCCCTTGATTCAATGAAACCCTTATCTCTGCCAAGAAACACTGTAAAGTTCTAGAATGCTCCTGGAGGAAAACTTATGATCCTTCACTAAAAACACAGTACAGTACAGCCATCAAAGCAAACCATAAACTTATCATGAAAACCAGAGAATAATTATTTGTGAATTTAATCAGCAACTGCAATAATCCTGGTAAAGAAATTTTCAATTTAGTGAATAGCCTTACAAAACCAGTGATATCAGTAGGCTTCATTGAAGCCTCCGTGATAGAAGCTCCTTTAAAGATTTTTACAGAGTATAAGGAGTATAAGGAGTTCATGTTGTAAGGTCGCACTCAGCGCGGATTTTCCATTGAGCAGGACACGCTCCTTTCATCTCCCAGGCCTCCATTTACTGAATTGTGACCGGCCAAAATAATTAATTCTCCGGCACAGCACGTTGCCATTCAGCGGCGAAGTGTTTTAAGAAATCGCTCCCTGCTACCAAATTCAAGTTGCTCACACTGTTTGTCCTGAAGATGAACTCGAATAATTGAGTTCGAAACGTCGTCGACCCCTTACAACATGAACTCCTTATACTCTGTAAAAATCTTTAAAGGAGCTTCTATCATTGTTGTCAATGCGATGTCTTTATTTTAAGTTCACCCTCACTTCTCACGTCACGCTTATTGTCACTTACTGTGTGAGCACCTGAATACCTTCATTGTGTAATAAACACTTGTCATACATTGACCTACATGTCCCTCGTTATATTTCCTACTGCTCTCTTTTGTGAATCAAGTTCCTAATCCTTTACTTACCTTTAGTGCCCTCTACAGGGTTACTTCCCCTTGGACCTTTTAGGCCACACTAGAACCATTGTTCCTTTAAACAACGTATCACCCCAGGTTCACATATTGGGGGCACCCTTGTCTTCCTAAATACAATCATTGAAGCCTCCAGCACACACTGTGAGAAACTAGCTCGTTATTTCACTGCAAGATAGATTACATCTACTCTCAATTTTTCGCTGCAGCTCCTGACGCAAGGTCAGATCGCATGGTCTTATAAGCGGACAGTAATCCTATGGCCTTGCTGATTTCACTGCCCTCCTTATGCCCATCCTCATTCCTGTTCCTCTGTTGCCAAGTGAAATCCGGTTCGCCGGACAATCATATTTAACCTGATCTGTTCATCAAGCTACAGAAATTCCTCTGTCCGCCTTGCTTAGAGATGGTCAATCTTTCTCTGTCATCTGCCTCTGTGCCCGGCCCATGGAAACACGCTAAAGTTATCCCCTCCTGAAAAAGTAGTCTCTGGATGCCTCAAAGCCAGAACATTTCCACCACATTTCCCTCCTACCTTCGGCTAGCCAAGGCAACCAAGAGACATGCTAACGGTATCCTGACTAAGTTCCTGGACGATAACCACATCCTGGACATATCCCAAAATGGCTTTAGGCCTGTGCACAGCATGGACTCTGCCCTCCTTGCAGTAACCGAGAAACTTCATGGCACATTGGATGAAGGCAGATCCACAGCCCTGATCCTGCTTGAGCTAAGCACCGCATTTGACATGGTGTCTCACAAAAATCTTACTCCAGCAATTACCGGACATCAGCATAGGTGGGTCCGCACTGTCCTGGTTCACCTCGTTTCTATCTGAGCGCTCATCCCAGGTAATTTCTCTGCCCCATGGCTCCCAACTACATGCCCTACATTATGGTACCCCCCCCCATATACCTCCCATATATGCCCCATATACCCAATAGGGTAGGGCTCTTCATTGAGGCCATCCTATTCAAATATACATTCAACCATTGGCACAAGTCATTGAATCTTTGAGGCTTGCACTGGTGTCATATGCTGACGATACCCAGCTCATTATTTCACTCTCTGAAAACTCCTCACAAAACATGGTCAACTTTCAAAAAGAAATGCTTGCTGTGGCAGAGTGGATGAACAACAGCTGTCTGCACCTGAATGCAAATAAAATTGAAATACTGCTAGTAGGCAAACATGGCCATGTCTGGCACGACTTCTGGTGGCCCTCCTCCCTTGGGCCGCTCCCTAAACCCAAGTCCTCCTTTAAAATTTAAGAGTCTGGATGGATGACACCCGGCTTTTGAGGCCCAAGCCAAAGCTGTAGAGGGTACTTGCCTTGGGCTCTTGAGAAGCCTCAAGCCCATCCTGGGCCTGTTCGACTCACACCGACAAACCATTATTCAGGTGGTAATTCAATCCCAATTAAAGTACTGCAACACTTTGTACATGGGAGCCAACAAATCAGTTACAAGAAGACTCCAGCTCACCCAAAATGCAGGAGCCAGGCTGCTATTCTCCCTCCCAAAATTCTGCTCTGCATCTGGTCTCCTGTGCAAGCTGCATTAGCTCCCTGTTGATAAGCGTATTAATTTCAAGACCTTGTGCATCACTCATAAGACCCTGCACTCCCACGTGGCCCCCATTCTGTTCAACCTCATATCACCTTACCGGCCCTTCCGTCTCTTGCGCTCAGCCGATCTCAACTTGGCCATTATTCCCCAAGGCAGGAGAACAAGAGTGGGTAGAGCAGAGTGGCATAGAGTGCAGTGGCATAGGGTAGAGTGGTGTAGAGTGCAGTGGCGTGAAGTGCAGTTGTGCAGAATAGATTAGAGTAGTGTGGAGTGGTGCAGTGTGTAGGGGCATAGAATGTATTGTTGTAGAGTGCAGTAGAGTGGCGTGGAGATGAGTGGTGCAGAGTAGATTGCAGTGGCATGGAGTGCAGTGGTGTAGAAGTGTATTGACGCAGAGTAGATTGATGAAGAGCAGAGTGGTGCAGAAGAGAGTGTTGAAGACTACAGTGGCACAGAGTAGAGTGGCAAAGAGTAGAATAGAGTGGCATAGAGTGTAGTGACATTGAGGGCAATGGTGTAGAGTGGTGTAGCTTGCAGTTGAGTAGCATGCAGTGGCATAGAGTGCAGTGACCTAGAGAGCAGTGGTGCAGAGTAGAATGGCGTTGAGTTCAGTGGCATTTAGTTCAGTGGCAGAGAGTCCAGTCTTGCATAGTAGAATGTCGTAGAGTGCAGCAACATTGAGTAAAATGGCACGGAGTAGAGTGGTGAAGAGTAGAGTGGTGCAGAGAGCAGTGGCGTAGAGTTCAGTGGTGCAGAGCAGAATAGGGTGGCGTAGAGTGCAGTCACATAGAGCGCAATGGTGTGTAGTGGCGTAGCGTGCAGTGGTGCAGACGAGAGTGGTGTTGAGTTCAATGGCAAAGAGTGCAGTCTTGCAGAGTAGTGTATTGTAAAGTAGAGTGACACAGAGTAGAGTGATGCAGAGATCAGTGGCGTAGAGTGCAGTGGTGCAGAATAGAATAGAGTGGCATAGCATGCAGTGGCATAGCATTCAGTGGTTGGGAGTAGAGTGGTGTGGAGAGCAGTGGCCTATAGTAGAGTGGTGCAGAGTACAGTACAGTGGAATAGAGTAGCACAGCATAGACTGCAGTGATAGAGAGTGGAGTGGTGCAGAGTGGAGTGGCGTAGAGTGCAGTGGTGTAGAGTTGAGTGACACAGAGTGGAGTAGAGTGCATTGGCATAGGGTAGATTGCTTCAGAGTAGAGTGAAGTGGCGTAGAGTGGAGGGGTGCAAGATAGACTCGAGTGGTGCAGGGTAGAGTGGAGTGGCGTGGAGTGGTGCAGAGGAGAGTGGCGTAGAGTGCAGTGGTGTAGAGTGGAGTGGTGCAGAGTCGAGAAGGAGTGGCGTAGAATGCAATGGCATAAGTTAGATTGTTTCAGAGTAGAGTGAAGTGGCATAGAGTGGAGTGGTGCAGGGTAGAGTGCAATGGCATAGAGTAGTGGGCATAGAGTAGATTGGCATAGAGTGCAGTGGCGTAGATTGTTTCAGAGCACAGTGAAGTGGCATAGAGCGGATTGGTGCAGGGTAGAGTGGAGTGGTGTAGGGTAGAGTGCAGTGGCATACAGTAGTGGTCTACATTACAGTAGCATAGAGTAGAGTGGTGCAGAGTAGAGTGGCGTAGAGTGCAGAGGCATAGAGTGAAGTGACACAGAGTGGAGTAGAGTGGCGTAGAGTGCATTGGCATAAAGTAGATTGTTTCAGAGTAGAGTGAGGTGGCGAGGAGTGGAGTGGTGCAAGTTAGAGTAGAGTGGTGCAAGGTAGAATGGAGTGGCATAGATTGTCAGTGGTGCAGACTAGAGTGAAGTGGTATAGAGTGGAGTGGTGCAGGGTAGAGGGGCATAGAGGAGAGTGATGTAGAGTGCAGTGGCATACAGTAGTGGTGGACAGTACAGTGGTATACAGTAGAGTGGAGCAGAGTAGAGGGGCATAAAACAGAGTGACATAGAGTGGATTGGCACAGAGTTGTGTAGAGTGTTGTAGAGTGCATTGGCATAGAGTAGAATGTTTTAGAGTAGAGTGAAGTGGTGGAGAGTGGAGAGGTGCAGAGCAGAGTGGAGTGGTGCAGAGAAGAGTGCAGTGGCATAGAAAAGTGGTGCATGGTGCAGTGGCATAGAGTGCAGTGTTGCAGAGTAGAGTGGCATAGAGTGAAGTGGCATAGAGTGAAGTGGTGCTGAATAGAGTGGAGTGGCCTAGACTGAAGTGATGTAGAGTGTAGTGATGAAGAGTGCAGTGGTGCATAGTAGGGTGGGGTAGAGTGTACTGGCATAGAGTAGAGCAGTGCAGAGTAGAGTAGAGAGGCGTAGAGTGAAGTGGCATAGAGTGCAGTCTCTTAGAGTGCAGTTGTACACAGCAGATTAGGGTGGCGTAGAGTTTAGGGGCATAGAGTGTAGTGGTGTAGAGTGCAGTAGAGCGGCGTAGAGTAGAGTAGAGTGATGATGAGTAGAGTGCTGTGGCATAGAATACAGTGGTGCAGTGTAGAGTAGTGCAGAGTAGAGTGGAGGAGAGTTTAGTAGTGGAGAGTGCAGTGTTGTAGAGTGTAGTGGTGTAGAGTAGAGTGGCATAGAGTGCTTTGGTGTAGAGTGCAGTGGCATAGAGTGGCGCAGAGTAGAGTGAAATGGTGTAGAGCAGAGTGGCTTAGAGTAGAGTTGTGTAGAGTAGAGTGTTGCAGAGTAGAGTATAGTGCCGTACAGTGCAGTGGTGCAGAGTAGACTGGCATAGAGTACAGTGGCATAGACTCTATTGGTTTTGAGTAAACTGGTGTAGAGTTAAGTGGCATAGAATAGAGTCGCATAGAGTGGAGTTGCACAGGGTAGATTGCAGTGGCATCCAGTGGAGTGCCATAGAGTGGAATGGTGCAGAGTGTAATAGAATGTCATAGAGCAGATTGTTTCAGAGTAGAGTGCAGTGGTGTAGAGTGCAGTAGCACAGAGTGCAATGCCATAGAGTGCAGTGTTCATACAGTGCAGTGGTGCCGAGTAGATCAGAGTGGCTTAGAGTGGATTGGAGTAGAATTCAGTGGCATCGAGTCGATCAATGCAGGGTAGAGTGGTGGAGAGTGTAGTGGCGTACACTGCATTGGCGTAGAGTGTGGTAGATTTGCGTAGAGTGGTGCAGAGTAGAGTGCAATGGCATAGAGTGCAGTGGTGCAGAGACAAATGGCATACAGTTCAGTGGTGGAGAGTGCAGTGTTGCAGAGTAGAGTGGCGTAGAGTGAAGTGGTGCAGAGTACAGTGGATCAGTGCAAGGTAGAGTGCAGTGGCATAGAGTGGAGTGTTGCAGAGTAGAGTGGCATAGAGTGAACTGGTGCATAGTGCAGTGGAGTGGTGCAGGGTAGAGTGCACTGGCATTGAGTGGAGTGATGCAGAGTGCAGTGACATAGAGTGCATTGGCGTAGAGTGGCATAGGGTAGAGTGATGCAGAGTAGTGTGCAGTGGCGTAAACTGCAGTGCTGTAGAGATAATTGGCAGAGAGTACAGTGATGCAGAGTAGACTGTCGTATTGTGCAGTGGTGTATTGTGCATTGGTGTGGAGTGCATTGGAGTGAAATGGTGAGTAGAGTAGTGTACAGTGCAGTGACAAAGAGAACAATGGTGTAGTGTGCAGTAGCATAAAGTTTTGAAGAGTAGAGTATAGTGGTGTAGAGTGCAGTGGTGCACAGTAGATTGGCATAGAGTGCAGTGGCGTAGAGTGCACTGGTTTTGAGGAAAGTGGTGTAGAGTGCATTGGCGTAGAGTGCAGTGATGCAGAGTAGAGTGCAGTGGCATGGCGCAGAGTTGAGACTGTTGTAGAGGGTAGTGGTGTAGAGTGGAGCGGCATAGAGTGCAGTGGTGTAGAGTGCAGTGACATAGAGTGGTGCAGAGTAGAGTGAAGTAGAGTGAAATGGTGTACAGCAGAATGGCTTAGAGTAGAGTGGTGTAGAGTGTTGCAGAGAAGAGTATAGTGGCGTACAGTGCAGTGGTGCAGCGTAGACTGGCATAAAGTGCAGTGGCATAGAGTTTATTGGTTTTGAGTAAACTGGTGTAGAGTGCATTGGTGTAGAGCGAAGTGGCATAGAATAGAGTCGCATAGAGTGAAGTGGCACAGGGTAGATTGCAGTGGCGTCCAGTGAGTGGCATAGAGTGGAACGGCGCAGAGTGGAATAGAATGTCATAGAGCAGATTGTTTTAGAGTAGAGTGCAGTGGCGTAGAGTGCAGTAGCACAGAGTGCAATGCCATGGAGTGTAGTGTTCATAGAGTGCAGTGGTGCAGAGTAGGTCAGAGTGGCTTAGAGTGGATTGGAGTAGAATTCAGTGGCGTCGAGTGGATCAATGCAGGGTAGAGTGGTGCAGAGTGTAGTGGCATGCAGTGCATTGGTGTAGAGTGTGGCAGATTTGCGTAGAGTGGTGCAGAGTAGAGTGCAATGGCATAGAGTGCAGTAGTGCAGAGACGAATGGCGTAGAGTTCAGTGGTGGAGAGTGCAGTGTTGCAGAGTAGAGTGGCGTAGAGTGAAGTGGTGTAGAGTGAAGTGGTGCAGAATACAGTGGAGTGGTGCAGGGTAGAGTGCAGTGGCATAGAGTGGAGTGATGCAGAGTGTAGTGGTATAGAGTGCATTGTCGTAGAATGGCATGGGGTAGAGTGATGCAGAGTAGTGTGCTGTGGCATAGACTGCAGTGCTATAGAGATAATTGGCAGAGAGTGCAGTGATGCAGAGTAGACTGTCGTATTGTGCCGTGGTGTATAGTGCATTGGTGTGGAGTGCAGTGGAGTAGAGTCGTGAAGAGTAGAGTAGTGTAGAGTGCAGTGATGAAGAGAACAATGGCATAGTATGCAGTGGCATAAAGTGTTGAAGAGAAGAGTATAGTGGTGTAGAGTGAAGTGGTGTAGAGTAGATTGGCATAGAGTGCAGTGGCGTAGAGTGTATTGGTTTTGAGGAAAGTGGTGTAGAGTACATTGGCTTAGAGTGCAGTGATGCAGAGTAGAGTGCAGTGGCATGGCGCAGAGTAAGGTGCTGAGTGCAGTGGCGCCGAATGCAATGGCGCTGAGAGCAGTGGTGTAGAGTAAACTGTTTCAGAGTAGAGTGGAGTGGTGCATGGTAGAACCAGTAGCATAGAGTAGAGTGGCGTAGAGTGCAGAGTAGATTTGAGTGAAGTAGAGTGTATTGACATAGAGTGCACCAGTTTAGAGTGGAGTGGTACAGAGTAGAGTGTATTTACATAGAGTGCAGTGGCATAGAGTACAATGTTGCAGAGTAGGGTCGCATAGAGTGGAGTGGCACAGAATGCAGTGGTGTAAAGTGCAGTAGCAAAGAGTGCAGTGCTGCATAGTAGACTACTGTGGAGTAGAGTGCATTGACATAGAGTAGAGTGAAGTAGAGTGGAGTGGTGCAGAGTAGAGTGCAATGGCCCAGTGTGGAGTAACATAGTGTGGAGTGGTGCAGAGTATAGTGGAGTGGGGTAAAAAGGAGTATGCATGGTGTGGTAGCACACTGCCATTACAGAAAACGCATCATCAATTGAAGTGACCATTACATTTACACAGACATGTAGATTTACAGATAAAATGATACAGCGCACAAAGGATAACATGTAGAAATGTCATCACCAAGTGTATCGATTTGTTTGGATCATATTAAAATATTTGTTTCCACCACACTAAAGAATTACCAAAAAACGTACTTCATTTGTGCTTTTCTAATTCTGATATATTTTGAAATATCTGCACAGTTCATTTACAGACATTTAAATTTTGTTGTGTGCTGGAAAAAGAAATAACACTGTACAGCCTTCCTCATGCACACCCTCAGAAGTCAGCATGATTGTAACATACACCCTCTCACTTTTAAGTCGGAGAAAGATTACTTTTAAGTCAGAGAAAGAAAAGTAAATACCAAGCTCCCTGGAAGACAGAGCCTGACGTTTGAACTCTGTCTGTAAGTGCACAGCAAATGTGACAAGATGAGAACAAGATTTAAAGGCTTGTTTTTGCTGAAATCCAGTACTGGTGGAAGAATACAGTAAATAGGGTTTTGGCAACAGTAGGGATGAAGTCAAGCTGGACAGCGTGAAACATATAGAGCCAGCAAATAGAAAGTAAGCAAATGTGAGTTGCAAACCACAAAGAGAATGTTTAGGAATGAACGGAATGCATTCCCAAGGATGCTTTCTGAATGTTCTCAAGAAATCCATATTGTTAGCAAACCAGACAGCTGTGCTGTGTGGTAGGCTTCGACCTAAAAAGCCTCTGTGCTCCAAAGGCCCCCAGGAGGCTGCTGAGAAGTGCTGCACATTGTGCATTGAATGTGCGTGGGCCACACTGATATTCTTGCTGGTCTGTTGACCTCATGCCACGCCACTGTGCCAGCACACTTTTGACACCATTCATCAGAACCATGTTCAAACCTGGACCCCCGCATGACAATAGCTTTCAGGACCAGCACCCAGCTGTCCCTATTGTTATACCAGTACTGTTTATAACTAATTTCAATCAGACAAAATGAATGATTTACAAAAATCTGACTTCATTTGGTGCTTTTAAACCTCATGAGACAAATAAAATATTGTATGCACTGCAATATTTTGTGATTTAAATTTACACCTATCATAAATATGCTTCTTATTCCTTCACTTTTGTACAATGTTCTTGGTCAATCAAGGACCTTGCAATGGAAGTAATATGTAGCACTATTAGTCTAAACATGAGAAGATACTAAATCAGTTTCAATAGATGTATATAATAGTTTACACCGAGAGACACTGATCTACCAGGAGATGATATCTTACTTTGCAGCAGCATGATCCCTAATCATCAATGAGACCAACATGTACTGAAACCCTTACAAAAGGCACTGGGCCTATTGGTATGAGAAATGCTACCAGTAGTAAATTACCACTCTTCCAATACAGCGTTGTGTAGATTAGTATTGACAGTGGTAGTAAAACTACCGCTGGTGGAAACTCATTTACATGCAGCTGGAGGACAAAATACACACAACTATAACATATCTCAATTTGAAGAACAGGAAAAGTGCATTTTCAGGACACCCACACCTCTGCTGCCTTGCAGAAACTGGTAATTGGTTCTACTTTTTTTAAGACCAGTGTAGCACCGATCGTTTTTAGAGAGGCAATTTCCACGATTTTCAGACACTAATACAGAATTTGATGGGATTACAAGCAGTAATACACTTACCACTGACCTTAAAGCTTTTAGCACTGATGGTAGTTTTACCACTAAAAGTATCTCGGTGGAGTGACTTTTACCATTGGACTATGTTTTCCCTTTTGCAATCAAAAGTATTGCTCCACTGGTGGTAATTGCAAATTACTGCTTATGGTATTCATGTAGCTATTCTCATAATGAGGTCTAATGCTCCTATAATAAATGCAGTTCAAAAGGCAATCAATGTCATGGGTTAATGTGGCTCCTAATTGTCCTCTCCAGATATGTTCTTATCGGTGGTGCCATTTTAAAATTGTCATTTAATTTCACAATATATAGTAGAGATTCTTAGTTTAGATCTCAGTTGTATTCTAGTCTAGTGTCTATTTCGGTTTAGATCTGTTCTGGGAAAGCAGGATTGTTTTGTTTCCCTTCAACCCAAGAAGTATGAAGTTTCTGAAACTGAGAAAAATGTTATCTCAGTTTTTTTGGCTTTCTGGCTGCATGCAGTCCATAACAGCAACACATGCTGCTCAGTATCTACAAGGCAGCACTAGAACCTCCTGTAAGCAAATATTTGGTAGCAGTTGAATTCCTGATGTTTTAGTTAACATGTCCTATTTAGTTTTGTAATCAGTGTTCACTATGTTCTCCTCTTTGTTTTAAAATTCACCCTTTTCAGTGCACTAGACCAATGGTGAGGCTGACATTACAAAAAGCCCAAAAACCCAAAAGATGAAAAAAAATGACTGAAAGAGTCACAGGGTGTATTTTCAGGTAGGTGTAATGATATATCACAAGTAAACACATCTTTTGGTGGATCTCTATATAAAATATTAGTGATGTGTAGTGAGCCATCTTTTAGATTTGCTTTTCCCTGAAACATTTGATCAAAGCCTCAAGCAAACTACTATTCTGCCCTCGTGCCCTGCCTGGCGTGTTCGCCTTGGCATGTTACTTTGGATGTTATGTTTCTTTCCTTTTGTGCTTTTTATGTGTGAGCATGAAGAAGCCCATTCATCTCCATCAACACATTCGTTTAGTCTTCCTCTAAAGTACGTGATGACAGGGAATGCTTGCAGCATTCCTTCTCCAGCGTGACTTGCACAGCGTCAGTATTCATGAGCAAGCAGCGTCTTATCATGCAATCTGGCACATCGTTTTGGCATAGCTAGAATTTCAGAACATCAAACTGTTTGTGTTAGAGCAATGAGGTTGTCAACAGACAAATTAAAAGACCAAAACTGCTATATAATGTATTTAGACCAGTTTCATGATGAGTATGAGGCCTTTGATTGGGAATTCACAATCTCTATTATTCTGAAGTCAGACTCTGATTATATATCACATACAACTCTTGAAGCAGCTATATTATAATACCATGTGAAAAAAGTTAAAAGTATCAAGTGACCAGTTACATATAAAATACATACAATTTCAAAAAAGATACGAGAAGATGTGCTCAGACACTTATATTGAACTATTTAGGTAAGAAGCTAAACATAGGAGGTGCCAGCAACTGAACAAGGGGATACATTGCTTTATGATATCCCAACACAAAAACACCATCAGTATGTATATTGCCTTTGGGACAATTTTGCCTGATAAAAATAACTCTATTAGGGAATAGAAATGACTATTAATAGACATGTATTGCATTTTATTGTATTAGTGTGTGTATGCCACTTTCCATTCCCCTTACGAGGCTTACTGCACATATGCTAAAGCTGTATCATTAAGTTGTACTGTATCATATTTACGATACTGAATTAGAGGTCAGATGTACTAACAATGGATTTCCAAAAGTAGTTGCAAATTGCGCCTCTACTTTTGTGAATCAAATGAGATTTTGCAATCTAACCTACAGATTCAGCGCATGGAAACCATCACGGGTGATAACCTGCGCTTTATAAGTACAGTTTGATTGATTGAATTTTATTGATAGGCTCTCGACTGAGAGCATCAATGTAAAAAGGTTAAAATTAAAACTGTAGCCTCAACATAATTCCAAAACTCATCATAAATAAAATGTTTAAAACAGTTTCAGAGAAGAATAAAAAATGGTAAAAACATTTTAATTTACATATTTGTTCATGGGAAACTGTACTCCATTGGTCAATTCATCAACTCCTGTTATGTTAAATTTAAAATATAAAGGTAGCAGATAGCGATGTCATTCTGCTGTGACTGCTGGGCATACATAAAGTGCATGTCTTAAATCTCGCACCCCTACGAGACACAGGTCATGTGTACTTTGTCTCGTTAGTAGAATTAAACCAATGGCTTTCAAAGCGTTCAGGGGTAAGAAACCCAACCTGAGTACGAGTATTACCTGCCTTACCCTTTGATCTAATGTAAGGGATAAATGCTTCTGTGGTCACTTTTGATCTACAATATCTAGGAATGACTTGTACAGTTTTAAGTTCATACAATAAGTGATATCACAAGAATAATTAATCTTGCAATGGATTTCGTTTTTAGAAACAGGTGCAAGGGGTCCATGAGTGCAAGTATTCTACCTTGCACTGCAATTTTTCTAAAATCAAATTACATTTTTTTATAAAAGTATAATCTTTCTTGAATGTTACTAATAACTTCTGCTTCAATAAATCTCTGCTTTAGATTTTACCATTTCTAGGGTCGTTCTGTTTAAGTTCCAACAGATGGAAGGCAGTGTTTTCTTCCCTTAAAAGCCAACACTTTAGTTTTAATAATATTTATTTAAAAAAAATGTATTCTCTGCATACGCATACTCATTTAAAGCATTTAAGTTACATTGGGGTGCGATTAAATAAAACAACATCATCTGCATACATTAAAACATGTAAATCATATGATGCGATACGTGGTGTGAAGTTACTAATATTTACAAATTGTGTAGGTAAATCAAAGAGGTAAATGAAGAAGAGAAGAGGAACTAACAGGCAGCCCTATTTTAGGCCATTTTTGTTTGAATTTTAGATGTTAGATCCTTATTCCCTCCCAACAGAACTCTACACCATGTTCAAGAGTGAAGTTCTATAAGCAATCTTAATTGATTTGTGGGCATATCCAACATAAAAAGTTTCCTCCATAAGGACAGTCTGTCGACTTTATCAAATGACATTAAAAAGTCATTAAAAACACTATACAGGAATTGCTATTTCTTTACAGCATACTTGTCAATCAAAGTTTGAAGAATCGTGATGTTTCCTGTCACAGTGTGTTTGGGTCCAAAACCTGTCTGTTCATGGGGAATTATTCCTTTTGAAATGGCACAGTCTTGCATATGCTCCAAAATACTTGCTGCAAAGATCTTTACTGTGCCATTAAAAAGAGCAATATGACTGTAATTGTCTGTAGGTGTACGAGAACTTTTCTTGTGAAGAGGCAGTATGATGCTCCCCTTCCAGGAACAGGAAATTTGACTTGTTTGATAACAGTATTCAAAAAGCGGAGACAAGAAGTTTCCTCAACCCTCAGGATTTTTTTTGCAAAACCTTTATAGGAATTCGGTTTGGACCCATTGCTGCAGAAGGTCTTGCTCTTTTTATGTATGCATCTATCTACTTACATTTTTGGAGGTATTATGTCCTGGGAAGAATACAATGGATTGTATAATGATGTTGTTAGACCTTGCTTTTTCAGCGGGTTCATCCCCAGACTTTTTGGTTTTTGGCCTTCTGTTTCTGACCTGTTTTTGTTGATTTTATGACTCTGGGCACTTTGCCACTGCTGATCAGTTCTAAAGTGTGTATGCTCTCCCTGTAAATTGTTCTTATGGATTGGTGTTTCCATAATTGGCTATTTGATTTACTAGTCAGACCCTAGTACAGTGCACTGTGTGTGCCCAGGGCCTGTAAATCAAATGCTGCTAGTGGGCTGCAGCACTGATTGTGCCACCCACAGAAGCAGCCTGTAAAATGTAACTCTGGCCTGCCATTGCAGAGCTTGTATGCAGTCTGGTACTGTCATGTCGACCTGGCAAGTGCACCCACATGCCAGGCCCCTAACCTTCTCTTTTCTTACATGTTAGTCACCCCTAAGTTAGGCCCAAGGTACCCCTGTGGGCAGGGTGCATTGTATGTGAAAGGTAGGACATGCCCTGATGTGTGTGGCGTGTCCTGATAGTGAAATACTGCCAATTTCGTTTTTCACTATTGCAAGGCTACCTGTTCTCATAGGACAAAAAAGGGAGTTTGCTTATAACATCTTATAAACATAACTACCCCTGGGAACAAGAAAGGAAAATAAAGTTTAGTATGCCTGTACTCAGAATGCTAAAATGCATCTTTTAGTGAGGGTGATTTTTACATTCTGTGTTTGAAAATACCACTTTTAGAAAGTAGGTGTTTTCTTGCTTAGCCATACAGTATGCCTCTGCCTGATTTGTGTACTCAATGTCTGGCTTTTGGATGACAGGGGCTGGAGAGGGGCAGTGGCTCCAGAGAGCCTGATGAGTCAGGGCTGGGCTGAATAGACCTGGTCTGCATTTAGAGTAGGGAGAGGAGATTTCCTTTCACCTGAATGGGCCTGGTCTGCCAAGGACAATGTTGTCTCCACCTCCTGCCAGGAAGCTGCACCAGTGAAGACAGAACTGGTTTTGGCTGGGTACAGACACTCTCTGCCTTCAGAGAACAAAGGATTTTTGTGTATAAAAAGAGGGGCCCAGACCCCAGACTTTTAGATCACTTCTGGGAAATCAAGAGGAACCTTTGCCAAGGAGAAGCGCCGGAGAAGCTGAGGAGGAATACTGCCCCTTTGCTGTTTGCTGTCTGGGGTTGGCCTGCAGTGGCTACTTGCTGCCAAGGAAAGGAGAAAAGGACTTTTCTGCTTGCTTTATCCCTTGCTTGAAGAAAAGATCTCCAAGGGCTTGAATTGAGCTTGCCCCCTGTTCTAGAGGTCTCAGGAACAGCAAAGACCTCACCGTGTCTGTCCGCACCGTCTCTGATTGTCTCCACAGAAGAAAAAGGGTAACCGACTCTGTCATCGAGTCCGTCACAGGATTCCGTGTCCTGAAAGCACCGCAGAGAGCAATGCCTCGCTTCGCAATGCAACCTTGGACTCACCGACTCCGTCAATGAACCGCTGCTTGCACCACGTCGTGTGGGCACCGCACTCCGCAACGCTTCACTACACGCTGCAAGGACGACACCAACTCCGTCACTGCCCGACCCGAACATCGACCGGCTCCGTCGCCGCACCGTGACCTGCCAGCACTGCAGCGAGCATCGTCTCACCCTTCAACGCAAGCCCTGGTCTCACCGACTCCATCAACGAGCTGCTGCCTGCACCGAATCGTGAGGACATCGTCTGCTGCAACGCACCGTTTCACAACGCAACCTCGGTGTTTGCCCCGACCGACTCTCACCGACGTGTTGGTCGCAACAAGAAAGGTACTGTGTCCGAGTCTGTCGACGCTTTAGCTGGCCCGTATCGACGTGGTCGGCTGGAATTGTTAGACTTTGTCGTATTCAGTATCGTGGTAGCCCAGGAGGAGCTACCGAGTTGGAGGAACTGTGTTTTATTGATTTTCCTGCAATTTAAAGGTTATTTTGCACAAGTACTATTTTTCAAGAGTATTATATGTTGGATTTTTTATCGTATTTGGTCTTGTTGGTTTAGATAAAGATATACTATTTTTCTAAACTGGTGTGGTGTCCATTTGTAGTGTTTTCACTGTATTACTGTATGTGTTCACAATGCTTTACACACTGCCTCTGAGATAAGCCTGTCTGCTCGTGCCAAGCTACCAAAGGGGTGAGCAGGGGTTATTTTAGAAGTGTATCCCCCTTACCCTGACTAGGAAGAAGGGTCCCTACTTGGACAAAGGTACCTACCTCAATCCATGCTGTCCCTGGGATTGAAGTAGTATGCAGAGGTTTTTTAATCCCACTATGTAATTCTATTGGACTCCAAAATAGCTTGGAGGTTTTATTTAGTGCTGACTGAGGAAGTTCAAACCAATTCTGATCCACCAATTTCCATTTTATATTTCAGCTCACCTTTTCCTTTTTTCAGAAGAACTTGAATTTCTATAAACAGAATGTTCTATAATTTGAACACGAATGAGTATATTTATGTCCGCAGAGTTGTTCTTATAAGGGATTTCTTTGCTTTAATAATGTATTTTTCAGCGGCTTTGGTATTCCGATCACATTTGTAACTTCTAGTAGTATGTCCTCATATGTGACAATTAAATGACCCTCTTTGTTTCTTTAGGAATTCCAGAGGACAGGTATTGATTTATTCACATAATCACATAATCAATTGACCCTGAGTTCCAAACTATATTGCCCTGGTTTCAGTCCACCAATGCTTTGTACCATTAGATCTGTTTGCAAAATTACAATTCAGAGGGAGTCGCAATGTGACCGACCTCATGAATATTAGTGAGATAGATGGCACGTTGTTACTTACTCCAATTGGATGCCATCACAGGGATGGTGTATATCAGATCGTACAAGAAGTCACATGGGACTTATTCAAATGTAGAATCCTTTTACAAAGGTTTGAGGGTTCTGTAATCCACTCAATTATATTTGATGTTTAACTTAATTACCAACATAAATAGTTGTCATGAACAATCATTTAACAAACAGAACAGTTGAAAAGGAGCATGAAATGTATCATAGATATTACTCAATTAGAGCATTACGCAAAAGTTCCATATGTTGCAATGTCAATGTGTATCCAAAAGGATGATTCAAATAAATTCAATTCCTCTGGAGTCTTCTTCATCTAACTCTTTATTGAATTATTTGTATAAAAAACAAATTGCAATCAGCCCAGCCAACATGTTCTGTCCCTTAGGACTTCACTTCATCAGGGTTGAAAAATCAAAAGAATCACTTATCACCACATTGTGTAGGGTTTTGTCACATTCCAAGTATACTCCTAGAGTCTGATCAATTATTTTGGGTGGTATAGTACCCCCTATTTCATCTTCTTCATCAGAGTTCCTGCCCCCACTCTACGGGCTATCCGCCACCCGCCACTAGAGCATTCTAGTAATGGTGGGTAATGTTGCCCCATCTAGGAACTATCTAGGCTCTAGCTTGGCGTCCTCCACCATACAACTCATCGTAATGTTGTGCGAAAAGTTCATGTATTTTATCAGTGAGCAATGCAAACCCCACTAGAGTCTCTCAAAGCCCACACCCCATCTCCTCAGCACTCCACGCTCACCAACCAAGCCAAGAGCCTACCCACTCTGCCCCTTTCTGCATGAGACCTAGTTATATATCCCCTATGGGAGAATCACCCCAGCCTGCTCACCACCCTTCTATATTGGCCCTGCACCTCTAGTATGTCATGCTCGTAGGGTCGAGTCCGTTAATGTACAGCTGTCTAAGTCATGAAATGCTTCTTCCGGTTGAGTAATCTTTGTCTCTATGGATTCGCGGACCTCTACTTGTTTCTCCATACTATGACCCCTGATTACAACCTTGAACACCTCTCAGAATGTGTGTACATATGTGGTGCGAGCATTGTGTTGAAAGTATTCTCTGATTTTATCAGCTAGGGAGTCTTTAAACACTGGGTCGCACAGCAGGACAAAGACTCCATGTGGTAATCGGTGATAATCTTTTCCCTCAGCTAAGTCGTAGTAGTAGGGGGTTAAGATCTGAAACTGTGCTGGCTATATATTCCATATGTAACACCATTCCCTCTACCTGATGGGAAACCAGCAATCGATGTAGCCAAAAATGCAGGTCATAGATCAGGCAATAGTAGGAATATTCCTGTATCAAGCGGTTTCTCTTTTTCCTAGGGTCTTGGAGATCCCAGTGACGTATCCTGCCCCTGAAAAAGCTTATTACTCTATACAGCAGAGAATATGGAACCGGTGGGGCGGAACGATCTAATGTTGTGTTTGTGACTTGAGTCATCGTGGCAGAGTCGCTCATCTGTGGCGCCTGAGAATCGAGAAAGTGCGACTGGTTCACTTTGGGAACATATAAACTACCCAGCGCTAAGTGGGCCCCATCTACTATCCCATAAATAATGACATATCTATCCTCCTTATCAATTGCCTGAGAGGTGCACTAAAAGGGGTTACCCCCTCGGATCCATATTAGTGTTCCCCTGGCATATGTGGAATAAGATGTAATGTAGATCTGCCCCTCCAGCATCTCTGTTGTTTAGAAACTTCCCACCAAGTGGGTCTTCTGTAGGAAGGTGAAATCGGTGCCTCTGCATTTCAATTATGTGTACACATGGTGTTGTCTGGTGGTGGAGTGTGTGCCCAGGACATTCCATGTGAGGAAGATGTATTTAGGGGTCAGCGGGTCCATCTCTCTAATAACCTGTGCCGATTGGGGCCATGCCCCAGGCCCACTTTTGACATGTCCTCAGCTCCACAGAGCCACACAAGTGTATGTGTGGGTGCTCAAGGTAAAGTGGGTGAATTGTACAATACCCAGTATCTTCAAACAAACAAACCGCAACTCCCGCTCCCCAGGACAATCTGGTAACTGGCAGGTGTCTAAAACTCAATCTGTTGAAAACTTGGTACCAATGCTGTTTCATCAGTCGAAACTCACTGAATAGGACTGTGGGGGGGGTGTGATAGTCTTCTGTGCAATAATACATGCTCCTATCTCTGCACACAGACACACGATCCTCATTCACTACTAGCCAGGCAGAACTTTCCCCCACCTTCTTTGAATCCTGACAAGCAGTTCCATTGGAGCAGAGGAAGCCGCGGCCATCTTCATGACCCACGCGAGGCATCCAGCGAACACTAGAAAGTTAGAGTTTAAATGCAATCAGCCATCTGCGGTGTCAGATGTGGGTCTAGTGCAGAAGTCTCAGAAGCCTGATCTTAGTTTGTGCCCACTTGAGATGAGTCAGTGATCCAGGCTTTCAGCTGTTGGGAGCTGTGATTGCCCCAGAACTGATAGTCACTGCTCTCTCCATGTCTACCTGTCACTGGGATGGGCTGCCCCCTTTAGATCTAGACCTATGGCATCGTTTGTGCTTCTGTTAGTGGGCAGTCATTGTTTACTGGTCCCAAATATCCCTCCCCGATGCCTCTCTATCCAGTCCCAGACCTCTGTTGGTTTATCAAAGAAAAGTGAGCAGTCCTCCACAATAATTTTAAGGTGTGCCAGGAACAAAAGCATGTAGTGGAGGTCTAAGTCTCTGAGTGCTCTTTTGGCTTCCAGTAATGAAGCAAGAAGGGGCTGCACAGTAACGGTGTAGTCCAGGAATTCACCAGGCTATTTTCAACTTGTAGAGGACCTAATGCTCGAGCCTGATGGAGAAGGGAATCTCTATCTCTACAGCTGACCACTACTGGTGTAGGCTTAGGTGCTTCAGGCTGGACTGTTCCCATGAGGCACAGGGTCAAGACTGATTTGCATATGGCCAGGTCTAAACTGGGGTGGCATGGTGAGCAAAAGAATGATGGATTTAACCCAGATCTCTTGACTGGGGGTGAATGCTTTGATTTGTTCTGCATTCCGTCCATCAATTGTGTGTCGTAGGCTTAGGTGCCACCCCTCGCAGTCTTTACAACAAGGTTTTTACCTCGTTGTGCCTTTACCACGCATTTTTTAGCACGCATATTTTTGCCGCGAATATGCATTTACAACGCATGCCAATACCATGCATTTAAGGTAAGTCGGGAGGGGTGGGGGGTCTCCCCCCACAAATACATTGTTTTTAAATCTAAAAACAATGCATGGTATTGGCATGCGTTTTAAATGCATATTCGCGCTAAAAACATGCGCGCTAAAAAATGTGTGGCAAAGGCATGCGCAGTAATTGTCTGCGTTGTACCGTCATACAACCTCGCAGTGGTGGCCTCGCTGGCACTCTATGTGGTCATTCAAGAACAAAAAACGGAGGAAAGCTTGGCGGGGCCAGACTACTGCGTGTCCATTGTTCAAGGTAAGCAATCATGTTGGTACCCTCTACCCCTTTGTGGAGGCCCACAACCTGCACGTTGTTGCGCCTGCCCCGGCCCTCAGCATCTTCTGCCCACCTTTCTAGCACAGCGATCTTTACAGTGCGGGCAGCCAGCTGGGTTTTCAGGTCGTCCACTAGTGGTTGAACACTGTTTCAGGTGTTCTCGTTAGTCTTCATTTTGTCCGCCATTTGCCAGTGATCTTACCAGAGAACGCTTAAACCAATTTTCCACTCAGGCTATCTTTGTTTCCAGAAGCTCCCTAGTGGCATTGATGGCTTCCAAGATGCGGTCCAAAATGTCCGGAGCTGCTCCCTGACTTCAGAGGGATTATATTTCATATTCCCATTCCAGTCTAAGCAACAATAGGGAAGGTTTTGGACTTTTGAGGGTTCATTTTACTAATCCCACTCCAGTTTAAGCAACAGTAGAGAAAATGTTGGACATTGGAGGGGAAGATATACTTTTCCCACTCAAGACTAAGCAGCAATAGGAAAAGTGTTGGATTTTAGGGGGGTTAGATTCACTATTCCCTCTCTGTCTAAGCAACAGCAGGGAAAGTATTAATCTTCTGAGGGTAAGATATAGTATTCCCACTCCAGTCTTTGCAACAGTAGGGAAAGTGTCGAACTTCGGAAGAATTACATATACAATTCCAAATTATAATTCAAGAAAACATTGAAATGTCTAACGACAATACATTTTTAAATCATATTTTATATAAGAAATGCATACAATATAAAATTTAATATTAAATTCACTTCCCTCTTTACAATCCAAAAAAGCACAACCCCCAAAAAATGAAGTTATTACTTAAATTAAAACACATAAAATAAAAAATAAAAAGATACATATATTAGTTTAAAAATATGGAACAATAAATGAATATATAAATTAAATAAAACAAATCATTAAAGTAAAAGAAGAATATAATTCTGAATAGTTGCTCGGCATGAATGTATGCACAGAGGCAATTTGGAAAATGTTAACTTCTTTAAACAAATTGTTATATGATGGCTGTGCATATGTGCTCTCCCACAGTGGGCATCTTTGTAGAATTTTCCCTAAAACAAATACAAAGCTTTTCAAATAAGGCCACCATGCCTGGCGTATGCACTGCAGACATTTTGGACAAATATAGCACTAGTAAAGCCAATAGGTGTCACAGGCAAACCCTATTGGCTTTAACATTTTGAAAAGAATTCTAAAAAATTATTTTTTGAGAAAAAAAATGACCTCCAACTTTACACAAATACACTATTGGGCTCATATTTCTGTAAGACATAGGAGGACATTTCTAATTCATTTTCATTGTTGTTACCTTCTATACACACTTTTTCTCTAAAAAATCTGATATTGGAATTAAATTATAATATATTATTTTTTCAGCAATCAACCTATAAATATATTTTTTTTGTAGTTTCATACGATTGTGACTTTCTTAGACTAATGATCAGCGGTGGTTCCTCCACAAGAGCGAAGGAGCGTCGCCCCACCTACTGCGAGAGCAGCAGGCAAACACACATAAATAAAATGGCATAATAATTCAATTTTTTTGCCACCAGCTTGCACTGTGTATAGCGCAGGCCTGAGGCAGGGGCTGGAGCTGGGTGCTGAATACTGCTTTTGCAGGATTACGGCTGCCCCTTTCAGTGCGCATGTCGGGTTGGCCGGCTGGCTACCTACGACGAGCCCGACATGCGCACTGTAGACCAAGCAATCCCCCAGGTGTGAAACAGCCAGGCGATTGCTGGCACAGTTCCCAGCCTCAAAATGAGTGCTGGGTTAGCCAGCTCCCACCAATCCTGGAGCTGCTCTCACGCTGATGAGAGCAGCTCCAGGATTGGTTGGATTTGCATTTCACTGAGCAGGAAGGAAGTCCTTCTATTCCTGCTCGTGGAATGCCGGGGAGAAGGACAGCATTTATGGTGAGTTTGGCACCATCGTCCCCCTAATTTTTTTTAGCGGGTAGCCGCCACTACTAATGATGTGCTTAATGAAAGGCTGAATCATCTCTGCTCCAACTCAAACTGTGTACTCTGAGGTCATACTAAAACATCAGCACCAAGCACTTAGATTGGGGACCCTATCTTACACGCTACCTGGAGTAAGGTCTGGCGGCACATGCAAAAACGGACCAGCATTGCATTTTTTTTAATCAATGACCAATTTTGTATGTTAATTGATGCAACATCAAAGAACAACCAGCGAAACACTTACTATATTTATGACAAGAGTTTCCTGCTTTCATTCCCGTGGTGCATGTTCTGATTGCTGTGACTTTATACAAATAATGTAGCTTGAAAGAAGGGAAGAGGGCTCTACATCTGTTGTTTGTTTCAATCCATGTTATTTTAGGAGCTCACCAGCCCAAACTTTGCCACCCCTTTGATCATTTGCAGTAAATAGGTTTTTTGGCCATTGCAAATGATTTCTTCACGGCAGCATCAAGAGGCAGAAGTGTAGTCCAGCCAGACAGTCCGGTCAGGAGGAAGGAAATCTCAAAGAAGTAATTCCATGGCCTCGGGTGCCGCAATATGAGTCCCAGCTGTTCTTATCTGCTTGTAGGATCTCGAGTGTTCAAACGTCTAAGTGTTTTACCCTCTTACAGAACTCCTTCCCCAGAGGCTAATCATTGTGTCTTGGTGTTAGCGTGAACAATTGTTCATTCCCATGATTTTTAAGCACAAAGGCATGTGTTGTGCCCGTCTGCTTGTGTTGGTCTGTCTGCCTGTGCTTGCTTTCGTCGGGTGTTGACAAAACCCTAAGGAGTTCATCTACTTTGTGATTGATTTCAGTTTTTAGTGGGCATAATAATGTGACAAATGACCCAAAAGGTTACGCCCATTTACTTGTTTTTTTCCGATTTTTTAAAATCCATTATACTTTTTCTCAAACAGAAATATAGCAATACAGTTCCATCTCATTTAAAAAAATAATAGATTGCTGCAAAAGTTATAACCAGCAATTTGATTAACCGATGCAAAGGGTTTTCGTATTTTAAGAAAAAAAGACTATTGTTTAAAGCTGGGCTCAAAACATCACACATAAATATTGTTAGATTGACCAAGTCCCAAGGTTTGCAGGCAACATTAAAATTAAAGTACATAGTATCATTGAAGGCAACTGAAAGTGTTTGTGACACTCTTACTGGGTTTGTTTGGGTGAGAATATATAAAATAAATAAGAAATGCATGAGTATTCTAGAGGGGCATATAGTGTAACTTGGAAATAAAGAACAGGGCACACCCACTTAAATAGATATCGTACTAATTATGCTTTAAAACATCAGATGCAAAGGCACAGTGAAAAACACAAACATGCATTTTATATTGTAGTTGTGTCATCTTTCTATACTCATGTAAGTTTGTAGGGTTACGCTACTGTTATGTAGGTATCTGTGTCGGGCACCCACCACTTCGTACCAATCAAGGCCACTATAGCCAAATCTCAAAGGTTTATATGTGCTTCTATGAAATACTGCGATTTGGCAACAACTGGGCAATATCCAGTTACCTGATACTTTTTCAACAGTACAATATGTACTCCACAGTTTTGATTTTTGAGAATGTTGACTGTTTTCATATCTGACCACAGATCATGACTCCTCATCCATGGGCCAAGCGACTCTATCGGCTGGAGCGCATGCAGTGCTTAGGCCCATCTGTGGGGACAGGTCAATTTAGCTGTACTAATGTTAAAAGATCCGTGCCACTTACGTTACAGGTCCATTACTTAAGATGCCTAAAAGGGCAATGTTCATTTACAACCTGGCAAATGATTAAAAAAAAGATTGTGGGTCCATTAACAGTGCAGTTCCCTGGAGTACACCTTGATTCGGTTATGAGAGGTGAGATTTCGGCTTTAGCTTTTGCCCTACTCCCTAAATGATGCCAATTCACTATTTCAAGGTGTTTTTACAACTCTTTTTGCATGGATGTGCGCTTCCTTTCTTTCCTCCAACCCTTCACCTGCATGCACTAAATGTCAATGGCAGAGACAAGGTGAGTTCTGAAGCTGCAGAGCCACTTAGGACCCAACAGGAGTAGCAGCTTATTACCTACAAGTGAACTTAATTCAGGTGTCCACATTAATTATTGCAGTTGAGGGGCTGTGACATTTTGAAATGAAAATGCACAGTACAAACCAAATGACATGTTAAAAAGGAAAATAAATGGACGGAGGGTGGAAGAAGAAGGTATGTGGTTATCCTGATAACAAAAGGAAGGAAGTTTAAAAAGCAAAAAATATAAAATGCTTGAAAGAGAAAGAGAACTGTAGGGGGGAAACTCAAAGTGCTGAAAATGAAGTAAAAAACTGAGTAGTAAAGCATTTGAAGTAGTACACTGGAGAATAAAAAAACGAATTCATGTCGTATAATCCTGATTGTATTGGCAGCGGTATTGAAAGCCATTTTTCTATTTACTCACATGTGTGAACTGGTTACTTGTCTCCTTCTTTTCTGACAGTAGGTTATCTGTTCCATACTTCTTCATCCCCTTCCTTTACTTCTTGTTTTCCTTCCTTTTCTTCTGTTTTCCTGATCCGCTTCTACCATATTGTTTACTGATTGTCATATAATGTTTGTGTCGAATTTTAGACTCATTTGAAATTTGTGTTTCAGAAGAAAGTTTAGAAGTAGTGAACTGAGTGTTAAAAGTTTCAGGGTTATGAGGTAATAACACAATTATGTAAACCCACTATGGTAACATACACTCGCCAGACTGATGAAATGATTCCTCAAATACATAAAGTAATGTCAGGTCTTTGTTTCCCGATCACATACAATCAACAAAGCAACCAGCCAGTCAACAGAGTGACCAATACGCAAACATTGGCAGTGTCAATAGGTCCATCTTATAATTGAAAGTCTCTTGTTAGGTCACTGGTGAGATTGAGCACTCAATAACGATTGTATGATGGAACAACTACCACATGAACAACTACAGTCTAAACCACTACTCCTCAACCACTACTTAGTCTAAACCACTAAAGTTTTAACAACTACTATTTTTTACAACTACTATGCCTTTACCATGATTGCCTTTACCCCATTAATGTATCTATTTTCCAGGTAAGTATAAACCCATATGCGTGTGTATATGTGTATATATATATATGTATATTCAAACACAGTGCCGCGTAAAGTCGATCCCCTCCTTTCGACACCGGTGCCTGCTGCGGCCGCAGCAGCCGCTATTATTTTAATCCACACACGAATTTGAGGAATCCCAAAAACAGCAAAGCGGCACACCAAAGGACGACACAATTACTTTATTGTGTCTACAAACGACGCGGTCGCCAGTAGATAGTTATAGTTACAACCTATTATCCATAGGAAATCCGCGACATTCTATTTGAAATAACTCTCTTGCCGGTTGACGTATCTTCGCGAAATTTTCAAACTTCGTGGGGCGCTCCGGTCCGCTCCTACCCTGAAAGTCTCAGGGTGATACGTCAAGTGGGGGCCGAGAAAAAAGGGGGGTCCCAAAACGCGTTTTCCCCATGCATTTTTCCATAGGAAACTTTAGACACGCTACAGCCCGAACTGCTGAACGGAATTACACCAAATTTGGCAAAGAGGTAGTTCTTGGTTCAGAAAGAACCCTTTTTGTTAAATGGTGTAAATCCGTTCAGTAGTTGCTGAGAAAATGAAAAGTAAAAAGTTAGTGATATCTATGGGCACGGAGGATTCGCGCACCCTCAGCGCACCCTGCGCGCACCGTCCCGATCACGAGCTGCATTTTAATTGGCTGTCAACATTCCGATTCAGGAAATGTTGGCAGCCATTTTGTCCCTCGGTAGAACCGAGGGACAGAAACAAGTGCGCAAAGCGCACAAAGGGGCAGGGTAGAAACACCCTGACCCCTAGGTTTGCTCAGGGGTCCCACAAGGACCCCTGGGAAAAAAAAAAAAAATTTAAAAAAATCGGCAGGATGCGCTCAGGGTGCGCGAATCCTGCCGAAAAATCGAAGCGCGGTCTCCGCGCTCGATGTTAATTGGCCCCGGGTGGCCCAAGTCCCGGGGGCATGGTGGGGGGATAATTTAATGTGTGGGGGCCTCAAAGGGCCTCCCAAGCCCGGGGACCGCCACCCCCGGGGCTTTTTTAAAAAATGGTGCGGGAGGGCTCTGAGCCCTCCCGCAGCCCCGGGGACCACCACCTCCCCGGGGCTTTTTAAAATTAATGACAACCTGTGTGGGGGCTCCAGCCCCCCACACGCCCCGGGACCGCCACCTCCCCGGGCGCTAAACATTTAAATATGGGGGTCCGTTACGGACCCCAGAGCCCGGGGACCACCACCTCCCGGGGCTTTGAACTGAATTGGAAGGGGGCCGCGCGGCCCCCCTCCTGGAGCCCTTGATGGCCCTGGGGACCACCACCCCCCAGGGCCGGCTCCTGCAGTGTCCCGGGGTGCCTACCCCCGGGACACTGTAGTTTGCTATGGCAGGACGGGAGCCTCGCGGCTCCCGTCCTGCCATAGCAAACTGCTTGGATATTGGAAGAGAGAGCAGGGAAACCTGCTCTCTCTTCCAATATCCAAAGCACATTGCTTTTCCACATGGGGAGCAGCATGTCAGCTGCTCCCCATGTGGAAAAGCAATGCCGGCTCCCAAGGGACGCGGGAGCCGGCGGGACTGTGGGGGATTGGGGACCCCCCACAGTCCCCAACGGAGAGGGCCAGCCCCGGGGGATGGGGTCCCCGGGGCAAGTAGTGGCCCAGGAGGGGGGCCACGCTGCCCCCTCCCCAAAAAAGAAAAAAAAAATGTTTAAAATAGAAAGGCCAGCCCCGGGGATGGGGTCCCCGGGGCCTTAAAATGGCCAGAGGAGGGGGCCACGCTGCCCCCTCAAAATAATAAATAAAGAGGCCATGCCCCGGGGGATGGGGTCCCCGGGGCCAATACAGGCCAAGGGAAGGGGGCCACGCGGCCCCCTTCCCGTTTTTTTTTGGGTAATTAAAAAAGGGGTAAGGCCCTGGAGGATGGGGTCCCCAGGGCCCAAAAACAGAAAAAAGGAAGGGGGCCACACAGCCCCCCTTCAGGGGACAAAAAACAACAACAAAAAAAAACGATCGGGCCCGCAGGCCCCGCCCCTTAATTCACCACTCTGCAAACGCGCCCCTGGCGCGTTTGCAGAGGGGAACAAATTCACCTTGAATACTGGGGGTCCCTGGGGGCCAACTAGCCCACCAGGAACCTCCAGTATGCGCCAGGGGCTGCCTTGCAGAGACGTGTAGAGAGGCCACACCCCTTTTACACCTCTCTGCAACGCAGCTCTGTGGCGCTTTTTGGAGGTATATGGTGGGCTAGTTGGACTCCGGGGACCCTCAGGATTCAAGGGGACTTAATCCCCCAACTTAAAACGCGCCACGGGGTGCGTTTGCACAGTGGTGAAGGGAGGGGGCGGGGCTTCAGGTGACATGTGTGCAAACAGGCCCCGTGGCGCGTTTTAAGATGGGGAATTAAATCCCCTTCAATCCTGAGGGTCTCTGGGGCCAACTAGCCCAACAGGTACATCCAGAATGCGCCACAGAGCTGCGTTGCAGAGAGGTGTAAAAGGGGTGTGGCCTCTCTACACGTCTCTGCAACGCAGCCCCTGGCGCATATTGGAGGTTCCTGGTGGACTAGTTGGCCCCTAGGGACCCTCAGGATTCAAGGGGACTTAATCCCCCAACTTAAAACGCGCCACGGGGCGCGTTTGCAAAGATGTCACCTCAGGCCCCGCCCCTCCCTTCACCATTGTGCAAATATTCCTCTAAAATCAGCCGAAATAGGAATTCCGATTTACTCACCTGTTATAAGGAGAGACCTCAGTGCTGTATCTTTCAGCCCAGTACTGGTCCTGAAAAGTAATTTTAACCGTACTTACCAGTAACTTGAATTTCCTTCCATAGGCTAACATTGACTGGTTTCACTTGGAAATTCTTCTAAGTGTGGAGTTTTGGAACTTTAAAATATTCCTCTAAAATCAGCCGAAATACGAATTCCGATTTACTCACCTGTTATCAGGAGAGACCTCAGTGCTGCATCTTTCAGCCCAGTACTGGTCCTGAAAAGTAATTTTAACCGTACTTACCGGTAACTTGAATTTCCTTCATAGGCTAACATTGACTGGTTTCACTTGGAAATTCTTCTAAGTGTGGAGTTTTGGAACTTTAAAATATTCCTCTAAAATCAGCTGAAATACGAATTCCGATTTACTCACCTGTTATCAGGAGAGACCTCAGTGCTGCATCTTTCAGCCCAGTACTGATCCTGAAAAGTAATTTTAACCGTACTTACCGGTAACTTGAATTTCCTTCATAGGCTAACATTGACTGGTTTCACTTGGAAATTCTTCTAAGTGTGGAGTTTTGGAACTTTAAAATATTCCTCTAAAATCAGCCGAAATACGAATTCCGATTTACTCACCTGTTATCAGGAGAGACCTCAGTGCTGCATCTTTCAGCCCAGTACTGATCCTGAAAAGTAATTTTAACCGTACTTACCGGTAACTTGAATTTCCTTCATAGGCTAACATTGACTGGTTTCACTTGGAAATTCTTCTAAGTGTGGAGTTTTGGAACTTTAAAATATTCCTCTAAAATCAGCCGAAATCCGAATTCTGATTTACTCACCTGTTATCAGGAGAGACCTCAGTGCTGCATCTTTCAGCCCAGTACTGGTCCTGAAAAGTAATTTTAACCGTACTTACCAGTAACTTGAATTTCCTTCCATAGGCTAACATTGACTGGTTTCACTTGGAAATTCTTCTAAGTGTGGAGTTTTGGAACTTTAAAATATTCCTCTAAAATCAGCCGAAATACGAATTCCGATTTACTCACCTGTTATCAGGAGAGACCTCAGTGCTGCATGTTTCAGCCCAGTACTGATCCTCAAAAGAAATTTTAACCGTACTTACCGGTAACTTGAATTTCCTTCATAGGCTAACATTGACTGGTTTTCAGCAAAAAGTTTCAAAGTGTTGATTTTCACAAACTACAAATATTCCTTAAAAATCGCCTGTATGACTTAAACGCATTCTTTCAACTGTTTACAGGAGATGCACCAGTGCTGGATCCAGGATCCAACACTGAGTAAGAAAAAGTAACGATAACAGTTTTTACCTGCTAAGTGAATTTCCTTCCATAGGATAACATTGGTGATTCTATGAGAAAAAGTTTCTAAGTGTCAACTTTTAAAATACAATAATATTCCTTAAAAATCACGACTGTAACCAAAACGCTTTTACTCAACTGTTTACAGGAGATGTACCAGGACTGAATCTAGGATCCAGTCCTGTGGTTAGAAAAGTAATCCATAAAGTAACTAATTGTATTTAACTAGAAATTCACATTGAGCTGAATGTTGCATTGTGTTTGAAAATGTGTTGCCCATTGCAACAACTGTAACTACTGTACTTAAAAGTCTATTGCCTATCTGCAAAGTATTTAAACTAAAGTAATTCATTAAGAGAAAGTATTTTTTGTAATGTAATGTATAATGTAATTACAATGTAATTTAAAAAATAAAATATGTAAAAAAAATTGTTTCTAAAAATGTACTAAATCAGTATGAAAAAAATTAATATAACAATTAATACATTTAAAAATTGTCATTTACAAAACCTTTGAAATTCACAAAAAAACGTAGGTTTCAGGCACGTTATAGTTAGAAATTAGCATTTAAAAAACCTTTGAAATTCACTGAAAAAACCATAGGTTTCAGACACGTTATAGTTACAAATTAGCATTTAAAAAACCTTTGAAATTCACTGAAAAAACCATAGGTTTCAGACACGTTATAGTTACAAATTAGCATTTAAAAAACCTTTGAAATTCACTGAAAAAACCATAGGTTTTAGGGACAGTTATAGTTACTTGGACATTGCACTCGTACAAAACCCGTGAAATTCCCCCGTTATAGTTAGTTCAGCTAACTATAACTCGCGCCCCGCAATGCACTGCTGATGACGTCACATATTACATCACTCATGACATGGTCAGTGACATCACTGATGACATCACTGATGACATCTCAAATGACATCACTGATGACATCATCCACGTGATAATCTGATGCACCTCCTCACACCCTAATATAATCTTTGATACACCCACTCTAAATTACAGACTGCCATTCGCAAAACCATAGACACTCCAACACCAATAACCACATACCCACTCACTGATTCTTAGGTCTACACACACACATCCACTCACTCACCCGTACAGTCACTCATACTTACGGTCACTCAGTACAGGACTATCATATGCACTCTTACTCCTATATAGACACTCAAACAACGCCACTCATCCATAGAGGTACTCACACACCTAGTCAGTCATGCAAATAATTAAACACACTGCCATTTACTCACCTATACAGTTATACACACACCAGCTCACTTACTCATACAAATAGTAGCACATTGTTACGCTCTTATACAATCACTGATACAAGCACACACTCATCCATACAGCCACTATCACAATCACTCACTCTCGCTTATAGCTATTTATATACTCCAACACACATATATACTGCCTTTCACATATGTAGTTACTCACACATGTACCACTGGGACATACATTCACTCACTAACACACTCTTACACACACTTACCCACCCATACAGTCTATCACAGATGCACTCTTGAAACCATCCACCCAGTGAATCACCCACTCACACATCTATGCACAGAGTCTCACACACCCCTCCCACACAAACACTCAGGCACCCATACAGATACTCACACAAGCATTCAATAACTCAAATAGACACTCATGTAGCTATTCACAAACACATGCAGCCACTTACACAGCAACAGACAGACGGATACAGACATTCACCCAGTTTAGTCACTAACCCATGCATTCAGTACGATACGTTAAATCACTCACTTATACAGTCAGTCACGCACCTACTAAATCATCCATACAGACACTTACACACCCACTCATTCTTCAATACGTCTTTTCCTATATATATTAAAAATATTTAAACTTTAGAGAAACACACAGTCACTGGATGATGTCATCAGTGATGTCATTTGAGATGTCATCAGTGATGTCATCAGTGATGTCACTGACCATGTCATGAGTGATGTAATATGTGACGTCATCAGCAGTGCATTGCGGGGCGCGAGTTATAGTTAGCTGAACTAACTATAACGGGGAATTTCACGGGTTTTGTACGAGTGCAATGTCCAAGTAACTATAACTGTCCCTAAAACCTATGGTTTTTTCAGTGAATTTCAAAGGTTTTTTAAATGCTAATTTGTAACTATAACGTGTCTGAAACCTATGGTTTTTTCAGTGAATTTCAAAGGTTTTTTAAATGCTAATTTGTAACTATAACGTGTCTGAAACCTATGGTTTTTTCAGTGAATATATATATATATATAATCATTCATAAACAATCCAAGAGTGCCATCTACTTGTCTCAGAAGGTAAATTTAAACAACATACATTAATTAGTAAGATTGCATAAATAAACTTAGAAAATGTAAAACAGTTAATTATTTTTACAAAATGTTACACTCCATGAAAAAAACAAATCAGACAGACAACTTACTATAACAAAAGAAACAACTAAGCTCTTCATGCAGGTCGTTGTTTAGACAGGTCGTTGTTTAGACAGGTCGTTGTTTAGACTAGGTAGTTGTAAATGCAGTAGTGGTTGAGGGATCGTGGTTCAGGCCCCTCGTTGTTAAAGAGTAGTGGTAAAGGTCGTTTCCCCTCAATAACTCACCATGCATGCATTCCGTTGGTCTTCCTTACACTTATGCAGCCAATACCCACCCACTATAACTGATATTAGCCTGACAGGTTACATTATTCTTCCTATGAATAAAGTAATTTCAGGTCTTTATTTCCAATCCATATCCAGTATACAGAACGACCAACTGCACAAGCATAGTCAATGCCAATAGGCCTGACTTGTAATTGGAAGTGCCACTTCAGTCACTCATGAGATTAGACACTTAATAGCATATCATACATGCACTTTGTCACTCTTCTGTGAACTCATGCATCCATTCATCCACCTGCTGACACATTTTTACATTCACCCACTCATCCATCCACAATAAAACACACTCAGACACTCAACATGCAAATACAAAATAAATTGAAGGAATACATGTAGAAAGAGTTAAAATCACACTTCCTTAACATGTCGGGCATATGCTTGCAAAAAAATAGATAAAACATTGAATATAGCAGAAGTTAAAAAAATAAAAAAAATACAACAACAGGAGAGAGAGGGAAGACAAAGAAGTCACTCTTAAACCCCCTAGTACATATCAAAAAACAACTAAAGAGTGAAGTCTAAGCAAATAGAAAGGGAAGGAGAAACAACACAAGGAAAACCTTAATGTTTAAAAAGAACCCTCACTCACCAACCTAGTTGGTGACATGCTTCATCATTGGGTCCCCACCAGAGAGGCCGAATGCCTCTCCGGTGTGCTACAACGCCTGGTTACAGCGGAGCTGGTTTATTGGGATTGGTGTGGGTAAAGTAAACAGGAGTCCCTTTGGAGAGGTAGCTCTGTCCAGCCGAGCGAGTGCATTTTTGTACTCATTTCCCCTTTTCTATTTTACAGGGCTTGAACAGATGTCAAGCGCCCCCCACCGGGACCCATGTTGTGGAGTTTAGTTTAACTTCCCGTAAGCCCTCGTTTTTCCATGTGCAGATTATATTTTATTTTCCTTGTGTCCTTTTTTTGGCATTTGAGACTGCCTATACATATGCCACTTATACTGTATACGTGAGTTCTTACCACAACCACGTCTTGACAGTTTAGTCATGTTCTTTTGTTTTTGACTCCCCACAATGTTGGAGGTTAGCGTGCTGAAATTAGTATCACGCCATTGTTCAGCATCAACCATTAGGTGGATGAGTGCACCTGATCGGCACACTGTATGAATGTTGAGACACCAATGTTATTAGGTCTGCAGATGAGGCTTCTTGCAGAATGTTATACTTCATGGAGAGCACAATGTAAACAGCATGAGGCACAAAACAAATATGTTGCCCAAACATTTAAGCTACGATCTATTTACAGTAAACATTTTTGTGTCTGTTTTCATGTCTGATTGTTTTTTCAGATCTATAACGGCTTTCATAAGTACTGAAGGTCTGATCGGGTAAACCGTGAGTTTGTTTGATATACCCCCACAGGTTAGGGTGTGCCTTAGCGTGCACATACCGCCGTGGTGGGTTGGTCCTGATGAAAGCTTCGCAATTTGCACATTGAAGCAGAAACATGTCGACCACTTTTTTATACACTTCACATATTGGATGTGCTTGGACAAATTAGCCGGGCAGATTTCATCCAATACACTTGTTTTTACTGTTGCCTGGTTTTCCACCATTACATTTCTTTGGGAATAAACTGAGGCATCTTTTAATTCTCACCATCACCCACACCAATCCCAATAAACCAGCTCCGCTGTAACCAGGCGTTGTAGCACACCGGAGAGGCATTCGGCCTCTCTGGTGGGGACCCAATGATGAAGCATGTCACCAACTAGGTTGGTGAGTGAGGGTTCTTTTTAAACATTAAGGTTTTCCTTGTGTTGTTTCTCCTTCCCTTTCTATTTGCTTTGACTTCACTCTTTAGTTGTTTTTTGATATAGCAGAAGTTAGCCAACTTGGAATGATATTGGTTATATTGCATCATTTTTGTACAGATCCAAAATGGCCAACATGTTGCTTCTAAACGTGGTGGCAATTGTAGAATGGTAAATCATTGATAAAATATGGACTGTTCCATTCTAAGATGGGATGTGGCACACTGTAGATGAAATAAGTAGCATGCAAGCAACCTAGTAGCATTGTGTAGGGAGGTGCTGGATCAAATAAAAAAAAAAGATTTTAAGAAGTGAAAGGTGCCCTACAAAAGCAGTGAATGCAAAATTAAAGGACTAGATCATTAGCCCTGGCACTGAAGTGCACTCTTTTTCAGGTGAATGTGCACATGTGATCGAGCAAAATGCTTTCACTCTCAAGGCAATAGAACCAATGTCTGAAATGGGCTGACACACTGTCTTGTAATGTATGTTGCCATGGGTGGAAGAATACTGTAATTGACATCTGAAGAGACCAGTGGCCAACGAGGGCTGACAAGATCTTGACCTACAGCAAAAGCTGTCAAGTGAAACCGAAAAAGTGCTTTAGCACACACAGCTGAACACTATGCATAAAAGTATAAATATATACAACACTGCAACTGTCATAACAATATACAACTTATCCTATGAGAATCTAGCAGTGCAAAAACGTATACTCCTTTGGGCTGTTAGAGGGGGTAACCAACAACAAACCCATTAACTACTACAGTAATCTATAACAGTGTTTCCTAGACAGTGGGTCTCAACCCGATTTTTGGTGGATCGCGAAAGTCCAAGCAATAAGTAAAGGTGCCTTTAAATACTGTATTTATCTTGTCACATTTGCTGCATTTCAAAGACAAATGTCAAATTTGAGGCTAAACCATCTGACAAATTCCTGCTTATTTTTTTAACGTTTGGATTGGCGTTTAAAAACTCCACTCACTTTGCTGAGAAAGAAGAAGCAGAACAGTAAAGTGAATTATGTGACAATGTTGCTGGGGTACATGGAGTGTGAAAGGAAAGGCTGTAGAATGTCATTTTTTGTAACACAAAGCAAAATGGAAATACCTGTACATGAACTGTACATGTTCAGTAGTTAGGAAAGCAAAAAGGAAGCACATTTTTTGTAGTTCTGAAGTGTGATGGAAACAAAGATTTTAATATGATTAAAACAAATGAAGACACTACTTTGTGATGCACAATAAGCACACAGGCCTACTGCCTTCAACGTACCTATAATAATAAACAGGTCAGACCTATGGCATCTGACATAATTTTTTGCCAATGAACCAATCAGGGCTATAACCTTAATTGTTGGCTTGTCATCATAACCAACTGAGGCCTACTGTATTGAGCACATGTTTCCCCACCAGGCTACTATATGGCATAGTCGTAAAATTACAAATATGTAAAAAATTACACTTGACATAACAATGTATCATTTCTCCTACGAGGGCCTATGGAGGATTCTCACAGTTCAAATATTCTACTCTCAAGGTTTATCAGAGTGGTTAGCTAGCCAACAACAAACCTTTGCTCACTGTGATCTATGAGCTTCGAGATAACAAAATATCTCTCTTCAGGCTTCAACACAGAGTATAGTAGTCTTCTCTCAAATGTCTACAAGCTTTAACATGCTTTTTACAATAACTAAGTCAGGCCTATTGCCTTTGACACAGCCTTTAATAATTAGACCTAGGGCATTAGCCATGGCTTGTTATCACAACCAACTCAGACCTACTGTATTGAGCATAAGCTTTCCCAAAGGAACAAAAATTACTCTTTTTCAGTGAAAGCACACAACATTTGCCTGGTCAAAAGCCTACAGAGAGACAGACGATCACATTAGTTTATGATAGCTGTGGCGTCAAGCCAACTCTAAAAATATTGCAACAGGGCTGAGCTTGTATCCTGCCTAATTGTAAAGTAAGCAATGCTCGCTTTGAAGCGATAGTTCAAAGAATAGTACAGAGAAATTAGAAACTGGAGGCAGATCTAATTTTAGTAGCCAAAATATAATCTACTCTTACCTGCCTGTCCTTACAATAATCTAATAGCGATTCCAAATAATTAGCTGAACGCTCTCCTGTTGATTTTCAATTCCATGGTGGGTAATATTTCTGTCCACTGACTGCATTGCAACTTCCCCTTTGGCAGTGCTTGTATACAGCACTGCAATAGGGAACAGGTAGAGTTAAATGTCAGTGCACGTACAGTGAGATAGGGATGTGTTGGATTTTGTGTCCACTACACCACCTGGCATGCCCCCAAGCACAGTTTTTATGTGGGGACCTGATGACTGCAGACAAGCCAAATTGTGCCCCTGCTGTGCACTTTGTGAACATGCAAATGTTGTTTGCAAACTTGTGCAGGACCACAATTAGACGTTTTCTTGGTCTGAACTAATAAAGATTGGGAAAAAAAGACTTCTGAATTCTCTTCATCCTCAGTCGGCGGGTATGCTCTTAGACATCCAAGGCATCCAAGGCAATGTATTTTAATTGAACAGTGTTCGATGCTGCACACTGCATATCCCGTTAAACTCTAAACTCTTGTCACGGCTGCATTTACAGACAAGAATTTTGGGTATAGTGGCTCAACTGTGGTCATGGTACAAGGTAAAATCTACTATGGCGCTGTAGTCATTCTTTGCACCTCTCTATACAGCAACTTGGATAATTTGATCTCTTACATCTACAAAAGCCATACCAAAGTATAAACACCCTGACTCATTTAAAGGAGTTCTCGATGAGGCAATTCATTTTTAACAGTGCATTAATGTCTAACTTATTTACTTATTTAAGCAATAGTAAGTCACCACGATTTTTATAGCATTTCACAGCACATGTACACTTGAGAGGTTCACGGATTTGTTAGCTGATCTGTTCTATCTGGTTGCACAGAAGAGCATCGTGATGTTCAATGATGTGCCTGCCAGGGTCATTACCTCCTTTAATTCTCTTGCCATTCATATCAAAATGAGGCATATGTCCTCATTTTTCTTATGATGAGTGGTAGGAGGAAGATCGTGGGTGGGGTGGTTAATGTTGATTTTCGTGTTCCTAAGAATTTCCGGACACTCAGCTGCTCAACACTGTACACAGTGGCACTCCACTCATGCACACTGTGGCCCATTATGGTGACTTAAATGACTACCACTGACATTTTCCTCAGTATACCAACTGGCATCCAATGAGACAGAATTAGAACAATTTATATGATGGGTTAATTGCACTTCTTGGCATAACAAGAGTCTTCTCCTATATAGACTACCACTGGACTGAGCTACACTTATCTAAACATCACTATACGGATCTTTATTCATTCTTCATGATTATTTTTTGGTCACAATGGCTATTTACACTGGAGATTGAGGGTTATCTCTCCATCTCCTCATAGTAGTCTTTTACTACTCCAGGCACAATATTACAGCTTTGGATTGGCAAAAAACCCTCCTAGCCAACCTGGAATGAATGAAAACACCCTCCGCATGCTTCGCAAGATCTGCAGGTGGATCCCGACAGACACAAGAAGAACAGTCACCCAGGCCCTCGTCAGCAGCAGACTTGACTATGGGAACGCCCTCTACGCGGGAGCCCCGGCCAAGCTCATCAAGCGACTGCAACGCATACAAAACGCCTCCGCACACCTGATCCTCGATGTACCACGCCACAGCCACATCACCCCCCACCTGAGGAACCTGCACTGGCTCCCCGTCGACAGGAGAATCTCCTTCAAACTCCTCATCCACGCACACAAGGCACTCCACAAGACTGGCCCAGCCTACCTCAACAGACGACTCCTCTTCTACGTCCCCAACCGCCAACTCCGCTCCGCCGACCTCTCCCTCGCCACCGTCCCTCGCATTCGAAGAACCACCACCGGTGGCAGATCCTTCTCCCACCTCGCTGCCAAGACCTGGAACACCCTTCCACTAAGCCTACGACAGACCCAAGACCTGCTGACCTTCAGGAGGCTACTCAAGACCTGGTTGTTCGACCAGTAGCAGCACCCCCCCCCCCTTTTTTTCCCCAGCGCCTTGAGACCCTCGCGGGTAAGTAGTGCGCTTTACAAATTCTGTGATTGATTGATGACGTGTTTCGCTCTAGGTAGAGCTCATCAGAGAGGTACAGCTTTGTCCAGACACAAGAGAGCACCCAGTATAAGTCAAGACAATACCCTTCCAGGCTTACAGTCCTGAATAAATTATGTGAGACAGAAAGCAAGGAACTCTGCGCAGTTCCCAAGTTTAGGCGGAGAGAAGCTCCTTTATATGGAGCACCCTACAACACCAGTGACACCCTGAATATGCTTAGCTCAAATGTCTGTTTTTCTAGTAGAGTATTAAGCATAGTGCCATCCATGCTGAGCTAAAAAAGGGACAAATCCTTTTGTCTTTTTTACAGCAAAGTACTTAAGCATAGGTTAGCACAGTGCCATCCACGCCAAGCTGAAAAATTATAAAAGCCTTTTACCGCTATATGCACAGTATTACAGCTTTGGATTGGAAATAATTTATTCAGTACTCCAAGCCTGAAAGGGTATTGTCTTGACTTATACTGGGTGCTACCTCATGTCTGGACAAAGCTGTATGGCTCTGATGAGCTCTAACTAGAGCGAAACATGTGCCAGGGGTTACTTTTATTCATTTCATATTGGCTTGGATGTTATTTTAGCAATCCAAAGCTGTAATACTGTTCCTGGAGTGGTGAAAGGCTTTTGTCATTGTTCAGCTTGAGTGGACGGCACTGTGCTAAACCTTTGCTTAAAATTCTGCTATAAAAACAGACATTTGAGGTGAGCAGAATCAGAGTGGCAGTGGTGTTGTAGGATGCTTCATATAAAGGAGGTGCTCTCCGCCTAATCTTGGGAACTACCCAGTATTCCTTGCTTCCTGTTTTGTATCATTTGTTTGGCACTCTAAGCCCAAAAGGGTATTGTATTGACAGAGATAGATAGATAGATAGATAGATAGATAGATAGATAGATAGATAGATAGATAGATAGATAGATAGGATTGGGACAAGGTATCGAAAATCTACACTTACATTTCGATATTTTGGATTTGACATTTTGTCCTCGATATTTGCATGTCTCGATATTCTGGATTTGATATTCTAGGTACAAACCTCCTGTAATGGAGCTCCTCAGATCCCAAAATATATGCAGCTAATTATATCTGCTATGGTTTTTTGACTATCCTCTGGACATATCCCCAGTATTTGACACAGTTTCCCATCCTTTTCTCATCCAACATCTACACAATTTCAGAATCCAAGGACACGCATTCCGATGGATCTGCTCCTTCCTGGCTGGAAGGAACCAGTCAGTGATCCTAGCACCGTATACCTCGCACGCATGTGACCTCATCTGTGGAGACCCGCAAGAATGTCCCCTGAGCCCGACCTTCTTCAACACATACCCAATCCATCTAGCCAGCATTATCCACTCTCACAATAACAATGTCCTCTCCTAAGCTGACGACATGCAACTCATTCTCTCTCTTACAGGCAAAATGGCCAGCACCCGGATCAAGTTAAATGCCTGCTAACTAAAATCGCCCTGTGCATGAAGACCAAGTATCTGAATCTGACCACCGACAACACCGAAATTATGATCTCCAGGAAGAACACTTCACCGCGGGTCCTCAACTGATGGCCAGTAGAGTGGGTACTGACACCCACCACCCACGCCAAGAACCTCAGGATTGTCATCAACAGCAAACTCAGCTTGACTGCCCAAGTGAATCCCTTCACCAACTCATGCTTCCATGCCCTGAAGATGCTGAGGAAGATTTTCAAATGGCCCCTAATCAGCACCAGCAAAAACCATCACGTGTGCCCTCGTTAAAACCAAGCTGCATTACCAGAACACCCTATATGCCAGGATCAACAAAAAACTCACCAGAAGGCTACAGACTATTGAGAACTCAGTGACCAGAATCACTGTCAACCTCCCATGCCACATTCACATCACACCACACTTGAAGGAGCTTCACTGGCTCCCCATACACAAACAAGCACAATTCAAACTCCTTACCCATACTTTCAATGCATTTGCTCAGCATTCCTCAACAATTGCATCTGCTTTCACAAACCTGATATGCTCATCTGGACTCCTGCTTACACACATCTCATGCATACGGAAATCCAGATCCGGTGGGCAAGCCCTCTTCTGCATCGCTCCTAATGAGTGGTACGGCCTTCTGCTATATATAAGAGCCTCTTCCTCACTTCTGGAATTCCTCAAGAAGCTGAAGTACTGTTTTTTTTAGTAGCCCCACTAGGCCCTAAGCTTGACTAAACTCACAACTGCTTGGCGCCAGGATACCCTCCCGACTGATAGTGCGCTCTACAAATCTGTATAATATAACATCACATAACATAAAATAGCATGGCATTCAAAGGCCACCCCTCTTCCTCTAAATCCCCAAGCTGCTAGTAGCATACATGTTTTCACATGCATCCCAATAGCAGCCTTCAACATGCTTAGCACTTTTACATGTTTTTTTGTGATACAGATACCCTGGCAGTAAAGCAATAAAACTGCGATTAAATTGTTTTCCTAGTAGAAAGAGTTTTGCCTTCCTTCATCTCCTACCACGTCATAGAGCTGTCCCCGGCAAATGTCTGTCCATACGAGGTTATGGGTCCAGAACTATATTTACATATGCAGAGGTGAAAGTAGCACCTTCTTCTAAGAGTTTGGGAAATTTTGTGTGCATATACACGTGTGTGGGAGGTGCACAGCTGTACTTTCAAATGAATGACAGTCAAATTACTCAATAAAAATTACTCCGTTTTTGAATGTCAAATTAATTTCGATCATTTTTTGTGTTTTGTTTGCAGATTAAAACATCGGTCATCTGGGCGACTCCAAATGTTTCCTTTGCGATCCCTCTTTGGGTCATCATTTTGGCGATATTGCTTGGACTGCTGGTCCTGGCCATTTTGATTTTAGGAATGTGGAAAGTAAGTCTGCATGTGTTTTCTCTGTTCTCCTTGAACATTTCAGAAATCTGCTGCCAGGAAGTGAGAAGCAAAACTCGGGGGTAGGGAGCGATAAGCACTGCAGCTTGAGACCTTTTGGTAGCTTGGGAATAGCCAATGAATTTTCTCTTTTGTTTGTTTTGGAATCATTAGCTTTATGTTGTTGCTGACACAGGAAGACGGCTTGTTTTAAAAGTCATGTTGTAAGCTCAAGTTCTGATTACAAATGAGCGTGCAGTTTGGCTCGAGTGCTAGGAAGCTGCATCCTCTTTGCATATTGTTTATGTTCAGAAAGGTTCCACAGAACAGGCACAGTCGAAAGAATTCTTGTCTTCCATTTCCCTGGTTTATAATGAGGAAATAATGCGAACAGTTCATAGAGAACCAGCTGTTGCAAATGCTGCCATTGCCCCAAAGCAACTCATTCATTTACAAACGTTTTTTAAATTACGATTTGTAACTCTTTTCAAATATTGTACTTACTGTTCTTTACTCTGATATGATCCGTTCATAGCTGAATCAATAAAATATCTCCTTTTCTGCAAGTTGCTGAGATGATCAAGACAATACATTGACATTTAATGAGACTTAAGAGCTAACATGAAACTGTTATCTTCATCATTTACGCTGATTTCCTAGAATGCCCTGGGGGGAAGGGAAAGTGACATCATGCACCCTTTGACGTACCCTCACAGAGAGAGTAAGGAGCCCTTGTACTACTCTTAGACCCTCAGCATTTGTTGCTAAGGAGCCTGCGGAAGGTAAGGAGTGGAAGCTCTTGAATATAAACAATGCTCTCCATAGATCCCTGGCGCGTCTGGTGCCACCTGCATAAAGCTGGAAATCTGAGTAGGAAGGACAGTGCTAGGAGTACCAATGGTCAAGCCAGGAGTAGGAACTACTACACTGAGCAATCCCTAACTGATGTCTATGATTATCATCAACGTGTTAATAGGTGATCTCATATCAGCGTGTACGTCAGTTCAGGTGGAATCAAGTTATCTATAAGGGAATAGAGTTGTGCATAATACTGTGCGGACTAAAAATATTTCTAAACATATTCAATTCACTTTATAAATCTGCACCTATCAGCTTGAAACTGATTTAGTTCAAGCATTCGGGACACTTCCTAATGTGACCACATGGGCTACATGGAAGAGAGCTAAGCATTGAATGTGCAAAATTATAGCTTTGTCTCTGATGTTTTAGCAGGATGATAAACTTTACCAGTTCACAGCTACAAAGTTTGTCCGCATTAGAAAACAATGCCTGTGGGCATAACTTCAAGCCAGAACAGAAGATCTGGATCAGCGATGAGTTCCGTGATCTAAGCCCAAAAGAATATTTGTGAAGAGGAATGGCAACACAGTAGCTAAGCAAGGCAAATTGTAATTTGACACCCAAAAAAACACCAAATCAAAACTTGATGAGATGTTTCAAACTGCCACTTGACACTCTAGATGAAGACATAAAACAGTAACTACTAGAAATTAACAGCAGAATAGTGGCCATAGACTCTAAGGTAGGCACGCTCTCAGTCAGGATTGATTAACAAAAAAAGAAAGAGTCGGCAAAAATACTAGTCGGATAGATACTGCTGAGATGAGGATATCCGATCTGGAATATGTCACAACCGTACGAGTTGAAAAAGATGTTAAAACTCAAAACAATTTTGGAGTCTGCACTAGCCAAGAGCAGAGATTTGGAAGCGAGGTCAAGGCGCAACATTGTGCGAATAATGGGAATACAATGACAGCTTCCAAGCTTTAACTTTTTTTCATAGAGAACTTGCTGGTGTAACTTTCTATCAAAGACAGCTTTTCTGACCTAGTAGTTGAAAGGGTGCACCTATCTTGTGGACCCTGATCACCTCCTGGACCAAATCCTGTGCCTATCATTGCACACCTGAAAGACTTTATGGTTCATGGAAAAGTAGATGGCCTATTCCAGGTGATATTGGTGTTGGCACTGGTACAGTTTCATACAGGGTGTTTACATAAGTGAATGTATACAACCATCATGTAACGAAGCTAAATCAATAAGAGATTGATTTGTTTCATTCCCACCCTCTTTCACTTATCAACATTGTGTTTGCATTAAGTTCAGAAGAACTGAACTTATTTTCATTGTCTTCACTTTTTCCCACAACTGCTTATTGTGTCAGCTTATGCTTTGAAATTCACAAAACATGGATTGAGAGTTTCCGTTTTATTGCATATTTGGAAATTGTATTTTTAAGATTAGATATGAAGCCAACATTTGTAGCCTGAAGGGGCCCTTATTGAACAGACTAGGTCAGCTAAAGTCTTAAAATACATAATCGCCATTATCCACTAATCCAATATCACTTTTATCCCATTCGTTGTATATCCGAACGTTCAAGGGTTTATGGCAGACTTTAGTATGACAAGTTGAAAGAGAAAAAGGGAAACATGTAAATTTGCCCACCATTGTGGATTTATCCTGAGAAGATCAGACAGGTGTGTGTCTGCACAAGGAGCTTTATCAATGTGTGTTCTCAAAATATGGCCCCCTTAATAGCAATGCTTTGTTAGTGATGGAGTTAGGCAACTGGCTTGATCAGGCAGAGGAGAGGGTTTTCCAGGATGTATAATTTAAACAGATCCTCCAAAGTCATGTTCATTGTGTATTTGTAGTATTCTCTTTTGACTGAGCTTCGGCACAACAACACCATTTCCTCACATCGATTCTGGTGTGTGGGGCTCTGTCGGAAACTGAATTTTAGTTGCACTCCACCATCAGAGAAAAGATGATAAATCTGCTCTAGCAGACCAGGGAGTCTCAAAGAGGTTTAAAGGGCCCCTCCAGGATCCCTTGCATAGGACCCTTGGCATAAGCTGCTTCCCCAAACTCATCATACATTGCTGATTAAAGTGTGGCCTGTCTGTCCCAAATGTACCGTGAACTGTAAGACGAATTCTAATGATGTGATTATTAACAAATACCTTCTGCCCTTCAATCCAGTGCTCTTGACTTCACACATTGTTGAATTATTACAGATTTACTGCAGTTTTTGGTTGGACTATTAATGTTCTGTGTTCTAAACCTTCCAATATCCCATTCTTTTTTTCTAGTGCGGGTTCTTTGACAGAGCTCGACCCCCTCAGGATGAAACAGAAGACACAGAACATCTAACAAAAGGAAAAACGGCAGAGGCATGATTTTTTTTTCCAAAAATGTAGTTCAACTTCAGAAAAACGAGAATGAAACGAAAGACGTTTGCACCCACTCCACTTGAACTTTAGAAATTGGGATTGCTACAATGTTGTAATTTCAGCCATTCAACTTTCTGAAATTCTCCTTGTGATGAACTTTTGTTGCACAGGGCAGCAATATTCACGGCCTTAAAAAACTGGTACAGGAGCATTGGGTTTTACTTGAGTATTTCCTGCTCGGTGCTGCATTACAGTGACCATGGCAGGTGCCATGAGACTATTGCAGCGTAACCCCGAGCTCACCAGGAAGTGAAAAACTTGTTCTGAAGCCAAGCATGGAGGATGGAAGGTGATAACGCAATCAGCTGCTCTACGTCACTACGACTATGTCACGACTACTCGCCATCGATGACATAGCTCTTCTTATGGAAACATGGCTGTAGACTTGAACCAGAGTATTGATGGTAATGTGAACATATATTTGGGATATCCTACTGCTTGCCTTTTGAGTACTTTTCAATCAAGCACAGATATTTATTTCCCACCTCATTGGAAAGAAAATTCTAAAGAAAATCAGAAATCCCGGCTATGTGCTTTTTGGGGCTCACAGATGTGGATTGTCTCTTTTGTATTTTGAAAAAGAATCTGAAATTCTTATCAATCTCTCTTTTCACATGAGATTTTTAAAACAGACCTGTCCTCTTACCTTCCTCTTAGAAACTTCTTTACGAAGTACAGTGTATATGTACAGGTTTTTTTAGAAGTGGCCTAATAAATTCACATCACAGGTTCTGCTATCTATGTATGCACACCAAGAAGTACCATATTTGTAGAGAAATCCAGATCTTTTACGGGGCTTGTCACTTTGCACATTTGATGAAACCTCTTCTTTCCGAATAACAAGTTGAAATAGCACCAATGTTTTAATTGCTTATTTGTGCGTAATTAATTTTCCTAGGAAGCATCAGTGAAACTGTCTGAACTAGTGCAGTACCTCTATTCTATAGCACAAAATATGAGAGGGCTACATCCTGAAGATAATTGAATAAACGTGTATGGCTATGCGGTATTAGGAACTGCATGGCATTGCTGATTGGACCTATATAGCCCTTCTGTTGAGAGTTTGTTGTAATAAAACTTTAGATTCCCTGAACCAGCAAGAATGTTGGGAAATGCCTATACGGTAAACTTTGAGAGACAACCAATGAGACATGATTGCTCATAAAGCAATATTAGATCTAGTGACACTCAGACAATAATGTTGTGTTGACATAAATATTGGTATTGCCAAAGAGCTAGCATCAGATTGATTCCGAAGCTAAATAATGAAAGCAAAATAGGGACAATTTATAGGATTGCCAGTATGAATAGTTTTTTAAGAGATGCTTAAAGAAGCTACCCAACCCAAAGTGTACTGGATATGCAGATGGCACATTTTCCCTTAAGTTCCACACTGCCATTGTCTCTACTGTGGTGGTTCCCAGGTGCTTTGGATCCAAAAGCAAATAAGTTTGCGCTTGGGGTAAACATTTGTTGTGGTCAGTGGGATATTTTATGCCTCATGAAAATATTTTTTAGAAAAAATTATGCATTTGCAAAAATACGTAAAATGCTGTTACCAGATTTGAATTCGTTCCACGAGATACACATTTTTATACATATGTCTTATGGCAGTTCATGTATTGACCAAAGAAAAATAAAACATTCATGACTGCCATGCATATAGCAATCGTGCAAAAATAGTTGTTACACTGGTCAAAGTACTGTATTAGAAATGGATTTGTCCGAGTTTTAGAGACCTTAATACACAAAAAAAAATTCTTATTTTTTATTTAATTCGGAAACTCTTGACTTCTCTAGTATAATGTAAGAAGTCGAGATAAGTAACTTTGTAGTCCAAAGAATAGTCTTCAGCAAACATTTAGGTAAGGTATGATTTCACAGTTACAAAATGCTGGACCTAACAATTTATCTATGTGCAATACATTACGCATTGAACTATCTAAAGCATGTTTACACTGGCATTTTGTTTATTATATGTATATAATTGTGCTTTTGTACTTATCCTAGACAGTAGTGGTGCAGTTGGTGAAAGCGAGTGATGGTTATGACAATCTAATCTGAGATACTGTATGAAGCGGATAAATCTGCATTGCACATTCAGTTGCCAGGTCCCTGCTTCCTGTTTCCTACATAAACACTATTCCCAGCACAGAGAACCATGTGTTAGCTTCATATTTGGTAGTATTCATAGTGTACTATGCGTTTTTTTACAGATTTTAAATGTAAGCCTTACACTGAATAAAGGATGGATCCTTCAGGCAATCTCCAAAGTGAGACACACAAGTTTTATAGTCGGAATAAATGGGGACTCTTTGAAAGCCTTCCTTGTGTGGAGTTGGCAGGCTAGGGCCCAGCTGTGCATCAGGTCAGTAAGAGGAAAACATGTGGTTGAAGTTGAGGCATTGTTGGAACTTTCCTTGCCGGCTCACGGGTTAAGTGGATGCAAGGAGTGGGATTAATAACCAAAGGCTCATTATTTCCCTTTTTACTATATTTCTCCTTTACTGATCCTGAAAATGACTTCAGTATCTTCCGTGCAAAAATATGCTTAATTATATGGTCCATGTTAGGCAGCTGATTTTTACAAGCACACATTGAATTAACCCTCTTTTGATTATTAGTATGCATTGCTGATATGCTCAAAATTACATAGATTAGGGGAATAGCACACTTGCAACAAATTATTCTAATCCATATCATTAGCTTCCACCCAGACCACTCTTCACCTCCCTTACCTCCCACTACCTTATAATACCCCCAACACACACATAGTGGTGCTACAAGACTCACTGTACTACACGCCTTGGCTCATGATTATAAACAGGGTGAGACTGGCCTCATGGAACATAGGGAAATCCTCTAGTAGGCTGAGGATCAGGGGGCTGCTTTGGGGATGGTTGAATAGCAGAATCATCAGCTGGTAAACCTGGAAAGAGCCCTGAGTGAGTGTACCCACTTTTCTGATAGACTCATTTGTAGGGCTTCCCACAAATTCTTCTGAAGAAAATCGAACCCACTACACTCACTGGGTAAACAGGGTTGCTTTTAGCTCCCATTCTATCACTGAAAAGAAATAGTGACTAGCATACATCAAAGCTTTGACTCAGTTGGCTTTTAATAGTTGAGAGACATGGGAAGCAAGTGGAAGACCTTCCTAGGACACCCTATCCTCTCTGTCACCCCTCCACTTTTCTAGTTTGGTACATTTCTGTGGGTAGTACATGCATATCCTTATGGTAATAGGACATGTAAAAAAAAGGACAGTTTTCCATCTGCTACATTTAATTTGTTGCACCCACGCTCATTTATTTCGTGTATATTGGGACAGGTGTATAAGGAGAGCCAACATGAACCCACATCCTGTGCAACCTGTGAATGGAATGGAGTAGTATTCTTGAGAACGTTACCCATCTTATGCATACTCTCCAATACCTGTCACTCTAATATGTCACTTTAAGAATGAAAGCAGACATTTACTGTACAAAATGCAGTGAAGTTTTACAAAGCTATACGCCACATGTCTGTTTTGCAAGGCAATGTTGTTTGTAGGCCGACACTCTCCTAATGTACAATGATCATGTATCATTATGAACAAAATCTCTGTCTTACCTCTGATAATTTCTAAATGTGATTGATTTAAAAAATTGCGGTGAAGAAAATGTCACATTTTCATTTGCTACAGGTAATTGCTAAATCTGTCTTATTGTATTTGGAACTGCTGCATAAAGGGCCTAATAACTAGTTGTGTATCATAGATTACAGGAAACATATCCTGGGGTTATCTGTATAGGATTGCTGTTGCAGAGACTGCCGCCTTATAAATGACTATTAAGGTGTCGGGACATGTCTGGAGGGGACAGAACTGTTATCTATTTGGAATGGTCATTGATAATTCATCCACACGTCACAAAAACAGTGTTCATCTACACTCTTAAAAATACTACTAAGAATGGGTGCATATTTACTATTTGCTAATATTCACAAACATTGCCTAAAGAGCTGTGCCAGTCGTATGTTTCTATGCACAGTACTGAAAAGTCATTTGTATTTTTTGGATGCTGCTGTTTTGCTGGTGCAACATTATCCACACAGTTGAAATGTGTACTGGAAAAGGCAGATCACTATGCAGTTGCATTTTTTTTTAATCTTAATCTGTTTTTTTCTTCATGAGGAAAACATGTTTCTCGGTGAAGAAACCCCTTCCCGTACGCCCTTAGGACGTTTGGGTGTGTTCCATTCCCATTTCCAGCCTGGAAATGTACTTACACCAGCCCTCTAATGGAGCAAATCTCTGACTAATTTCTTGGGTGGAAAAAGTCAGGGGTCTTTGGATGGCCCCAAACTAAAGTCTCAGGGTGTTCAAAAAATCTCAAGCCAAACTACATATTGATCCACCCTCTCCCCACAAATAGGAATTTGCAACAACATAATTGTACACAGTCGTGGCATACAATAGTAAATGTCTTTTAGTTTGCTAACTTTCATTAACAGCTGGAAATGGTGTTGTGAGTGGGGCTATTAGACTGAGTTCTGGATAGCCTCCTGGGGGAGTGGTGAGATTGAGGTAATGAAAACCAAGAATCAGAAATAAACGATGGAGACTTTTTTAAGTCTCAAACATGAGAGCCCACGACTGACTTCTCACATCGCTTGAGTCGCAGTCAGAAACATCATGTACACATTCATATGTATATAAAACACGGAGAGTGAAAATTAGTTGGACGGGCTTTCTTACTCCAATGAGTGAAGTATTCTCTTTGTAGTGTCTCCTTCAAAGTACAAAACATGCTTTCGTCAGCTGCATTGCAGCAAATGTGTGCCTTGAACTGCAGAACTAGTAACTTGTTGACCTGCACAGACAGATACAAAGGAAGATGGCAGCTGGAGACATGCTACTATAACTAGATTTACAGAACTGATCAGCATTACTACCCTGAACATAGGACAGCTGGATTACATCTGTACAGCCTGTTTTACACGTATATCAAGAACTGCACTCCCAGCATGGAAGCCAGGATGTAAATAATATTTTCCATCATGAAAGATCTTGTCATATCTGAAATTGCTGGCAATAACATAAGACAATCAAAATATTTTATTATCATCAAGTCCGAGGATGTGTTATATTTCCTATTACTTTAGTTCAATAAAAGTTGTAACATTATTTTCCGCACAATTCATACTTTTGTATAGGCGCACTTAAGAGAAAATACAGTTTTTTTTACTCTTCAATGCTTAACTTGTTTACAGTCATTTACACTTAATCGCATAAGAAGTTGAATATGTAGACATTTTGTAAACCCTTTCAAAGAACGAAATAATTTTTTTTATTTTCATTGAATACTTGCAGATTTGTTATTTCTCATTCCAATCCCGTTTTTGGTTTTCCATTATTTAGATCTAATTATCCGTTTACAGACTTTCCTATTTAAATGTATATATGTATATCTGAGAAAATGGTTGTGTGATTGTGTAACTTTCCAACTGATAAAATACAAACTGCATTGACATCAAAGGCATGTGTAGTTTTGTCTCTTTTCCAAATCCGCGTCAGTTGTTTGATTCTTATTTTGGCAAAAACGCATTTTGTACCTTGCTATGATTGTGCTTTCTTTACAATGATCGCCGATTTTTCACCACTGATTCAGCCAGCAAAGTTGATAGATGGAGAGAGACATTTTTAAAGTTCTGTGGCAGATATCACCTGAAAAACAACTAGTGAGAACTGACAAAATGCTATAAGTATTCTGGAATGCAGAAGACAAAGGTAAAACCCATTGTCCACAGGTACAGTACAGCCATGATGGAAACATGATCTGTTTTGTTTCAAAAGTCATCTGCCTGACACACTGCCTTCAGGCATTGTTTATGAGTGAGTGCTTTGTTATTTATGGCTGCTGGCAAGCAGCCATATTAAAATGTAGAAGTGCCTCTCAGCGATTAAAAGTCATGAATTCGGCTTATGCCGGCGCCATGATGTGACACAGCAGGAATGTATTTAATATCTAAGCACTTTTGCTTATTTTTACTGTGTGCCGCTGTTTCAGGACACTTAGCTTTTGACCACATATATTGCTGAGCTGTGTAAATTCAGACTTTTAATGAAACCACCGGAGATAATAAAACAACTTCAAAAAGAGGATTTTATATTTCTGGTTGTGGCATTTTGCACATATGATGTTAGAAAGAATATGCCTGAAAAAGAGGTGCTAGGGCAGGTTTGCCCTGCTGACGTGTGCTTGGAATGGTGTCTCACTCAGAAATGGAGTAACTTAATACTCATACAAGGCGATCGGCATTCTAGGTACCGAAAATGTACATTTATACGAGCTGTGTAAATACCTCGCTAACCTTGAGATTTGCTGGTCAGAACTGTGACGCCTAGCAGAACCAGGTCAGCCTTGCATTCTTCTGAGGTCAATCAAAAAAGTAGCATTGATTTGGGCTGTAATGTAGCAGCTGATATTCAAGTGACAGCAGACTATCCGTTTTGTATTGTGCACTGCATAACTATTCATGATTGTTAAATTGAAATATTCCATTTGGTGACACGTCAGTGCTGGTTACAGCAGAAGTATCATATATATATTTTTCAAAAGCAGTACAGGTTCTATCTAAAGGTTCTTTCTTCTACCTATTTATTTCTGGATAATCGTAGGTAAAACCTTCATTTTACCCTGCATTGTAAGAGTGGTTAATGGTTTCTTCTGATTTCTGAATTTTTAACTTCTTGCAGATTGTTGTTAGAAAAATCAGTTCAGTCTCTTAGTTGCTTTGCACTTTCTTTCTACTGATGACTATGTTTAGTTCGCCCTGGTGAAGTGATACCACAGTCCTGCCAAATGCCATTTTGGAAAATTGACATCTCCAATTAGTGGTTAAAGTTATTTTAATTTTTTTGAAGAAGCAATCACAAATGCCACAAACCACAACAATAGATTGTTATCCCACCGTGAGACACATTGGATATGGTTCATGGAAACCCTTTGCCCTAAAGGGCTCAATGATACATTTTAACTGTCTTGTTTTTTGTGAATGGTTATTGTGGATATACATCATTGCATTGATTCAGTTTTATTTCATTTTCATTCATTGATGCTACAATTTCGTTTCATGGTTTCACTTTAACATTGGTGATTTTATTGATTTTTGTTCAATCTTATTATTGTTTGTTACCTTGACCTGCATTACTCACTGTTGTTCCATTTTTATGTTCCCCTGTTCATTCATTGCACCAGACATAAGTTTTTCTTTTCTTTTGTTGCATCAGATGGATATTGTATTTGTCAGCTTTTGAGTAAATGTATCATTATTAGATAGGTATATTATTGTATTAGCGCACGTATCCTTCACTGTTTTTTTAGAATGGTACAGGCCATATTGGTTGTCAACATTCGCACACCTATTCACATTTCACTTTTTATTTTGCAGCAGGTTTTCAGCGCATATTATTTTGATTGAGCACTTTAGCATATTTTCACCCTTTATTCTCAGTTTTTTTCGGGCGTACTTCATTACCACATCACGTTCCATGTTTAGTCCCATTTCTATAGCCACGACGCACGTCAGGCACGACTTCACCGGTGTTCTTTCATTATTTCCGAGTCACGCTTACTTATTCACACACTTGGTGCACTCATTCGCATCTGCACCCACTGGTTCACAGTTCTTCGGCATACTTCTGGTTTCCAGCTCCGCTCGTGTACAATTTCACTATCCGGTAAGGCATCAGCAAGCCATTAGTATATTATTTCTTTGCACGAAGACCCCCGGTTTCCAGACTTTGATGACGCTATTTTCTTTACAGTTGAGAGCGCTTTGACACTGTTTCGGTCGGTTTGACGTTTATCGTTAAAGGTATGCTGACTATGTTCACCAGCATTTCATTTCACCTTTGCACATTTACAAGTTGGTTATGGTGCATTTTGGTAGCACTTTCAGTGTAAGCATGTCTTGGCACCTTGACATAACACCCACATTAGCCTTTTTTATCGTGTATTCACATTCTCCTTTTGAGCACTTTTGGTTACTTTATGTTATTTTTCATGTCTATAGCCTGGTTATATTTAGTACATTTGCCCTGCCCTACAATGAGCTCTTCTAATTCTTTTCTTTACTCATCTTTGATACTGCATGATTCATTAGCAGTTATTATTAGTATTGCTTCAGATGTTAATGTTTTTAGATTCCCCCGACGAAGGGCTAGTGAAAAAGCCCGAAATGCATTGGGAGAAATCATTCTGTTGATCATCTTGCTGTTTGTTAAGCAACTTTTGAGTTTCCATCGTGGATTTGATTTAATCTGCAACTCACGGAATTAAAAGCAGATTGAACAATTCTTCACGTCTGATCAATTTCTGAAAGTTTGGATACAGTGATTCATTCGTGGTTCACAGAGTTTAAGAACTGTTTCATTTGTAATTATTTGTTTAAGTAGAGTGTTAAGTTGATGTCCTCTTAGAGTTAAGTGACGCACATGTAGTGCACTTAGGATTCTCAGATACACATCTGGGTTAGGTAGGTTTCATTTTTGAATTAGGTGGCTGGCAGAGCCCCTTACTAGGTGCACACTGCAGTAGTATTTATTTTGGAAGAAATGATTACTTTGTTTGAACTAGTTTAAAAGAGTGGATTCCAGCTGCAGATTTCTTTTGTTCTTCAGCATTTAGAAAGTTGGCATTCTCTTGCTCTAATCATTTGGTGCCAGCATCCTGGTTCCTGTGTCACATGACTAGGTGTAGTTGTCCTTTTTGTATTCCCTTCCAGACAGTATCATGATAGAGGGCCTGGGTGATGACAGGATGGACCAGTCTGACTTGATGATGAGGGCAGAGCTGTCACCTATCACAATTGCAAATCAAAGACACTGCCTCAGCTCACACAGAAAGTACTTCACACTAGCCTATTTTGACTGCAGATTGACTGGGACCAGTGAAGGGAGGCAGGAAATTCCAAACACCTCTGTGAGGGAAAAACTCCAGAAGCTGCTCCCATTTCAAAACTAGTGCCAGGTATAAAAGTAGGACCCTCTACTCTACCTACTCTTCAGATCACTTCTGGACCTGTGGAAGACTCAAAAGAAGTACTGCTCTGCTGCGGTGCTGCTGGGAGGACTGCCCTGCTGCCTGAGCAAGTAAGACTGGACCTGCTCCTTGAAACCAGAACCACCAGACTGACTCAAAGGGCTAGCAGACTGGCAACAACCCACATCAAGGACATAAGGTACAATTCTCAGTGGGACTAACCTGGTCCCTATTCTGCCCTGTGATCATTCGTGGTCAGCCTGAACTTGTAACTTTGTCCCAGTCCGGCACACCCGGATAACCACAGTTGGTGCTTTGTGCTTTTAGGTGTTATGATTACCCTAAAACTTTGAAATTGCATAATTTAGTCCTACTGAATGGATTTTTGACATTTTGGTGTCAAATAATTAATAACATTTTACTCTAGCTTTCTAAATTGGTGAGGGATTTTTCTTTTGTTGTGTTTTCACTTTATTACTGTTTGTGTGCTGCATAAATACTTTACACAATGCCTCTAAGTTAAGCCTGACTGCTACTAGAGGGTTAAGCACAGGTTAATTTAGTGACTGTTTCTGGTTCACCCTAAAAGGATTGTGGATATTGCTTGAGAAGGGCTCACACCCCCTCAATCAAATCAACAACCCCGTTTCTCACGAGGCCTTCCTGCCGTTCACCCAGGGAAGGCTGGTGCATGTTCCAATGGACAACACTACTGCCATGTAGGACTGTAACAAGCAGGACAGAGTTTAGTCCTGGGTCCAGTGCTAAACGATTCTGCGCTTCTGGACTTGGCTGGAGAGTCAGGGCATTTCCCTGTTAATGAATAACCTGGCTGGATCTTTAAATGCCAGGGTGGATGAGCTCAGCCGATGATATCTGGTCGGTCATGAAAAGCAGTTGCACTCAGAGGTGAAGTAGGGCATTTACTGACAATGGGGAGAACCTGGTTGGATATTTTCACCACTCTCAAACACATCAAGTGTGAAAATGCATGTTAGAGTGGGGCATGGGACACCTGCACAACTTTCTGCAGTTGCCTCTCCTATTCGGAATTCAGAAGATCAGGAACAACCGGGCCCTAGTCACTATAGTCTCTCTGGATTGGTCTAGGAGAGTGTGATACCTGGAACACCTGAGCATGACCATCTGTCATCCGATTAGGCTACTGCTTCAGGAGGATCTTCTGTTGCAGCAGGGCATGGTTCGGTTCCCAAACCTGCGCAATCTACACCTCCATGTGTGGAGATTGAGTGAGAGCAGTTGACCCTGTTCAATCTTCCATATAAAGTTGTGGTTGTTATCCTTGCTGTCAGTGATATTAGGTTAAAGGGGTGGGTAAAGTAAAGGAAGTTTGTTAGAGTTCAGAAGCAGTAGAGAGAAAAGGAGATAAAGAGTTTTGGTTTTATAAAAAAAAATGAAGCAAGGGGGATAGGGAGATTTTTTGGGGTCACCCCCAATTAAAAAGTGAAAAAAATTATATATATATATATATATATACATATATATATATATATATATTTATATATATATGTATTTATATATATATCCTCATTCCAAGATCTCCGTACATGAAGCCGGCCACATCCACCTAGCGAGACCAGTGCTAAGCAACGGGGTACAGAGTCCCTCTACACATTCAAATAATACCCACGCAGCAGCGCAAGGGTACTCAGGAAGCTGGGATTTGAGTACATCATCCGCCTGAACAGCAAACACCCTGTTTTTGTTATATATATATATATATATGTATAAAGACCCAGGTTGTAATGTCTGATATTCCTGCCACAGATATTTGACAAAATGGAGGCTAATGATATTGTATACTCGAAATTAGGTGGTAAGGCGGACCAAAGAAGGTGAAGTAAGACAAGGCATTGCCAGTGAAAGGCTTTGTGGCTCATTACTTATACTATGAGATTTTCAGCAGCTTTTTTTGTGCGATGATTTGTAAGATAATTCCTTTCTAATTCTTTCAAATATGCTGTCTCTCGGGCTTCTCAAATGACAAAACACCTTATGGAAACTGTTTGTGAGGATGCAACCACTGAAATCACCCTGCCCAGGATAAAAGTCAAAACATGCTACAATAACTTTAATCCTTCCTCTCTTATTTATCTCCTCCTGAGATGACTGCTGTGCCAAATCTAGCAGGTAACCATGAACTTAACGACAAGACCATATGCTGTGGAAACACTCTGAACAAAACTGCCGGAGAAAAAAATGAATTGTAATGATACCATAGAATTTTTAACATTCTGGCAAACCTAAAGGGAGACTGCATAATCTAAAGAGAAGGAGTGTAATTTAAAGGGGAAACTGATTGTATTCGGGGGCACAAGATTGAAAGTGAAATGGTAGAAGGGAGGTATAATGTATAAAATGTTGGTTTTAAAGAGCTCTTCCTTATTTTCATATCTGTTTAATTCTAGAATGCATGAGCCTGAAGCCTTGTTTGAATCAATATTCTGATGAGATGATGTTATCACTGCTGCAAAGTCTTTCTAAAGCATTACTGCAAATGGTCAGTGGATATGTGCATGTGGCAGTGTGGGTACATATGCCTATAAAGGTAGGATTGAGCTGAATGGGTGACTGGTGTAAGGGATTGTTTAAATCTAAAAGTGTGTAGAAAGACAGATGTTGTAGATTTAGATTACATAGGATCTGAATATATAGGGCCAGGAAAGTTCACCCCTTGCCCACACCGATATCTTGGCAGGGATCAGAATTATTTGATTAGTGTGAATTACTTCACCTGATAAAGCCCTAACCCAGGCAATTTTTCTCAGGTAAATATCAATAGACCCAATCTGCTGATATGTATCTGGAGGAAAATCTCAATAAATAAAAGGGAAGAGGTCTGGCGCAGCAGCCAGGGCGACTGACTCCGGAACCCGGGGGCTCACGGTTCGATCCCTGGTGCCGGAGGCAGATCAGCCCAGCACCATGTGTCTCTGGGCAATATCTTGCTTAATCTTCCAGACGGCCCCCAGTGCCTTGACACTCTCAGGTAATTGTTTGCGCTTTACAAATACTGGACATTTACAATAAATGCAGAATTTTTCTTGGATTTTCCTTGATATTGATCCAGCAGAAGCGTAACAATAATCTAATAAATTTTTTGATTTAATCCACTGCTTACTCATTTATCACTCTAACCGTACTGGGCCCTTCAAGGTCAAAAGGCTCACAACATTTCCCTTACCACATAGGCGAATGGTCCTCTGATAGATCTTTCTCCATCGATAGGAGGGGTGGGAATTAGGCTGTCCAAATCACAGTGTTAGTCACCCAATGAGGACCATTAAATGGTTATTAAATCACAAGTTCGAAATCAAGTTCAAATATACTATTCTCAGGACCATACTATATAAATAAATTATTGCAATGGGAAGACCCAACCTCCTGAAGAAATCAAGTTTAACCAGGATTACGCACTAGAGGAGCTCAGCCACTGCCACACAAAATAAAAGGAGCAAAACTTGATATTCTGAAAAGATTCTCTGATTCTCTCTACAACACATTTAATCTAATTGGAAATATAGCACAATTCAATAAAGAGTATCAAGACACAAAAATAGATTCAGGCAATTTAGTCAATTTGATATTGTATTAATGATCCGAAATCAATAAAATTAAGAAATCTCTTAAGGATTTCAGTCAAAAACATTACAATACATAGTCCAAATCTAAACCTTTGATCAGAAAATCGAATCTGAAAGAGAATGATTTCAAAGTTACAAATCCCAACTACCATTTAGGCAGATAGGTAGGTAGCTTCCTTAACATCATTACAGATTCTAAGCACAGGGGCAAAAGGGGTCAAGTTTAAAGTCCTCTAAGGACGAGTACATATGCATGGGCAAAAGTGAGAATCAGTAAATCAATAGTTCGACAAAGGAGTCATAAAGCAGTCCAAAAATAAAATGGATGGTTGTAAATCATCGAAAAAGCGTTCAGTCCTCTTGCAAAAAGCAATGGTGTAGTATCCGTATCCCAAGGAAAAGAAAAAATAATGACGGATTGTTGTATCTCTCAAATAAGAAAAAATTATAACATTGCCCCTCCTTTGGGGTTTTTTCTTTTATAGTCTTTATGAAATCTTAATGACGTGGTGTCACTCCACTAGTCAGTCCATCATATGGTTAGTTTACGTATGAATTTCACAAAATATATTTTAGTTACTCCTGCATACTTTCCCATACTGTTCATGGGAAAGAACTGGCTTTCCGAGCCTCACAGGTTTGCCACAGGTAAGAAATTACAAAGTAATAATCTGTGTCTTCGGGTTATAGGTCAACTTCTCACCAAACTATTCAACAATGAACTTTAAAGGAATGTCCTTAAATTGGAATATGTTGCATGTTTAGTACAAATGATGAAACATTCAGAAAACGCAAAGGTCCATTGTATTGAGCAAGGGGATAAATGCAGCATGTAAACAGCGTGTTGAAAAGACATTTGGATGCATACGCCAGTTTTAAATGATTTAACTTAAATTCAAATATAAAGTATTATCTCAAACACTTATAATAAAAAGGAAAATAATAGTGCTTCACCAACACAGTATTACTTGAAACTGGTTAACGCCAACTATGGCTTACTGTTACAAATGTTTAAAGTTCATATATCTAAAATATTCTTAAAAATCATTTTTCAAATATAATATATTAGTTTCTATAAACATCATGTTCTTAATGATTACTGTAGTAAATTACAGCTTCATATCTACTAATGTCACATATTTGCACAACATTCTTCTTTTATTGCACGATAATAGAAATGCTAGGCCATGTTATCAATCTATGTTACTTTGGTAAATACAAACACTCATAAATCAGTTTTCTCATATTAAACCTTTTTTATAACTTTCTAATAATAAGCTGTTATACTCTCTTTGCAAGCATATCTATTATTACAGTTTCAAACACGCTTTTACGGTACTGTCACTTAGTTTCTTTTTTTCTTTGCAGTAAATGTGTCATGCGTGATAAAATCTGTTATCACGCTTCATCAGGCCCCCCTTTGATGGCGAATCAAACCATCACAATATCTACCCATCAGAACTTATCACAGATTACAGGTTGTTGTTTTTAACCTCTTTCGTCTGCTCTCTTCTACAATTTTCATTTCATCATAATATTTACATTGTTCATCCTCTATTTCAAGATCAGTTCTCGATCTTTTCACTCCTTGTTTGTCTTTGCTGTATCTGCAGAATTTGATAGATAATATCATCAACATTATGCACAAAGAGATTTCCATTAAAGGTTTCAAGATGGAAATCACTACTTCATTTCCTAAGTTACCTAACTGATTGCTAACAATTAACAATCCCTTACCTATCGCTGCCCAGGAATCATCTGCTTTTAAATCTTTTAAATCCTTAGTTAGGTCAGTAATGTTTTGAGTAGAACTTTCTAAATCTCTGCTCTTGTCTGGCATGTAGATGCAACAACATTGGACTTTTAACAACCAACAGACTCCGCTCTCCTTCGCGAGAAGGATATCATGGGCAAATTGATTTTGAATAACGATTGATCTTATCGTAATCATTTCTACATCTACAACAGCAAATCCCCCAGCTATACTGGCGGCTAATTTATCAACTATAGTAGAAAGTTGTCTAATTTTATGAGAGTTTAATGCTACTCCTACTGAAGGTATTAAAACTCCAAAAATATCAAACTGTTTCACTTGCCCTTCTCTTCATTGTCCCATTTTCATCTTTAATTTCTACTTCAAGATTTTTAACATGATACATTTTTGGAAAAACTATTCCTATATTGCAGCTTCCATACCGGCCTCTTGGAAATTTATAAAAAAGCATTCTTCCCACATATATAATACACTCCAGGAAAAATAGGATCAACAGCCTCTAAAAATCTTTCCCAGTTCTCTAACATTTCAAAGATATGCTCACAATCACTGGAACCTACAAAAATCGGGTTATTATTTGATTTTTTTATACATATACAAAGTTTACCTTAATGTTAAAACATGTCCCTGAGCACACACTGTAATACAAAAACCCAGTTTTATAGGTTATTTAAAAAAAATGCAATCAATATTTGTTTCCTTTATTTTCTGTCTTCAATACTGTCAAATACTTGAATACTAACAATATGCACATCCAATGTACATATCAGTACAGTGTGAACAACGTTGTTTTTCTAGATGTGGAATTATATATACAGGATAATAAGATACAAAGTAGATTACACCGTAAATCTTCTTCCTGTAATTCAATATTACATGCCACAAGCGCTCACCCTGGACACCAAATTAGATCCATTCCATATGGGGAATTTGCAAGGGCAAGAAGAAACTGCAGTGATGATCAGGATTTTGATATATACATTATAAATATGAAGTCACGCTTCACGGCCAGGGGTTTTGACCAACACACAATCAGAACAGCTGAACACAAGATTATGAATTTGAAAGGACAAGATACCTTGAAAGACAAACCACACAAGCAGAACAAATCGGACAAAGTAAGGCTTATAACTGACTACAATAGATTATATGGGGTACTAATGAGAAGTATGCACAAACACTGGGCAACCTTGTATGCTGACAATACCCTTGAGGAATTTGTATCAACAAGACCAGAGATTACATTCAGACAGGGTATGACATTAAAATCGCAATTGAGCCCCAGCTATCCCAGACAAAGGACATCACCACACTGGTTCAGCAAATATACATTGGGTTTTTCCAAATGTGGCCACTGTGGTACGTGCAGATGGGCGGACGACAAAAAAAGAATTTCAAGGTGATTGATGGAGTAACTTACGAGAGGGAAACGGCCACTACAACGAGGCCGTTTCCACGCATAACTTAACCACGCATGCATTACAACGCATGCGTGGTTACAACGGAAGCCTTTACCACGCATACCTTTACTACGAGATACGTAGTAAAGGCATGTGTGCTAAACGCAAAAAAAAAAAGGGGGCTTGGGGGGGTCTCCCCCCCCCCAAAAAAAGAAACGCATGAAACAAAGGGGGCTTGGGGAAGTTTCGCCACCAAAAAAAAACTCACCAGAAAAAGAAGCGAAGAAGAGGCAATCGGCGTCGTAAGAGGAAACGGAAAGACACTTCCGTTTCCTCTTTACGACGTTCAACGTCAACACGGAAGATGAAGAAGAAGCCACGACGTGGAGAGGTAAGGGGAATTAGAAGAAAAAAAGAAGAGGTCCGATTTAAAGGTTAAGGGGAGGGGAGGGGTATATGTAAGAAGGGTTTAGGGGTGGGGGAATAACCATTACCAAGAGTATGCCCTTACCATGCATAAATTTACAACGAAAATCGTTGTAAAATAATGCGTGGTAAAGGAATATTCGTGGTAAAGGTTATGCGTAGGAAAGGCATTCCGTTGTAACGCATGTGTGGTAAAGGCATGCGTTGCAACGGAATGCGTTGTAACGTCATACAACCCTTACGAGATACTTCATAACATTAACTGCAACACTAAATATGTAGTTTACATTATTGAATGCAAATGTAAACAGATATATGTAGGTAGTACGATAAGAACTTTGAAAGAGAGAATTATTGAGCATCTTAGAGCATTTAAACAAGTAGACCCCAGATATTTAATGGCAATTCATGCAGTAGAGTGTAAGGCACAAAAACCACATAAACGATTTAGTTTCTATGGTATAGATTATGTAGACCAGGACCCTATAGGGAGGAACAGAGAACTAGTGCTAAGACGGAGAGAGGCTATGTGGACATTACGTCTTAAGGCCATGGACCAGGGTTTGAACTCAGACCAGGAACTGCAATACTTCCTAAGAGAATAATGAGGCAAATAGTCTATTTACACAGCAAAGCATTGTATTACTGCAACTGTGGTACATAATGAGACATACTCAAAATGAATTTACATTTAGTTTCTGCAATATAACACTGCAAAGTCTCTTGACCCTGTAACTGCAACAATGTAGGAGATAGGATTTCTGTTGTACTATAATTAACTGGATGTATAGATGACATGTATAATGAGAAATGACATGAAACATCACTATGGCATAGACAAGAAAACACTCTGTCAACCAGATTGTCTAATTTTGGTTCGAATAGAGGTATCAACAAACTGAGTAAAAAAAGTCTTGAAGTTATGATGACGTAACACTATACGTTAGTAATGATTTAAAACAACAGCAAGTTGATTTCGATGGGACGTGGCAATAATTTTATGTTCCTTTTTTATTGTATTAAATTAAATTTTCCCAACTGGGAGATACAGAAACACATACTTAGCATACTGACAACGAATATGCACTTTATACAATAATGATTTTAAATTCAATAGAGTTAATAATGACCCTCTAGCACTTGTAACTATGCAACATTGCACTGAATTTTGAAAGAATGGCAGATCAGAGATGGCGAATTATAGATATTGAGGAACTCAATGGGTGCACGCTCTAGTTTTCCAGTTTTTTGCCCGGTAAAATGATAATGAGGTCAAAGGTTTTACTTCTGTGTTAGTCGAAGAAGGACAGCGGTCGGGACACACAAAAGTGTGACCGTGCAAGCGCAGTTAAGCACTCGTCTACAGAAACTATCTGGGTTACCGGAGACATTAAGAAAGTACTATAAGGATCTTAGATTAATGGTGAACTTTTATCTCACTAAATAATTACACTATGGAGGCGATAACATTGACAAAGGAAAATCTTTGGATTTATTAGGGGATGTGAAGGACGCAATCACACGAGCCTGGGACATTGGAGTTTCAAAATTGGTTTCATTCCGAAAAGTCTACAGACGCGGGTGAGATATGGTCATTTTTTCCATGGTGGAGCCGTGGGGACATACAGACAAATTTAGAATTATCATTGAGTAATATTACTCTCAGGCTGAAAAAAAATCACAGGAACAGGATATTGACATTATACAGCACCGGGACGGAAGTAAAACCGGCAGTAAGGTAGGCTTTTCTACAAGTTTGGGAACCAATGTAATTTTTGGTAGTTAATATTTACTGGAGATGGTGACATTGTATCATTTTGTACACTTTAGAGTTGATTGTACTGTATTACAAGAAGCTAGAAAGGTAGTTTGGACAAACTAGTGGTGTAGCAGGTTTATTCTAGTTGGATTCTTTCAAATTGACACACAATTTCAACTTCCTCATTTTGATTATAATTTCTTGTCACGTCCTATCCAATTCACAATTGAACATTGATATGATTTTAATAGTAAACAGAATCTAAAGGAAATAATTAAGATAAGAGAATGATGATCCAATTCCATAAGCATGTTCAGCATGGGTTTCCACATGTTCACACCAAATGACGTTAACTAATAACAGCACTATGTCACAGGTGCAGTGGGGCTGTGTTATGTAAGCACACTGCAACCAGAATGGTGTTGTTTATTGTATTTTGTAGCCCTTAAGAAGTCGTAGGTTAATCCTGATATGACGAAACACGTGTTGGCTAAAAGTAGACAGAAATTAAAGGAAAAAACAAATATTGATTGCATTTTTGTGCATAACCTATAAAACTGTGGGTTTTTGTATTACAGTGTGTGCTCAGGGACATGGTTTAATTTAAGTAGGGTTCATTGTTTTCATCCCATTGGGAGGGTCTGGCATGATTCCTTCCTCCTTTCGAACGCCACAATATTATACCAGGAGGTATAAACTAACACTCTATAGGTGAGCGCCAAATCATTCACCCGTCTTGCTTTCACCTGTGATGACTTTACCTTTATGTTGCCAGTCCAAAGCTAATGAAGCCATTCTTTCTGATACTTTATTATCTTTTTGCGCTAGTTTCGAAGGAGTTAATTTAGGCAATGTATTAGTATTTATTGTGATGTTATCTTGTCTACTTTCTACTAGATTTATAAAATTATTTTCATCTCTCACTATTTTACATGTTAGGTTATTTCTAAATGCATAAGCCATGTCCAAAGATTGAGTCGGTTTAAATATGTAACCCATAGTTTCAGCATTTAAAGCTTCAGGATGTGGATTTAAGTGTTTTGACAAAACAAGTTCAGAAAAGCTCCAATCTTGATTTGAATAATAATACTGTAGTTGACCATAGAATAAGCTAGCCAGTACACTACATGAAATCTCATAGGTTAATGGCAGACTGTGATAGGTCATGCCCTCAGCGCCTGATCAAGGTATTGGCATACATACGTAGCAATTACTAACATCCCTGGTATTAACATATTCACTTTTCCATCTTGTATACACATTTGCAGAAAAACCAGTTAACATAACATCATGATGTAAAGTTTTAGCACATAAAGTAATATGATCAGTATCATTAATCTCAGCAGTTTCAGAAGAAATGGTATGTTTAGACTCTTTACAGGGACATAGTGCAGTAAATTTAAAACAATAAGCAAAGCAAACAATATCACAGAAATTATAGAATAGATTCCAGTATATAAACATTTACATCTAGAAGTGATTCCAGTGCTAGACTTCAGGGCCTCTCATTATTCAGACCGTGTATTTAGAAAAAATCGAAAATAGTAGCAGTGGTTTGAGCAAATTTTTAACAAAGTTCAGCACAAATAAATTTAAGGCACAGTTTAGCAGCTTCTTTCAATATGGAAAGATTCTCATATCTGCTTAGTTGATGAATATATTCAAGAAAAATTGTGTCAGTCCTTCAATTGGTACACCAAGGTTGAAATTCAGATCCACAACAAATTTAGTTTCAAGGAAGTTCAGGTGGATTTGTATTGTTAATGTATTAACGTATTGTACATGGTCTATTCCCTGGAATCAAGGGATAGACAGAATGGGCAAAAAGGGAGGAAGAAGCTAACATGGGACCCCATCCTTTGTCCGTTAGCCAGCACATTCCGACACCCTTTTCTCACTTCTAAATTCCCTGCACTTTGGTGCGGTGATGGTGTAGCTTTGGAAGCCCAAGTACAGGGCCAAAATACTTACCGCTGCTTTCTTCTCTTTTGAGACTCGGGGGGGGGATGTCATACTGACAGCTGGATGGAAGATAACCAAAGAGGAAAAAGGAAAGAGAAGAGTGATAGCTTGGAGACCTCAAGGAATATCCCTACGTTTTCTGTTCTGAAGTATTGCTTTATATCATTACAATAAAGCCACACCAAAATTGAGCCACACATCAAGCCTCCTAGATTCTGTTTCCGCCCGTCCCTCCCACACCCAGTCACTAGGATTGAGGTCATGACACTGCTAATATTGAACCACAAAAGTAGCTTCGCTAACCTGGTGGGACAAAGAACGTACCACATCAGCCAGTCCCTTGCAGTAGTCCAAAATAAGATCATCTTTTATATTCACAAGTGCATTAGCAGGAACACCTGCCAGTCTCATCACTCGGCCCATTATAACTTCGTGTGCTGACAATCCTGTCCTCCTGCCTGGTGTATTTCTCAAACTCATCAACACAAGAGGCAATGCATCTGGCCATTTCAGAGACGTGGAAGTGCACATCTTCGCCAATCTAGATTTCAATGTGCCATTTACCTGTTCCACCAAGCCAGAAGCTTCTGGCCAATAACTGCAATGGAGCTTCTGCTCACCCTGTAGTTCTGCACACAATATTTTCAGGACCTCATCATTAAAATGAGTTCATCAATCTGACTCAAGAAAAGTCGGAAATCTGAACCTCGGAATCAATTCTCTGAACAATAGTTTTGCCACAGTCAAGCTATCATTCCTGTGTGTTGGATAGGCTTTAACCCATTTTGAGAAAATACACACAATGACCAAAACATATCTGACTGTTGCAAAGGGGCATCTCAATGAAGGCCATTTGTATCCAGTTGAAGGGACCTGCAAATTTACCAATGTGACTCATCACAACCTTTTCTTCCAGGGTTCTGTTGCTGACATACCACACATCTGTGGCACAATGTTTCTACTGTTACTCTGAATCTAGGATTAAACCATACCTGTTGTAAAAGGCACATCATTTCATCTCTTCCCACATGTGCTGGACCATGATAGTAACTTGTCATTGGTGGCAATAAACTATCACGTAATACAGGTCTGCCGTCAGTGTAAACTCAAACATCGTCGTCTCTTTTGGTACAACCTGCATGTACTCGAACTTGCTGTTCAATTTCTGTCACCTCCGCTTGCAACCTCCTCATCTTGTTCCAAGTACAGGGCCGGCTTTAGGGGAGTGCGACTGGTGCGGCCGCACTGGGTGCTGACCTGTGGAGGGGGCACAGAGACCTCAGGGGGTGCTGTGTTTAGCAATATCTTATGATGTGAGAGATGAGGGGAACTTTTGCAGGTGGTAGTGAGAGAATCAAAGGAGGTGGTCATGGGACGTGAAGGCGCCAAAAATTATTGTTGCACCGGGCGCGACCAGTGCTAAAGCCTGCCCTGCCCAAGTATCTACTGCTGACAACAAAAAGTTGCAATCTGTGATATGTGATGTTCCTTTCAGTATTTCTTCAATAAAGGTAGGCGCATTTAATGCACAATACCGGTATATTAGTTCCCGACTGTTACATAGTCGGTACCTTGTATGTGAGCAACGCACTTCACGATTGCAATTCAGGCAGGCAATTGTAGGAACCGTAAAAGGTATTGGTGAACCAGAGAATGTCATGAACTAACGCTGTGACCACAATTGCCCAAAGTCATGAACGGCTCCAAAGCCATACTGACTATCTGTGTAAATTGCAATTCCAAGTTACTCTGAAATGCTGCAAGCTCGGGTTAGCATGACAAGTTCCACAGCCTGCGCAGAAAACACACCTTGCAACCATAATGCTCCACAACACCTCCAACTGTACAAAAAGCATAAGCCACTTTCAGATTTCCTTTATTGTCTCTCAAACAAGAACCAACAACAAACAACACATGATCAGATTCAGGTAATGGTTTGTCCAAAATATCAGGCCACGGCTTCGTACACAACTCAGTCACATCCAAACAATCATTGGACGATCTCATTTCCAGGCAATGGCATCAGAGTAGCTGGATTTAGAATCATGCATTTTTTAAGCGTAACATTCTCTGCCCCAATATAATCTGTTCAGACTTAGTCAAATGACTATTTGTAAGATACTGTGTACGGGTACGTGTCAACAGTATCTCCACTGAATGGGGTACAAATACAATCAGATGGTGTCCCATGACTATACTTTCACATTGTTCAAGACTCACGCATGCAGATGCAACCACTTTCAGGTATCCAGGCAAAGCAGCTGCAACAGGGTCAAGGTCACCGAAAAGTAGTTGATTGGTCTGCTATTGCTGCCATGCCTTTTCTGTCAATACTGAAAGAATGCAGCCTTCTCTTTTACTCCAAAACAAAGCATTTGTTGTGGTCTGGCATTCCCAATTCTGGTGCCCTGAAAAGGCATTCTCGCAGCTCAGTGAAGGCTGTCATACAACTGCCATCCCAGAGTATCGGATCTGACACGTCTTTGTGTGTCAACCTCTGAAGAGGTTTTGCTGTCAATGACAAATTTGGTGTCCATTGCCTGCAATAGCTCACCATTCCTAAGAATATGCAGACTTCCTTTTGTGTTGGAGGATTCATATTAAGAATCACTGAGATTCTTTCCTGTGACACTTTCATCACTCCCTTCTCAATGTGATGTCCTAAGTACAAGACTTCTGTTTTGCAAAACTTTAACTTAGTTGGGGAAACCTTATGTCCATTCTCTGCTAAGTGGTTTAAAACAGCAATTGTGTCAATTCTGCAAGCTTCTTTTGTATTTGACACCACCACTAGGTCGTCACTATACTGCACTAACACTGAATGATTTGGCATTTTCAGAGACTAGAGATTCTTTTTGAGTATCTGGTTAAAGATTGAGGGGCTTTCCGTATACCCTTGTGGGACTCGGCACCATGCCAAAACAAGAGTGTCGAAAAGTAAAGCAAAAAGATATTGACTATCCATATGCAGTGGAATTGAGAAAAATGCCTGCCATAAGTCAATAACTGAAAACCATCGGCTTCAAATGGTATTTGAAACAATATCACAGATGCATTTGGTACCATGGGACAACATGGAACAATAATGGAATTTACCCTAGGGAAATCCTGCACAATACGATACTTGCCATTCGGGTTCTGCAAGCGCATAATGGGAGAGTTACATGGACTTCTCATTATCTCCTTTAAAATCCTTTACTCAATCATTGAGTTGATCACAGGAGTAATTCCGGCAATAGGTTCTGGAGTCAAATTGTATTGTGGGATTCTTGGTAATTCTGCATTAGATTTAACAGCAATTCAGACTGGTGCAACATGTTTAATTAGTCCGATATCTTTACCCGTAAAGTCCCATACTTTAAGTAATACTGTATCTCTTAATTCAATGGGCAAGTCCCCACTTGTCAGGAGAGGATATGGTCCCACATCAGATTTCTGTTGGGCAAGTTTAAAAACATCTTCATCATTTGTGTGAAACTCAATACTTCTTGGTATGCAGTAGATAGAGTAATTCAATTTACATAGTAAGTCACGTCCAAGAAAATTCACTAGACTTGTATCGCACACCACAAATCGATGTCTATCCTCAAAGGACCCTATTTTAACTGTGACAGGTTCTGAAATTGAGGTGGACAACCTTTTGTTTGTAATGCCTACAGCTCGGATGCTTTCTCCTGAGTGGAGTAGGTTAGGAATCTTTGCTGTTCTTACAGAAGGGTGGGTAGCACCAGTGTCAACAAGGAATGAGGCATGATTCCCATCCACTTCTCCATCCACATAGGGACCAATCTGGTCTATCTCTAAGCCTGCACCAAGCATGCAGTCCTCCTCCCCTCTCAGGCACAACAGGTGGTCAACATTGTCTAATTGAATCAAATACTGTTTTGCTACATCCTGATTCTGAAAAGGAGTTTTGTTCATTTGCTGATTCTGATTTACATTATACCTTTGCACCTGTACATTCTGTTGAGGCATTGAAGCATGGGGCATGTGCATTGAATGAGATATATTAGAATTTTGCATTCTCTGACCTTGTGCCTGCTGAGTCTGTGTCATGTAATTTCCTTGAGACTGTACATATTCTACATTCTGTATCTGATCCCCTCAAATAGTCATGATTTACTTACACTCACATTTCCAATGCCTGAATTTTCTGCAAGCATGACATGGATTCATTTTCTTCAAAAGTGACACATCAGCACCAGTTCTAGAGTCTACTGGATTACCACGACCTCTACCTTGTGGCTGAAAATTCTGTTGCTGGGAACCATTCACTCCCTGCATCATCAGAAGGTAAATATATCCTCACTTTACCAGAGAAATATTGTCAAAACTCATCTGATTCTGACCTTCCTGCATTGCTCTTATCTGAGCAACCATTAACTTCTCCTTTCACGTTTTGTTTTTCATCTCAATCTCGTTCCCACAATATTTTGCATAATGCAAAATCTCATCTAATGGCTTGCTCTGCCAACAAATCAATTGCTGTTGAATCATGTTAGAAATTTCAGGTCTCAAACCATGCACAAATCTGTAAACAAAATGTCCCACATCTTTTTCTGTGACATTATCCAAACTACTATATTGTTTGAAAATTTGCATCAATCTGTCATAATAGGCATGTACTGTCTCTTTTAGTTCCTGAGTTCTTCTGTCAAGCTGCAAACAATCAATCTCTTTAGGGGAAGCCTTTGTCTTCAAGTGATGTATCCCCTGCTGATATTTCTTCAATACCACTGAAGATGGTGCTCCTGTTCTAGAATCCCTTTCTGGTTCTGTCTCAGGCCAATCCACAGTAACTCTACATTCAGCCTGCAAATCTCCTGGGACCACAAAGTCAAACAATGTATTCAAATCAATCCACAAAACCTCTGAAATCTTCACAAATAGCTCAATCTGTCTGTACCATTCCACTGGATTTTCTCTTAGTTTGGGAAAATCATTTGTGAATGACTAAATGACGGGTCTTGTCCAAAGTACATGGACATAACCTCCTCCGGGAACTTCTCTCATTGGGAGCATTTGAATTTCTCCTACACCTTCATTAAAAAAGACCTCAGGTGATGACTGCACCCTAACTTGTTTTATTTCCTTCTTTTTCGACCACCTGCCTTCCCATTTCTCTCTCTAACTCCATTTCTTGATCATCATCATCATCAGTTCTTTAATCTGCACTTTTATTCCAATAGCTCCCATATTCATAATGTCTTTGTCACTAAAGTCTAATCTTTATGACTTTGTAAGACCTTTGATTTTTGAAAATCTATGTCATAGTTTTGAGCCAATTCAGTCAATTTCTCATGTGTCAATCTTGCTTTTTGAGTAATATCTTTAGAGAGAAACAATAGTTCTTCTTTGCGGTAAGCATCTAATCGAGAAGGACTAATTGTTCCCAAGATCATTTCCTCCAACTTCACTTTTTACCCAGTGAAGTTGATTCAAACTTGGAACTGAAAAGGAAGCTGGAGTTGAAAACGAAAATGGAGCCGGTACTGGTACTGGATCCAAATTCGGAACTAAAGCTGAAATTTAAACATTTTCAGCATTCTGATTACTAATCGGGGTACTATAATCTTTAAGCCATTCTTCAAATTCTTGAGGAGTAAATCATGTTTGCGCTCTTGGAGTATTTATATATATACTCCATTACTTAAATGTGTACTTGTTCCAGATTCAATCAATCAATCAATCACGGCATTTATAGAGCGCGCTACTCACCCGGGAGGGTCTCAAGGCGCTGGGGGAGGGGGTAAGTTACTGCTCGAACAGCCAGGTCTTGAGCTGCTTCCTGAAGGAGAGATGGTCCTGGGTTCGCCGAAGGTGAGTGGGGAGGGAGTTCCAGGTCTTGGCTGCCAGGTAGGAGAAGGATCTTCCTCCGGCGGTGGTTCTGCGGATGCGTGGTACGGTGGCGAGGGCGTGGCTGGTTGATCGTAGCTGGCGTGTGGGCGTGTAGAAGGTCATGCGGTCGTTGAGGTACTTTGGGCCCAGGTCGTGGAGGGCCTTGTGTGCGTGGGTGAGGAGTCTGAACGTGATTCTCTTGCTGACGGGGAGCCAGTGCAGGTCTTTCAGGTGTCCGGTGATGTGGCTGTGTCGGGGGATGTCCAGGATGAGTCGTGCGGAGGCGTTCTGGATGCGCTGGAGTCTTTTTGAAGTTTGGCTGTGGTTCCGGCGTAGAGGGTGTTCCCATAGTCCAGTCGGCTGGTGACGAGTGCCTGGGTGACGGTCTTCCTGGTTTCAGTGGGGATCCATCTGAAGATCTTGCGGAGCATGCGCAGGGTGTTGAAGCATGAAGATGAGACGGCGTTGACTTGTCTGGTCATCGACAGGGAGGAGTCCAGGATGAAGCCCAGGTTGCGTGCGTGGTCCGTTGGCTTGGGCGCGGTGCCCAGGGCCGGGGGCCACCAGGAGTCGTCCCAGGCGGAGGGTGATGAGCCCAGGATGAGGACTTCCGTCTTGTCTGAGTTCAGTTTAAGGCGGCTGCTCCTCATCCAGTCGGCGACGTCTCTCATCCCGTCGTGTAGGTTGGCTCTGGCGGTGGTGGGGTCGTTGGTGAGGGAGAGGATCAGCTGGGTGTCGTCGGCGTAGGAGATGATGTTGAGGTTGTGTTGGCGTGCGATGGCTGCGAGGGGGCTCATGTAGACGTTGAAGAGGGTTGGGCTGAGTGAAGATCCTTGTGGAACGCCGCAGATGACTTCGGTGGCTTCGGATCTGAACGGGGGGAGGCGGACTCTCTGGGTTCTTCCGGCGAGGAACGAGATGATCCATTCCAGTGCTTTCTCTCGGATTCCGATGTTGCTGAGGCGCTTCACTAGGGTGCGGTGGCAGACGGTGTCGAACGCCGCGGAGAGGTCCAAGAGGATGAGGGCAGCTGTTTCCCCGTTGTCGGTTAGGGTTCTGATGTCGTCGGTGGCTGCGATAAGGGCGGTCTCGGTGCTGTGGTTGGCCCGAAACCCGGACTGCGAGGGGTCGAGGGATCCATTCGTCTCGAGGAAGGCGGCAAGCTGTCTGTTGACGGTCTTCTCGATGACTTTGGCCGGAAACGGAAGGAGCGAGATGGGACGGTAGTTCTTGAGGTCGGTGGGGTCCGCCGTTGGTTTCTTCAGGAGGGCGGTAAGCTCGGCGTGCTTCCAGCTCTCCGGGAAGGTGGCGGTGTGGAAGGAGGAGTTGATGATGTCCCGGAGATGGGGTGCGATGGTGGCGTCGGCTTTGTTGAAGACGTGGTGTGGGCAGGGGTCGGTTGGTGATCCGGAGTGGATGGAGTTCATCGTGCGGGTGGTGTCTTCGGTGCTGATCGGGGTCCAGTTGCAGAGGGTGGTGGTGGCGGGCGTTGGTTCGGCGGTAGGGTGCGTGGTTTGTGCGTCGAAGCTGTTATGTATGTCGGTGATCTTGCGGTGGAAGAACGCGGAGAGTGAGTTGCAGAGGTCTTGCGAGGGGGTGATGTCGTTGTTTCCGGCGCTGGGGTTGGAGAACTCTTTGACGATGCATTGCAATTTAAATGCAGATGCATCAGGAGCTACATTTCCCATGGGAATAGTCATATCAGAAGCATAATAAGCCATTTCAGGAGGTCCACTCGGTCTGGTACAATAAAAAGATGGACACCTCTGAAACATTCTGTTTATCGGGTCAATTTGATTCTGATTTAGGACATAACCAATATTGCGAACATCTGTAGCAGTATTACTTCGAGTCGGAACCATAGGTGTCTTAAGCAATGATCTTGTTGTCAATTCTACTAAATTGCCTTGTGCTGTATTTACTCCAGTAGGTGCAGCTAAATTGTGAACAGTGCTTACCTGTAACCCAGACTTGTAAAGGGGTACAACAGGTCCAGTGAGAACGAGAACAGTCAGAGCATCTGGTGCATTTAAAACAATCGGGTTCGTCAAAGCTGTTATTTCTGTCCTCCCTTTTACAGGAGGAACAAGTGTATGACCTTTTGACATGTCAGGTAATAAAGGTGCATTCGGAATCTCAGCTGTACTAGTGTTGGGAAAACACTGATTTGAGATCTCATTATAAGGAGGTGGATGATTTATCAATAAATCATTTAAGAGTTCATCATCTATGTCACTCTCTTCTTCTTTCCCTATGTCATTGTTTACTGGCTCTGTATGTTTCCTTTTCACTTTTCTCTTTCCCTTATCATCCCGTTCAACTTCTAACACAGGATATAATCTAGTGCCATGTACAATATCTGCTCTCCATCTTTCTGTTGTGCATCCCATCTAGCTTCTGCATAATGATCCATAGTTCTCCTGTATCTCCCTTGGTACTTTTCACTCTCTTTCTGAAGGGCTACATGTTCCCATGTATTTAATGCTTCAATTACTGTAGATCTTGGTGGAGGTCTCATTTCATATAATTTCCACCTTAAATTTTCAATAATTCTCAAATTAAATGTTCCATAATGAGGAAACTGTAAACCCTCATCTCCCTCTGTTTGTTTGTACCAAAATTCAAGCTACAGGCATGGATGTAATCCTTTTGTCCATCATGATAACATATTATAGCGTACCCTCAGGTGGTGCTTCTACCTTTGCGCTAACAGATATAGGGGCCAGATGTACGACTCACCAATTTGTGACTCACAAATTGCATCGCATTTGCGACTCGCAATTTTCGACTCGCAATTTGGGATGCACAACAGTGTCTCAGACACTGTTTGAGATTCCTAAAGGGGGCGCAAATTGCATGCCTCATTAATATTAATGAGGCAGGCACAAATTGCGACCCCATTAGGAATGGCTAGCACTCACAGGGATGGTGGCCTGCTGGGGTCAGCAGAACACCATGTCTGTGACTGCTTTTGAGGCACAGGGTCAGACTGATTTGCATATGGCCATGTCTGAACTGGGGTGGTGGAGTGAGCTAAAGAATGATGATGGATTAAACCCAGATCAGTTGACTGGGGGTGAGTGTTTGATTGGCTCAAACGTTCCGTCCATCATCCCCTTTTGTATCGCTTTGGTCGCCCTAAGTTGGCGGGGGTATGCCCAGACGTGGGTCCCTTGCTCACTTTGCCACTGGATTCAAGCAAGCCTGGCTGATGACGGCTGAAATGCCAGAAACCGGTCCCTAGGATGCTTGTTTCCGGTCCAGGGAAGACATGGCTTGGCAGTTCGGGCTGGACTGTTCCCATGAGGCACAGGGTCAGACTGATTTGCATATGGCCATGTCTGAACTGGGGTGGTGGAGTGAGCTAAAGAATGATGATGGATTAAACCCAGATCAGTTGACTGGGGGTGAGTGTTTGATTGGCTCAAACGTTCCGTCCATCATCCCCTTTTGTATCGCTTTGGTCGCCCTAAGTTGGCGGGGGTATGCCCAGACGTGGGTCCCTTGCTCACTTTGCCACTGGATTCAAGCAAGCCTGGCTGATGACGGCTGAAATGCCAGAAACCGGTCCCTAGGATGCTTGTTTCCGGTCCAGGGAAGACATGGCTTGGCAGTTCGGGCTGGACTGTTCCCATGAGGCACAGGGTCAGACTGATTTGCATATGGCCATGTCTGAACTGGGGTGGTGGAGTGAGCTAAAGAATGATGATGGATTAAACCCAGATCAGTTGACTGGGGGTGAGTGTTTGATTGGCTCAAACGTTCCGTCCATCATCCCCTTTTGTACTGCTTTTTAAATAAAGCAGTTTATTTTTTTTAAATGCAGCCCGTTTTCCTTAAAAGAAAACGGGATGCATTTAAAAAAGAAAAATGAAACTTTTCAGTTTAATTTTTTTAAGGACAGGCAGTGGTCCCTGGGACCACTGCCTCCTCTTAAAAAATATTTTCTCACATACTCACAAAGGGGAAGGGGTCCCCTGGGGACCCCTTCCCGTTTGCGAGTGGTTTACCACCTACTTAAAGTAGGTGGTAAACTGTGAGAGTTTTGGGGCGGCAAGTGCGGTCGCAAAACAATAGTACATGGCATGGTGACTCGCTATTAGGAAGGGACGCTCCTTCCTAATAGTGAGAATCACAAATGCTATTTTTCGAGTCAGTGACTCACAAAACAGTATTTGTACATGCCATTACCCTTTTTTGCGGTCGCAAACGGGAGGATCTCCTGTTTGCAGCCGCATAAAAGGGTCATACATCTGGCCCATAGTCTCCTCTCTCCTTATCAATTTCTGTAATGCTTTTAGAAACTTCATTTTAAATTTTGTATTCACAAATGTTTTCCGTAAATTCCGGAAATGTATTTCTCCCACAATTCACCTTTTCAGCTGTCTTGACCAAAAGCAGCGCAACTCTTATGATGTAGTCAACCAACCCCAGCACAGATTTACACCAACCGACGAATCACAGCACAACTCACTGTGACGTCAATCTTACTCTCTGCAGCAGCTCGCCCTCCTTTACAATTCTCTTCAGCGTGTTTTCTGTAATCAAAATCACAATACAAAGCAAGCAACATATAAAACTGTCTGCTCCACTAAAGGAAATACATTCTCATAATGTAACTAAACTCTTCTACAATCATTTACTTCAATGAAATCTCAACCACCGGGATTTCACCCTAATTGATATAGTTATTCCCTGTGCATCTGAGATCAACTGCCACTAAAACACAAAGCGAACCCTTTACCAGGATGTTGTTGACGACATCTCATGACCAACACCACAAAACAGAAGACAACTTACTCAGTGTTTTCTACACTGAGACAACCCGTATGTAAATATCTCGAGATCTTAGGCCACAGTGGACCCTTTTCCAACTTCAACTTCTTTGCACCAAGTGCCACACTCATACATGGACTTTAGCCATGTGGACTTTACCACTTCACTCCGCTCAACAACACACAGCCATTTCAAAAACCGCAATCTTAGCAAAAAGCAATAGCAACATGCATTCCCATTAATACTCCCACTCCTTTGCTGCTACAATTTGACTTCATCCAAAACGATACTCCATCAGTACTCCAACAATCCTTCTCTTTGCCAAACAAAACAAAAAATGTGGAATCTTTGGATTCAGACAATAGTTTCCCAATCTTTTTGGCACCCTAAAACCTCATTTCCCAAGGCAGAACCGTAGCTCTGCTACCAAAGATTTGAACCATCAGAAGCATAAAAATAATCTAATACGTTTTCTAATTTAATCCATTGCTTACTCATTTTCCCTCTAACCGTATTGATCCCTTTATGGTCAAAAGACTCACAACATTTTCCTTACCACAGAGGCGAATGGTCCTCTTTCTCCACCGATAGAGGGGGTGAGAATTAGTTTGTCCAAATCATAGCATAAGAATCCCAATGAGGACCATTAATTGGAGACTAACCCACAAGTTCAAAATCAGGTTCAAATATACTATTTTCAGGACAATACAATGCAAATAAAGTATTGCAATGGGAAGACCCGACCTTCTAATGAAATTAAGTCTAACTAGGATTAAGCACATGAGGAGTTTGGCCACTGCAACCCAAAATAAAAGTAGCAAAATGTGATATTCTGAAAAGATTCTCTGAATCTTTCTACAACACATTTAATATAATTGGAAATATAGTATGGTTCAATATAGAACATCAAGACACAATAACAGACTCAGGAAATTTAGTCAAACTGTTATTGTATTAATGATCCAAAATCAATAAAATTAAGACATCTCTTAAGCATTTCAGTCAAAAAACATTACAACATGTAGTCCAAAGCTACACATTTGATCAGAAAATCAAATCCGAAAGAGGATGGTTTCAAAGTTACAAATCCCAACTACCATTGGGCAGATAGGTAGGTAGCTTAATTAACATTATTAAAGATTCTAAGCACAGGGGCAAAAGGGCGAGTCCATATGCATGGGCAAAAGTGAGAATCAGTAAATGAATAGTTCGACAAAGGAGACATAAAGGCAGTCCAAAAATAAAAATCAAGGATGGTTCTAAATCATCGAAAAAGTGTTCAGTCCTCTTGCAAAAAGCAATGGCATAGTATCTGTATCTCAAGGAAAAGGAAAAATAATGAAGGCTCATTGTATCTCTCAAAGAAGGAAAGATTGCCCCTTCTTTGGGGTTTCTTCATTTATAGTTCTTATGACACCTTAATGACATGGTGTTACTCCACTAGTCAGTCCATTGTATGATTCGTTTACGTCTGTAGCCACAAGATATATTTTAGTTATACCTGCATACATTACCATACTGTTCATGGGAAAGAACTGGCTTTCCGAGCCTCACAAGTTTGCCAATGGTAAGAAATTACAAAGTAACAATCCAAGGGCCCGATTCACAGAACTAATCTGAGACAAAATCCTAAACTTACTACTTTTGGTATTCACAGAAGGCATTTAGTAGTAGTAAAGTTAGGATTTTGTCTTAAGTTTGTCTTAAGTCTGTCTTAAGTCTGTCTTAAGTCTGTCTTAAGTCTCTCTTAAGTCTGTCTTAAGTCTGTCTTAAGTTTGTCTTAAGTCTGTCTTAAGTCTGTCTTAAGTTTGTATTAAGTCTGTCTTAAGTCTGTCTTAAGTCAAACTTAAGACAAAATCCTAACTTTACTACTACTAAATGCCTTCTGTGAATACCGAAAGTAGTAAGTTTAGGATTTTGTCTCAGATTAGTTCTGTGAATCAGGCCCCAAGTCTTCGGGGTTATAGCTCAACTTCTCACCAAACTATTCAACATTGAACTTTAAAGGCATGTGTTTTAATTGAAATAAGTTGCATGTTTAGTTTCAATAATGAAACATTCAGAAAATGCAAAGGTCCATTCTATCAAGCTAAGGGAAAACTGCAGCATCAGGAAAAAAGCACGTTGAAAAGGCATTTGGATGCATACGTCAGCTTTAAATGATTTAACTCAATTAAAATCAATTATAAGTTATTATTTCAAACATTTATAATAAAAAGGAAAATAATAGTGCTTCACCAACAAATTATTACATGAAACTGGTTAACACCAACTATGGCTTACTATTAAAAATCTTCAAAGTTCGTACATGTAAATTCTTTTTAAAAATAACTTTTTGAATATTGTTTATTAGTCTCTATAAACATCATGTTCCTAACGATCACTGTAGTAAATTTCAGCTTCATATCTACTAATATCACATATTTGCACCTCATTCTTCTTTTAGTACACAATAATAAAAAGCAATAGAAATGCAAGGCCACAATATTTATCTATATTACTTTGGTAAATATAAACACGCATAAATCAGTTTTCTCATATTAAACCTTTGCATTACATTCTAATAATAAGCAGTTAAACTCTCGTCGCAAGCATATCTATTATTAGTTTCAAGCATGGTTTTATGGTGCTGTCACTTCGTTTCTGTTTTTCTTTGCACTACGCGTGTAAATGTACTTTCAGGTTTCCGTGTTTTAAATCAGTAAATGTGTCATGCGTGATAAAATCTGATATCACTCTTCATCAATATATACCTGGACAAAAATCCTAGCGAATATCAGGATTTTGGTTGTACAGACGCAACTAAATCTACATTATGCCACAATTTGAAAGGTTTTACTTGTACTATGCAATATTTACCACATCCAATAATTGCCAAACTATTGAGTATCAACATTTATTGGAGCTGATAAATATTACATCACACACTGGTCACTGATAATCAGGGCCTAATATATGCTTGGTAATTATGAGTGTGGTTAGTTTTGAGAGGAGGTTTTGTGGGTGTAATATACAGTGAGTTAGCGACAATAAACATGTTAAAATATTCAAATTTTCAGTAGCAGTGCCCAATGTGAATGGTTTACATGCCATATCATGCTATACCCTCGAGGCAAGCTGTCTTATACAGTGTTCGTTTCGCACAGCTTTTATAAGTGGATAGACACAATAAAGAAAACTGAGGGCCAGATTTATCAAGGATTTGTGTCAGTGCCGTATCACAAAAACCTACTATGTCTTAGATTAGCACAACGACTTTGCTTCATATATAATGTGGACATGAGTTAGTACTGTGATGAGAAAGCACATTTAGGGGCCGATTACGATGCTGTCGGACGGTCGGAGCCTTTCCGACAGCATCATAATTGCCGGTTGTATTCCTTTCCGCCTGCCTCATTACAATAGAGGCGATTAGAGAAGAATCCGACCGGTCATTCCGACTGGCTTTCGACGGACTCAGAGAGCCCGTCCGCCAGTCGGAATGTGGCCAGTAATCTCAAGGGAGGCTCTTTCCACCCTTGGGATTACGGTGTCGGGTTTCGGCAGCCTTTCTGTGCCGGCCTTTCTGACACAGAAAGGTTGACGGAACTCGACTTTGGGGGCCCAAAGCAGGGCCCCGATGGGTGCATGGCCTCCGGTTGATCCCTGCACCCAAGGTGCCTGCCACGGGGTGCAGGGATGAACTGCACCTCCTATTTTACAATGGGAGCATGATTCTGGCCGGAATACATGCTCCCATTGTAAAGTATAGGAATGCGACCGAACAGTGTTCGGTTGCATCCTAATTAGTCTGTCGGGACCACCGACTGGGTGTCGGTCGGTCCCTTGACCGAGATGATGTCGGGTGGAGGAAACTCCGCCCAACATCGTAATAGGGCCCTTAATACTTGGGGTCTGTTTTTGGCAGGGCTGGATGAATATGCTTTTTCGACGACCCCGTCTCCATTCAAAGCCATGTATAATGTGAACTCTTCAGTGCTGGACTGAGCACTTTTTTTAGCAAGTTGGTGGCAAAAATTGTGAATAAAGCGGCACTACATATTAACACCACTAAATATTAGAAGTGCTTGCCGCTCCAAATCCATGCGTTCAAGAAATTCTTCTCCAGGTGAGGTTATATTGAATAGATGTTTTATACATATGTTTTAGGGCTAAATGGACACACTTGGGGTAATTTGTATTTTTGGATGGTGTTATATAATTGGCCAAGCTTTCCATTCCTCACACTCGCCCACAGTGCTAAAATATAATACACTGAGACATCATCTGGAGAAATTCTCATGTCTCAGTTTATCAGTATGCAGATAGCAGAATATGCCTTTCATGAGTATAAACTATAAAGGACACATGAATCATATTTGATTTCATGAAATTGCAAATTCTCATTTCATAGTAAATTATGCCATGAAGTCCAACAGCTAACTCAGGATTAGAGCTATGAAAGCCAATGGTGTATTTCCCACTAGATGCAAATGGCACATGCCTAGGGATGTGGCAGCCGTGGAGGCACACAGTTTTGTACCTTTCTCCTCTTCTAGCATTTAACTGCCCCGGTGCCATGCACTACCTCCGTGGCTAACAGCCTGAGACTGCCTTTTGCACTGCACAGTGTAAGCTTCAGTGTCATGTTTTGCCAACAAGACACTTGTTTTTGCTGCCCACTAACAAGCTCTTTAGTCCTTACACTAACTGCAGAGTGATAACTAAACCACAATGTCTCGGGCAAGAGATTGTTCCAACAATATATCTGGGTCCTCTGAGGTTATGTATTGGCCAAAACAGTGTTCAACATAGTCTGAAGTGATTTCAATTCTTTGCTAGCAGCTGCACTTAATTTTCCACTGATAATTGGCCCTAACAGTATAAGTAAATATACAACCAGGCTAAAAGTGGTATAGTTCAAGAAAGTAATATAAGTACTAATGATATCAAAAGATTATCATAAATTTGAATAAATCAAAGCAATCTGAGTACTTTTTATACGAAAACGCAAAAGTCAGAGATCAAAAGCAATCCAAGTAGTGGTGATCAGTAGTCCAGTGATCATGCAGAAGACCTAAAGATCAGTATAAAAAAGGTGTATGGCTAAGAAACAAGCATTGCCAAAGCCAATTGGTCTCACCTATGCAAAGCTAGAGGTTTTAGCAAAATGTTTTAGTCATTATGTACACCAGTGTGGCTGCTGTTCAACATGACTAAAGGTTAGTGGTGTGTAGTTGGGTGGGGTAGATTGGTGTGGGTTAAATTTGGGTAGTGTGGAATGGGGTAGATTGGGATAAAGTGGAGTGAGGTAGATTGGCGTAGACTGGTTGGGGTAGAGTGCGGTAGAATGGAGTGGGGTGAATTGGGGTAGATTGGAGTAAGGTGAGTGGGGTAGACTGGGGTAAATTGGAGTGGGGGAGTTGGGTAGATTAGCATGGTAATTGGATAGGGGTAGATTGAATTGGGGTAGAGAGGGGTATATTGGAGTGGAGTGGGATGGATTGGAGTGGAGTAGATGGGTAGATTTGAGTGGGGTAGATTGGAGAGAGGTAGATAGGAGTAGGTTAGATCTGTGTAGATTGGGGTAGAGTGGAATGGGATATATTGAGATAGAATGGAGTGGAGTGGGGTAGATTGTGGTAGCGTGGAGTGGGTGGATTGGGGTAGATTGGAGTGGAGTGGGGTAGACTAGAGTGGAGTCGGGTAGATTGGAGTGGAGTGGAGGAGGGTAGATTGGGTAGATTACTGAAGGGTAGAATGGAATGGAGTGGGATAGATTGGGGTAGACTGGAGTGGAGAGGGGTAGATTAGGGGAGTGGGGAAGATTGGAGTGGTGTGTGGTAGACTGGGATGGATTGGGGTAGATAGGAGTAGAGTGGGGTAGATTGGAGTGGGGGAATGGGATAGCTTGGGGTGAAGTGGAGTAGATTAGGGTGGAGTCGGGTAGATTAGAGTGGGGTGGATCAGACTGGTGTAGATTAGGGTAGATTTGAGTGAGATATTTGGGGCTAGATTTGGAATCGAGTGGGGTCCATTGGGGAAGAGTGGAGTGCAGTGGATTGGAGTAGATTGCAGTGGAGTGGGGTAGATTGGAGTGGAGTGAGGTAGATAGGAGTGGAAAAGAGTAGATTGGAGTTGATCAGGGTAGATTGGGGTGGAGTGGGATAGATTGGCTGGGTTATGGTAGGATAGATTGGAGTGAAGTGGGGTAGTTTGGAGTGGAGTGGGGTGGGTATACTGGAGTGAGATAGATAAGTGTGGGGTAGTTTGGAGTGGAGTGGATTTGAGTGGAATTGGCTGGAGTGTGGAGTTGGATAGAGTGGTGTGGCATAGATTGTAATTGGGTGGGTTAGATTGGAGTGGGGTTAATTGGAATTGAGTAGATTGGGGTGGATTGGAGAGGGGCAGATTTGATGGGGTAGGTTAGAGTAGGGTAGTTTGGGGTGGAGTGGAGTGGAGTGGGATAGGGTACATTGGAGTGGGATGGAGTTGGGTGTATAGGGGTGGAGTGGGTTAGAATGGACTGGAGTGGGGTAGATTTGGGTGGCATGTGGTAGATTGGAGTGAAGAAGAGTGGGGTAGATTGGGTAGAGTGGAATGGAGTGTGATAGGTTGGGGTAGAGTGGAGTGTGGTAGATTCGGTGGATTGGAGTGGGTATATTTTGGAGCTGGGTGGATTGAATAGGGTGGAGTGGAGTTGGATGGATTGGAGTGGAGTTGAGATTGGAATGGCGTGAGATACTTTGGGAAAGAGTGGAGTGGGGTAGGTTAGGGTTGAGTGGGGTAGATTGGGTGAAGTAGAGAAGGGTAGATTGGAATGGAGTGGGGTAAATTGGAGTGGGGTAGATTGTACAGGGATGATTGGAGTGGGGTAGTTTGGAGTGGGGTAGATTGGAGTGGGATAGATTGGAGTGGAGTGGAGTGGGTTGGATTGGAGTGGGGTAGAGTGGGGTGGGGTGGGGTAGATTGCAGTGGGGTTGGTTGGGGGTAGATTGGAGTGAAGTGGAGTTGGGTAGATTTGGGAAGATTTGACTGGAGTGTGGTAGAGTGGAGGGGAGAAGATTAGGGTGGGGTAGATTGGGTGGCCTGGAGTGTGGTAGATTGGAGTGGGGTAGATTGTGGTAGATTGGAGTGGGGTAGATTGTGGTGGAGTGGGGTAGATTAGAGTGGAGAGCAGTTGGATAGATTGCAGTGGAGAGTGGAGTGGGGTAAATTGGAATGGAGTCGAGTAGATTGGAGTAGAGTGGGTTGGATTGGGGTACATTGGAGTGGGGTGGATTGTGGTAGATCGGAGTGGAGTTGATTGGAGTAGATTGGAGTGGAGTGGGGTAGAGTGGGGTAGACTGGAGCAGCCTTGGGTAAATTTGAGTGGAGTGTGGTAGGTTATAGTGGTGTGGGGTAGATTTGAGTCGGGTGGAGTTGCATGGGTTACATTGAGTGGAGTGGAGTAGAGTGGAATGGAGTGGAATCGATTGGAATGAAGTGGAATGGGATAGATTGGAGTGGGGTATATTGGGGTAGAGTGGGGTAGATTGGAGTGGAGTGGGGAAGACTGGGGTAGAGTGGGGTAGATTAAAGTGGGTAGACTGGAGGGGGTGGGGCGGAGTGGGTTGGGTAAATTCGGGTGCGATAGATTGGAATTGAGTAGATTGGAGTGTGGGTAGATTGGAGTGGAGTGTGGTAGACTGGGTTGAGTGGAGTAGGATAGATTGGAATGGAGTAGATTAGGGTAGATTGTAGCGAAGTGGAGTGTGGTGGGGTACATTGGGGTACATTGGAATGGAGTGGAGGAGGATAGATTGGAGTGGAGTGGGGTTGATTGGAGTTGGGGAGAGTTGAGTGGGGTAAGTGGTGTGGAGTTCAGGGGTGTAGAGTGGAGTGGTGTGTTGTGTCATGAGTTAGTGGCATAGATTGTAGTGGCATAGAGTGAAGTTGCATGTCGTAGAGTGGAGTGGACTGTTATAGAATGGTGTGGCATGGCATAGCGTGGAAGGGCATAGAGTGGAGTGGTGTAGTGTGGAATATGCATGGTGTTGTAGCACACTCCCAGTACAGAAAGCATATTTTTAATTGAAATGACCATTACATTTGCACCGACATACGGTTTTACTGCACACAAACGATAATGTGTGCAAATGCAGGCACCTAGTATATTGATGTGTTTTGATCGTATTCAAATATTTGTTTCCATCACACTTCAGAATTACAAACAAAATATGCTTTATTTACACAAATTCTGATATATTCTGAAACAACAGCACAGTAAATTGTTTTGTTGTGTGCTAGAAAAAGAATCATCCTACCCCCTCTACTTTTACATGGATACTCAGCACTGTTGTCACATAAATTCTCTCACTTTGAAGTCAGAGAAAGAAAATGAAACACCAAGCTCCCTTGGAAGACAGAGCTTGACATTTAACCTCTGTCTTTGAATGCATAGCAAATGTGACAAGATAAGAACAAAATTTAAAGGCCTGTTTACAGAAAGCGAGTTCATGGAAGAATAAAGTAAACAAGGTTTGGACAGCGGAAGTGACGAGCTCAAGCTGGACAGCCTGAAGAAAATAATGTTAGTAAATAGGAAGCCAGAAAATGTGAGTTACAACCACAAAGCCGATGGTAAGCAACGGGCGGAATGCATTCCTAGGGCAGCTTTCTGAATATCCCCAAGATGTCTTTAGCATACTAGACAGCTGTGCTGTCTGTTAGGCTTGAACCTAAAAAGGGATATGATCAGCTGAAAATTAGATTAACTAAGACAATATAAATATATGTTTGTAAATGGTATGCTAACAATTTTGACACGAAGGGTTGATGCCTTACAGAGAATAGAAAATACAGACCCAGTCATCAGGGAATGGTATAGGGGGTACTTTTACCAATCTATCTACAGCCATAACAAGTCAGGGGGTGCTTCTGTTATTCATGTTACTACCGCCATACTATACCTTTGGCTCCTCCTGAACGATTCACAGGCGATTCGACAAAATGTGCTACTTTTATAAACCAGTGACAGTTAGACTTCATATGTAAGCCGGTCCGTTTTCCCAAAGAGCAATCAAAAGTTGCGTTTGTTTTATCGTATCTGAGAGGTGCAACTGCTACCTGGTCCATTCCATTAGTAGAAAGGGATGACCCCCTACTTTACTACGACACGGCCTAAATTAAAGAGGTTGTTCGATCGCCATTCCTTCATACAATCAGTTGATACAGAGTTGCTCAATTTATGTCAGGGTAGCAAAGATCAAATAACTTATATAACTACATTTAATCGTTTGGTGGCTGAGTCGGATTGGCCTGACAATAAAAGGAGTTTCTTGTTTTATAGGGGACTCAAAAATGAATTAAAGGATCTGTTGGCCCAAGTTGTTAACCCTCCTGAGAATTGCAGTGAATTAAGAGACCTGGTAGTAAAATTAGATCATTGTCTTCTTGAACGCCGTTGGGACTGAGGAAGGCCAGAAACTAAGGTTGTGGTGTATAGGGAAAAAAGGGCAGAATCGGAAAAGATAAAGGACCCTGGGCCCATTCAAATAGGGAGCACTAAAGGCCCGTTGAGTGATGAGGAAAGACAAAGACGTCATGACTTGAACCTTTGTTTGTATTGTGGGAACAAAGGTCATTTTTTGCATGATTGTTCCTTGACCCCCAAAAGAAAAGGGGGGTTGGGAAATTAGAAGACCCGAGTTCTGGTGAAGCAAGAGTTTTGGGTCCTTATTGTCATTTAGCCTCACAAACCCTTCCACAAATAACTTTGGTACGTCTGTATCATCATTTTTTGTGACAGCTCAGTTGACCTGGATTGGTGGCTCAGGAAGTTTTCAGTTATTCATAGATTTAGGGACAACTGCAAATTTTATGGATAAGTCTTTAGCGCCCAAATACGCTATACTACTGATGCCAAAAGAGGTGGTTGACGAAGTCAAAACTATTGATGGTAGTTAACTGAAGTCTGGCCCTATTACTCACTCCACAGTAGATATATGAATAGACATATAAACTAACCATAGAGAAAGAATACTGCTTGATCTAATTCAAGCTCTGCAGTTTCAAGTCGTTTTGTGAATCCCTGGCTGGAGACTGGGAAAAACGCTCTCTTACCTTTCGTTCTACTTTTTGTAAGAAGTGTTGTTTTTATGAAGGATTTATTACTGGAAAGATGGTAGCAGTTATAGTTAAAGGGTCAGTTACCAGTGTTCCACCTTGTTATCAAGATCTGGCAGATAGACCTCCTCCCGGGGGCAAGCACTCCTTGTAGTAAGATTTACACTTTAACAAAGAAAAAGACTCCATCTGAGAGAATACATTGATGAGATACTACGCATAGGGTTTATCAGGCCATCTAGGTCGACTGCCTCATCTCCACTATTTTGTGTGCCAAAACGGGAAAGCGATTTGCATGCATGCATTGATTATAAAGCCCTGAACGAGTTAACGGTTAAATATCGTTACCCCTTTCCCTTAATTTCTACACTCCTAGATCAGGTTTAAAATGCCAAGGTTTTCACGAAGTTGGATTTGAGGGGTGCATACCACTTGGTGCACATTAGAGGTGGGGATGAGTGGAAGGCTCCGTTCTGTACTCAGTTTTGCTTGTACGAATATTTGGTGATGCCTTTAGGACTGTGCAATGCCCCGCCGCCTTTTAATTTTTCATAAATGAGGTGCTAAGAGAGTTTCTGGATATTTGCGCTGTGGCTTATATTGATTATAGCTCAGTGTACTCATCCCTCTATGTCTGAACATGAATAATATGCAAGGGCCATCCTACAACAATTGCGAGAAAATAAATTGTTAGTGAAATTAGAGAAATGTGAATTCGGTGTTCCTAAGGTTTCCTTTTTGGGATACATTCTGTCTGCAGAGGGGGTTAGTATGGATCCTCAGAAGGTCTCAGTAATCATACAATGGAAGACACCCAAATCAGCGAAGGAGGTACAAAGCCTTTTGGGATTCACCAATTCTTATAGGCATTTTATAGACCAGTTTTCTACCTTGGTGGCCCCTATTACTAAGTTAAATTTAGAACAGGCAAAGGCTGTATACAAAAGGAATGCTGATCAACACCGCAGACCTAGTCCTGCATACCAATTTGGGGAAGAGGTGAGGTTGTCAACTCAATATCTAAACCTGAAAGGGCCTCGCAAATTTCAACCACAATTCATTGGTCCTTACAAAATAATTAAAAAGATTACGGACGCTGCAATGAAATTTGATTTACCCCGCAATATGCAAATGCATCCAGCATTCCATCTGTCGTTATTAAAGTCAGTTGCATCAGGGACTGTGGTACCACCAAAATCTCCAGGTCAATGGTGAGCCCAAATTCGAAGTGAAGGCGATTTTGGACTTAAAACGAATATGACAAAGACTATATTACTTGATTCACTGGAAAGGATATGATCCGAAGGACAGAACATGGGAACCTGCAGGGCACGTTCATGCTCCTCGCTTGCTTCATCTTTTTATTCACCAACATCCTGATAAGCCCAAGCCTGCGGGGAATGCTATTGGGCCAAGATTACTGAGGCTCACTTAAGAGGAGGAGTGCTTAGTCTCTAAGACTGCCCGTTGGATTGCAGGAAGTCACTTGTCATCAGAGTTACTTCCTGCTTATTTTGGCAACTTACCTGATGTGGCTTCTGGTCAACATCTCTTCCTGGTGTCTTCTGTGCTTCTGATTTTTGTCACTGCTCCGACTCCTGTCATCTCAGCTTTCCCGTTGGGTTAAGAGTCGTGGTGCGTAATTTCTCCTAGAGCATGCTCCTGCCTTCCTTCGTCTCGCACTGGATGCCTATAACCAGAAAGGACAACAAGGAGACATTTTGTCAATCCTTCAGGGTAACACGCCGCGTGCGCTCCATTACGTGAAATAAATACTTACCTGTTTGTATTTTGGGGATAGAGGGCATTTTCTGTGTTCCCAGCTGTCTGTCAAAGAAAAAAAAACAAGGGCATTCATTAGTGGTACTAAATTTGGGAGTAATGAATGAATTTTGAAGTAACATAGGGGCATATTAGCAAGACCGGCGATAAAATTATCGGCGTTTTAGCGGCAGGAAACTGCCGCTAAAACGGCGATAATGGGCCTGCTAATATGCGTTATGGAATTCCAATAGAAGCCCAGGTTAGATGTCCTGCACATCTAACCTGGGCTTCTATTGGAATTCCATAACGCATATTAGCAAGCCCATTATCGCCGTTTTAGCGGCAGTTTCCTGCCGCTAAAACGCCGATAATTTTATCGCCGGTCTTGCTAATATGCCCCATAATTTTTACAAATCTGCATTAATCTTGAGTTATATTTATCATTTATATTTTACAGTTAATTCGTGTAGTCTGAGATTATATATAATTGGATTGTATGTGAAGCATGAAGGAATGATTTATGTTTACAGATATGTTGAGAATACATGTACTGTACCTGCAAGTTCTGAGAATTTTTATTTTTGAAGCTCTGCAGACTGCAGGATAGGTGAGATATTAAGCAGTAATTATATATTTCATACAAGATAGTGGAATATGAAGATTTACGCTAAGTTCATTTTTGTAACTAGGAAGTCTATCCAGAAGGGCAGCACTAATTAACATTCAGATGGAAGAGGGAATCGTCAGGTATTTACTCTACATGTACCCACTTTCAGTATATTTCTCCAGAACGCAAAACAATTATTTGTTTGATTACAGGAGGAGAGAGATGGAATTCAGGGCGATACAGAAATAGAACGCATTTCCTTTCCATCCCCTCTTCCGGAAAGGGCAGTACAGGCTTTGACACTGTTGGGGCTTTCTGCTTGACCTGGAGCTTGGAAGTTTTCTTCGTGACCGCCCATTTCACTCCTGTGAAAAAGCATACCAGGTGAGATACTGATAGGGGACTCCGGGGACCAGAGAAGCTCAGTAGAGGGGGGCCATGTGGCCATGTAGCCCCCTGCCTTTAAAAAAAAAAAAAAATACGGCCCTGGCTAATGAGGTTCCAGGGGCCTATGAAGGCTCATGGATGGGTGCCACGGGCCCCTCCCCTTTTTAATAAAATATGGCCCCAGAGGATGGGATCTCCAGGGCCTAATGAGGCTTGGGGAGGGGGGCCATGGAGCCGACCTCCTCTATTTCAATTGAATTTGGCTCTAGGGGATGGGGTCCCAGGGGCCTAATGAGGCTCAGGAGGGGGCCACATAGCCCCTCCCAATTTTAATGCCATTCAGCTCCGGTATGAGGAACCCGGGATCTATAAAGGCTTGGGGAGGGGCACTGCATGCCACCCTTTGCTTAGTATATATTTTCTGGCCCCTGAGGACCCAAAACCCAACTCTACACCACGTATGCCAAAGACTATGCGCAGTGTAAGGTTGGCAGCCTGCAGGGGGTGGGGGTGCTGGGTGTCTTTGGGTGAGTTGGCCAGAAATATGTTTATCAGGTATATGAAATGAAATGAAATAGGTCATTTATAAAGTGCACAATCACCCCTAGAGGGGCATCCTGGTGCTAGTTCCACAGAAACAAGACTGGGAGAAAAGCCATTTGCAACTTGTCTCAAAGAGAGAGGAAGCTGATTCCAAGCATTCGCGGATAGAATGGAAAAAGATGCACCGCCTCTAGTCTTCAGCCTAAATTTAGGAATCCATAAAAGTTTGACATTGGCAGATTTTAAAACTCTGTGGGGGGTCGTAAGGTATAAAGCGGTCAGAGAAATTTCAAACCAGTTGAATGGAACGTCACAAATAATATAGTGATTGATTTAAACAGAATAACTTTTTCCACAGAGAGCAAGCGGAGTTTCCTTAGCCACTTGGAGGTAGAACTCCTGTGAGGACCTTTAAGCACCAGTTGGACCACAGCATTTTGTACAACCTGAAGCTTCTTTATAGAATATTTGGAAATGCCCAGATAGAAACTGTTGCAGTAATCAATTCTGAAAGTGATCAAAGCTGTCTCCTAGCCAAAAAAAGAAGAAACTCAAAAAACTTTTTAAAAAATATTTGATCAGTGGAAACACAAGTTCCTGACACTGCAGCAACTTGATGGGGCAGAGATAAATCATTATCAAATTTAACATCCAGGTTCCTAGCAACATCAGTGGGAAGGCCTCATAAGTCCACCCGGCCACAAATCAATGGCAGAAAACTGATTTTTATTTCCAATGCGGGGTATTTCAGTTTTCTCTGTATTACTCTTCAGATGCTTACAATTCATCCATCTGATAACTAGGATGAGGCAGTTCTTAAAGTTTAGTTCCATATATAATACAGTTATAGTATAGTTATATCAGACTAAGGGACTGATTAAGAGTTTGGCATGGTGCTCCGCGGGAGGACTGCAAAACCCGTAGTCAGACCGCTCACTGGATTGCGAGTTTAATCCTGGTGGACGGTGTCTGCTGCAGCGGTCCCATGTCGGTGCCTTTCTAAGGCTCAAAGGAGAGCCACAGAAAGGCAGTGCTGTGGGACCGCTGAAGCATCATTTCATGCATTTCTTCCCGTGCAGGAACTGGGGATGCAGAAACACAGGGCGCAAAACATTTGCTCCCCTGCAAACACCCCACATGCACAGAGGTAACAGGGCACCCTTAAAGGCCTCCCTGAGATGCCTCACCACCACCCTTTCCATGGCAGGCTCACTGCCGTGGAAGGGGTTACGGTGAGGCAACTTTTAATATGCTCGGTGGTGCAGCATATTGCTGTCTCAGACCAATTCACCACTGCCACAGGATCAAGGATCCCCGGCAGTAGCAGTGTTCCAGTGGCAGTCCAACCACTGAACTTGTAATACGGTGGGTGGACCACCACTGCGACTACGGCAGTCCACAACTTTCCATTTCTCTCTAGATCAGTTTTGTCAGGTTGAAAATGCTAAAAGTAACCAGAGGAGACATATCCAGAAATGTCTGTTGCATGTAAAGCTTTGTGTGGTAGGCACCAAATTCCACATGTTATACCCCATTTACGTTTGAAGTGGGTAATTGCCAGTAAATGTCTCACCCATTGTGTATGAATTGAGCACATCTAGGAAACACCTCCTGATCCGTCCCACTTAGGGCCTGAGGAACCTTCATGTGGCTTCCACTGGTGTCGAACTACTTTCCAGTAACAGTTTATTTATTTTGCATAAGCAGGTTGACATTTTTAACATAAATATTGTACATATGTGCAGAAGCGGTACATAGCATGAAGTGCCAATATAGTAGGGAACATAGACTCAAGCATTTGTATACACATGCTGATTTATAAGAGAAGGCAAATTAAACTAACCAACAAATAGTAAATGTCCAAGATTACCTTGTCATGTAATGGAAATCTTTACGGATTCACCATAGTATGATGCACAGCTTTATCTAAAGTGATATAACATGCAATAAAGTACTAGATCGACCATTCATTTCCACAAAATTCTAAATTGTTTATGGCTCTCTCTGGCTGGCTCAAGTCTATTCTCGATCCCTCTTATTTATTCCAAAATAATTCGGATGTCATCTTGGCAATTGTAAGAAATTGGGGTATTATTTGAGGAGGGTGATAACCAACCTCAAATAATAACCGCAATATTTTGTCAGGGAGAACCACAAAAGTCACTAAATAAACCTGTGTTTAACCCTTTGGTAGCTTGGCACAAAAGATTCAGGATTAACTTATGTAAAGTATTTATGCAGCCCTCAAACAGTAATAGAGTAAATGTTAATAAAAACATTGACACCAAAACAGCGAAAATCCAATAAGTAGTACCAGAGGTATGAATTTTTAAAGTTTAAATTAAAAATAGAGCCAAAAAGCACAAAAACTCCAACTGCGGTTGTCTGGTCACGCTAGATTGGATCAAAGTCAAAAGTTAAGGCCGGCAGCGATTGAGTACGAGTCAGACACAGGGACCAGGTCCGTCCCCGTAGAAAGTTTGCCTTCAGTTGCAAGCAGGATCTGAATCAGGTCTAGATGATGGCGGGCTGCTGAAGAGCGGGGTTCTGGTATGTTCTTTGACAAAGATGGGAAAGATGGGGGCGTGGCCAACCATCATGGCCGTGGAGACGTGATCTTGCTCGGCTCCGTACCAGAGCCCCGTAGAAGTGCATTTTCCAGCGCACAGTCCCGGGCCGATGGAGGAGAGACCGGCGGGACGGGACTTCTAAATAGTGGAGATCTCCCCGCGATAACGATTGCGGGTGGAGAGGAGCCTGAATCAGCCCTGAGGAATCTGGCGGAGATCGCGGCCGCCTAGTCATCATGGCAACCGAACACCGACGTAACTGAGACCTCCCCAAGCCTTCACGCACTCCCTCACCTGATAACCGCAGGGGGCATGGAAGATGAACCAGCACGCCCAAGCCCTTTGGAGATGCTGAACAGATCTGGTGGAATCGGGAAAGCTGCATCCACAAAATGGCGGCCTCGCGCGGTGAGCGAGGCAGGCTGTGAGATGGCCCCCCAGAGAAGCGGAACACACTGGGCATATAACGAGGGCTGCCAAATGCGCATTGCACCCCCGGAGGCACCTGAGAAGTGGAGCAGCCGCTCTTAACACGAATGAGGAGGTGAGAGCGGTCTTCCCCTCCCCCTGCAGCGCGCTTGAACACCGACGCGATACACAGGGAGATCCCCATTTCAAAGCAAGCAGACTGCAGCAGGTCCCCCTGCAAAATACTGATGGGCCCTGTGGTGCGGAGGGGGAGAAGAGAATCCCTGAGGGAGATGCCTGACCTCTCGCCTGACCTTAAGATGGCACCCGTAATCCCTATAACCAGCGAATGATGCCCGCCTGAAGTCACACACTACACTCAGCTGAGGGAATTAACTACCGAGGCGCACCAGAAACCCAAGGGACCCATTTAGAGGCGAAAGGGGCGACTTGACCCTGGGGCCCTGCTAACCTCCCCCGACAATACAGCGCTCCCTACTCAAATCAAAAGGCCCGTGAGTGGAGAAGGGAGGAGTGCGCTACAGAGCTGCCCATATGCCACCCAAAAAGGGGCAGTCCAACAAGGTCTCCAGTTATTTTGGGACCCCTTAAGCAGGAGAGGCTCAGGTGACGAAGGGCATCCAGGAAACGGGGGAGATGGCACTCACCCGCGAAGACCTCCTGGTGACGCTAAAGGAGTTCAAAAGGGAACTTAGAGAGGACATAAAAGCAGACATAAGCGCCTCCTTCGATGCCTTCAAATCCGAAATGGGAACAAAACTTACTGAGCTCCGGTCCGACGTGGACTCCATTGGGAAACGCACCCTCGATCTCGAGGCAAAATGCCAGGACTTGGAAGATCGCCTCCAGCCGCTAGAAGAAGGATCAGAGTCACTTACGGCCCAGGCTGAATTCTGCGCTTCTCAAATGTGAAGACCTGGAAAATCGCTCTCGAAGGGATAATATAAGGGTCCGTGGCCTAGAGGAGGGACGAGAAGGAGCGGATCTGGAGACGTACATGGTGGGCCTATTCACCAGCATCACGGGCGAGGGGGCACATGAAATTCTTCTGGAACGCGTCCACAGGGTGGGTCCTGTTTTACAAGGAAAAAATCATTGACCGAGAGACATCTTAGCCAAATTCGCCTCCTTCAAGACTAAAGAAATGGTGCTCCGGAAAGCTTGAGAAAGTGACAAGGTGGACTATCAAGGGGCATCCTGTGCGCTTTTCCAAGATGTCGCCCAGGCCACGCTGATGAGGTGCCAACAATTCTGTCTAATCACAGCCGCTCTGAGGGAGCGCCATATCAAATACAGGTGGACATACCCTTTCGGCCTTGCCTTCTCACTGAATAGTAAACAACATCATGTTACCGAGGTTGAGGGAGCAGCAGCCATACTCGGGCTGGGACGAATAACCACAAAAGGATACACCACCTAAAGACGCCACCAATGGAAGGCAATCGGGCCGGGGAGCCCTCGGAACGTGGCAGACGCCCACTAAGGCTAACAAGAAGGTGCCGTGATAAGAGTGTGTAAATACTGGGCTTTCATTTGAGCAACAGAAGGATCTGACTTCTTGTTCAGACTGTGGACATTACGGATCCTCCTTTAAGACACTCGACGGCCCCCAAGATGGAGATCAACGCTGATAGGGGGAACATCTTCCCCCCGACGGTTTCATGTGCAAATGGGTGATACTCACCAGTTCGCACTGGAGGACAAAAGCGGTCCAGCTGACTCGAACCAATTTCGAAGACTTTCGGGGTCAAGACTCCACATGGATCTCTTGCGGGGCTCTGGTTGCGGGAGTGGTCCTGCCCCAGCAGCCTACTGAAGATACAGTCCTTTAGGACTATGCAGAACATTGCACAGTTCATGTTTTTTGTTCTTCTTAGTAAGTTACCACATGTTTTACCCAGGGATCGCAGTCTAAAGATAATGGGGAGGGGTGGAAGGGGGGATGGGGGGAGGCCCAGCTACTGCATGAATCAGGACAAAGGGAGGGACGGGGGTTAAACTACTTTCATGGAATATTAGGGGCCTCAACTCCCCCAACAAACGACAAAGCTTCTGGAAATTTCTGGGGGACCAGGGCCCGCAGGTGGTGGCGGTGCAGGAGACTCATCTTAAAAAGGGAGAAGAGCACAGGCTGAAACACAGATACTATCCCCTGATATATCAGGCTGTTAGTCCCAAAAAACAGAATGGATCTGCCCTCTTGTTCCACTCCTCCGCCCACTTTATTCGCGAGGCTACAAAGAGCGACAGGGAGGGAAGATTTATCATGGTTAAGGGGCTTCTACTAGGCAAGGCCTGCACATTAGCTGCAGTATATGCACCTAATGTAGGACAGGCAGATTTTGTCTCTTCCTTTCTGGACTCTTTGGCGGGATTTGCATCAGGGGAAATTGTCATAATGTGGGACTTCAACCTCATCTGGGACCCCCAAATAGACACAACTTACTTTCAAAGAGTTGGGGAGGTGTTCAACAAAGCACTGAAACTGTCCATGCAACAACTGGGTCTACTGGATGTCTGGAGGACCCTTAACCCTACCACGAAGGATTATTCCTTCTTTTCACACATCCATAGGTCGTACTCGAGGATTGATCACATTTTCATTAGCCAGTCACTCTTGCATGCAGCCACAGCTGCCCTTTTCCTCCCTATGGCCATCTCGGACCACGTCCCCCTGACTTGCATACTAAACTGGCCGGCTCTGTGGTCTAAACTGACCCGATGGTACTTTCCAGAGGTGTTATGCAGGGATAGATTACATAGGGATGACCTCCGCAAAACGATCAGGGATTTTTTCTCATTAAATGACCCTGCAGACACATCTCCAGCAAACCACTGGGATGCGTTTAAGCCTCACATACGGGGCCACTGCATCTCTCTAGCTACCTCCCTCAGAAGACTCCAAACTAAGGAGCGATTAGACTTGGAACAGGAGTTACTCAAAGCGGAGAGCACGCACAGGGACACACCTTCAGCCCCAACCCTTCGAACTGTCACGGCGCTTAGGGGGAAATTGAACGCCATTTACACTAACAGGGCAGAAAAGACGATTCTGCGACTTGAAGCTTGCGGGTATGAGGGGAAGGACAAGGTTGGTTCACTGTTGGCCAGGCAGCTACGGGTCAAACAGGAGAAAGCCTATGTAAAACAAATTATTGGCGAAAATGGGGTTGCACACACTAGCGAAGAGGGGAAGGCAGGAGCTTTCCACGACTTCTACAGCGCACTGTACCAGGCTGACCCTCCCCGGGCGACAGCCCAAACACAATACTTAAACACCCTAGATCTTCCCCGGGTCCCAGCATCTACCAACAAGAACTTAAGGCGAGCTATTTCTCCAGAGGAAGTGCAGGCAGCCATCGATTCCCTCAAACGACACAAAGCCCCAGGCCCCAATGGGTTCACGGCGCAGTTTTATAGCACCTTTGCAGCTGAACTGACTCCTCAACTCACCACCCTATTTAACGTCATTGCGAATAACCAAGCGGTGTCCCCAACCATGGGTGAAGCTCTAATCTCAATTATCCCAAAAGCGGGCAAAGATCCACAAAAATGCGCCTCTTACAGGGCCATCGCTCTCCTAAACCTGGATGCAAAACTCTTTTCCAAAATTCTGGCCACTAGACTTGAGAATCAATCAGGGTTCATTAAAGGGCGCCAGACTCATGACAATCTCCGGAGGGTATTCTACCTTATAGATAAGGTCCAGAAGAAACTAATACCAGCAGCCCTGTTATCACTCGACGCAGAGAAGGCCTATGACCGAGTCGACTGGGCTTTCCTTCAGCTTTCTCTGCGTCGATTTGGGGTCAGTGAGGCCTTCGTGGGGATGGTACAGGCTAATTTCAGTGCCCCTAGAGCTAGGGTCCTGGTGAACGGGGTGGCCTCTGACTTTTTTAACCTGGGTAGGGAGACTACGCAGGGCTGCCCCCTAGCCCCGATGCTCTTCACCCTCAGCATCAAACTTTTCGCGGCGAGGTTGAGAGCAAACCCGAAGATCAGCGGGATTCGATTTGGAACCGACGATCACAAAATATCCCTATTTGCTGATGATGTCCTCTTGCCAATATCCAATCCAGTTACCTCCCTATCCAAAATTAGTCAGGAACTAGAGCAGTTCGAAAGGATGTCTGGCTTCAAGGTCAATCTCTCAAAATCTTTCATACTAAACCCAACTCTGCCTTCTGAGACCCAAAGAGTGATAGAGGAGATGTCTTCATTCAGGTGGGTTCGTACAGCCATTACGTACTTAGGAGTGCAAATCACCCCTAAACTGAACGATTTATACAGAGCCAACTTCCCCCACTGCTTAGACAGCTCGCCACTGATTGTAAGAAATGGAGTGCGGCTCATATCTCCTGGATCGGCAGGAATAACACCATAAAGATGAACTTGCTACCCCGCCTCCTCTACCTCTTCCAGGGGCTCCCTATCCTGTCTGAAAAGGGACTCTTTAACGAGTTGAAAACCATGATTATCAAGTCCATCTGGCAGGGACAACGGGCGCGGCTCTCACACTACCTCTTGATGAGGCCACGAGCTAAGGGGGGCCTCGCTCTTCCTGACTTTCTAATATACTATAGGGTGGCCCAGCTGCGGGTCCTAAGTGAATGGTCACTTAGGGAGTCGGAAAAATTGTGGCTCCATATCGACAGACAGGTGACGGGTAGACCCATATGGGATCTACCCTGGAGACAGAAGTTGGACAGGTCCCCTAACGCTTACCTGAGCATCCCTACAGCAACAACCCTCCAAGTATGGGATACGGTGACCAAAATCTTGCCTCTGACTACATTCCCATCCATTTTAGCGCTGCCTTTCCCCCTGCACTTCATGAAGGGCCCTTTGATCTTTGGAGGGAGGGAGGCTGCATCATGGTTTCAGGCCTTTTTCATGGAGATAAAATACGCCCCTTCGCTGACTGCATAACCCGTTTCCAACTCCCACGAACGGAAGCCTATCACTACACACAGTTGGTGCATTGGGTCCAGCAACCACCTATCCGCCAGGCAGCCACTAGGGAATTGCTCCTGCTGGAAAAATGTGTTTGTACCGACACCACGGGGAAGGGATGCATCTCTTTTCTATATACCCTTTTGCTCACTTTGACCCCGCAGCGCTCGCAGCGTCAAAGAACATTCTGGAAGGGAATGCCAGCGTCACCGCCCTAAGAGAAGAAATGGGACGCTTTGTACAAAGATATTGCGAAATTTAACCGCTCCATGTATTTGAGAGAAGCCCACTATAAAACCTTATATGACTGGTACCTCCACCCACAGAAACTACACTCAATCTTTCCCGACACGGCTGATCGTTGCTGACGAGGGTGCGGCCTTTTGGGTGACTTTAAGCATATATGGTGGGACTGCCCCGCCATACAGACCTTCTGGAAATAAATTCTGTCCCAAATTAAGCTCATCCTGGGGTACCCGATTGGGGATTCTATAGAACATATCCTACTGGGAGTTTGTGACCCATTGCTCAAGTACCAGACACAGGGGGACAGGTCCATCATGTGGCTGTGTCTAGGAGCAGCCAAGATGGCTGTGGCTGAAGCCTGGAATAAGCCGGACGCTCCCTCACTTACCCAATGGCATGCCCGCTTGTGGCGCGCACTGGCCCTGGAACGTCTATCAGACATCGCAGAGGATTCCTGCAAGAGCTTCAATTATATCTGGAGCCCTTTGGTCAGCTATCTCTCGGAGGGACTCCCTCTATTTGCTTGCAGCCCAAGATTGAGGGCGCTACATCTTTTCCTGATTTAACAAAGATATACCCCCCGAGGATGGGTCCTCGGGTATATCGCCCTCTATATGATCCACCCCGCGCGGGTCACGTGTGGGGCTTCCCGCCCGTCCCCGCTCCCCACATCACCATATTAGCTTATGAGCCTTCCTGGGTATGGTTGTTAGTGGTTCTTTTATCTTTTCTTTCTTCTTCCTTTCCCTTTTTTTTCTTTTTCTTTCATGGTACCTCACTTACCCAATGGATATTGGTTGTTTTACCACTGAAAGCATTCAATTATTCCAGAAGCTTGCAGAGGGAGCTTGCACTTACTCCTTTTTACGGTTAATTTGCTTACTCTCCGAAGCCATGCAAGGTCTTCCTCTTCGAACCGGCTCACAGGAACCGTCCATAATGTATTACGAAACTGTGTCTATACTATAGCTATCTAATGTCTGGACTATGCTCCTGTGCAGAAAGCTTGAACACAGTATGGTCTTTGTTTCTTATGAAATGTTTGTAATCTTTGAATAAAACTCAATAAACAGAACTTGACAAAAAAAAGATGGGAAAGATCCGATTGGGCGAAGTCTGTGCCCATGAAGGCGTCGACAGGTTACTGCTCAGGGTTGGTCCAGAGGAAGCCATCTACATTCAGAGTTAGAAACTTTCCTGGAACTCAGATCTCCATCAGTGGGGCAAACCAGCAAGCTCAGGCTGACCGGTGATTCGGCATCGATGTCTGCAGCTTCAAAAGTGATTTGGGTCTCCATTGTTCCCAGCTTTTGCAGTGTGACAGGAGGAGTACACTCTAATACCAGCAAATCTCCCAGGACCTGGGGCAACCACTTGGGGATTAGGAGGTGCTCCAACTGAGGCCAGCAGCAGGGTCCAAGACAGGTCTAGTTAGAAATGGTCAGCTAGGCAGTTGTAGGGAGAGAGGCCTCTGAAAGCTTGTTGTGTCCCTGTAGCTCAAAAAGGAGGTTAGCCAGCTTGACGTGTTCCTGTAGCTCAAAAAGGAGGTCAGCCAACTTACATTAGGAGACACTTCTGGGATCATTGGTTCAAGGTAAGCAGGTCAAATCTTTCTTCAGGTTCTCCAGCCAGCAGGGCAGTCCTTCTTCTGATCCTCCACAGGTCCAGGAGTGTTCTGGTGAGAGGTCTGTGGGGTTCACTTTTATGCCCAGGGCCAGACTTTGGATGCAGGGCAAGCCTTTGTCCTCCCTCTAAGCCAGATCTGGTCTGTTCCTTTGCTCCTACCTAGTTTAGTGCAAGCCTGACCAGAGAGACAAAGGGGAGGCAGGCTGAGAAGTGAGCTTCCTCTGCCAGTGACAACATAGGCATCCACTGAAGCTCTGGAAGGGGATGAGAAAAGCCCCCCAGGACATCCTGTCAAGTCATGAGTCACCTAACCCACACCCAGAGCCATTTGTTCATTGTCTGGGAGTAATACGCATCTCATCACAACTAAGCCATCAGGGGTCAGGTTACATGTGCACACTGGCAGGAAAATGTTTTAGTTTTAGGCAGAAAAATGACAACTTTCTGAAAGTGTCATTGCCAAAATAGTAAATTAAACTCTGACCATCAAGTTGGATTTTAAATTACTATTAAAAAACCTTTTTTAGCAACTCCCAAAATGAATTTAGCACTTATTAAAGATAATAGTGTAAACCGGTGTTTTCTTTTCGGCAGCCAGGCTTGCCGCAGTGCAAACATCTTTGGAGGTTTTTCACTGTCATGGCATCTAAAACACTAAGGGGTCAATTATGATGTCGTCCAGAAAGGCTCAGAACGGCATTCAATTCGTCCGAATCTGATTCGGAACCCGCCTTTCTGACCGACTCGGACATGTTTCCCAATGACCGATTATAATGGCTGGAAAGCGTTCGGCCTGTCTGACTTTTCCGAAAGGCATTGGTAGTAACCGAGTCGTTCGGAGCCGAATCATAGCGGTCTACGGACCACGTTTCCAGCCAAGCGATGAGGATGTCAGATTCGGACAGCCTTTTTGAATCGGTTGTGCCGACACGGATCAGCTGTCAGAATCTGACTTTGGGGCCCATAGCAGGCCCCCCAACACCCGGGGCCCTCCTAATCGGGCCCGTGGGGATACTTATGGGTCCCCCCTTCCCATGCAAGCACAGTGTGACAGGCACCATTGGGTGCCTGCCACAGGGTGCAAGGTTTGCCCCAACCACCCCTTTTGTCAATGGGAGCCCGTGTTCTCGTTTGAACACAGGGTCCCATTGAAGTCAATGCGAGTCCGGCCGAACGCTGTCCGGAAGCATCATAATCATTCGGTAGGACTTGCAGAACCCAATTCAGTCGGAAAAGATTCTGAAACCGATTCAGTTGGAAGAGTTTCCAGATGACATCGTAGTTGGCCGCTAAGTATGCATAGCTATTTTGTAAATATCATACACTCTTAACCCCGGACGGAGACCTCCGCTCCGCCCAAGGAGTGTGAAAAGATTTGCCTTCTGCGCGTTCCGCGGAGAACACAGAGAAGGCAAATCTCCGCACACTCTGCTGGCGGAGCGGAGTTGGCCAGCCCCCGCCTCCACCCCCCATTATAAAAAGTAATTAAACATTATTAAAAAAATAAATTTAAAACCACTTACCTGGCATGCGGCGTCCCCGGGCTGCCCTCCTCCTCTTCTTCGCCGTCTCGCTAATCCTTGTGAGAACTGCGCAGGGGCGCGCGCCCGTGCATGCACATTTCTCGCAAGAAATGCGCATGCACGGGCGCGCGTGCATGCGTAGTTCTCACAAGGATTAGCAAGATGGTGAAGAAGAGGAGGAGGGCAGCCCGGGGACGCCGCATGCCAGTTAAGTGGTTTTAAATTTATTTTATAATAATGTTTATTTACTTTTTATAATGGGGGTGGAGGCGGGTGTGCATACCGGAGTTCCACGGAGTTTGTTTTCAACTTCGTGGACCTCCGCGTAGCCCCGCTACGTACACTACCACCGGGGTTATACACTCTGCCATATGAGCATCTAGGGCCTACCTAAGGGATGACTATCAAGCATTTAAAAAGAAGGTGTTGGCCTGGCAAAAGCTTTGTTTTGCGAGGTCAAAATGGCTCTTTGAAACTGCTCACTCACACTGCACTTACAGTGCTAATTTAGTGGGTGGCACAATGAGTGCCCTCGTGCTCTAGTTGAATTTAATTTAACGGTCTTGGGTGCATGTACTACCATATAGTAGAGACTTGTAAGTAAATTAAAGGTGCCAATAAGGTATATGCCAATTTGACTTTGTTTAAAAGAGAAAGGACAAGCACTTTACCACTGATTAGCAGGATTAAGAGAGCAGAGTCCTATGGCCAACAAAAACTGGTTCAGGAAAAGAAGGCAAAAATCTGGGGTGACCATGCAAAAAGGGAAAAAGTCCAACAGCAATGCAATACAATAGTCTCTGCCAAACCTCTTTCTTCATATCTTTCTTTGATTGAAGCATATCCTCCTTTTGATTCTAGTCAACTTGTAAACTGACACCACCCTATAATCTATACCCCAAACTGCACTCTCCATTAATTCCTTTTCATCACTGAGAAGAAAATGAAAACAAGACTGCATATTTAATATACATGAAGTTCTTTCTCATACTCGCACTCAGACCGGGTCTACACTCCGCTCAGCTATACAGGTTTGTTATCATTCACTAAACATCTGTTGTTCTCTACTCTCTACCTTTTCGTAAAATATTTTCCTTCTAATTAATCATTTAGATCTTCACTAATTGCTTCTAATTGTTCTTTCGACTTTACAACCATAAGTCAAATTCTCTGTTTTCATTTAGCTCTTAAACTTCTGTTTCTTTTTATATTATCCTCCCACCTCTTTGGCTTTAATTGTTAATAGTACAGAGTGGAACTTCCATGTGGAATTCCACTTAGTACAGCAAAATTAGGTATTGGCCGGTGTTAGACCTGTCAGCCTTAAGGTGGTCCTCACCCAAACTTTTTGACTTACTCCTCCATTTTTGCTGATCTTGTTTTTGTTGGCCTTAGGACTCTGTGCACTTTACCGCTGCTAACCAGTGCTAAGATGCTTGTGCTTTGTCCTTTAAACATGGTGAAATTGGTTTACACCCGATTGGCACATGTTATTTACTTGTAAGTCCCTAGCAAAAAGGTACTACATGTACGTAGGACATGTAAATTAAATGCTTGTGGGCATGTAGCATTGATTGTGTTACCCACTTAAGTAGCCCTTTAAACATGCTCAGGCCTGCCAATGCAACCTGTGTGTTTTAAACTGCCATTTTGACCTGACAAAATAAATCTTTTGCCAGGGCCAAACCTTCCTTTTTAATACAAATAGGTCACCCATAGGGTAGGCCCTAAACAGCCCAGGAAGGGTGCAGTGTATTTTAAAAAGTTGGACATATACCTTTAACTTTTACAAGTCTTGGTAGTGAAAAACTCTTACATTTGTTTTTCAGTGCTGCAAGGCCTACCTTTCCCATAGGAAAACCTTGGGTGGACTTATTACATTTAATACGTGCTAACGCTCAATTGGGAGCAAGTAGGAATATCAAGTTTGGTAACTAAAGAATGTTTAATTTGAAGCCCTCCTTAATGGTAAAACCAGTCCCCGTTCTGAAAATGCCCCTTTTAGAACTCTATATATAAAGTACAAGGGAACCCAATTTGATCGGTCAGGGACCTTGGGAACTAACTTATTTTAAAAGACAACGGTCCCTGAGTAGACAATGGATTGAAATCAAATAAATATAGCCCCAATCGGTACTATATTGTAGCCATTATTCCATCCGGAACAAGGCAATTTTAATATGCAATTATAATAAATGTACAGAACATAACATTTAATAACAGTAGGACACAAGCCTGTATCCAGAAAACTCACATCACAAAAGAAAACAAGAGAAGGCTCAGGCAGCATGTAGTTGTCTGTGTCTAATCAATACAATGGAGCAAACAACAATTGAAGGAGGTCACCTTTACACATAATGTAGCTAATAAATAACAGTGTATAAGGTTGACAATTCTGTCGACGGCGTTTCGATCCTTAACAAAAATATCGGATCATCATCAGGACTTGCAAAATAGTGCCTGAAAACATTTTGCCTGCAATTAACTTGTGGCAGGAGCAGGGAGCAGAGCAGTGCGGGATGAACGATAAGCTTCCCAAGTGTGACCAGGAGCGATATCCAAGCCTTGTATTAGGTGGGATCAATGACCACGTTAGTTATCATTAATTTGGAAGTCCGTAGGGAAAGGAGCCGCAGGCATCCGAATGAGCGGCAATTGAAAATCCTTCTGGACAGCAGATGCCATTATGCTGCCTTCCCCCATGTGATCGGATTTTCAATTGCCGCTCATTCGGATGCCTGCGGCTCCTTTCCCTACGGACTTCCAAATTAATGATAACTAACGCGGTCATTGACCCCACCTACTACGAGGCTTGGATATCGCTCCTGGTCACACTTGGGAAGCTTATCGTTCATCCCGCACTGCTCTGCTCCCTGCTCCTGCCACAAGTTAATTGCAGGCAAAATGTTTTCAGGCACTATTTTGCAAGTCCTGATGATGATCCGATATTTTTGTTAAGGATCGAAACGCCGTCGACAGAATTGTCAACCTTATACACTGTTATTTATTAGCTACATTATGTGTAAAGGTGACCTCCTTCAATTGTTGTTTGCTCCATTGTATTGATTAGACACAGACAACTACATGCTGCCTGAGCCTTCTCTTGTTTTCTTTGTGATGTGAGTTTTCTGGATACAGGCTTGTGTCCTACTGTTATTAAATGTTATGTTCTGTACATTTATTATAATTGCATATTAAAATTGCCTTGTTCCGGATGGAATAATGGCTACAATATAGTACCGATTGGGGCTATATTTATTTGATTTCAATCCATTGTCTACTCAGGGACCGTTACCTTTTAGAACTCTGACATTTTCTTGTCCCAACCATTTGGTGGATGCAGCCTGTTCCTGGGTCACATGACTGGGTGTAGTTGGCATTTTGACTTTGTTTATTCCTCCCAGACAGCCACACAATGGAGGGACTAGGTGTGCCTGGATGGGCAATCATCTGGCAGGATGGGGTGCAGAGCTGGGCACAGACCCACTTGCAACTGAATAGGCTGTGCCCTGCCTTCACACAAGGGACTTGTCACCACTGCATTGTTCATACAGCCAGCTTGGAGCCAGGGGAGCCAGGAAACCTTAAGGACTTCAAATAGAATTCTCTATAAATTTCCACGACTTCAAAGAAGGCACCATGTATGAATATTGGACCCTCAAACCCAACTCTTCAGTACACCTCTGAACCTTTGAAAGACTCAGAGGACTGCTGTGGTGCTCTTGCTGCAAGAACAACTGCTATTCTGCTGCCTGCTATCTGTTGCCCTTCTGCATGAGTGAAAAGACTGGACCCATATCTTGAACCTAGGACCACCAGAGTGACTCCAATGTCTAGTTGGCTGGCCTCCTGATCAGAACCTCAGGGACAGAAAAGGTTACAACCATCTTGAACCCAGAACCTGGACTCAGTCTGCTGTGAGTCTTGCCCCCCCAGTCCTGGATAGCTGTGGTAAAGTGAGCAGAACCGATGCAGCATGATACATCTCCCTGCAGCTCAGCTCAGAACTGCTGCTGGACAACGCATTCTCAATGCAGGACCTCACGTCGCAACTTGCAGTCTCCTCAGAAGCGCCACTGTGGGATGCATCCTGGATTCAGGCCTTCACATCGCAAGCCCCTCATCTACAGCATGCTCGATGATGATGCAGGACTTCACATCACAGCCTCGCTACTTCCTCAGAACCATCAGTGCATGATGCATCTTCGATGCGGGACTTCACATTGCAAGCCCCTTGTTGACGACATCCGTGACAACAATGCAGGACCTTGCATCGCAGCCTCACAGCTCATCTGAACTGCCGCAGCACAACACATCCTCAACGCGGGATATTGCAATGCTTCTCGACCAGGATTTAAGGTACTTTGTTCAGAAGGCCTATCTTGGTCCCTGTATCCGGCCCTCAGTTAATCAAGGTTGGCCTTAACTTATGCCTTTGTCTGGGTCCAGCGCAGCAAGATAACCACAGTTGGCACTTTGTGCTTCTAGGCACTATTTTTACTTACAACTTTAAAATGACATATCTATTCTTCTCCTGATTGGATTTTTGTTGTTTGGGTCTCAAATAATTTATTAAATTTTACTCTATTTTCCTAAATTGGTGTGGGAATTTTCCTGTTTTGAATTTTCACTTTATTACTATTTAAAATATGGCAAAAATACTTTACACATTGCGTCTATGTCAAGCCTGACTGCTTTGTGTCAAGCTACGAGAGAGTTAAGCACAGGTTAATCTGGGGTTTGCTTGTGTTTCACACTTACAGAGATTGTGGTTTCTGGTTAAGTAGGGTTTCACCCCCATTAACCACTAACTCAATTTCCAACAGCCTGTGTTCTGATACCAGAATTTTTAGGGTGCTAGAACACTAGCTACGATAATACTGGCCAGCAATTCCAACTAGTAAAATCGATTTGGCAAAGGCCCATTTGCTGGCACTCACACAACCCTCAGCCAGTGCATGGGTGAGGGGAAAATTAGAATTTACTCTTAGTTTAATCTGGGTATACAAAGTTTTCCCCTATCCCAGAGTTCTCATAATTGCAGGAATTCCAGGTGAAGATTCCTGCTGATACCTGTAATTTAAGTCACCCTGATTCTCCACATAGAATTCCTTGATGTAAGTAAATTTATGGATGAAAATGGAGAAACCACACTGGAGAAAACCAAATCATGAAAAAATAATTCTAAAGAAAAAACGTTTTAAAGAAATAGAACTAAATAAAAAATGAAAGGAAACATTTTGAGGGAAGAATTGTTTTAAGGAAATACAATTAAAGGAAAAAAATACATTAAAGTAAAAACTGAAACAACTAAACAATATAATTTATTTGACGAAGAAATTAGAAAGTAACAAATGTCGAAGTAAAGTTATAGTTAAGTATGGCAATAAGATCTTAGCTTATGTTAAAAAAAATCACTGAAAATGTTAAATGTTAACCCCTTCGGTGCGCGGCCGATTTTCGCCCTGTGCGGGGCGTTTCATTGAGTGGGCGGGTTCATGACGAGCTCAGCTCGTCATGCGCACACGAGCACTGCGCAGCATGACGAGCTGAGCTCGTCATGAGCACCGAAGGGGTTAATGTGACATAATTCGGTGTTGAAATAAAATAACAACTCACATGTAAAACCTAAAAAAAACTAAAATTCACCAGTTATAGTTCGCTGAACTAACTATAACTTACAACCCACCACACACTACTTATGACCTTTAATATTACTCATGACATGTTAAATGGCATTGTTGATAACACCACTGATGACATCTCAAATGACATCATTGTTGACATCACTGATAACACCATAGTCATGTACAGCATATAGTTACTGAGTGCACACGTGTGGGTATATAGCATAGAAATAGTGTAAGCCCTGGAAGCAAGCATGACACTCTGGGGTCGATTCCGATTCGGGCCGGAAAAAGCACCGACCGACTCGGATCCGGAAAAAATACCGACCGACACGTACCAGTGGCGCCCGACACGCCAAGTACGATGCAAGCCGCGATAAATCCGACCGACACGTCAGGAAACCAAGCCGACCGACCGACCCGCTCGGAAAATAGCAATCCGGCCGGAAAACACGCGAATCCAACCGACCGACACGCACCCGGAACAAATCCGACCGAATCGTACCCGCCAACTCCAACCTGCAAAGTACGATGCAAGGCGCGAAAAACACGACCGAGTCGGACGGAGGACAAGCCGTACGACCGACACGCATACAAAACCGAGCCGAAGCAACACAATACACCGCGACCGACGCGTACGCAGCATACAAAACTGCACAAACACAGCGTGAACGAAACGGAAAACACCGTACGAGACCAATGCACGGTCCGACTCGGTCACAAGAACGTTTCCAACATACACAAACAGCACAAAGGAAAATCAACCAAAAAAAGGCCAAACAAGCAATTACCAAGCCAATAAATACTGGGGGGTGGGGACAGAGAACAAAGACACACCAACAACTCCACCTATATAAAGGACACAAATCACTACCATGAGCCTTTGCAAATGCCATTCCACTGCCAGCACCCAAGAGAAAGCAACCACACACCCACAGCTCATCCCTCACACAAGCCACACACCAGCAGCACACCAACAAATACCTACCTCACATACACCCAGCACAACACACACCCACACACCCTCACCTGCACACCAACACACACAGCACCCACTATCACCACCCATCACCATGCCCCCCAAGAAGAATCCCAAGTTCCTAGATAGTGAATTGGAAGTCATGGTAGACGAGATCCTCAGGGTGGAGCCACAGCTGTTTGGCACTCTGGTCCAACAGACCCCCATGTCGCAGAAAACCAAGATGTGGGAGAGGATCATCAACAGGGTGAACGCCCAATCACCATGTCGGCGCACAAAGACCGACATCCAGAACAGGTGGTATGACGTGCGCAGGAGGGTCCGGGAGCTGCTCAAGAAAGACTACCACCTGAGCCAATACACCGGCAGTGGCCCTCCTGCCAAGCCAGTATACCTCAGGCCCTGGGAGGAGAAGGTGCGGGCCATCCTTCCGCCAGTGAGCGTATATGGACTAGAGGACATCCCAGAGCCTGGTGAGTACACAACAAATGTACACAATAAACTGCCACAAAACACACACATCACTGTCAAGGGGAGAGTCAAACCATGCACTCATAGCAATTACACAGCAACTAGAACAGAATCATCCCAAAATGTGTATGTCAGTCAGATAAACACAACACATGCCATCAAAAAAGTCACATCCAACTGTGCCAACACATGTACAAACACAACCACAACTACAGCTAGGCAGTGGCACAAATAGAACTAACACACACATCCACACATGTAGCCACCACAACAACACCAACACACAGTGAAGACCACTCAAAGGAAGGAATTCTGTGTATGCTGGCCAAGTCAGTGTAGCCAATAGCATCATGGGAGTCGCACTCACACATATTGCCCCCCCCCACAACTGTCCCATCAACACCACCCTGAACCATGCTCACATCACAGGGAGTGGAGAAGGACTCACAAGATGGCTGACACTGGCTACTGCTGTGGGGAGCACAAGGCTCTGCTGCCAACTGTGCACCAACAAACAGCAGGACACCACTGACTGACATCCTGAGAGACAACTTACACTCCCTGCAATGCAAGCACGTTCCATGGTGGGATATCTGGCTGGCTGGCTGGGTGGGAAGGGGGACTTGCAGCACTGACCATAGTCACCAGCACCTCCCCTCACACCCCCCCAACACAAACTCCACAGTACCCACCTGGTAGAATGCAATGCCCTCCATCCTAACACAAGATCCCACAAAGCACCACCACCCTGGGTTATGTTGTGTGAAGCACAGGGACACTCTTGGGACTCTTAGCCAAACAACTGCCAGGACAACACTCCCAGCCATCCTGTCAGCACAGCCAGCCCACCCCACAGGGAAGCAGAGTCAAAAGGAAGGAAGCATGGGCATGCTGGGAAGGGGGTGGAGGCAATAGCATAATG